>CM069905.1:114597693-115069670 GCA_036172215.1 Camellia granthamiana
TTCTGGGAGTCCTGTTGGAAAGGCACTTGATCACTGCCTTTTCTAACTGGAACTCTAGCAACGCCACGGGACGGTCATTATCTAGAAATGAAATTCGTATGTGTTTATGTGATTATGTGCTTATGTGGAGTGAATTACTGTTGTCCATCGAATTAGGACGCGAGTGAGATAGTTTCGGCACATTTATAAATGTGCTAATCTCTTTTGTTACCTTTATTAGGATATCAGGATGAGGTCGTGGTGGTAGGCATGGTAGGCCTAGGGGGGCACGAGATGCCTATACCGGATGAGATTCCGACGCAGGAGGAAGGAGTTGGTCAGGCCAATATGGCCGAAACTGGTTGGTCAACAGGCCATGGGCGCCTTAGCCCGTGAAATGGCCGGAGCATTGAGGGAAATCTATGGACATTCTCAAGGCTAGAATTAAGTCCAGGCCTAAGTAGCTGAGGCAGGGCCTTCTTTTCTGAAGAGGGAGTTCTTCCGGTCGAATCCGGACGAGTTTTTGGGCGACCCTAAGGAGCCACTAAAGGCTGATGAGTGGCTGGTGAACAGATGACGAAGACATTTGAGATGCTTGGCATCGAAGACAGAGGTTTGAGAGTGACTTTGGTGTCCTTCCAGCTTAAGGGAGACGCTGGTCAGTGGTGGAAGTATGCGCGGGGGCGCTGTAGACGTCCCTGAACGCCCCGGGAGGATGAATCCCGTTCTGTTCCATTTGTGGGTCTACTACAGTTCGGACTCAAATTGTCACGGTTCTTAATTTGAACCAAGAGTCCAAATCCGGCAAATCGTTTTGAGAAAATAGATTTTAAGAAAGAAGTGCCAAACATGGACTGCTTTGCCAGATACAAAGTCGCCACCTAAATATTTATTATGGGGGAATTTAGGAAACCCTGACTCGTTTGCCTAAGGGCCACGTGTCTATCATCACCAAGTTGCCTCGACTCGGGAACTTGGTACGATTGGGGAAGGTCAGCTATGAACACCCCCGCTCGCCGATCAAAGATCGGCCTCTACTAACCATGATATCTTGTTTGAAAACATTATGCATTCTTATTCCGGTTATTAGCCTAGATTTACTACGTGATGCGCACAGTAAACAAGTATAGACTAAGTCGCCTAAATTGGAACAAAACATTTCATGTTTGTTTGTTTGAAAATGGTTTGATGGTGCTACCCGCAAATAGGCTAAGACATGAATTTTGCCACCCTCAAGTGGGCTTTAGAAAATATGGTTTTGCCACTCTCAAATGGGCTTAAAACTCGCGTTTAATGTATTGTTCCAATTTAAATAACTCAACCTTCACCCACAGGCATCAGGCAGTTATATCACATAAGCAGCTAGCCTCATGGTAATCATGCTATTATGACAACACTCACACGCATGCGGTATGCTAAAGTATAAAAGCTTACCTAGTACTCCAAGCCAAAACAGAAACTAGTTAGTAATCATATGCATGATCCTAGTTCATGTTAAGATGGCTAATGCAACACATGCGAGATGCAACTACAATAGGCTAGGCTATCCTAAGATGGCATATGATGATGCTACAGCTATCACGTATTCAACTTGAAATTGAAATACAATGCAGTTAGTATGATGCGCCGAGCCCGGTGCATGCAAGACAAATGTATGTATGCAAACATGCTAAGCATAAGTATGCTAATTGAAACATGCCCTAAACTAACATCGAAAGCTAGTAAATAAAAGGGAAGAAAGATGTGCGGTTGGAAGACATACACACACTCACGCACACTTATTACACAATTGCCCTCACTCGGAGGGTCCTAATAAATATTACAAGACAATAAATAATTAACTCTTCTAACTAATTAAATATTACATATCTTCTATTTAATTAACAAATTAAATGCAGAAAGAAGATGGTCGTAGCCCTGTCTCGGAATGCGTGGATTATGCATGCTCGAATCCGTCTCGCCCGGAAACCCGTGCCATGCCACTGTTGCCTCTGTTTACACTGCCCTGCTCCTCTGAAAATTGCACAAACTCCAGGGTTGCTTCTGTGAGTGCTGTGGAACACCACCGGCCATGAGGAATGGTCACCGGCCATGGGGAATGGTCACCGGCCACTGATTAAGTTATCCGCCACTGATGGATGGCCGGTCGGCACTGCAGATGGCCGGCCGCCCAAAGCTTCCAGCAGAAACCTGTTTTTGACAGCAGTAGAGGATAGACAGTGCATGGCAAGGAAATTCAAAGCAATGTATGCATGGCCACTCTCCCAATCATGTAATGGACTCAAGGGAGTGTGGCCCTCGACCCTCGGGCCATCAATCACGCATTTCAATGCATGATGGCCCAAAAGCCAAGTGTGCAACTTCGATATCAAATGAAATGCAAGCACAAAACACATCAAAGGGCCCCAACCCCTATCATGATTGATCAAGAGGCAAGGGATGCATGCTCAATGAAATGCAACCTAGGCATGGAGGCTAACTATGCAACATGAACATGCAAATGAGCAATGTATACTAGGCACGTAACCTAAACATGTAAGCAAACATGGCATGCAACAACATGCGATGATGGACTTAAACTAACATGGATAGCTCGCAAGCATGCCAAAATCAGTGGCCATGTGATGAAAATGAGGCAACCAAGATGCATGCAAACATGCACAATGCAATGGCCCCGAGTCTAAGGCACAAAACACAACTCCACAAAGGCATTGAAAGGATGAATTATGGCATACAATGGCATATGCTCCAGCACTGAAGTATGATGCTCAATGGTCCCGAAACATGTAAATATGCCACCCAATGCATGAAATAGCCCCCGAAACTCAAAATTAGGCACATGTATTGAACTATAACTATGCAAAGCAAGCATTATTTGACCATGAAGCACAAAGACAGAGCCAAGGCAGTCCCAAAACATGCACATTTCTAGTTTAAAGCATGAATAACAAATGTTAACATGATGGACTAAAATAGCATGCAAATTTGGCTAGCAAGCATGGTTTACATGGCATGTATATGAAAGCGTATGAGAACTCATCAAACCAGCCAAAAACAGTGAATAAAACATGTCAAAATATGCCTAAATAACCATTGAAATACAGCCAACAAGTGCAAAGATGATGAGCTCCTTTGAAAGGGCATGCAAGGGTTACTCAACACATATATGATGGGCACTTAGCATAGCAAAATCAACTCTGGAAATCAAATATGACAGCCCTAAAAATCACCAAAATAGGGCCTGAAATTGATCGATAAAGCATACAATGGAAGGTCTTCTTGAAAGGCCTTAAGGAGGGTTGTTCCACACATGCATGAGGACATAAAATATGGCCAAAAGGGCCTTGGACAGAGCTAAGGCAGACCTCAAAACCCTCAGAATGAGGCCTAAAACATGACTTCAAAGCATGCAAAAAGGGGTCCCTTTGAAGGCCAATCATGCTAGTAAAGAGAATGAGGGGTGAGAGGGTCACCCCTCTATGATTTCAAAGCTCAAAACCTCATCAAAGCCACTGAAAATCCACTAGATTTCAGTGTTTAAGAGGCCAAAACAAGGCCAATGCAAATGCTCCAAATGCATGGCTCAAAGCATGTGGAAATGAAGCATGCAAGGAAGGAGATGATTCCAAACAGAAAAGTGACCTCAAACAAACTTAAAGATGAGGTCAAAACAAGACTTTTTTCCAGTTTATAACAAATCTCAAAAATGTTCACAAGTAAGGCTAAAATAGGATGCAAAAATAGCCCTAAAAGAGAGATAGAGGGTAAGGGGAAGTAGATGGCCTCAAACAGCAAAGTGCCCTTAAACAAAGTTGAAGAAGAGCTCAAAACAAGACACTTTACAGTTTAGGTTGAGGCCCAAAAATGCTTGTAAATTGGGCTAAGTAACGAAGCAAAAGAATGCAAGAAAAGGGGAAATGAGGACTTACCCTTGTAGCACAGCAATGCAACAACTTTTGGTCCAAGATTGTGAGCTCTCAACCTCTAAAAATCAGCTTCAAGGGGCTGGAATGGATGGTGGAGGTGGTAGGCTAGGAGTTGTAGTGTAAAATGGCCAAGAACAAGGGTTGTTTGGAGGTTGGAATAGAGAGATATGGAGGAGTGTGTGTGTATGAGCCTCTGAAAATTTAGAACCATGGCAAAGGAGAGGGGAGCCTTCCTTTATAAAGCCAAGAGACTAAAGCTTCTCTTAGAAGCTTCAAACCAAGAGTAAAGATCCTCCATACACGTGTATGGAGGATCTAGTTTGTGCCCTCCAGCTGGCACAACTGGCATCCATTCAATCTGTAGAATACACCGGAAGGTCGTCAGCTAGCAAAATTGGTCGGCCGGCTACTTTAACTGGTCGGTCGGCCATCTATTTGGTCGATCGGCCATCTGTTCTGGTCGGCCGGCAGAAAAATCTGCTCTACAGGTCTAACTTCAAATGGCCATAACTTCTTCATATGAACTCCTTTTTAGGTCATTCTTGTGTCCAAATTGAAGCCACCGGAAAGTAAGCTTTCCAATGGCACAGCTTTGCATCAAAATTCCAACTGTGAAAAAAGTTATGCTTGTTTTGGTGAAGGTTGCTCAGTTTCGGTCAAACGGGATGATGCCCAAATTCAACCAATCATATCTCCCCATCCGGACTCGGCCTGAGGAGATTCTTGAGTGCAAAATGAAGCCCCGGAAGTCTTCTTTCCAACGATGGTGGCCTCATAGCTTAAATCCAAGTACACAGACAGATAAACCCGATTTGGCAAGGACCGCTTGACTCTCTCTTAGCGATTCATACCCATCTTCTTTCTCAGCTAGGTTTCTTCTCTCTTCTCCTCTTTTCTTCAACTATGAACCCCTAAACAAGGTGTTTTGAAAGATTTTTCAAAGATTTCATCTCTCTTTCATTCATTTCCACTTTGTCCTTGCTCGGTTTATCGAAAAGCGTATCATTTGACAAAATGTGAGGCTCGGAACATTGTAGAAACTTTATTTCAAAAATGTTTTGAAAGAGAGGGTTTAAGGTCTAAAAACCATCCAAAATAACTTTGGTCCAAAATGGGGTGTGAAGTTGAGATTTGCCTCTCTCCTTGCCGAAGAAACTGGACTTTTGCCCTGCACACCTTTCTCCACCAAGTAAACCATCAGTAACGCCCAAGTCTTGAGGGCGGTCAAAAATGGGGTTTCTACAGGCGCATTGGAGGGACTTGGGAGGCTTTTGTTGATGCTTTCCAGGGCAAGTACCTACCTGCTACAGTGAGAGAGAAGCTGAGGGACCAGTTTTCTCAGCTCAAATAGTTGAACACACCGGTGGCTGAGTTTGAAGCCACATTCACTAAGCCTGTCTAGATTTGCATTGGAGTTGGTGGCGATTGAGGAGCGTCATTGTTTGGAATTTGAGAAGAAATAACGGACCGGGCTCATGTTTCGAGTGGCCGGATCTATGATTAGGGATTATGGGCGCCTTGTAGAGGTTGCAGCCCATCTTGAGACTATCATGCATGCCGAGGAGGAGAGGATGAGGGGCTCCAAGAGAAGTCAGGATGGTTAGGGGGACAGTAAGAGACAGAGGGGTTCTAACCCTCAGCAGTCCCAGGGAGCGCATTTAAGATCTACCTTCCAGTGCCGAGTTTGGGTTTTGGGAGAGGTGGTCAGGGAGACATCACCTGTTTCAAGTGTGGTCAGTTGGGCCACAAGTCTCTAACTTGCCCACAGAGGGGAGGAGGGTAGCGAGCAGCTTCATCTTCGGGTTCGTTCTCAGGGCCAGAGTCAGGGCCAGAGGCCAACCGCTCACTTGTTATCAGTGTGGGCAGGCGGGCACTTGAAGAGGTTTTTCCCACAGTTGGGTGGCACACCTGGTGCGTTTGGTTCGAGGCAGACACAGAGTCACCAAGCCAGCGCAGTCACACAGGCCTCAAGGGCCAATAAGGGAGCCTCTTCGGCTCAATCAGTGCAGTAGTCTTATGCTCCGAGGGGTGAGCAGGTAGATCAGAGACCTATGGGGCATGTGGTATGCTGTTATCGCGCCAGATCTTGTATCGGCATCTGTTGTGAGAGGTACCTTTCTGTTTTGCAACTCGGTTGCTAATGTGTTGATTGATATGGTTGCATCCCATTCATTTATTTCGTTTGCATTTGCATTTGTTTTAGGGTTGGAGTTGGCGCAGTTAACATCTCTTATTTGTGTTGTATCACCTGTTGGGGGTGAGATGGTTTTGAAATAGGGGTGTTAGGGCGGTGATATAGAGGCTGCCGATCGTCGGTTTCCTTTTCTTTTATATTGATGGACATGTCTAGTTTTGATGTTATTTTGGGTATGGATTGGTTATTGTCTTGCCGGGCTGTTATAGATTGCTACCGTCAGAGGGTTACTGTATGTACTTTGAGCGGTGATTTCTTTTATTTCTTGGGGGACCTGGTGGATAGAGTCTTATCATTGGTGTATGATCCACACAGGTGAAGCAAGCTTAGTTGTCTTCTGCTAGCTTTATGAGTAGTGAGCGTGATAAAGTTCGAGTTGAATTGCCAAGAGTGGTTTGTGAGTACTTGGATGTCTTTCCTGAGGATCTTATTAGTTTACCACCCCATCGAGAGATTGAGTTCTCTATTGATTTAGGGCTTGGCACGGCACCGATTTCCATGTCACCGTATCGTTTTGCACCAGCTGAGTTGAGTGAGCTGAAGGTTCAGCTCAGGAACTACTAGATAAGGGCTTTATTTGCCCTAGTACTTCACCTTGGGAGCACCGACCTCTTTGCTAAAAGAAAGATGGGGCCTTGACACTTTGTATTGATTACCGAAAGTTGAACCGAGTTACGGTTAAGAACAAATATCCTATGTCTCGTATAGATGACTTGTTTGATCAGTTGAAAGGGTCTCGTTGTTTCTCCAAGATAGACCTAAGATCGAGTACCACCAGTTGAGGGTTAGGGAGGAACATATCCCGAAGACGGCATTCCGTACGCGGTATGGCCACTATGAGTTTTCTTGTTATACCTTTTGGGCTAATCAATGCCGCAGCTGTGTTTATGGACTTGATGAATCGAATTTCCGAGAATTCTTAGACCGTTTTGTAGTCGTCTTTGTGGATGACATTTTGATTTACTCACCCTCTAAGGAAGAGCACAAGGAACACTTGCAAGTGGTGCTTGAGCTGCTTAGAGCCCATAAACTGTACGTTAAGTTTGGGAAGTGTGAGTTCTGGCTAAAAGAGGTTAAGTTTTTAGGCCATGTGGTATCCGGGGAAGGAGTGACTATCGATTCATCCAAGATAGAGGCAGTGCAGGATTGGGCACAACCTAAGAATGCTTTCGAGATCCGTAGTTTCTTGGGGTTGGCTAGGTATTACCGATGGTTTGTGAAGGATTTCTCCAAATTAGCTTCGCCTTTAACTAGATTGAAGAGAGAATGGGTCAAATTTGTGTGGAGTGAGACTTGTGGAAAGTCGTTCCAAGAGCTTAAGGTTAAACTTACCACCATTCCAGTCTTGATTATCCCGGAGAGGGGTTTGGGCTATTCTGTGTATTGTGATGCCTCACAAGAGGGTTTGGGTTGTGTATTGATGCAAGAAGGGAATGTAGTAGCCTATGGCTCACGACAGTTGAAAACACACGAGAGGAACTACCCTACTCACGATTTAAAGTTAGCAGCTGTAATTTTTGCCTTGAAGGTTTGAAGGCACTATCTGTATGGCGAGAGATTTGAGGTGTTTTCTGATTATAAGAGTCTGAAATATCTGTTTACACAGAAGGACTTGAACTTGAGGCAGAGAAGGTGAATGGAGTTCATAGAGGATTATGATTTCGAGTTACATTACCATCCGGGAAAAGCCAATGTAGTGGCTGATGCCTTGAGTAGGAAATCTATCGGTAGTGTGGCTTGTATTGCCATCCGGGAATGGGAGATATTGGGTGCTCTTGGGAAGTTTAACTTGCATCTGGGCGAGTCTGTTGAGTCTGCAGCCTTGTTCTCTGTGGTTGCACAACCTACACTTGTGAACCGAGTGTTAGAAGTGTAGATGGGTGACTTTGAGGTAGAATCCTTCTGGGAGAAGATCTCTAGTGGGAAGGTAGAGAAGGGTTTGACTGTGTATCTCGACCTGAGTGTGAGGTACCATGACCGCTTGTTTGTGCCGGAGTCTTGCTGAGAGGAAGTACTCCGAGAGTTTCATCATTCACGCCTTGCGGTGCATCCGGGAGGCACAAAGACGTATCATGACCTGAGTCGTCAGTTTTGGTGGAGGGGTATGAATAAGGATGTGGCAGTGTTTGTGTCAAAGTGCCTCACTTGTCAGCAAGTGAAGGCTGAACATCAGAGGCCAACGGGTTTGTTGCAACCCTTGCCTATAGCTGAGTGGAAATGGGAGCATGTCACGATGAATTTTGTTGTGGGCCTTCTGAGGACTCAACGGGATAGTAATGCCATTTGGGTGGTAGTTGACCGGTTGACCAAGTCGGCGCATTTTATTCCTATGCGCGTAAGAGATTCAATAGATTACCTTGCTGACTTGTACATTCGGGACATAGTGAGGTTGCCCAGGGTCCCTGTGACGATTGTTTCAGATAGAGATCCGCGTTTCATTGCTCGGTTGTGGTAGAGCTTGCAGAGTGCCTTGGGCACTAGATTGACTTTTAGCACGGCTTACCATCCCTAAATTGACGGGCAGTCCGAGCATACCATTCAGATCCTTGAGGATAGGCTTCGAGGCTATGTCCTTAACTTTAAGGGGTCGTGGGAGAGACACTTACCCTTACTGGAGTTTGCCTACAATAACAGTTTCCAATCGAGTATTGGCATGGCACCGTTTGAGGCCTTGTATGGCCGACCGTGTAGATCTCCAATGTGTTGGGCCGAGGTGGGTGATGCACCTTTGTTAGGTCCAGAGTTGGTTCGGGAGACGATGGAGAAAGTGGCACTTATCCGTAAGAGGTTAGTTACAGCCCAGAGTCGCCAAAAGAGTTATGCCGACCGTAGGAGAAGACTTTTGTCATTTGAGGTGGGTGATCATGTCTTTTTAAAAATATCACCTAGACGGGGTTTGATGAGATTTGGGAAAAGTGGGAAGTTACCCCCTCGGTTTATTGGACCTTTCGAGATCCTTGAGCAGATTGGGGAGGTTGCATACCGTTTGGTGTTGCCGCCGCAACTTTCCGGGGTACATGACGTGTTTCATATTAGCATACTTCGGAAGTACAAGCCGGACCCATCGCATGTATTGGATTGGACCAACCTAGAGGTAGATTTGATGCCTCGTATGAGGAGAGACCGGTGAGAGTCTTGGATAGGAGGGACCAAGTCTTACGAGGCAAGGCAATTCCCTTGGTCAAAGTATTGTGGAAATATCACGGAGTTGAGGAAGCAACTTGGGAGCGTGAACTGGAAGTCCGAGAGAAATATCCAGACTTATTTATTGATGTTTAAGTGTATGTTGAGATTTTGGTTTTGCTTATAAACTATGAAAACATTGTATATGTTTTAAATTAAGAGAGCATTCTATATGTTTTGGATTATGAAAGCATTGTAAATGTTGAATATGTTTCGAAAATGCAAGTTTAATTTGAACATTGTATATGTTGTTTAGGCTTTGAAAATGCAAATTTATCATAAACATTGAATATGTTTTGGAAATATGAGATGTACGTCTTGGAAGTAGTTGGATTTCGGAAAATGCATATTGATTTGAGTTATATATTGTGAAATTGTCCTCTTGTGAAGAGATTGAATGACCGGTGGGTGGGTCATGATGATGAGTGTTGAATTGTAATCATTTGAAAATTGGGTAATCATAGTTTTGAAACTTGTACTAAAATTTCGAGGATGAAATTCATTAAGGGGGGGAGGTTATAGCGATCCCGGTTTTGCCTCGATCTTCATTGTGTTCCGGACTCAGGTCCTGTAGTTGAATATTGTATCCATGCCTTGTTTTTTTTTTTTTTTTTCCTTTTGACTCTTTGTATTTGAGTTTTGGAACTTGTTGGGCGAGTTTGGAACAGGTTGGTGGTTTGTTGGTTTAGATTGTGTTGCCTAGATTTTGGCCTCTTCGCTCGAGCGAGGCTTCTTGCGTTCGGGCGAGCCTTGTGTAATTTGCTTCTTCACTTGAGCGAGCCTTGTGTAATTTGCTTCTTCGCTCGAGCGAGGTTTCTTGCACTCGAGCGAGGTTTAAGGGTCCTCAGGTTTCTCTCCCAAACGCAGTTTTTCTAGGAAGGGGAAGTTCCTTACTCAAGTAAAGCTTCTTGCGCTCAAACGATTCTGGTGAAATTGTTTCGTCGCTCGAATGAGACTTCTTGCACTCGAGCGTGCGTGTGCGTCTGTGGCAAACCTAAAGCTTTGCATTCTGCGCTCGAGCGACGCTTCTTGCGCTCGAGCGAGGTCATTTGTTGTGTCTGGTACCTCGAGCGACAACTCCTTCGCTCAAGCGAGGACTGCGTATATCAGTTTGTAGCAGACCATTTTTGTATCGCTTTTTGCATCTCTTTTCACTCAAAACCCTAGTCCGACTCCTTCTCTCTCTAAAAGTTTACTTCTCTCTTCAAATCCTCTAGAATCTAAGGGTTTCTACTTTACTCCCTTTGAGAAAAAGGTAGAGCAACTTGTGAGCTTCCATTTGATCCAAGAAAGTTTGAGTTTTGGGCATCTTCAAAGTTTCTCCTTCTCTCCTTTGAGCTTCTCCACTTGAGGTTGGGATATTCTACACCTCAGTATGATTTTTAACCTAGGTATTTGTTATTTTGTATAAATGGTGGAATTTGGAGGCATGTGGGTGACACTAGGGTTTGAGTTTAAGATTTGAAAGAGGGATTTTTTCTATTTTGGGTCATGAAAATATATGTAGGGTATTGAAGATGGGATTATATGAGTTAAAATGATGAAAATTAGACTTGTAATTGACATTTGGAAAAAGGGGAAAATTTGCCCTAATTTGTGTTAAATAATTGTTATGTATAAACAATGAAATTGATAAGAGAAATATGAAATTGGGAGGATGTGTAAATGAATGGTGTAGTTGGACTAAATAAATCACTCACCTATGGAAAATTTGGCAAATTATCTGTTTGATAGGTTTGCTTTTCTGTTTAGAAATATTTGTTTTGAGCTATCGGTGAAGGATAGTTATGATTGTTGTAGAAATTGCATGAGGACTAGGTAAATTGAAACTAGTCATATGATTTATGTCATTGAATATAACGGTTTGATTAAATTGTTGAATGTGTGAATTTTGGTAGTCATTGTATATGACACGTTTTTAAATACATTGTATTGTTTGGGAGGAGATAAGGGATGTACTCCATTGTTTGGGAGGAGATAGGGGATGGATTCCATTGATAATTAAGTTGGTCAGAGTGTCCAAGATGAAAGTCTCAAAATCTTATATGTATATGGGTGTCGGTTCCCTCGGATGTGATTCCGTAAAATGGCAAGAAAATGGAAGTGTTTGAATAGTGGTTGCTATTGAAATGTTGATAAATGAGTTGTAGCCTCATTTGGGATTGTTTAGATAACAAGGGATTATATCTATGAGTTGATTTGAATTAATGAATGGAAATGGCTTGAGATATTGATGTCGTTATTGTTTAGTCATAAAAAAAGGATGTCAGTTGGTTTTAAGGGTTGAACATTTATCTAATGCTTATATTTTAGTTAAATCTCATCCATTGTGTCAGTATATCTCTTCTAGGCTTTGGCTCACCTTACTTGGGAAACCTTTTTCAGGTACAGGTGACATGCCACCTCCAAGGACATAGCTTGGGAGGTTTAGGGGTTAGAGGCTCCGTTTTGTTGTTTCATTTTGTGTTGAATGTTTATTCAAGCTAAGGGCTTTAAATGTACAGAGCTTGGATTTGTTGTTGTTAATTAGTGTTACATGCTGTAGTTTCAGAATGAATATTTATGAAAGTATAATGCATGTAATCTCTTTTGTAATATAAACTCTAATGAATGAAAGTAATACATTTCATATTATGTTTATGAATTCCTTGGGTTGATTTATATCCTTTTTTTTTTTTTTTTTTTTTTTTGAGGGCGTTACAATTGATTAAAAACAATAAACTTATAAAAAAATTGATTTATTTGACATGTTTTATTTATTTTGTATTTTTGATCTTTTCTAGAGTGAATACAAATTTTTTTTGATAGGAGGATTTACATGTAAGTCCTAATAGATAGACTTATTGTCCAATAGGTCCTATGATAATTAATGACATTTTTTATCAAACACTATTAAAAAGGGTTATTAATTGTTAATTTTTAGCTACAATTTAAAAATTTTGTCACAAAAAATGTTACTAATTATAAGTTTTAGTGACAGTTTAAAAAAATCGTCACAAAAAAAGTCAGTAATTTTCAACTTTTAGCGACAATTTGAAAAATTTGTCACAGAAAAAGTCACTAATTGCAAATTTTAGCGACAATTTATAAAAATCGTGATAAGAAAAGTCACTAATTGTCATTTTTTGCGGATATATTGCAAAAAATCATCACAAAAAAATTATTTTTGACAACGATTTTATTAGAACTAATTTTCAATAGGACTTGATGAGAATTAAGTCCAATTATTAGGGCTTATTGGTAGTGTAGCATTTTGAAATTTTTCTTCATCGCTCGAGCGATAGATTGGTCACTTGAGTGGTCTTGCGAGTCTTCCAATATTTTTGCAGGTCTGTGGTTCTAAGAGTTGTTGATGTTTGCTTGAACGCAAGGTTGGTCGCTTGAGCGGTCTACCATGTGTGGTTTGAACTTCTGAGAGTTTGCATTCTTTGTTCGAGCGCAGGTTTGACCGGTCGAGCAGTCTGTCCGAATTTAGTATCGATAAAAGTCACTTTTGGTCACATTTGGATCATTTTTCTCTCTCCTTTCTCTCTCATTCCGTCATTTTTGAGCTTCTAAGCTCTTCACACTTGATTTTCATCTACTTCTACCCATATTTGACCCATAGTTTTTTAGACTAAAACGTAGAAGATCGCAAGGACTTCATTTCGTTATCGTAAATTTTTTTACTTTCTCCTCGTCGCTTCAAGAGGTAGGGATTTCTTTGTTCCTTTTCAATACGTCATCTATAGATAGATATATGGTAGCTTATTACATAAAAAACATGTTTATTATGAATTTTCGTAAAGCATGTAAGAGGGATCTAAGGTTTGACAATTTGGGGTTTCAAATTGTTAATTGATAGTTGTTTTGGTTAATTGGAGGGTGGTTTTATGTGTTTATGTTGAGGAAGGGAAAAATTCCCAATTTAATATTATTGGCTTAATGAATTAGCAAGGGGTTAACTTGAATAATGGTTATGTTCTGTTTGATGTGGCTTATGTGAGTGTGTTAATTATTAAAGAGGAGAGTAAACCATGATAATGGGGCTAGTTGGGATTGATTATGTTAAATAAAATTGGATTGTGGCTTTAACATCATGGACATGGTTTTAATGAAATGTGGAAATTGTGTTTTTAGAAAATGATTGGAGTATTGTGATTTAGAAAATAAGGAAATTGGTTTTTGAAAGAAAAATGGAATCATCACCCTTCATAAAATGAGAATGAACTTGAGGTTGGATTTTGAAGCCTTTGAATATTGTTATCATTATTATTTTTGTTGGACTTAAGGTCACGCGAGCATCGGATTTTCGTATTATGTGTGTTTAAATACATGTTTTTGGAGGTTTTGTCCTTGGTCATCGGTGGAGGATGACATTGTAATGTTGAATAGATTATGTGTATGTATTACACTCGGTTTATTTATGCTTGTTGAATTTTATAATGGTTAGAAATGTGTATGAGCTGAGAATAAGGGGTACCATTACCTTCCAACTAGTGCTTGGAGAATTGGTTGCACTAAGAGTGAGAGATACCAGTACCTTCCAGCTAGCGCCCAGAGAACTTGGCAGAGGTACCATTACCTTCCAGCAGGTGTCTGGTAAATTGGCGAGAGTATTGGAAAGGTATATCCTTGGTTTACCGTGCTTGAGGCAAGTAGAGTGTTGTTGGATTTCTTGTTATCATCTCGGTTCTATTTATGCGTATCATGCATAGTGATGATTATTTTATGGAGGCGGTCGGTTGTCTTATATGGTTACATAGGGAACATTTTATATGTATTATCTTTGTGATCGTTTGGGATGTTGTTATTTGGAAATTGTATTTGAATCGAGGGTAAGTTTGGGAATTGGGGGAAATGTAATTGGGTTTTGTGGATTTGTTTCGAATACTTGTTATTGTCGGGCGAATTTAAAACAAAAGGTAATAAAAAGAAAAAAAAAAACAAATGGTTTAGGTTGTTGGATAAATTGAACAATTTTGAGAAAAGTACATAGGTAAGTATATCTTCGAGTATAAACCGACACCTTATCTATATGATATGACATAAAGCATTCATGATCATAACTATCTATTTGTTGTTATTGTTTATGATCATGTTAAGATCCCTACTGGATTTCATGTTCATCCTATATTGCTAATCATTTTTCATGAGAATGTTAAAAAGTGGTTTAAGATCGAGGATCTTCTTTGTCTGTTGGCCACAAGGCCTCTTATTTGTTAGCGGAATGCCATTGTTGTAAAAGGGTTGAACCCTTTCTCTTTTATGTAATGATGTAAGCCTGCAGACAATTTATTTAATTATGTCACATGTTTCATCCCTTATATATTTCGAATGAGAGAACCTTTATTTATTTATCATGGCTAATGTTTAGAATATCTGTTCATCATCTCTTAAATTGTAATATAATGATGGGCTTGGTAATGTCATTCGAGTAATAAAAAGGTGAGGCGTTACAAGTAGTTTACCCAAAAATAAATTAATCAAATATATATATATGTATATTTTTTAGGATGAATCATTAAACAAGGGGAATAGGAAAAATAGTTACACAAATATTCAACTCATCTTGTAATGGAGGTGCAACTCAAACTTTGTGTTGGTGCATCTCTGAGTTGCACCCCTTCATTATTGTGTATTTTTTTGTTTTGTTTTGTTTTGTTTTGTCACAATGTTAAGAGAGTTCGGGTGGCTATTGTGCATAGCGCACAATAATCTCATTTTTAAATTTAAATCATTTAATTTTTAAAATATATTAAGTAGAACACATATATAAAAAAATCAAGTTAATCAGATATCAATAATTTTTTCATTAAATCATATTTACATCTTAAAAAAAAAGAATGGTAAATGTAATTTGAAATATGAAAATACCAAAGTAATTTGACAAAAGAGATATTGATGTTTGATTAACTTAATTTTTTACAAATATATTCATCTCATTATATTTAAAAAAATAAACGTTTCGGATTATCAAAATAGATTTCTAAATAAACCCAATTAATTGCACAACAGTGGCAGCAACCACTCCAATTCCACTGTCAAGTGATTCTTTTCTTTTCTTTTCTTTTTCTTCAACAAAATGAACATTTTAACTAATAAATTAATCCAAATTAATCCAAAGGCCAAAACTTTAAGATGTGATTTTAGATATTCTCATAGTCCAAAAACTAAAGTTAGATAATGCATTTGTTCCATGTTAAGTGACCAGTTCAACTTTAATGTTTTATCTTGACTGGTAGAGATTGAGTCTTTAGATTTCGAGTTGAATGTTTCGGAGCAGTAGAGTTTTGAATGAGTTTGGTGGTGACTTGTATGTGGTGTTTTTTTCTATTTAGTTTTCTTAATTTTTAGTTTGTTGATGTAATAATCCTTTCTGTGTAGATGCTTATTTCCCTCCCTGATGGGGTTTTTTTTTCTCCTCTATAGATGCTTGGATCTTTCATTTTATGGAGATTGTTTATCTCTTTTGAGATTATGTGATACCATTTGTTAATGTATATGTATATAGATAAATACGTATGTAGATAAATATGTTTAGATATATATATATAGATAGCTATGTGTAGCTGTATCTCAGGCTTAATTATAGCCTTAGTTTAGGACTTCCTTATTTTGTCTTCTTTCTCCTATATAAAGGAGACCATGTACATTGGTTTTACATAATATATTCTACTGAGAATTTCTCTCTCTCTCATCTTGTTTCACATGGTATTAGAGCACAAGGTTATGTCTCATTAACCAAAAAGCTTCAAATTTTATGGTATTTATCTCTGTTCCGTCACTATTCCGATCCTTTTTGTTCTGTAAAATTTGCACACAGCCTACCAAAGTGCTCGGAATCTTCTCATGATTCTAACGCCACCAACGACGTCTTCAGATCAGACTCCATGCGCCCTCATGCACCACTTTTGTCGCCGGCATGTCATTCGCTTCCGCCTTCGCTATGTCACGCGCCCTACATTGCTTACGTCAGCCTCACGTTAGCCTTAGCCGCCACAGACTCGTGCCGCTTCAACAGCTCGCGCCTGATTGCTGACGTTAGTTGCTTCTCTCTTTTCTACTCTTCATGACCTCCGACCCTACTATTTTTACTTCTCTCTCTTCTACTCCTCATGTTCCTTCTATTCATACTGCTGACGGGTCTCTTTTGTCTGTAAGTCATATTGGTTCTGTTTCCACCTCTCACTTATCGTTATCCCATGTGTATCTTATGCCTGCTCTGACCTTAAATCTTATCTCCATTGGTCAATTATGTGAGCATGGTCTAACTGTTACCTTTTCTCATATTGGTTGTTTGGTGTAGGACCCTCGGACCGGACAGACTCTTAGGATCAGCCATAAGTATGGACGTCTATATGAACTCATTTACCTTCATGTTCCGGTTTCTTCTCAACTCGCAGCTCCTACTACTGCTCCTATTTTATCTCCTTTTCAACTTTGGCACTGTCGTTTAGGATATCTTTCTATTGGTCGGTTAAAGTCTTTAATTTCTAGTGGTCAATTAGGTCTTGTCAGTTCTGATACTTTAGATTGTTTGTCATGTCAACTTGTCAAACAACTTGCTTTATCGTTTAATAAAAGTGACTGTATTTCTCTTGCACCTTTTGATCTCATCTATTCTGATATTCGGGGCCCCTCCCCTGCTCCTATAATGAGAGGCGCACGCTATTTTGTTGCTTTTATAGATGATTTTTCTCGTTTTACATGGTTGTTTCTCATGAAAAATCGCTCTGAGCTCAAATAACTTTATTACAATTTTGTTAAAATGGTCCAAACTCAATTTTCTAAAACTATTAAGATTTTTCGCTCCGACAATGCCATGGAATATAAGGATTTTGATTTTCTTTCTTTTCTTCAGAGTCATGGTACTTAGCCTCATCATTTTGGTCCCGGCACGTCTCAACAAAATGGACATGTTGAACGGAAACATAAACATATTCTTGACACTACTCGAGTTCTCATTCTCTCTTCCTCTTGTCTGGAAAATTTTTGGGGAGAAGCCGCTCTCACTGCTACTTACACTATCAATTGTATCCCTACTTCTATCATTCATAATCACACTCCCTATGAACGTTTGCATGGCACTCGTCCCCCTTACACCAATCTTAGTGTCTTTGATTCTGCATGTTTTGTTCTTTTCCAACCTCATGAACACAACAAACTTGAACCTCGTTCACGTCTTTGTTGCTTCTGGGGGTATGGTATTAAACATAAAGGGTATCGTTGTTGGAATCCTATCTCCCAGCACCTCTGTATCTCTTGTCATGCGGTTTTTTGGGAACACAAAATCTTTTCCTCCCTCTTCCGATTCCGCTTATCTACTTCTTCACCCTCTCTATTTTTTACTAACCCTTCCACATATCTGTTTTCTGATGAGATTGATACAGGGCCCCTGTCTACACCTTTCGAGACATCCTTGCCTACTGGTTTTTCCCGTGAGTCTGCTCGCTCTAATGGTCCAGCTCTCACTCCCTTAGGATCCTCACCTCCTATTGAGTCTCTCCCATGCCCTTTGGCTTCTTCACCTTCCGCTCGACCACACTGGGTAACACAACCTTCTACTCGTCTTCGTGATTATATTGTTGGTTCCACTGCTTTTTCTACTCATGATTCTACTTTCTATCATGAGGCTCGCTCTAATCCGCTGGCAGCATGCTATGACTGATGAATTGCAGGCTTTAGACAAAACTCATACTTGGGACGTTGTTGATCTTCCTCCTAGCAAGACTGCCATTGGCTGCAAATGGGTGTACAAAATCAAGATACACTTTGATGGCTTTATTGAGAGACACAAAGCCCGCCTTGTTAGTAAAGGCTTCAACCAGGAATATGGTATTGATTATGAGGAGACCTTTGCTCCTGTTGCTCGTCTCACCTCTATTCATAGCTTGATTGCTGATGTTGTCACCTATCAATGGGATCTTTATCAAATGGACGTGAAAAATGCATTCCTTAATGGTGATCTTCTAGAGGAGGTCTACATGCAACCTCTCCTTGAGTCTACTTATCCGCTTCATAAGGTATGCAAACTTCAGCGTGCACTATATGGTCTTAAGCAAGCCCCGAGAGCTTGGTTTGCCAAGTTCAGCTTTACTATTCATGATTGTGGTTTCACCTTCAGTTCTTATGATATTGCTCTTTTTGTGAGGAAAACTACTCAAGGGACCACCCTGCTTCTGCTTTATGTGGATGACATGATTATCACTGGTGATGATGTGGATGGTATTCTTCGCCTCAAACAGTTTCTTAGCCATCAGTTCGAGATGAAAGACCTTGGTGCTTTTATCTATTTCTTGGGTTTTGAAATCTCCCATGATTCCATGGGTTCGTTTCTTTTTCAGGCTAAGTATACCTCTGATCTTCTTGCTCGTGCTAGTCTTACAGATTACAAGACTGCTTCCACTCCACTGGAGACTTAGACTCGTTTTACTCCTCTTGATGACACTCCACTCTCTGATGCTACTCTGTATCGTCAGCTGGTTGGCAGCCTTCATTATTCTGCCCACTTCTCTCTTTAGCTTCGTGCCTTCTCTGATACTGATTGGGCTAGGGATCCTATTGACCACCACTTTACTACAGGTTTCTGCTTCTTCTCAGGTGATTCTCTTATTTCTTGGTGCAGCAAGAAACAATCTTTTACTGCTTGTTCAAGTACAAAAGCCAAATACCGTGCTCTTCTTAATACTAGTCAAGAGCTTCTCTGGTTTCATTGGCTTCTTGCTGATATGGGTGTTATCCCCTCTGGTGCTAGTGACCTCTATTGTGATAATCAGAGTACTATTCAAATTACTCACAATGATGTTTTTCATGATGGCACCAAACACATTGAGATTGACTGCCATTTTATTCATTAACATGCCACTCATGGTACTGTTCATCTCAATCTGATCTCTTTTGCTGATCAACTTGCTGATATCTTCACCAAAGCTCATCGTTATGGTCGATTCATTGAAATTGTTTCAAAACTCAAGTTGGTTGATGTTTATCCTCCTTAAATTTGAGAGGAACTGTTAATGTATATATATAGATAGATACGTATGTAGATAGATAGTTATGTGTAGTTGTATCCTACGCTTAATTATAGCTTTAGTTTAGGACTTCTTTATTTTGTCTTCATTCTCCTATATAAAGGAGACCATGTACATTGATTTCACCTAACATATTATATGGAGGCCTTTTTTCTCTATGTGTCTCTCTCTTTCAACTTGTTTAACATGATTATGCTGAATTGATCCAATCTTTGACTAATTTTACAATGGAGATTTTCTTCCAATCTAAAGAAATTAATAAATTAATTTTGACGTGGTCGCCACACGCTAAGCAAAAGAGAAAATGAATTTGACAATTGACAAGTTCAAACATCCGAGTAGGATGAGATTTGATGGGGAAAATTTGGTTAAAATTCTTTTATAACAAAATTTCATACAAACATATAAATTTCAACTTGAGAAAGACAACATAAATCACTATTATCTAAATGTCCTTAGTAAATAATTTTATATTTCAAACTTTGAAAGAATATAATTTTTAATTTAAATATTATTTTTTAATAAAATTAATATTTTTAGAATTCTCTCATCAAGATCTATCAAATAAGATTTATCTTGGCCATGCAATTCTATACAGTAAAAATTCTACTTCTGAAATTTACCTTGACAATGAATTTTTTTTTAAAAAAATTTATATTTAAATAGTGAAATACCATCACCATTACTAAACACTGTAGTCATTATAACTGTAACCGCCACTAGTAGAAATATTAATTAAAAAATTTATCAAAACAGTGAAATGATAATGTTAATAAAGTAAAATTTTACTAGTGATTTAAAACAGAGCATCAACAATAAAAGATAGATTACATATTATTATAACAAACCAAACTAAAATTTTATTGCTACTTTAAAACAGAGTATCAAAGCCATATATTACCAGAACAAATCAAAGAAATGTTAATCTAATGGCAAACAAAACACCATTATTCAGATTCAATAAAAAAAACAACCTTAACAAATGAATTATACATTGTTTAATCTTTAATCTCACTTGAAAAAATTTCAACAATCGTTCACTCTTCATTCGAAAAAAATAAACGAAATACATATCAAACTCATAATTTCATTCAATTTAAGTTTCACTATAAGAAATTAAGGTTTTAGAAACAAAAATTTAAGGACAAAATCAATTTTTAGAGACAAAATATTTTTGTTACAAAAAATGTTATTATTTTATTTTTAGCGACAAAATTATACATTTAGTGATGAATTACTAATCTTTTGGGACCAAAAGTTTTGTCTAAAAAAATAAACCTTTTTGGAACCAAGTTATTTTGTCCATAAAAGTGCATTTATAAGTGACATTTTCAAAATTTTATTCTAAAAACTACTTATTTGACTTTTTGAGACTACCTTTTAGTGATTGTCTTTGCGACAACTAAAATTAGTTACTAAATATTTTTTATAACAAAATTTATATCTTTAAAAATAAAAAAACTTAATCCCTAAAACTCTTATATATTATAGTGCTTTCTCAAAAGTTTTACGAGTCAATTACAAGTTTCGATTTAAACAATTATATATTACATGCTTTGTGATTAATTTCATTAATGACAATGTATAGAGAGGCTGTAGGGGTAACTTACTCTAAAAAGTTACGGTATAAATATGTAGAATGTGAACTTCATCAATTAATGCTTAAAATTGAGGGATTTTAATCAATTAAAAAATATTTGTCATTTTTCCAATACTAAAATAAGGAGTTTTGACCAAATTTCTCTTTTTAAGGGAAATTTTATGATACAACTTTTGTGATGTTTAGTTATAACTTATTGAAATTTTCGTTATAATTTAGTTATGACTTAATTATATACATTGTAATATTAGTTACAATATTGTTTTGATTATGATTCAAAACTTCTTTAATATACCTTATGTAATGTTTAATTATAAATAATTTTTTAAAGGAAAATTTACCTATAAATCACATATTGAGGAATGATGATCCGATTAGTCCCAAGAGTTTTCTTAGAAACCAATTAGTTCCATTGATTTTGGAAAGGTAGATTTAGGCGCTATTTGGGAACAAATTTTTTGGGTTTTTTTTGCTTTTTTTTCCCATTAAAAGACAAATCGGTTACAAAACCAAAAAAATAAAAATAAATCCAAACAAAATATCATATCAAACCCCATAATCATTTCATTTTTTCTCTCACAAATATCACATCTAACCACAAAAAAATCCAACTATCTTTCCAAACACAAAAAAAAATTTCTCCAATAATATTTTACAACTAAAAAAATCTATAAAAAAATCCACTTTCCAAACACCCACTTAATATATTATTTGAAAATTAGATTTACGGTTATACCCTTATTTCTACTATGTTTCCTCCTCCTCCTCCTCCTCCTCCTCCTTCTTTCTTCTTCTTCTTTTTTATGTGTGCTAGAAAGGTAAGATACACAATCTATAGAAATGAAATTTAAGATGAATTTTTATATGGGAATTTTTTTTTATTTGGAATAACTTGAAAAACATTTCAAAAGGAGTATAAAAATGACTTGAAATATAAAAATTTTCAAATATTTCAAAAAGATGTGGAATTCTTCAAATATTTTAAAAGAAGTACAAAAACTCCTTAATAAGTTTTGAACAAATGTATGATTTTAATCTGTAACACTCCAATGTAACACTTCAAAAAAAAAACTCCCTAGTGTAATACTCCAATCTAACACATAAAAAAATTATTTAGTGTACTTTTCTCAAACGTAATACTCCTGTATAACACTCTAAGAAAAAGGATGTGAAATTCTTCAAACCATTCCAAAAGGGTGTGAGATTCTTCAAACCATTCCAAAAAAAATACAAAAATTTCTTAGTAAGCTTTGGATAAATGTATAATTTCAAACTGTGAGTGTTGCATTTGAAAAAAGTATACTAAGTAATTTTTTAGTGTTTTTATCTGTGTTACATTGGAGTGTCACGTTTAAGATTACATTGATTGGATTGTTATGCTTGAGAAAAGTACACTATTTTTTTTTTTTTTGTGTTATATTGAAGTATTACGTTTGAAAAAAGTTTTGAGTGTTACGTTGTTACGTTTGAAAAAAAGTATACAGATGGGTTTTTTAGTATGTTACATTAGAGTATTACATTATTGGAGGGTTACATTAGAATGTTCGTAATGTGAAATTTGTTCTAGAAAGAGGTACAATTCAAAACCTCTATAGTGTGGATTGGCCTAATGTGTAATTTCACATTTAGATAAACCCATTGTTATTACTCAAAAATTAAATCTAAATGTGTAAGTAATTACCCTTTTATGTAATTTCTACTTTAATGGGACATTTGAGTTCATAAGAAAAAGAAAGAACTAAACAGTTCACAAGTTCATATTTTGGAATTTATTGGTGCTTCACCCTTGATTAAAATAAAAAATAAAAAAAAAATTGACCAAAGTAAAACAATTAAGTAAAAAGAAAAAAAATTCAAAATAATTTTCAAAAACCAAACCAAATAAGTTGCTTCAAGATGTTTAAATTTCTAGGGCAAATTACCTACACCTCCCTTGAGGTTTAGCTAAATTACAAATTCTCTCCTAAGGTTTCAGAAATTACATTCTATCCCCTGAGGTTGATATTCGCATAACAATTTAACTCTTACCATTAACTAAACGTTAAGAATAATTAGCTGACATCATCATAATATAAATTGATGGACGATATTACCCCTGCTAAAATCTCTTTGATAAATCAACAAAATTTACAAAAGAATCACGTTAGATGAAAAAAAAAAAATCAAATTTTTGGAATCATGTTTGATCTGTTGTTTAGAAAAAAAATTTCAGAATTTAAAAAATAAATAAAAATTAATTTAATAAAAATAAATATGAAAAAATATATTTAATTTGTAAAAATTATTTCTAACCACTCAAAAGATAAAATTATACAAAAATAATAATAATTTTTTATTTTTACTTTTATTTTTTATTTCTTAACCAAATTAACTTTTAATTTTTTTAAAAAAATTTAAAAATAAATTTATAAAAATCAAACCAAACATATTCTAAGAATTTTTTGACAAGACATTTCTTGTGTTTTTAACTTATTTAATTATTTGTTAATTTTATGATATTTTCACCATCTGACACTACAACATATAAAAGTTTTAGAGACCAATTTTTTTGATCTCTAAAAGCGAAAATTTTGTTGCAAAAGACATTTAGGGACTAATTTCTATCTTTGTGAGGATAGTCACTAAATGGTCGCATTGAAAAGTCAAAAATAAGGTTTTTAGCAATAAAATTTTGAAAATGTCAATAATAAATAGACTTTTAGAGACAAAATAATTTGGTCTCAAAATAATTTATTTTTTGAGACAAAAAATTTGATAAATGTTTAATTTTTATTGCTACAAATATAATAACGACATTTTTCATAAAAAAAAAATTTGGTCCCCTAAAAATAATTGTTCCTAAATTTTGATATCTAAAACCTTAATTTTTTGTAATGTGATAAGTATTTTTCCATTTTAATTTTACATTTCCTAACTTGTTTAAAAATGACAATTTAGCTAAACCTCAGGGAGGAATCTGTAATTTAGCTAAATCTCGTGGGGGTGTAGGTAATTTGCCCTTATTTGTCAAAAGGACATTTTAGTCAATTTATGATATCTGTTAACGGCTTTAATTGTGATAGGACGGAATGTAATTATTGAAACCTTAGGGGGAATTTGTAATTTCGTTAAACCTCAAGGGAGGTGTAGGTAATTTGCCCAAATTTCTATGACTAATCCCAGCTCATTCGTATTCATTATCATTAAAATCTAGGCATAATTACTATCAAATCCTATTTAATGAACTTAAAAACCTATAGGTCTACGAGTGAGAATTTACGACACAACACGATAATACGACTCAAACCGTACACGGTATTAACAGGTTAGGGTTGATCATTTTTTCACACGAACATGCATATTACACAACCCGATTACACAAATATTAAAAAAGTCGGGTTAATGTCAAATTTTTATAACACGAAATTGACACGTATAACCTATATAACGAAAAATTAGTTACATATTTTAATATTATTTGCACTAAAGAGTTTCATGACATTTTTTAATCTATTACATAATTACATTCAATTTATTAAAAAGTACGTGAAATACAATTTTAAGTTTAGGCCTTGTTTGGCATGATCTAAAAAAGTCAAAAAGTCAAAAAGTCACTATTCTATTTAAGTTACATCATTTTATTTAAGTCACATAACCTCTCTAACACATCACTTCAAACCCAACCTATACCCAACCCATATTTCATAAAAGTCAAAAAGTACACTTATTTAGATCATCACCTCTCTAATATAGGTTTTGTTTTTACTTTTAATTGAACTTAATGCATTTTTTTTGTCTATTATTTGAGTTAATCTAGTAAAACATATAATAATGAAATATAATTTTTATAAATTAAGAAAATAAAATTAAGTTGAAATAAAATACTTTTATAAATAATTTCATTTTATAGAGATTAGTTTCATTTAATTTAACTAGTGAAGAAAATTTTAAATTATTTTCATACATTTGATATTTTTAGTTAATAGGAAATTTTTTTGACAAAACACGTTAACACAACACGAATAATATACAAACTGAAAATGACACGATACAATAACACGAAATAATAAATGGGTCGAGTTAGTATTGAAATAATTATGACACAAACCCAAGATGACACGACATGAATATGACCTAACACAATGCGACGCCCATCCCTATATAGGTCCTACACATGGGCAATTCTATTTCCATACATACTTTCGTCTCTGTGCACATCATATCTCAATTTATATACTTGTGAATTTGGTTATATGTTATTATTCTCATTCCATACACACCACATGTTCCAATGATAATCCTAACTCACATCTTGTATATACACACACACCTTCGAACCCTTCATAGGATGACACACCCACCCATAGTGATTCTAGCAATCATCTTCCAACAAAACACAACTCCATTGAAGACCTACATTGAGCTTCATTGCATTGTTGAAGGTAAGTAATGTGAATCTCAGTTCAAAACTTTAGAGCCGAATATGTCACATATTTTCAACATTTGAAAATCGAATTTTTATAAAAAATTCAGTTGTTTACAATCGAATTAATTTATGTTTTCGGAAGTTAATTTCCAAATTAAGAAAATATTTTCGGCAGTGATTTATGAAAATAATAAATATTTGCGGTACTGGTTTGCCAAATGAGAAGCTCGAACATGAAAAAACAAAATCAACTTTTGTACAAAGAAACTCACATTTTCATTATTGCATTGGTTGTAACTAGGTATATTCTTATTTGAATATGAACTTCTATTGATTTGCAAATCTTCCATCACAAAAGTCTAGAATGATGGTGGATTCTAATGGAAAAAAAAGAAGGTATAAACAATAGAGTATGAACTTAGAAAGTAAAGCAATATCAAAGTATTTTATCCAAGCAATGGGAGACAATATATTATAACTATGGAGTGTAGCAAGCAATGAAGGATAATAGAGGAAGTGAAAAACAATGGAGGAATTAGGTTTTTGTTTTTTGTTTTTCCACAAGATATACACTAAGACTTATTATTTTCAAAAGATGTGTACAAAGAAAATTTCGATTAATATTTATTGTGTGTATTGATGTCCATTATGGACATTTTGCTTCATGGTAAAATTGTCATTAAATTTTTTTTTTATTAAGTGTGTACACAGAGACGAAAAGACGCGTGGAAATAGAATTTTCCTTACACATCTTTTGAATGCACCAATAAACCTTAATATTATTCTCTCTCTCTCTCTCTCTCTCCAGCATTTCTCCTAGAGCCTCACTATTACTACCAATGCTACCATCGCTGACCACCGCCACCATCGTCATCCATTGGCCACTGTTACCATCTTTCACTTGCTACCGTCATCGTCTATTCACTATTGCTATCGATTTATACTCCATTGTTGTTGATCTACACTTTACATCTCTAATCCCTACTCTGCCATCGCCAATCCACCGATCTAGTTGTTTCAATAGTGAAATTGACTCCAAATGACTCCAAGCAACAATGTTTTCTAGATCTTACCTCTCTTCCTCCTCTGTCTCTCTTTTTCTCTGTTTCTTTATTTTTCAAACCGAATCTACTGCAAAATTATTTTTTGGTGATAAATTTATCAATAGTTGGTTATATGTATATATAAGATGAGAGTGTCTTATGAGTAAGTGAGTGTAAGTGTGAATGTGGGTGAGTGAATTAACATCTATAATTTTTTACAAGTTAGTGATAAATTTATCACTGAATGTATATTTTGTTGATCTTGTATTGAGCTATGATGGTGAAGACTAATCTGAATTGTTTTCTAGTAAATACTTTATTTTTTCCCCTTCTCATTCCCTACTCTCTCTTTCTCTCTCTCTCTCTCTCTCCCTCTCTTGTTACTACTAGGAATAAAGGAGGTGGTGGTAGTGATGTGGTGGAGGATGAACATTGTTTTTTTTTTTTCTTTTCCAAAAAATGGTTGGAAAAATATCACTGAAAGTTGCCAGAGATTAGAGGTAATTGTCGGTACGTAGTTAGAGATGGTGGTCGGAGGTGGTTACCGGAGATCGGAGGTCATTGCTGGCAAGTTGGCAGCAGGGTCATGATAATAGTGTTATTACTAAAGTGTTGAATGAGATATACTGAGGGTATTTTGGAGATATTGATAGTTTAAAAAATGAAGCAAGATTTATAGATAAATAAGTCCGGTCAATAGGACCCTTCCATAAGTGTCCCAATCTATCGAATTTTGGAAATAAAAAATTTACATCTACAAAAAATTTAATCATTTATAAATTGATCTAATCAAAATGTTGGGACTAAAATAACACAAAGCACATCCTTTATCAACCAAAAATGTAATTAATCATTTTTTTTTGTGTTTTTGAGATGTTTTTTTGTTCCAAAAATAACAATGAATATTGGTGATATTAGCTATGAGGACCACCTTAACACGCATTTAATCATTTGGGGATCAAAGTAAAATTTTAAGAATCAAAATAACACAAAATACGTAACTTGGATATAGTAAATAAACAAAATTTTGTACTACACCCCCATTTTTTTGGTGACCCATATTGATGGGTGTTCTTATCATCAAATAATAGTCAAAACAAAATATCATTTTGAAATTGCTGAGTAGCATCATGAAAAGTCTATTTTTCATCTATGATAGGCTAAGTTTTGGCATATATATAAAGAGAAAAGGCATGGATTAAGCCATCACACAATCTCAGGCTCAACATTGATTCGCTTAGCTCTTGTTTGGCAATACAAATATGTCGTCTTCTTTAGGTGAGACTCAGCAGGGTGACAAGTATAGATCTTACTTGAATGGAGAGGGAGAGAAGAACACAAAGTGGAGGTTTGGTGTTCCTCCTAACTATGATGTTGTCAACAAGCTCTTTGAAGAAGGTAGAACAAAGGTAACAATTTTGTCAAATGAACGAAATTTTCCTCTCCGATTCGTTAAAACCATTCCGTGGTCCCACTATTTTAATCAGATGATGGGTTTTTGGACTATCCTTTCTATATTTGTATATGTATATATTTGTATAGTACTATCATATCAATATTAATATTGTCTATGACTGACCTATTTGTGTGTATATGATAGATTTGGCCTCAAGGTTCACTTGAGGAAAAAGTGCAGAACCTTCTCAAGTCATGGGAAATGGAGATGTTCCATAAGGCATCTTTTGATGACTTCAAAACCATGGACCCAAGGAAGTACACTTTCAGTCTCAATGGTAATAAAATGTCCTCTTTTTTTTAATTAATTTTTTTTTTTTTTTGCTTCTTCTTCTTCTTCTTCTTCTTCTTCTTCTTCTTCTTCTTCTTCTTCTTCTCTTTTAATGTAAATTTTTGTAGCCTATCCTTCTTGTTTAATCTAATTTTCCTTATGAGCACTTTCATGATAAAAATTTTCAGGGCGAAAACCGATAACCGTGGAAGAAATAGTGCAAAAGCTTGGGGGAGGGTACAACCCACTACTGCAGACCTCCTTGCCAGAGGAGTTCCAGTTGTACAACATAGCCGAGGAAACTGCAGAGTCATCGCACCAGGTCTTCACGACAACTTTCCCACGAGGATTTGCCATAGAGGTTCTTCAAGTTTATTCAGGGCCACCGGTGATTGTGTTCAAGTTTAGGCACTGGGGATTCATGGAGGGTCCCTTTAAAGGGTATGCCCCAACTGGTGAAAAGATAGAATTGTATGGCATGGCCATTTTTGAGGTATATATTGAATACTTTCATCCCCAGTTAAAGCTTTTTCTGTTCGTTTTCTATTTTTAAGTTCTTTCGAATTTCTAAACAGAATTGAGAGTTTTGAGGCATGAATTTGATAATTCTGGTTGAAACAGTTAAATGAAGAATCGAAGATCATGAAGGTAGAGTTCTTCTACGATCGCGGAGAATTGCTCGGAGGTCTTGTGAAGGGTGGCCATGGTGGTGCCTCTGATAGTTCCACAAATGAGATGCTTTCAAGCTGCCCTTTCATGAAGAGCACTGGGTAATAATGTGTGTGATGGTTCTTGTGAAGTTTCTTACAAGACAAAGTCAAAAATTTCACTTTTCAATGGATGTAACTTTCATGGCTTTTTTTTAAGCTTGTTTTCCCTCTAATAATGGGTATAAATAAATGAGTAGTTCTAAGAGTTTCGGTCACTGGTTTTACCACACAGTAGTAGTAATCACCAGATGAAATGAAGAACATTGTATTTTACTTTTGTTGTATTAAGCCCTTGTGTTTCTATAATTTCAATTAGCATATGATATAATTGATTGAACTGTGAGAATAAGTTATACCATGGGATTTTTGATGAGATGAAAATTTGGATATATGATAAAATTATGAAGATAAATTATAAGAATCAAGATTCTCTCCTTGAGTTGTTTCTTTCACTTCTTATTTGTAGAGCTATTGGGCTCATTTTTGGGCCCAATTTCGATGACCTTAACCGTTCACATTTTAAGATTTATTGAGTATATCATACCTATAAAAAATCAAATTGATCGGATATCAGAAATATGTTCGAATTATCAAACTAAAAACTATTTTTTTAAAAACTTTAATAAACAGTTTTCCGAACACATATTTTCTGATATCCGATCAATTTGATTTTTTACAGGTATGATAAACTCAATAAATCTTAAAATATGAACGGTTCAGATCATTAAAATTGGGCCAAAAAATAGGCCAATAGCTTTGCAAGTAGGAAGTGAAGGAGACAATTTAAGGAAAGGATCTTGATTCAAATTGTATGACGCTCGGTTGAAAAGTCTAAATTTGAATTTGTTTGGTCAAACAATTCACGCGTTAAAATATTTTGTTCAAAAAGATAAGTTAAGATAAAATAACCAAAATATCCCTATATATCATATATACATAATACTTCACAAACCTCAAAATCTCTCTCTCTCTCTCTCTCTATATATATATATCCAAGTATTTTTAATCCTAAATTTTTACTCCACCCCATATATCAAAACATGATATGAATTTCGCAAAGAGTAATACTAGGTATCATGAAAATGATCATGAAAGATTTATGACCCTTAGATTACACTTAAAACAAAGCACCACACACTAATCAAGGTAATCCAAGGATCATAATTTTTTCATGATCATTTTCATGAAAGTTTTTTTTATGATCCCTAACTTTTTTTTCTTTCGGAAAAGTTAGTTCACGCCTTTTTCTTTGTTTTTTAAAATTATTTAATAAAGAAGTCTGACCCCATCAACGGTAAAGGCATGCCTCTTTTTCTTTTTCTTTTTTACATTTATTTATTTTTTATTTTTAATAAAGCATCAACAGTAATAATTTTTTTTAAAAAGTTAGCATGCCAGGTTTTCGAGGAATTATATTTACCATGTTTGTTTTCAGGGAATTAAATTTGTTTCTAAAAAATTAATTTTTTTTATTTTTTATATTGTTTTATTTTTAGTGAATGTTTTTAGTATTTACATAAATATTTTATTTTTTAAATATATCTAATCTAAATATATTTAAAAAGTATAATATTTGTGAAAAAAAAAGAACTTAAAAAAATTCATTAAATACAAAAAATATATATATATTCAATACATTTTCGTATTTTATTGTATTCAATGAATTTTTAAAAAAATTTTGTACAAATTTTTTATTTTTAAAGTTTATTAAGATTAAGATTGTGGATCTAAAAATAAAATAAAAAATTTGATTAAAATATTTTTAAAAATCATTGAAAATACAAAAATACAAATTGAAAATCCAAAAAATTATTTTTGAAAACTCAAAATCAGGGTGTCCTTTTCAAGGAATTCTAATTAGGTTGTTTGTCCTTCTAATTTTATTGGTTATTTTTTGTAATATATAAGAGAAAAAATAAGAAAAAGTAAGTATGTAACGGATAGAATTGCAAGAGTATACCACGTAGGATATATGTGACGACTCCGCCACGTATAATATTTTAAATTTAGTTAATCAAGGTGATTTGGATTTTAATTAATTATTATTCTGATTTAATTGTGGAATTGATGAACATTATTGGGTCTGATTCACATATGATTTTATAAAAGAGTTATTTTGGAATTAGAAATTAAAAGCCTAAATGGCTTAAGAAGGTGAAATTGATGAGTTAAATCAGTTTAATTTCGAGTATTGGACCATATGAGAGTTTAATTAAATATTCGATTCAGTTTAGTAAAATTAAGATTTGGTTAATTGGGTCCGAGTTGAAGTTAATTAAATTATGAGGATTGGAAATTGTGATTATTCTGAATTAAATTCACTTATGAGGTGCCTAATTTGAATATGAATTTATTGACGGAAATTTTAAGTCCGATGAGAAATCAAAGGCTTAAATGATTTGAGAAACCAAAATTAATGACGGCAATAAGTTTAATTTGATATTTGGAACCTCTTGGGAGCTTGATTAAAAATCTGATTTAGATTAATAAAATTTGAAATGATTAAATTAAGTCTTAATTGGGGTTAATTAAGTTATTTGTGTAGTAATCATAATTAATTAGGACTACGTAAGATCGGTATAAATTAAGAATTAATTTAAAGTAATTTGATTTGAAACTAAACATAATTAATTAAGCCTAATTATGAGTCATTAGCAATTAATCTAATTATATTCAATCAAAAATAAATAAATAACTAAAATATGTAGAGAGAGTAAGAACACTCAAGAATCTTTGATAATAATAATAAATAAAAAATAAGAATTAATTTAGGACTAAGTAAGATCGGTATAAATTAAGAATTAATTTAAAGTAATTTGATTTGAAACTAAACATAATTAATTAAGCCTAAGTATGAGTCATTAGCAATTAATCTAATTATATTCAATCAAAAATAAATAAATAACTAAAATATGTAGAGAGAGTAAGAACACTCAAGAATCTTCGATTCCCCACTGGGTGAGTGCCTGCAGCAGTTTGTGCAAGGGTGTCCGGCTTCCCACCGGCTAAATACCCCTCAGGATTAGTCCTGGTTTCCTTAAAAATCGGAGGGTTGAGGATACCTGAGTTATCAAAAAAAAAAAAATAATAATAATAATAATAAATAAATAAGAGGAAAAAAAAGGGGAATGAAATCAAAAAGGGGTACAAGTGTACTAACCCTTTTGAGTTCAATAGTTCTGCCAAGAAACCGTGGGAAAGAGAAAGACAGAGAGAGCATCGAGAGGGAGAGAAAAATAGAGAGAGAATACCGAGAGAGAGAGAGAGAGAGAGAGAGAGAGAGAGATGGCTCAATTACTTTGTAGAAGAGGATCACTTTTTACTGGAAATTGTAAGGAGATTCAAGAAATTCAATTATTGAAAACTTAAGATAAGAAATTAAATTTAGACTTAATAAATAATTTAGTTAAAAGTTGAAATTAAGAAGTAATTTGAAAATTAATTATATAAATTGATAGAAAATTGGGTTTTGGATGTTAAATTAATTAATTTATTTTTTTGGTTATGTAGGGTATCCTAAGCTAACTTACGCGCACCAGAAGTCTCTACAGCCTGAACAAACCTTCCGAAACAAAACTTACGCCCTTCGGTCCGTGGCCTCAAGGTATGCATTTATTGGCTGGAGATTCAAACTTGAGACCTGGGAGGGAGTGTAGACACCCTATTTTTGACCGACCTTAAGACTCAGACGTCACCAACTAAGCGCTCGGTGATGTTGCATATTGTGCTCGTTCGGAGGTTGCGGAGTCTCGACTGCGAGCTTTGCCTCCGGACTTCCGGGCTCTTGTGTGCTTTGCCTCGGTTTGCGAACCAGGTCCCGTTTTCTCCGTCTTCTCTTCCCGAAGGGAGGGAGAGGTCTAGTAGACCATCTCTCAGTGGCCGTAGGCTACGTTTCGTGGTCGTAGGCCATTTTTATCGTTTGGAGCCCGGCTCCTAGTTTTCGGAGACGTCGGCCGTGTGCCTCGGTTCGGGAGCGCTCAACCACCTCCGTTTGCTTCGATTTTTGGCATACATCTTATTTACTCCCTTTTGAGGGACACTGAGGCTCGAGAGACCAACTTCGTGGTCGAACGCCACCTCCGGTGCTTAACAGTCAGTTTTCGGGGCCTCGGGCTGTGTGTTTTGGCCCCCGAACCTTCGTTTTGCATCGGTTTTGGTCCATTTTTGGCAAAGACCTCATTTTCATTGTTAGGAAGGTTGTAGGAGGGTGGGAGGCCAGCAATTGTTCTGAAGACTAGCTTTATTCCTTCATTGCTCTCCGTCGCCCGTTTTTCTCGCTAGAAAGCTGATGTTGACCATTCCCGGGGCACTTTCTTTGGCCCTCAATCACATATTTGTGTTGTACACACCTGGGAGGCCACCAATATGCCATGGCCGGCCAGCAATCATTCTTGACCGTTTTGAACCCCTCTAAAAAGTTGGCTTTTCTCTCTCCTGGTTCACATTTTCAGGGTCTTGACCACATAGCTGTGTTGTGCACACATGGGAGGCCACCAATATGGGGTGGGCGGCCACTAATTCTCATTGACCCTTTTGACCCTGGCCGGCTGGCCAGGGGAGGTGGCCGGCCGGCCACCTGAACCTCCAAAACCTGGCCGGCCATGTTCCTCACACCTGGTTCCTTACAGATACACCCTCTATTTCCCCCCAGATCCTATATCTGAGGGGGGTCTTTTGGGGGGGAAATTTGAATTTGATTTTTCCCCCCTTTCCTCCACTCCTTTCCCCATAAAACCAGACCCTCCAACTCCATTTTAGAGGGTTACAAAAGTTTGGTTTTGAGCTCTTGCATTAAGTCTCCCTCTCTCTCTATTCCAACCCTCAAAACACCCTTGGTTCTTGGCCATTTCTATACCAATCCATAGCACCACACCTTCACACTCCATTCCAGCAACGTGAGGCCATTTTTCAGAGGATAGGAGCACCATTTCTTGGTCCAAAAGCTGCTGTGTTGCTGCTCTACAAGGGTGAGTCTTCTTTCCCCATTTTCTAGCCTTTTCTTGGTTCATTTATAAGTCATACTTTCTTACATTTTTGGGCTCCGACCCAAATTGTAAATAGTCATATTTTGAGCTCATCTCCATGTTTGATTAAGGGTCTTTCTCTGTTTGAGGTCTCCTCCTCACCCTTTGTGTTTAAACTCTCTTTTAGGCCTATTTTTGCATGATATTTTAGGCTTATTTGTGAGTTGTTTTGGACTTGATCATAAACTGTAAAATGTCTTTTTTTGAGCCCTTTTTCAACTTTGTTGAAGGGCTCTCCTCTGTTTGAGGTCAGTTTCCATCACTTGTCTCTTTATCCCTCTTTTAGGCCTTTTTCTTGCATGTTGATTTAGCCTCACTTGTGTCCATTTTCGAGACTTGATGTAAACTGTAAAGTGCTATGTTTTGAGCCTCTCTTCAACTTTGTTAAAGGGCTCTTTTCCATTTGGGGTCAGCTGCTGTCCCTTGTCTCTATTCTCTCTTTTAGGGCCATTTTTGCATGATAGATTAGTCCTATTTATGTTCATTTTTGGGACTTGTTATAAACTGGAAAAATGCTTGTTTTGACATCATCTTCATGTTTTATTAAGGGCATTTTCTTATTTGAGGTCTCATGCTTCTTGGTATGCTTGATTGTCCCTTATTTTGAGCCTTACACCTAAGCTCTTCTTGCATGCTTGGTTTGGCCTTCTAGCCACTGAAATCTAGTGGATTTTCAGTGGCTAGCACACTGTTTTGATCCTCAAAATCAGAGGGGGGTGACCCCCTCTCACCTTGTTTTGTTTGATGGTCATTTTGGCCTTCCAAAGAGGCCCTATCTTGCATGCTTTGAAGTCACTTTCCAGGGTCAATTTGGTGAGTTTTAGGACTACCATATTTGATTTTCAGAGTTTTTTATGCCATGCTAAGTGTTCACCTTGTATGTGCTTAAGAATCCCTTGCATAGCCCTCTAAAGGAGTTCATCATTTTTGCATGTGTTGGCTTCATTTCAGTGGTTATTTGGGCATATTTTGGCATGTTTAGTTCACTGATTTTTGCTGGTTTGGTGAGATTCCATACGCTTAATATACTTGCCATGTAAACCATGTTTGTTAGTCAAAATTGCATGCTATTTTAGTCCATCTTGCTAGCACTTTTTGGCCACACTTTGAACTAGAAATGTGCATATTTTGGAACTGCCTTGGCTCTATTTTCATGCTTCATGATCAAATAATGTACGCTTTGTATAGCTATAAGCCATTCCATGTGCCTAGTTTTGTGTTTCGGGACCATTCCATGCATCGGGTGCCATGTTTCCATGATTCGGGATCATTTTGCATCACATTTTAGTGCTAGAATTTGCATGTTCATATGCCACATTCCATGCCTTGCCATGCTTTGGTAGAGTGGCATTTGATGCCTTAGGTTCGGTCCTCAGTTTGCGTGCACGTGTGCGCGCATCTCGGGTGTCTCATTTTTCGTCTAATGGCCTCTGATGTGAGTGTGGCTGAGGTCCACTCATGTTATTGTAAGCCCATATTGCATTGTGTATGCCATCTTAGTCCTTTGCATTGCATGTGCGAGGTTGTATGTTAGAGCATCGTGCATGCCATGTTACATCGTGCATTGTGTATGCCATTTCATAGCATTGTGTATGCTAGAATGTATGTTAGTTGCATTCATGCATGTCATGCATATTGCATTGTGTTTGGGATAGGAGTTAGCCCGAGCACGGGAAATGAGGTACGTTTCGTACTCCGAGTGACGGAACGTGTCTCAATTCCTGGTCACCGACACTCCGGATTATCCATGATGGAGTCTCGATCTTGTTGTGTTTATATGTGCATTCATTTCACATTGAGTCGTGCAATTCGACTCCTCGGCCATCATGCATCGAGATGCGTGATTGGTGACACGAGGATCGAGGACTACACTCCCTGAAGAGTAGTCAAGCATACATATGTGAAAATACATTGCCATGCCCCTTTCTTGCTCTCTATTGCAGCAAATCAGAAACCGGCAGTCTTTTGGAGCTCCATGCAACATTCCGTGTTTAATTGTAAATAGAGGCTAATTGGGGCAACGCAATGGATTTCCGCGCAAGGCAACCCGAACATGCACCATTCATCATCTGGAGCAGAGTCGAGGCAGTCCCTAGCTTGCATGCTAATTTACTGCTTTCCTAGATTAATTTGTTAATTAATTAGGATTTTGTATTTATTTGGACTGTAACTATTTATTTGGGACTGTATATTTATTCGGACCCTCCGAGCGAGGGCACAACTATAATAAGTGTGCGTGTGTGTGATGCATGTCTTCCAACCCCACGTCTTTCTCCCTTTTATTTACCAGCTTATGATGGTTAGATTAGGGCATGTTTCAATTAGCATACAATATGATAGCATGTTTGCATCATTCATCTGTTTTGCATGCACCGGGCTCGGCGCATTATACTAATTGCATTTGTATTTCAATTCCAAGTTGAATACATGTTAGTTGTAACATTTCACATGCCATCTTTAGAATAGCCGAGCCTGCTTGTAGTTGCATTTTGCATGTGTTGCATTAGGCACTTCTGTATAGTTAGGATCATGCATGGATTTCTAATTAGCTTCTGTTTTGGCTTGGAGTACTCGGTAAGTTTTATGCTTTAGCATCCTTGTATGCGTGTGAGTGACTGCCATGATAGCATGCTTACCATGAGGCTATGTGCTTATGTGATATAACTACCTGAATGCCTGTGGGTGAAGGTTGGGTTGTTTGGATTGGAACAATGCATTGACTGTAAGTTTTAAGCCCACTAGATAGTGGCAAAACCATCTTTTCTAAGCCCACCCAAGGGTGGCAAAATTTGCATTTTAAGCCTACTTGCGAGTAGCAAACCATTTTCAAAACAAACATGAAATGTTTCGTTCCAATTTAGGCGACCCAGTCTATACTTGTATGCTGTCCGCATCACATAGTAAATCTAGACTAATAACCGGAATAAGAACGCATAATGTTTTCAAAACTAGATATCATGGTTAGTAGAGGCCGATCTTTGATCGGGCGAGCGGGGGTGCTCACGAAGCGACCTTCCCCAATCGTACCCAAGTTCCCGAGCCGAGGCAACTTTGGTGATGATAGACACGTGGCCTTAGGCAACGAGTCAGGGTTTCCTAAATTTCCCAAAATAAAATATTTAGGTGGCGACTCTGTATCTGGCAAAGCAGTCCATGTTTGGCACTTCTTTCAAAAATCTATTTTCTCAAAACGATTTGCCGGATTTGGACTCTTTGGTTCAGATTAAGAACCGTGACAATTTGAGTCATGAACTGTAGTGAGCCCATAACGAATGGAACGGGGGACTCAACCCTCCCGGGGCGTTCTGGGACGTCTACAGTTTCTGGCGACTCCTCTGGGGATTTAGAGAACTTGACTCGAACTCATGATATCTGGTTTTGACTACACTTGTGTGTTTCTTTGCATTGCATTTGCATTGGTGCGCCTAGGACACCATGTTTGCCATCTGCTATTCCTGAACGGTTTGCCGGAGGCTTGCCTTGTCAAGGCATGACCATAAGGCTAACCGGTTATGGGCTCTGCCAGTATGGGAACACAAACCCCGGTTTTACCAGGGCACCCTTTTTGACCATTCGACCTAGTGCATATTCGGATCCATAGTGACCATTCCAAACTAGGACAGGTTGCTTACCCGATAGGTTGTTTGAAACCGCTGCGTGCGTAGTGAAACCCTAGCTCCTGACAAAATAGGACAGGAAAACCCTACCCCAACATAGGGGTGTTTTGGCTCTCACTTGCTTGTTATGTGCTTTTAGAGTGCGTCTCTACAGGAATGCATGTATCAGTTTGCAAGTCTGGGTATCAGGCCTGCGGGCATCAGTATTTGGAAGAATTAGTTTTACCTGAGGGTATCAGATTTGAGGCAGAATTTTGGGGCAGAAATCAGTAACGAGTGCAGTCATTCAGCTACGCTCGTATCTGTTTTGGTGAAGTTGAGCTGAGGTGCTGTCTGTTTTCTCTTTTGCTAGGTAGTCCTGGAACCATAGCTTCAGAAGGCTCCGATATCCCCCGGGCACATTGGACTAGTGCCGATGGACTTTGCTAGGTCAGAAATTCAGTTCAAAGGCAACCAGTTTTCCTTCGCCAGTGGTAAGGCAAAGGAGGGCCAGACAGGGTTCATTTGTTCATCTGATCCGACAATCACCAGTCACATCATCAGCAGACCCGTGATGGCACGGGGTTCGGAAGAATTTGTGGCTATGATAGCAGCGTTAAATCAAGGAACTGCAATGCATGATGAGACCAGTGCTGAAACGCAACGCCCATCTAGGGCATCTGCCTCGCATCTAGCTTCGGGTCCCCAGCCGAACTTTGACCCACTTCTGCCAGCTGAAGATTTGCAGGGTCCAGATCCCCGAGAAAGGTTGACTCAAGCTCGAGTTTCCACATCCCTGGTGCAGCTTACTGAGAGGCTTCATCCCTCTGATGTCAATGAATTCAATCCGACTGCAGTGAAAATTGCAAACCTTGAGAAGCAATTCAAAAGGGCATATGGCCTTAACTCCATTCACGACATTGAGGATGGGTCCACCGAGGTTGCCGTAAGGCTCCCAGTCGGGAGTACCAATGCTGGCGGTAGCACTGTTTCCAAACCTGCTAAAATCGACACAGTCGCCATAGCCGACCCTTTTGCCAAGACCAGCCTACAAATAGCTAGCCCAGCCCGAGCTCAGGGTAGATTTTTCACCCCCCTCCATATGAGCCTAACCAGCGCATTAAAAGTCCTGATGGAAAGAGGGCATCTCAAACCCCTTAATCCTCAACCTTTGCCAAACCCACTCCCTGCCAGACATAACCCCAGCAAATACTGTGTATATCATCAGCAGCGCGGCCATGGCACCGATGGTTGCTACCGCCTTCGTCATGAGATCCAGAATCTCATTGACAACTGGACAATAGTTCCACCTCAAAACCCCAAGGACCAAGTACCTCATCCATATCTCAACCTCAGCCATACTCTGCCACCCACCTACAACCCCAGTATATACACCCCGACCCATATACTCAAGCCCGAGATGTTTATCCCGGAAAACATGGGCTTAAGCACGATGGATGCACTTGAACCCCAATCATCTCAAACCCGTAAACCCACTACTTCTGAGCTGGGGAGCATGATTGAAGATCTTCAGAAAACAGTGGCAGATTTAACTTTTGGAGTTTTGGTTCCATCATCAACCACATCGCCTACCAGGGAGTTTATGTCAAAACGCTCCCCAATCTTGGGACGGGCTGCATTGGAAGAAGACAAATCTCTTAGCAAAGTGGGGGCAAGTGGTAAGAACCAGGTAGGGGCAGGAATTGGTCCCCATGAACACCTTCAGTGGGCTGTTGAGGCTTTGAAAGCCGATGGACTGAACAAACAACAAGTGCTTGCAGTGATCGCAAAAACTGTGGATGATACTTTTGCCACTCAAGTTGGGGGCAGTCTGAATCAAGGGGCAAGCCGAGACAAGGGATGTTGTACCAGAAACGATCCTGTTAGCTCTAATCCTCCACTTGGAAGAGATCAGCAAACTAGGCCAGCACCTGCCAATCCCTCTGCTGGTGCGTCCAGCAAAGATCCACAAACCTTAAAGTACCAACCCCGAGGTCAAAGGGTCTTCCATGCCCTCTATATGCCTTTGTCCACAGCTTTCCAAATCCTTGTTGGACAAGGCCATCTCAAACCCCTTGAGCCTCGGCCCCTCTTGAATCCTCTTCCGGCTATGCATGATGCCGCCCAGTACTGTGCCTTCCATCAACAAACCGGTCATGGCACTAACAATTGCTCTCGTCTTCGCTATGAAGTGCAAGATCTGATTGACGACGGGGTCATTGCCGCACCAGTCTTGCAAAGTCTATCGGCACTGGATCGGTGAACTTGGGGGATAATGTGACCATGTGATCGGGGGATGAACCACTTGCGGGCAGCGCTCAGTTTACTCCAGATATGGTGGATGGCATGCACTGTTTTGAGCATTTGCGAATGCTAGCTTTTGTGCTTTCTGACTTGGGTATTGGGTTAGTCTTGTTGTTTTGTTTTGAGTCTGTCTTTTTGTTTTGAGTCAGTCTCTTTTGTTTTGGGTCTGTCTTGTTGTATCGAGTCGGTCCTGTTGTATAAGAGTCGGGTGATTTCGGGGGGTGTTACCTCGGGCGTCACCATTTTGTTTTGTGTTTGTCTTTTCGTTTTGTTTTGAGTCTGTTTCTGCCAGGGAGCCAGTTGTGCCAACAGATTTTGAACGAAACAGTAGTGATTTTCACGCTCTCGCATTTGCTTCTGCCTTGTGCCAGTTATGCCGGAAGTTCTGAATGAAATGGCAGTGCTTTTTGCCTAGTTTTCTGTGCCTCAAACTCATTGCATTGACCTAAGTTTTTCAAAACCTTTTGAACACTGTGATGAAAACGAAGAGGAAAGAATTCCTCGGGATTTGCAAAAATTTGATCAATTGAGAGAAAGAGAGACATGCTAAGCCCTTAATGAATGAAATCGTGCTTGTTAGTGTGAGTACTAGGAAGGATCCTGGCTTGATCCAGATTGGTTGTACACTGTCTTCAGCGCGAACGACTGGTCGTTTTTTTAAAAGATTTCAAAAAAATGTTTTACGCGGTCCTGCGAAGACCTGTGTGGAATCGCTCTTGAGATTGTGCAGCCTAGGATTGCTCTCAGCCTCGAGACTCCACCCCTCTTGATTTCAAAACTTGAACTTGGATTCAGAATGTTCAACGGTCAACTACAATGTAAGGCCTGTGTGGCCGGATCAAAAGCAGCCCGTGAATTAGCGGCGACAAAGTCAGATCAAGAAGCTTGTGAAGCTAGATCAGGAGCACCCCTCGACCTAGAGGCAGAAAAATGTCTGATTGTGCTCGAAGAGCCGAAGATGGATCATTCCGCAAATCAATGAAAATCGGCAAGAATGCAAAATCCCAGAAGAGGGGAAAGAAGAAAGTTTTTTCCGAAGGACAATCGAGTTCCTATCCACAACACTAGGGGCAAATTCAGCCCCCATTGGATGGACTCCTGCATTGTCGGCGAACAGCAGCCATTCTCCTAGATTCAGATGACTTCAGGATCTCAAAACCATTTGACATGGACAAAGCAATACTTTTACCCTTGAGAGGCTCGCTGGGCCGAAAACCCGGAAGGGCGACCGAAGCAAAAGTTAGAGCAAGAAAAAAAAAAAAAAGAACAAAAAAAAAAAAAAAAAAAAAAGGAAAAATGAAGAAAATGAAAAGAAAAGATGATAAAGAAAAAAAAAAAAAGAAATGAAAAGAATTGAAAAGGAAAGAAGAACATAGCTCGCAAGGTTGAAAACTCGGAAGGGCGGCCTTGGCAAAAGTTAGAGCACAAAAGGAGAGGTTAATACACGAGTGTACCTTAACCCCGAACTACGTAAGGCTTGATTCCCATCTTTGGGATACGTAGGCAACTTCATTTTGAAGTCCAGCTGTAAAATACTTCAAATTCGATTGTGTCCATGTAATGGTTTTGATCATCTTCGCCTTCTCTGCATCCGAGAATTTGGTTGTGTTCGTCACTTTGAGGGCTGACTACAATGCGCTGCGGTGCCATTCAAACAAGGGGCAACTTTCCGTTGCCATTCAATGCGCTGCGGTGCCGTTCAAACAAGGGGCAACTTTCCGTTGCCATGCAGCTCTCTTCAAGCAAGGGGTAATTTTCCTTCGGATCTGAGGTTGTGCATCTCAAGAGCGGGTTCTATGCTCGTTGACCAGTGGCTGATTGCAAAAACAGTTTTTGAGAATTTTTACTGAGGTTGACTGATTTTCTCTAAAAAACTATTCCATTTTTTTTTCCAAAACTGGACCTTTTTCCTGGACCCCAAAAAAGGAAAATTTTCAGTGCTCATAACCTAACTTGCATGATTTTGACTCAGAAAATCGAACAAGCGCGTTAATCTAACTCTCATTTTGGTTAAAATTGTTTTAGTAGAAAGCCAAAAAAAAAAAAAAATGGTCAAAACGATGAACTAGGGGCACAGTTAAGTCAGGCTTCCTGTCTTTCCCCATTGTCAACATACTTGCCAAGAAGGACACTCTACTTGCCAGAAAGGGGCACAACGGAAGCTAACCGCAAAAAGGGCAGAAAGCTCTTACATCCTCCAAGCAATGAGGTATCAAGCCAAGTGCGAAGCACAAACGGGAATGGATCGAGATATTCCACTCCTTTGTTTGGACACATCTGATTACATCCAAACTCCCCTGCGGAGCATCGTCAACTGATGTCAACTGCAGATGTGCTACACACCCAGTTGTAGCGCAACCCCTCTGTGGGAAAGTTCATTGTTGTAAGCAGAAGGAAGAATCTAGCAGAATGCTAGGGTCATGAGCCCGCAATTTCTTGTTTATCCATCAACCACCCAGGGTAGGGATGAAAAACGAGAGATTGAAGAATAGAGAGATGTGCGATGAGAGAAAAAGTGAGAAAAGGGCTTTTTCAGAAAAACAGAGCCTGAGGGCCGAGTGATGTGAGAATCACAAATGAGAAAGGGTGGGAAACAATACCCGAAGAAACTGGCTCCTCGTGCACCAAGAGATCTCTTGCCTTTGTAACACAGCTGAGTGTTGTGTTTGTGTGTTTTGTTTGTCTCAATTCTTGTCTTGAGTCATTTGAGTGTCAATAGATGTGTTTAGGTTGTTTTACCTTGTTTTTCCTTTGTTGAGTTGAGTTTAGGTTGTTCTACCTTTGTTTTCCGTTTTTGAGTCGTTTTGACTGCGGTCAATTATAGGCTCAATACCCGGTCAAAAACTCATCTCTCAATTTCAAAAATGAATCATTTTGTGCTCAGAGTGCTGTGCCATTCTCCAGATTTGTGCAAAACAAGATTTGTTCTTTCATAAAACTACAGGGTTCAACCCAAGTCATGCGAGAACAGTAAAACCAGGACCTATCTGAAGCTATGTGGGTTCTAGACTGCAAAGCCAAAGAAAAGAGGGAAAATTTGGAGCATCCGGGTTTGTTTCAACTTCTACAAGTTCCATTTTGCATCTTGTCTTTTCAGATTGGACTGTCTGTTCAGAATGAGCTGTGTTCTGAATAAACCGAATACTGTGCTATGAGTTGCGTGTTCAGAATGAGCAGTGTGCTGATATGAACTGTGTGTTCAAAGTGAACAGAATACTGTGTTGACTGTTTCACTGTCTCAAGCCAGAATGGCGATCAGAAGTGCTCTCCCTGAGTACCATTCCCCGTCAGAGTTATCTTGGCTTTTGTTTGCAATGAGGGAAAGTTGTGAATATGATCAGAAAGAAAAGTGACACCCGTGGCTTTTACATGTAGAGATTAGCCCTTGTCAGCAAGAAGTCATTCTACCATTCTTCCACTCGCGTGAGGCGTATTTGGATTTCGAATTCACCTTTCCTTTTTTCACGTGAAACTTGTTAGGATGTCATGTTTACCCGGTTAAAACCTTCCCTCTCTCCGCATGAAGTACGTTGAGATACGCCTGTTGGTTACACCATTGTTTTTCTCCCTGGTTAAAACCTTCCCTCTCTCCGTATGAAATACGTTGAGATACGCCTGTTGGTTACACCATTGTTATTCCCCCTGGTTAAAACCTTCCCTCTCTCCGTATGAAATACGTTGAGATACACCTGTTGGTTACACCATTGTTTTTCTCCCTAGTTAAAACCTTCCCTCTCTCCGTATGAAATACGTTGAGATACGCCTGTTGGTTACACCATTGTTACTCCCCCCGGTTAAAACCTTCCCTCTCTCCGTATGAAATACGTTGAGATACGCCTGTTGGTTACACCATTGTTACTCCCCCCGGTTAAAACCTTCCCTCTCTTCGTATGAAATACGTTGAGATACGCCTGTTGGTTACATCATTGTTATTCTCCCCTCGTTAAAACCTTCTCTCTCTCCGTATGAAATACGTTGAGACACGCCTGTTGGTTACACCATTGTTATTCTCCCCGGTTAAAACCTTCCCTCTCTCCGTATGAAATACGTTGAGATACGCCCGTTGGTTACACCATTGTTATTCCCCCTGGTTCAAACCTTCCCTCTCTCCGTATGAAATACGTTGAGATACGCCTGTTGGTTACACCATTGTTATTCTCCCCGGTTAAAACCTTCTCCCTCTCCGTATGAGATACGGTTAGGTATGCATGTTGGTTGCACCACCTTCACACCTTTCACGTGAAACGTGTTAGGATTTGTGTTCATTTTCCTACACTCGCATGAAACGCGTTTGGATCTCAAGTTCACCCTTTCCTTTTTTTCGCCTAAGATGCATTAGGTTGTTGATTCACTCGGTTGAAAAACATCAGGTGCGCCTGGTGTTCACACCATCTTTCCTCATTCATTTTGTGTATCTATCGCACTTATTCACTTTTTACATCTAGCGCACACTTTCATTACAATTGTGGTACAGTCTCATACCTTTCTCTTGTATCTCGGGATGCGTGAAGCGCGAGCCCGAGCGGTTTCGGACCTCTTCTCACGATTTCGGCGTGGTTAGAGTGTTCTTTTCCTCACACGATTTCAGCGTGTTTGGAATTTATCCTAGGTTGCGTTGTAGACGCGCTGGGCGGGTTGTTTTTGGACCTCCTCTCACGATTTCAGTGTGGTTTGAGTGTCCCGTTCCTCACACGATTTCAGCGTGTTTGGATCTTATCTCAGGTTGTGTTGTGTGCGCACTTGAGCGGTTGTTTTTGGACCTCTTCCCACGATTTCAGCGTGGTTAGAGTGTTCTTTTCCTTACACGATTTCAGCGTGTTTGGATTTTATCCCCGGGTTGCGTTGTAGATGCGCTGGACGGGTTGTTTTAGGACCTCTTCTCACGATTTCAGCGTGGTTAGAGTGTTCTTTCCTCACACGATTTCAACGTGTTTGGAATTTATCCCAGGTTGCGTTGTAGACGCGCTGGGCGGGTTGTTTTGGACCTCCTCTCACGATTTCAGCGTGGTTAGAGTGTTCTCTTCCTCACACGATTTCAGCGTATTTGGAATTTATCCCAGGTTGCGTTGTAGACGCGCTGGGCGAGTTGTTTTGGACCTTCTCTCACGATTTCAGCGTGGTTAGAGCGTTCTCTTCCTCACACGATTTCAGCGTGTTTGGAATTTATCCCAGGTTGCGTTAGAGACGCACTGGGCGGTTTGTTTTTACCTCTTCTCACGATTTCAGCGTGGTTAGAGTGTTCTTTTCCTCACACAATTTCAGTGTGTTTGGAATTTATCTCAGGTTGCGCTGTAGACGCGCTGGGCGGGTTGTTTTTGGACCTTTTCTCACGATTTCAGCGTGGTTAGAATGTTCTTTTCCTCACACGATTTCAGCGTGTTTGGATCTTATCTCAGGTTGCGTTGTAGACGCGCTGGGCGGGTTGTTTTTGGACCTCCTCTCACAATTTCAGCGTGGTTCGAGTGTCCCCTTCCTCACACGATTTCAGCGTGTTTGGAATTTATCTTAGGTTACGTGGAACGCGCTCCTGATTGATTTTCTTTGTTCTTCCTCCACTCACGAATCCAGCGTGGTTGGCGTATGTCACCATTTTGCATCTATTGTACTCTCTGTTGCATCGCATCTATTATCTATTGCATCACCTCTATTACATCCATTGCATCATATCTGTTTTATTGTCTGGTCTGGAAGACCTTAAATCCTCCGGTCTAAGGAGACCTTAAATCCTGCATCATCATTCGCGCTGTTTTGCGCATCGTACTTGCATTTTACTTGTATTTCATCGCACTGTGTCATGCACTCTCCGGTCTAGGAGACCTTAAATCCTCTAAAGGTGCAATTCCTTTGGTGTTTGTCGTGCCCGAACGACTTCCGGTGGTCTGGTATAGCCACCTGCCTGTGTTTGCGGTGAGTTCCTAGGAGACCAACTGAGACGGTGGAAACTAGAGTTCGAATGGCTTATGCCTAGAATGCAAAGGTTTGGGATTTCTGAGACTAAAGTCTGGTTTAAATACCTAGGGGTATATCCTCAGCTTGAAATCTGTATGGCAGCCCCATAGATTGAGATAGCATCTGTATGCACATCAATTCTGGATACTGATCCAACCTAGTCTGTCACCCTGTTAGAGAATAGGGAAAGCTGCAACCATAGTCAAGGAGAAAAGTAGTACCTGTGGTTCAACTGAGAAGAAGAGGAAGATTCCCACATCAGCATGAGGTAGGACATTGTCGAGGTAAGTCATTGCCAATTGCCCCTGTAAGGTACCTTTACCTCTTAGCTATTACATTGCATTTTAGCCACTACATTGCAGTGCATTGCATGAATCCCCAATTATCAAACCGGCTTCACGTAGCGTATAAGTCCAATTATCAAACCGGCTTCGCGTAGCGTATAAGTCTAATTTTCAAACCGGCTTCGCGTAGCGTATAAGTCCAATTTTCAAACCGGCTTCGCGTAGCGTATAAGTCCAATCTTCAAAGCAGCTTCGTGTAGCATATAAGTCCAATTATCAAAATCTTTCTGCATATCATTTTGCATCCTGCCCCTGAACTACGCTGCTTTGATTCCTTGCAAAGAGATACGTAGGCAGCCTGCGGGCACAACCATTTATTTATCTATATTTTGTTTGTTTGTCTACGTCTTCGGCCTTGTCAAAAATGGGTCGTCTCTGGGCTTTGACATTCACTCCCGTCACTTATGACTTTCGAGTTCTATCAAAGAGGGGCAACTGTAGACACCCCATTTTTGACCGACCTTAAGACTCAGACGTCACCAACTGAGCGCTCGGTGATGTTGCATATTGTGCTCATTCGGAGGTCGTAGAGTCTCGGCTGCGAGCTTTGCCTCCGGACTTCCGGGCTCTTGTGTGCTTTGCCTCGGTTTGCGAACCAGGTCCCGTTTCCTCCGTCTTCTCTTCCCGAAGGGAGGGAGAGGTCTAGTAGACCATCTATCAGTGGCCGTAGGCTACGTTTCGTGGTCGTAGGCCATTTTTTCGTTTGGAGCCGGGTTCCCGGTTTTCGGAGCCGTCGGCCGTGTGCCTTGGTTCGGGACCGCTCAACCTCCTCTGTTTGCTCCGGTTTTTGGCATACATCTTATTTACTCCCTTTTGAGGGACACTAAGGCTCGAGAGACCAACTTCGTGGTCGAACGCCACCTCCGGTGCTTAACAGTCAGTTTTCGGGGCCTCGGGCTGCGTGTTTTGGCCCCCGAACCTTCGTTTTGCATTGGTTTTGGTCCATTTTTGGCAAAGACCTCATTTTCATTGTTAGGAAGGTTGTAGAAGGGTGGGAGGCCAGCAATTGTTCTGAAGACCAGCTTTATTCCTTCATCGCTCTCCGTCGCCCGTTTTCCTCGCTAGAAAGCTGATGTTGACCATTCCCGGGGCACTTTCTTTGGCCCTCAACCACATATTTGTGTTGTACACACCTGGGAGGCCACCAATATGCCATGGCCGATCAGCAATCATTCCTGACCCTTTTGAACCCCTCTAAAAAGTTGGCTTTTCTCTCTCCTGGTTCACATTTTCAGGGTCTTGACCACATAGCTGTGTTGTGCACACACGGGAGGCCACCAATATGGGGTGGCCGGCCACTAATTCTCATTGACCCTTTTGACCCTGGCCGGCTGGCCAGGGGAGGTGGCCGGCCGGCCACCTGAATCTCCAAAACCTGGCCGGCCATGTTCCTCACACCTGGTTCCTTACAGATACACCCTCTATTTCCCCCAGATCCTATATCTGAGGGGGGTCTTTTGGGGGGGAAATTTGAATTTGATTTCCCCCCCCTTTCCTCCACTCCTTTCCCCATAAAACCAGACCCTCCAGCTCTATTTTAGAGGGTTACAAAAGTTTGGTTTTGAGCTCTTGCATTAAGTCTCCCTCTCTCGCTATTCCAACCCTCAAAACACCCTTGGTTCTTGGCCATTTCTATACCAATCCATAGCACCACACCTTCACACTCCATTCCAGCAACGTGAGGCCATTTTTCAGAGGATAGGAGCACCATTTCTTGGTCCAAAAGCTGCTGTGTTGCTGCTCTACAAGGGTGAGTCTTCTTCCCCCATTTTCTAGCCTTTTCTTGGTTCGTTTATAAGTCATACTTGCTTACATTTTTGGGCTCTGACCCAAACTGTAAATAGTCATATTTTGAGCTCATCTCCATGTTTGATTAAGGGTCTTTCTCTGTTTGAGGTCTCCTCCTCACCCTTTGTGTTTAAACTCTCTTTTAGGCCTATTTTTGCATGATATTTTAGGCTTATTTGTGAGTTTTTTTGGACTTGGTCATAAACTGTAAAATGTCTTTTTTTGAGCCCCTTTTCAACTTTGTTGAAGGGCTCTCCTCTGTTTGAGGTCAGTTTCCATCACTTGTCTCTTTATCCCTCTTTTAGGCCTTTTTCTTGCATGTTGATTTAGCCTCACTTGTGTCCATTTTTGAGACTTGATATAAACTGTAAAGTTCCATGTTTTGAGCCCCTCTTCAACTTTGTTGAAGGGCTCTTTGCCATTTTGGGTCAGCTGCTGTTCCTTGTCTCTATTCTCACTTTTAGGGCCATTTTTGCATGATAGATTAGTCCTATTTATGTTCATTTTTGGGACTTGTTATAAACTGGAAAAATTCTTTTTTTGACATCATCTTCATATTTTATTAAGGGAATTTTCTTATTTGAGGTCTCATGCTTCTTGGTATGCTTGATTGTCCCTTGTTTTGAGCCTTACACCTAAGCTCTTGTTGCATGCTTGGTTTGGCCTTCTAGCCACTGAAATCCAGTGGATTTTCAGTGGCTAGAACACTATTTTGATCCTCAAAATCAGAGGGGGGTGACCCCCTCTCACCTTGTTTTGTTTGATGGTCATTTTGGCCTTCCAAAGAGGCCCTATCTTGCATGCTTTGAAGTCACTTTCCAGGGTCAATTTGGTGAGTTTTAGGACTACCATATTTGATTTTCAGAGTTGTTTATGCCATGCTAAGTGTTCACCTTGTATGTGCTTAAGAATCCCTTGCATAGCCCTCTAAAGGAGTTCATCATTTTTGCATGTGTTGGCTTCATTTCAGTGGTTATTTGGGCATATTTTGGCATGTTTTGTTCACTGATTTTTGTTGGTTTGGTGAGATTCCATATGCTTAATATACTTGCCATGTAAACCATGTTTGCTAGTCAAAATTGCATGCTATTTTAGTCCATCTTGCTAGCACTTTTTGGCCACACTTTGAATTGGAAATGTGCATATTTTGGAACTGCCTTGGCTCTGTCTTCATGCTTCATGATCAAATAATGTACGCTTTGTATAGCTATAAGCCATTCCATGTGCTTAGTTTTGTGTTTCGGGACCATTCCATGCATCGGGTGCCATGTTTCCATGATTCGGGATCATTTTGCATCACATTTCAGTGTTGGAATTTGCATGTTCATATGCCACATTCCATGCCTTGCCATGCTTTGGTAGAGTGGCATTTGATGGCTTAGGTTCGGTCCTCAGTTTGCGTGCACGTGTGCGCGCATCTCGGGCGTCTCATTTTTCATCTAATGGCCTCTGATGTGAGTGTGGCTGAGGTCCACTCATGTTAGTGTAAGCCCATATTGCATTGTGTATGCCATCTTAGTCCTTTGCATTGCATGTGCTAGGTTGTATGTTAGAGCATCGTGCATGCCATGTTACATCGTGCATTGTGTATGCCATTTCATAGCATTGTGTATGCTAGGATGTATGTTAGTTGCATTCATGCATGTCATGCATATTGCATTGTGTTTGGGATAGGAGTTAGCCCGAGCACGGGAAACGAGGTACGTTTCGTACTCCGAGTGACGGAACGTGTCTCAATTCCTGGTCACCGACACTCCAGATTATCCATGATGGAGTCTCGGTCTTGTTGTGTTTATATGTACATTCATTTCACATTGAGTCGTGCAATTCGACTCATCGGCCATCATGCATCGAGATGCGTGATTGGTGGCACGAGGATCGAGGACTACACTCCCTGAAGAGTAGTCAAACATACATATGTGAAAATACATTGCCATGCCCCTTTCTTGCTCTCTATTGCAACAAATCAGAAACCGACAGTCTTTTGGAGCTCCGTGCAACATTCCGGGTTTAATTGTAAATAGAGGCTAATTGGGGCATCGCAATGGATTTCCGCGCAAGGCAACCCGAACATGCACCATGCATCATCCGGAGCAGAGTCGAGGCAGTCCCTAGCTTGCATGCTAATTTACTGCTTTCCTAAATTAATTTGTTAATTAATTAGGATTTTGTATTTATTTGGACTGTAACTATTTATTTGGGACTGTATATTTATTCGGACCCTCCGAGCGAGGGCACAACTGTAATAAGTGTGCGTGTGTGTGATGCATGTCTTCCAACCCCACGTCTTTCTCCCTTTTATTTACCAGCTTATGATGGTTAGATTAGGGCATATTTCAATTAGCATACAGTATGATAGCATGTTTGCATCATTCATCTGTTTTGCATGCACCGGGCTCGGCGCATCATACTAATTGCATTTGTATTTCAATTCCAAGTTGAATACATGTTAGTTGTAACATTTCACATGCCATCTTTAGAATAGCCGAGCCTGCTTGTAGTTGCATTTTGCATGTGTTGCATTTTGCATGTGTTGCATTAGGCACTTCTGTATAGTTAGGATCATGCATGGATTTCTAATTAGCTTCTGTTTTGGCTTGGAGTACTCGGTAAGTTTTATGCTTTAGCATCCTTGCATGCGTGTGAGTGACTGCCATGATAACATGCTTACCATGAAGCTATGTGCTTATGTGATATAACTGCCTGAATGCCTGTGGGTGAAGGTTGGGTTGTTTGGATTGGAACAATGCATTGACTGTAAGTTTTAAGCCCACTAGATAGTGGCAAAACCATCTTTTCTAAGCCCACCCGAGAGTGGCAAAATCTGCATTTTAAGCCTACTTGCGAGTAGCAAACCATTTTCAAAACAAACATTCCAATTCAGGCGACCCAGTCTATACTTGTATGCTGTGCGTATCACATAGTAAATCTAGGCTAATAACCGGAATAAGAACGCATAATGTTTTCAAAACTAGATATCATGGTTAGTAGAGGCCGATCTTTGATCGGGCGAGCGGGAGTGCTCACGAAGTGACCTTCCCCAATCGTACCCAAGTTCCCGAGCCGAGGAAACTTTGGTGATGACGGATACGTGGCCTTAGGCAACAAGTCAGGGTTTCCTAAATTTCTCAAAATAAAATATTTAGGTGGCGACTCTGTATCTGGCAAAGCAGTCCATGTTTGGCACTTCTTTCAAAAATTTGTTTTCTCAAAACGATTTGCCGGATTTGGACTCTTTGGTTCAGATTAAGAACCGTGACAATTTGAGTCCTGAACTGTAGTGAGCCCATAACGAATGGAACGGGGGACTCAACCCTCCCGGGGCGTTCGGGGACGTCTACAGGGAGCAAATCTCCAGGCCCCAATCGTCACCCACTAAGCCAACCACCCTATAGTTGTTAAATTAAGTTAGGTTGAAGAATATGAGTTATGATTCTTTAAATTTGTTAAGTTTGGGTTCAATTTTGAGAACTATTCTTGAATTGAGTTTTATAAATTACATGCAACAAGAATTGTTTGAAGATTTGATCCATGCAATAGAGTATATAAATGACTTTGAAGAAAAAGTTTTGAAAATCATGAGTTCATGAAATTTGAGAGTTTGATTTTAAAATTAAAGGAAGTTTTGATTTAATTGAGTTAAAGATTGATCATGGTTCATATTTATTTTCGTGTTTTGATGAAATTTTACAAGAGTTTTGAGTATGAAATTGGGTTTGGAAAACTTAATTTATGTTTTAGAATTTATGAGTTTAAAATTGGATTTAATATGAAGAAAATGAATTAAATTTAAATTTCGACAAATTAAGAAGGCTTTTAAGTCATGTGTTCATATTTTCATCTTATCTCCTCCCAAACATTTCTAAGAAAGAATTATGACTCAATGAAGATTAATAAGCTAACAATCAATATAAGTTAGTTGGTTAAAAAATAAATCATTTATTTAGTAGTAATTGATTAAGAAGCCAATTAAGAAATTAGTTTATTTGGAAAAGAAAGATTTAGTAATGAAATAATATGTGAAATGGGAATCTGGTTTATTGAGAAAGTAAGTATAAGCGTAGTAGAACTTCATATTACCTAACAGAAATGACAAGAGAAGTTAAGTTTGATCAAACTAGTGATATTGTGTTTCAATGTGTATCTGTTATGTGTTTGTGTAGGTCATGCGCTACGGTCCATCTGATCTATCTCTGGAGCTATCTATCAGTAACAACCTTGTAAAGATATGTTTGAATTTTATAAGTATTTTTTGAATTATAAAATGTTTTGTTTCTAGAATGATACTTCATGACCGATTGAATGATTGTCTTATTTTATGAACTGTATTCGTGGCATCCATAGCATCTGTTACTGCTGCTGTTACATCGATCTTTGTCAGTTCCGATTCTTGGAACTTCTGTTTACTGTATTGATGGCCATCAAATTCTGACTATTCGGTCTTTATGACCTACTGTACTATTCTGCTATTGGATGTACCACGTATGACTGCTTTGATTACAATATGATTCTAAAATAAGAAACTGATTTGCTGATGATAATGGATTGTTTTAAATACTGTAAGGACATCATTCATAACCTCTTTACAATGTTGTTATTCACTGGACTCTAACTCATTGTATATGTATATGTGTGTAGGTGATCAAGCATGTGACCAAGCTTAGAGGTGTTTGCCTGGAATCTGTTTTTGTCAACCAACCTATGCGCCTCCCGTGGAGGTTCCGGATATGTCAAGTGCCAAGGCTATGTGATTAAAGTTTAAGTTCTTGTTTATTCTGTATATAGGGCTAAGTCTCTTTTGTCTCATTTGTATATATATGATGACACATGAATGATGTGATAATATATGTATATATAAAAAAAAAAAGTTTAAATATTTTCTGTCTCATGTAAGTCTGCATAGCTCAATGGATGATGTATATTTGTATTTTGCTTCTACTAGCCACTAATATTATGTACTCCCTCCGTCCCAAAATATTAGTCCCTTATTCCATTTTTCATTGTCCTAAAATGTTAGTCCCTCTTCAAAAATCAAGTACAAAAATAATATAAATTTCCTATTTTGCCCTTCTTTTAAATTAATAAACAATATAAAAAGTACAATTATGACATTGATATTCCCAAAAAATGTACTATCAAAAGGATAATTTTGGAAAATTAACTTTTTTCAAATGCAATAATTGTACTACCAAAAAAAGTTAGATTCCCCAAAAGGGACCATTATTTTGGGACGGAGGGAGTATCTGTTTAAGAGGCCTTCAATAATCTTAAGATTACTGGCTGGTCATGATGCTAAACCTATAGGGACGGGTTTGGATCGTGACAGAGTGGTAATAGAGCACGAGTTAATATCTCACACACGTGTCCATTGAGCATTAGAATGTCTAGAATGAATTTAAGTTGCATAAATCTAACAAGTAAAGTGATAAGTTGGGTTGGGCATTCAAAAAAATGTATATGTGTTAGTCTCATAAGGCTAAGTATTGAGATTACGAATTAAGAGTTATTAAGGAATTTTGACGATAATAAGAAAACCGAAATGTGTTTATTTAATAAATTCAGTATTAAAGTTAAGAGCTATTGTGGAGTTTTTAATTTTATAAGGAAATTAGATTTTTTTACTAGAACATTGGTGAGTAGAAATGTATTGATTTGTGAAATTATGGTACCACAAGGTATTATAATCTTTGGTAGAAGCTATGAAGGTTATATGATCAAATGTAAAATTAGACTGGGAGAATATTTGGAAAAGTTGAAGTATTTGATGATCAATGAAGTGTGTGGAACTATGGTGATTGAAAGTTAGAAAATTGTTTGATATGAAGATGGTATGTTGATTTGGTGTAGGACCTAATGTATAAACCATAGAGTCTCATACCTTTGTTGAATTACCCTGAAAGTCTGATTGGAATCACGTTCGGTTAGCGTCGCTTCGAATCGGAAATTCTCGATCAACTCCATGGGAATGAATAGGTTTCCCTACCGATGTCTTTGTATAATTGTTTGACTCATGGTTGAATATGTGATGTTATGTTATAAACTAGCCAATATTACCTCAAGTGTTATCCACCTTTGTCTTGTGACTTTAGGAAAAGATGACGAGAAGTAAGAATGAAACAGAAGTTCAGTCCTTGTTAGAGTAATTGGGAAAAATAGAAGAAGTGCTAGAAAATATGATAAAAACTGTGCAACAATGATATGGGAAACCGAAGATTAGAAGAAAAAGTAAAGTGTTAAGTTAAAGAAGGAATTGCAGAATATGTCTAAGAAGTGGAGTGTTAATTGTTAAGCAAAATTAGGAGAGACGAGTAATTTTAAGCAAGATATAAGTTCACCCCCAAAATGTTCAATTTGTTACAAGTGTTATATGGGGACTGTTATCGAAATTCGGGAGTGTGTTTCAAATGTAGAAAGATGGAGCATTTAATGAAGAATTATTCAAAAATAATTATAATGATAAATTTTAAGAGATTTCAAGTCAGCTAATTAGTTTAAAGAATTGTACCTAACTCAATTGTTAAGTGAGGGAGTACTTTAAGCATATGTATAGAATTTTGGGTTTATTATATCATACATGTTTTGGTTATGTGAATTTCTCCTACCTAAAGTTTGATAAATTTAGGATCCGTTTACTCGGACATTTAAAACTTGATCGATATAGCTAGAATTAGTGAAATGTGACTAAGAGTTAAACCAATGAAGATTGGCCTATTTAATGTTAGAAAGAGAATGATTCTATTTACGAAGATTGTATTGTCAATGTTGAAAAAAGAACTTTTTTAATCCATTTAAGCTATGAAGCCAAATATATGGACTTGAAAAAAAAACAAGAAAAAGGAAGAGAGACATAGTAATTTCGCATATGAATAATAGTTAGAATGGAATGATAATATGGCCATATAAATACATAACCCAATTTAGGTTATGAATCCTAACCTAGACATCATAACTTATTGTAAAGAAGTTCGCTTCTAATACTACTCAGAAGAGGTAATACATAATAGAAAATAAGAAAATAAATTTCGTCAAAGTTATAAATGTGTATTTCTTAAAGAACCTCTTGGAACAAGAGAATTTGAATGAGTACAGAAATAATGAATCGTAAATTGTCCATGCCAATGTAGTGCTAGCCAATAAAGGAATCAAAGAATGTATTTGAAAATTTATGGTAGGAAAGATCCATAAGAATATGTTTAGTAAATGTAAGAAGTCTTGAGTTAGAATGGATCCCTTTATAAATGTTTGAATCGATTATTGGAAAATTTAGAATTTATTGGCTTAGATATTTGGAACTTAATCTGAGATTGTTAAGATAACTTGAATGAGACCGCCATTTCAAGGACCTTTACTAACAGTTAGCAAAAGGTCTGTATGATTGATTCAAGACCCATTCATTCATTTTGACCCATTTGGTTATAAAAATGAGTTGATTATTGGGATTAATATTAGGTGGTAAGTGTTTCTTCATCATCCGGAGGATCTATATTATTTGGAAATGTTTAACTATGAATTTGACTCAATGCTTTTGATATGGATTATTAAGATGCAATGTTGAGTATGATAAGTAATGTTGGCCATATGCCTAAGCGAGTTGTCTTTGACTTCCGAAAGTAAATAACTTTTCTTGTGGAACTAATGAAGTAAATCCCTACCCCATTGATTTGCTATTGACGACTTATGAATTGTTTAAGAATGAATACCCGGATTATTGTTGCAAAGGAATTGGTGGACCGAGATGTTCAATTTGTTATTAATATTGTGTATCAACACTTACTTATTTGGAAGACTTCATATGAGATGTCAATAAAGGAATACTTTGATTTATTTGAAGTTAAGTAGGATCATGAGTATCATTTGTGATCAATCCTCAACTATTTGGAGACACGTGGGTTATTTGGAGATATGTAAATTATTAGAAGATATGTGGCTAGTTAAATAAAAGTATCTAAGTTATGTGATTAATGAGAGTAGTACGTTGTGGTTAATACATTTTGTGGCTTAATGTTATGATGTTGACTTCGAGGTCAACTATATATAACTGAATAACTTTTGATGACAACATGAACTAGGACGAATCACAATTCGGGTTATTAGAAATTAAATGAAAATGAGTTAAACTCTTGTGATGATAAAATCGAATGGTGAGAAAGTTACTTGGAAAAGAGGAATGACATGAACTAAGGCTATATGATTAGTTTTCAAGTATAAGTGCCTTAAGTTTGGAGGACCAAACTTTCTAAGCGGGGGAGATTGTGACGACCCCTCCACGTATAATATTTTACATTTAGTTAATCAAGGTGATTTGGATTTTAATTAGTTATTATTTTGATTTAATTGTGGAATTGATGAACATTATTGGGTCTGATTTGTATATGATTTTATAAAAGAGTTATTTTGGAATTAGAAATTGAAAGCCTAAATGGCTTAAGAAGGTGAAATTGATGAGTTAAATTAGTTTAATTTCGAGTATTGGACCATATGGGACTTTAATTAAATATTCAATTCAGCTTAGTAAAATTAAGATTTGGTTAATTGGGTTTGAGTTGGAGTTAATTAAATTATGAGGATTGGGAATTGTAATTATTATGAATTAAATTTACTTATGAAGTGCCCAATTTGAATATGAATTTATTGACGGAAATTTTGAGTTTGATCAGAAATTAAAGGCTTAAATGATTTGAGAAACCAAAATTGATGATGGCAATAAGTTTAATTTGATATTTGGAGCCTCTTGGGAGTTCGATTAAAAATCTAATTCAGATTAATAAAATTTGGAATGATTGAATTAAGTCTTAATTGGGGTTAATTAAGTTATGTGGTAATTATAATTAATTAGGACTAAGTGAGATCGGTATAACTTAAGAATTAATTTAAAGTAATTTGATTTGAAACTAAACATAATTAATTAAGCCTAATTATGAGTCATTAGCAATTAATCTAATTATATTCAATTAAAAATAAATAAATAACTAAAATATGTAGAGAGAGTGAGAACACTCTAGAATCTTTGATAATAATAAATAAAATAAAAAAAGAGGGAATGAAATCAAAAAAGGGTACAAGTGTGCTAACCCTTTTGAGTTCAGTACTTCTGCCAAGAAACTATGGGAAAGAGAAAGGCAGAGAGAGAGAGCACCAAGAAAGAGAGAAAAACATAGAGAGAGAATGCAGAGAGAGAGAGAGAGAGAGAGAGAGAGAGAGAGCTCAATTTCTTTGAAGAAAAAGATCACTTTTTGCTGGAAATTGTAAGGAGACTCAAGAAATTCAACCATTGAAGACTTCAGGTAAGAAATTGAAGCTTAGACTTGATAAATAATTTAGCTAAATGTTGAAATTAAGAAGTAATTTGAAAATTAATTATATAAATTGATAGGAAATTGGGTTTTGGATGTTAAATTAAGTGTTTTTTTTGTTGTTGTTGTGGTTATGTAGGGTATCCTGGGTCAGCTTACATGCACCAGACTAAGTCTTTACAGCCTGAACAAGCCTTCCAAAACAGGGCTTACGCCCTGCGCTTCATGGCTCCAAGTTATGCGTTTGTTGGCTGGGGGATTCGAACCTAAGACTTGGGAGGGAGCAAACCTCCAAGTGCCAGTCGTCACCCACTAGGCCAACCACCCTGTGATTGTTAAATTAAGTTAGGCTGAAGAATATGAGTTATGATTCTTTAAATTTATTGACTTTGGGTTCAATTTTGAGAACTATTCTTGAATTGAGTTTTATAAATTACATGCAACAAGAATTGTTTGAAGATTTAATCCATGCAACGGAGTATATAAATGACTTTGAAGAAATTTTTTTGAAAATCATGAGTTCATGAAATTTGAGATTTTGATTTTGAAATTAAAGGAAATTTTGATTTAATTGAGTTAAAAATTGATCAGGTTTATATTTATTTTCATGTTTTGATAAAGTTTTGCATGAGTTTTGAGCATGAAATTGGGTTTTGAAAGCTTAATTTATGTTTTAGAATTTTTGAGTTTGAAATTGGATTTGATACGAAGAAAATGAATTATTTGGACAAATTAAGAAGGCTTTTGAGTCATATGTTCATATTTTCATCTCATCTCCTCCCAAACATTTCTAAGCAAGAATTATGACTCACTGAAGATTAATAAGCTAACAATCAACATAAATTAGTTGGTTAAAGAATACATCATTGATTTAGTAGTAATTGATTAAGAAGCCAAGTAATAAATCAGTCTATCTGGAAAAGAAAGATTTAGTAATGAAAGAATATGTGAAATGTGAATCCGGTTTGTTGAGAAAGTAAGTATAAGCATAGTAGAACTTCAGATTATCTAACAGAAATGACAAGAGAAGTCAAGTTTGTTCAAGATAGTGATATTGTGTTTTAATGTGTATCTGTTATGTGTTTGTGTAGGTCACGCACTACGGTTCGTCTGATCTGTCTCTGGAGCTATCTATGAGTAACAACCTTGTAAAGATATGTTTGAATTATAAGTATTTTCTGAATAATAAAATGTTATGTCTGGAATGATACTTTCTGACTGATTGAATGATTGGTCTATGTTATGAACTATATTCGTGACATCCATATTTGAATTCAAGTGGGTTGAGACAGATTAAACCCGGGAGAGTTAGAGAGTGTTCTAGAATTTGAGAGAATGAACAAAGAAGAGAAGGGAAGAAAGAAGAGAATCATTAGAGCAACCATTGAAGGTAAGGGATGTTGTTTAAACGCCTAAGATTAAGGTAAGTCTCATATGTAATTAAAGATTTTTGGAGTGGAATTGGAGAAGTTGTGTAGTGTATGTAGTGTAAGTTATACATCTTGTCTGGAATATTCTCAAACACCACATCTCTCATAATTCTCACTTGATCTTGCATGTCTTGCATGAGTGTGATGTTGGTATGGGAAGTTTCATGAAGTTTGAACCCTAAGCTACAACTTATGTTTACTCTCCTCCATAAGTAAGCTATGATTTTGTGTTTGTGAAATTGGAATTAAATGAAAAGCTATAACTTTGATTTTAACTTAGAATTTACTCTTTCATCTTGCTTTTGTAAGTTTTGAGCCTTGTTTTGTACAAATTTGGGTTTGATTGTTTGGGAATTTGAAGCCCAAAACAGAGTAGAATTTTCGGTTCTAGAACACCCACAACTGCACGTGCTGCTGGGAGGACCGCACGTGCGGGAAGTTGTGGTGCACGTGCGGCAGAGAGGACTGCACGTGCGGAAAACATGGGAGAAGAAGAAGAGGTTCTAAAATAAAAGCACCTGCTGGCGCACGTGCGGTGGGAGTTCTGCACGTGCGGCCAAGGGGCTCCGCACGTGCGACTGTTTTGGTAGACTCAGTTTCATTTTTTTGCTTCATTTACCCCACTCCCAGGCCTCCATTAGTGTGATTTTCATACATAGTTGTCATACATTTGCATTACACAGGTTCCTCGGTCATTAAAGAGAGTAAAGGACATTTATGCTAATCAATTCCTAAATAATGAAAATGATTAGTTGGTTGCATAACGAATTAAGTGTGCTACGCTTATATCTGTTTGTATAGGCCAAACGCCATGTCCCGATCACGTGCGTCGTGGAGCCAACTGTGAGTAACACTAAAGATATGTTTAAGCAAAAGTATTTATTTTCTGCGTTACACTATTCTCTATTCTGAAATGGTTCTTTTGCTTAATGAATGATGATCCTATTTTGTTGAATTGTATTCGTGGCATCCTTGGCACTTGTTTACTATCATTGTTACAGAGATCTCTGTCAGTTCCAATTCCTGAAACTCCTGTTTACTATAGTGATGGCCATCATATCAGATTATCGGTCTTCATGACCACTTGTATTAGTTGCTCTTGGATGTACCACGTATGACATTATTGCTTTCTGTATGAGATAAGAACTTGTTCAGTATGTAAATTACTTTACATTATGATCATCATTTAGAACCCCTTTACATAGTTGTTATTCACTGAGCTTTAGCTCACGTTTTGTTATATTTTATGTAAGTGACCCAGTTTAGAAGGGGACATAGTGGCAATGACCTTGCCTTGTTTTTGTTAAGCTACCCCTTTTGTGCCTCGTGGCGAGGTTCCTACCCGTTGAAGTGTTTGGGTGGCCCAGTGTTCACTCCTTTTGAGACTCACTCTCGTGTTATGGTCATGTTACACTGGAGTTATTACTCTAAAGAAGAAAATGTCTTCTTTTTTTATTTGTATTTGGACACTCTTGACTTGTTTGGTTGTAAACATGTATATATATAGTATAATGCATGTTCTTTCATGTAAGTTCTGACAACTCATTAGACGGTTTCTTTTCTTCTATATGAGCTTCTGCTAGTCCCGCTTATTTGATCTGTTCAGTTAGGCCTTCGGTAATATCAGATTACTGGCCAGTTACGACACTAAACCTATAGGGGCAGGTTTGGGTCGTAGCAGAGTAGTATCAGAGCACGAGTTATACTGCACATGCGCGTCCAAATGAGCTATAGGATGTCCTAGAAAAGAAATTAGGGCATATTATATGCATGTGTGAGTGTGTGTGGTTTTTCTTGATGTGCCTATATGGTAATAATGCAAGTGTGAATTCTATGTGTCCTATGTTTATTATCACTCTGTTTACCTACAGACCAATGGAAGAAACAAGACCTGCAGAGACATTTGAGTCTTCTGATGCAAGAATAGAGCAGTTAGAGCGAATGGTAAAGCTATTGACAGAAGCGTTAAGACAACAACCGAGACAACCCTTTCCACCTCCTCCTCCGCCACCTATTCCAGTGAAGCCACCCAATAATGGTGACATTATTACCTTGACCCAGAAGTTTAACAAACTGAAACTGCCTACTTTTCTGGGAGGACTTGAATCGTTGAAAGCTGAAGCCTGGATATTAGAAATTAAAAAGTTATTCGAAGTATTCCCATGTACCGAAGAGCAAAAGGTTCTGTTAGTAACTTTTACCATGCAAGAGGAAGCGAGAAGGTGGTGGATGCTTATCTGTGATCAGCAGACTGCCATGATTTGGACACAGTTTAAAGAAGCTTTTTACGAAAAATATTTTCCACAGTGTGTATGAGACTGCAAGGTAATAGAATTTGAGCAACTAAAGTAGGGTACTATGGCGGTAGCAGAGTACGAAGCCAAATTCACTGGGCTAGCGCGATATGCGCCACATATGGTAAATACTGATTATAATAAAGCTAGGAAGTTTGAAGGCAGACTAGATGTTGAGGTTCTTGACCGGATCAACATATTTAAGTTAGAAAAATACGTTGATGTTTTGGATAGAGCTATTATGGCTGAAGCGAATGTTGCTGCATTAAGATAAGCAAAGGCACCGGTGATTGAATGGAGGGGTAAGAGACCGGGATCTAATTTTAAGAAGGGCCGGAACAACTTCAACACTCTACCGAACGAGAGACAGAATACAAGATCATCTACTAGCTCAAGCCAAGGGAACGATACATCCATCTGCCCAGAGTGTGGGAAAAGATATAAGGGAGTTTGTCGCAGAATTTCTGGCACATGTTTTCGGTGTGCGAAAACAGGTCATATGATTAAGGATTGCCCTTTAATGCCTCAAAGTACAAGCCAGCCCAGGGCTAGCTCAACTGTATCAGTGTCAACACCAAGGGTAAATTCGAAAGTGACTACGGGAAATGAAACTTTAAAGCAAGGCCGGGTTTTTGCATTGGTACCAGGTGATGTGTAGATGATATAGACGGTTGTGTTAGGTATTCTTTCTATCTGTTCTTAGAATGCATATGTGTTGATTGACTCGGGATCCACGCATTCCTTTGTGTCATGTGCTTTTAGTTCAAAATTAACTTGACAATTGGAACCAATGCCTCATTTGTTAGTTGTATCTTCTCCAACTGGGGAGTCTATGACTTGATCCTGCATGTGATGTTAATGTTGGGGATATGACTTTATATGTTGATCTATTGCCTTTAAAAATCGTGTATTTTGACATAATTCTGGGAATGGACTGGTTATCGAGGTATTATGCTACTATTGACTGTGTAACTAAACAAGTTGTGTTTCGTTTGCTTGAAATGCCTGAATTTACATTTAACGGGGAGGGTTCATATCTCCCCCATATTTGATTTCCTCCATGAAAGCAAATAGATTGATTAACAAGGGTTGTAGGGGATTTTTACGTTCAGTGCTAATGGTGCCGCTTACTATTAAACCTAAAATGGATAATATTTCTATGATGAGAGATTTTCCAAATGTGTTTCCAAATGATTTGCCAGGGCAGTTAGTTGACAGAGAAATCGAGTTTAGTATTGAGATAGTACCGGGTACACAACTAATCTCCAAAAACCCCATATTGAATGTTGACTATTGTGACAACCCTCGACACTGATTATTGCTAAATTGTGACTGAACATGATAAGTAACTGGTTAGACTGAAATTCTGAACTGATTATGTGTGTATGTTGTTTTAGTGCGTTCTATCTGTTTGCCATTGATTTATCTGTTCATGTTTTAAGTTTCGAACTGTAACTTGAAGGCCTTATCGGCAGCCGAATCAGAAATTGATTGGTATTTCGTGCTAATTAGAATTTATGTGATTTTATGGTAGGTTTAATTTAAATTTGATTTGGAATGATTAAATTAGATTAAATAAGCTAAGTTACATTAGTTGGAGTTTATTGCAATTTTGCCATTGAGTGGCCATTTTCTACACACTTGTTTGGGACTTAATTAGTACATTCCATACATCATTTCATCATCCTTCTTGAGACCAAAACCGTGAGCAAGAGAGGGAGAGTAGGAGAGCTTTGGTTTCAACAAGAATTGCTTGGAGAATTAGAAGAATTGAAGAGTAGATTGCATAATTGAGCTTCTAGACTTGAAATTGAGGACCTAAGGTAGGATATTTATCCTTTAGTTTATGAATTCAAGTTGGTTCTTGCATGGTTCGTGAGTCATTAGTGATCTAGGTCAAGAATTGGTTTAAAGAGTTGATTTGAGTAGCTAAATCATGCATGCATGTACACATTGTTGAGTTTTGAGGTTGATTTCATGGAAATCCTCACATGCATGTCTATATTCTAGCTATGGTCCATGAATTCTTCATGTTTTTGAGTGAATTGACTCATTTGACCAAGTATTTGAAGCTTTGGTTTCAATTGAACACTTGCATGTTACATATACATTATGTTCATGAAGTTTTGTTTGGATTTGTGTAATTGAACTACCTTTGGGCTTTCATTTTGCAAATTGATCTTTGAAACATGTCATATTATGAGTTTTAAAGTGTTTTCTAGAAAATTGGCCCAAAAGAATCGAATTTGATGCTTTAAATGTTGAATTTGAGCTTGGAGGTTCAATTTGGAAATTCCAGATTTTGGACCCACGCTCAAGCATAATACTTCACGCTCGAGCGTACAATCTGAGTACATGCATCCCGCTCAAGCGGGGAAAGTAACGCTCGAGCGTGAAAGGCTTGTATCCAGTACTTTTCATGTGTTTGTAGTCCGCTCGAGCGAGGGAGTGCATGCTCGAGCGAGGACTTGTGTCTCACGCTCGAGCGGAGGTCAAGCGCCCATCGAGCGTGAATTGCATGCATCCAGTACTTTTGCTTGAGTTTACAGTCCGCTCGAGCGAAGGAAGTCATGCTCGAGCGGAGATCCTTTGTCTGCATGTCCGCTCGAGCGTAGAAAGCCACGCTCGAGCGAGACCCCTATTTTCTGAAAATTTTGAAAAGTGTTTTAAAGTACATCTTTGCATCCTCATTTCATCCTAGGCATTCCTAGGCCTAGTTTAAGGCATCTTAATGAGGCTATTGATGTAGAACCACACCGAGTCAAGATAGGGACTAAGTTGTTGATTCCCAAGTGTGTAACTTAGTGTGTGTTCGTTCTGTAACTGTGTAGGGTTGGCATCCGAGGACGCTCATTAGCTGCTTATAGCCCAGTGCTCTGTGAGTAACAATGTTGTAAAGATATGTTCAATTATGAATATTTTCTGAATGATCAACTATTCTGTTTACTGAAACGTCATTGTTTAATGAATGAATGTTTGTCATATTTGTAAACTGTATTCGTGGTATCCATAGCAATTTACTATTATTGGACTGTTACTGCTACTGTCACAGAGATCTCTGTCGGTTCCCATGTTTGGAACCACTACTGTTTACTGTTATGATGGCCATCAACTGACTGTTCGGTCTGTTAAGACCTACTGTACTGTTTTGCTATGGGATATACCACATATATATGATTGCTATGGTTTCTAAATGATTGATATGACTGCTTAATGACTGAAAGGACATTCATTCTTAACCTCTTTATACAATTGTTATTCACTGGGCTTTAGTTCACTGTTTATATTTATATATAGGTGTCCAGGTACCGGATCGGAGTTAAGAGCGTTGGGTTAGCTCCCTTTTTGTCAAGCCAACCTTCGCGCCTCACTTCGAGGTTCCATGTCAATCCAAGCCTAGGCTATTTGGGGTGTCTCAGTTCACCATTTTGCTTCTGTTCCGTAATACTGTATAAGACTTGTACTGTACTGTGCTAATTAGGGATTTGGTCCCTAACTTGAATGTTGTACATATGGTGTATATATGTTTTGCTTATGAATGTAAATATGTTACAGAAAAGTCTTTTTACATACAGACTGTCACAGCTCATTGGACATCTTTCATTACTGTTTTGGCTTCTGCCAGCCCCTATACTCTGTATTACTGTCTTTACTGTTAAGCAGGCCTTTGGTAATTACGGATTACTGGCCGGTTACGGTACTAAACCCATAGAGGCGGGTTTGGGTCGTGACAACTACCGAATTAAAAGAGTTGAAAATTCAGCTGCAAGAGTTATTGGAAAAGAAATTTATCAGGCCTAGTACGTCTCCGTGGGGTGCTCCAGTGTTATTTGTTAAAAAGAATGATGGAACCCCAAGGCTGTGCATTGATTATCGGGAGTTAAACAAGGTGACAATAAAGAATAAGTATCCATTGCCATGCATTGATGATCTGTTTGACCAACTACAAAGGGCACAGGTGTTTTCTAAAATTGATCTATGATCTGGGTATCATCAGTTAAAAGTGAGAGCCAAAGATGTGGAGAAGACTGTTTTTCGTACAAGATATGGTCATTATGAATTCCTTGTTATGCCTTTCGGGGTTACTAATGCACTGGTTGCTTTTATGGATTTAATGAACAGTCTTCAAGCTATTCCTTGATGAGTTCATTGTTGTTTTTATTGATGATATTTTAATTTATTCCAAAAGCAAAGAGCAACATGAACGTCACTTGAGACTTGCTCTTCAAACGTTGAGAGAGAAGAAATTGTATGCTAAATTGTCGAAATGTGAATTTTGGTTGGATAGTGTCATGTTTCTGGGACATATGATAACCAAAGATGGCATTTATGTTGATCCACAAAAGACAAATGCAGTTATGAATTGGCCTAGACCGACAAATGTCACAGAGGTCCGTAGTTTCTTGGGTTTAGCCGGATACTACCGCAGATTTGTAAAAGACTTCTCAAAAATTGCCTTGCCACTTACTCAGTTGACACAAAAGGGGGTACCATTCGAGTGGACTGACCAGAGAGAGGTAGCTTTTCAAGAATTGAAGACAAGACTTGTGATAACACCAATTCTCACTTTACCTTTCGGTATGGATGGCTTTACCATTTATAGTGATGTCTCTTATAAAGGCTTGGGGTGCGTATTGATGCAAAACGGAAAGGTGATTGCCTATGCTTCCCGTTAGTTAAGACTGCACGAGAAGAGTTATCCAACTCATGATCTGGAACTGGCTGCAGTGATTTTTGCATTAAAAATTTGGCGCTACTATTTGTATGGGGCAATATGTGAGGTGTATACGGATCACAAAAGTCTTAAATACTTCTTCACCTAGAAAAAGTCGAACATGAGACAGCGTAGATGGCTAAAGCTAATTAAAGATTATGATTTGCAAATTTTGTACCATCCTGGAAGAGCTAACACAGTGGCCGATGCTCTTAGTTGGAAATCAATGGGAAACTTAGCTTGTTTGCTCACCAAACAAAAGACAGTACTGTAAGAACTGGCAATATTTGAAGAGATTAGAGGAAAACAATTTCAAGATGAGTTCTTAAAGAAAATAGTGGATGAACGGGATTCGAAACCTAGACCGGGGTTCAGTTTTGAGAATGACATACTCAAATTTCAGGGAAGGTTATGTGTACCAAAGGATAGTGATTTAAATAAATGAATTCTTCAAGTAGGCCACAGTTCCAAATTCTTTATCCATCTGGGAAACACAAAAATGTATCATGACCAGAAGAAGAACTTTTGGTGGCCAGGAATGAAAAGGGAAATTGCGGAATTTGTATCCAAATGTTTGCAATGTCAATAAGTTAAGGCAGAACATCAACGACCCGCAGGATTACTTCAGCCATTACCAATACCAGAGTGGAAATGGGAACATATCACAATGGATTTCGTGGTTGGATTGCCTTGCTCCAGTAGAGGTATGGATTCCATCTAGGTAATTGTTGACCGATTGACAAAATCTGTTCATATCTTGCCTGTTAAAACGACTTATAATGTGGATAAATTAGCTACTCTGTATATGAATGAAATTGTGAGATTACATGGGGTACCTGTATCGATTGTATCTGATAGAGATCCGAAGTTCACTTTAAGAATTTGGCAAAGTCTACAAAAGTCCTTGGGAACTGACTTGAGATTGAGTAGTGCCTATTATCCACAGATAGATGGTCAGTCAGAAAGGACGATACAGACATTAGAAGATATGTTATGTATGTGTGTACTGGATTTTCAGTGAAATTGGGAGACACATTTGCCTTTGGTTGATTTTGCATACAACAACAGTTATCATTCAAGCATTGGTATGGCACCATACGAGGCTCTATATGGCAGAAAATGTCGGTGGCCAATTAGTTGGGCAGAGATTGGAGATAGACTGTTATTGGGACCTGAACTTGTGCAAGAAACCACTGAGAAAGTGAAATTGATTTAGCAACGGTTGAAAACAGCACAAAGTCGACAGAAGTGCTATGTGTAGACACCCCAATTTTGACCGCTCGTAAAACTTAGGTGCTTGATTCCGAGCACTTGACGATGACGATTACATTGAGTCAGTGGTTTAAATTCTCAATAAAAGAATCTGAGTTCGAGCTTTAGACAATTCCAACCTGCCATACCCACTGTATTTTTACCCCGGAATTTCAATATTGCACCTTGTATCAACTTGTATTGAACCTAAAAGTAAGAGATAGTGGAAATACATTGAAGTCCGGCCGGATATACCAACATCTGGCCGGACATCCCAACATCCGGCCGGACATCTGGACTTTTCACACAAATTCAGCAGTGTATTGCCAGCTGCCCAATTCTGCAGATATTTTGCTGAAACCTGCTCGGGGCCTATACATAGCAGGGTTCAGACTGCTGTATGGAGGTTGACAAACACATATAGAATTTGGTTAGAGAGATCAAATCAATACCAAGTGAGTTAGAAATATCAAGAGTGAGTTAGAAATTTCAAGATATAGAAAAGATCAAAGCTATCACCCTTCTTGTTCTTCCACAAGCCTTGAAGCTCTTATATCATCCATACATGCCATACAAGAGCTTGAGCTTGAACTTGAACTTGATTTGAGAATTGGAAATCATACTCAAACTTGAAGGTGCTTTGGAATCAAGTTTGATTTACAACAAGAACACCTTTTCTACAAGAGGTAAAACCTTCTTGCTTTTATTTCAATATTTGTTCATCTTTTTCTTGTGTTTTCATATTATTTTTGGACTGTTTTGAGGGCTAAAACTTGTGATTCAAAGCTACCCAAAGGTGGAAGGGTTAATCCCCCTTGCTTGAACCTTACTCCTAGCTTAAATCCTTGTGTTTCCCATTTGTTTTCATTCATTTTTGCCACTGTTTTGGGGCTGATTTGGAACTGTTTTGGAGCTGTTTTTCAACATCTAAACTATGTGATTTGATGTTGTAAAACTGGGGAGGGGTTAGCCACCCTTCCTCATAATTATATTAGCTTTAATCTCTCTATGATTGTACACCTTTTATAGTTTAATTTCAGCACTATTATATGTTATTTGGGGGCAGTTTAATTTACTTCAATAAGTTTGTTTTACATATTTTGTTTGCGTTATATTAACCAATTAATCAACCTTGCATAACCACCTCTGCAACCTCCCTCCATTCTTTGATGATTTTGATTAAAAAGTTGTGAAAAATTAAGATTGTGGTTCAAGTATAGGAAAGAAGCTTTTCTCATGCTTAATGGTTTAATCTCTTAGGAGATTCATTACCAAAAGCATAAAACTTTCTCATGCTTAATGGTTTAATCTCTCCGGAGGTTCATTACCAATGGCATAAAAACTTTTTTATACTAAAGTACAATCATGTATTTTTCAATTCTTTTTATCGCCAGTGTGTCTACTTTTAAGGGATTAATTGACCCTTGGAAATCACCAAGGAAAGTGTCATTATCACTTATTATCAAGTTTGGATTTCAAGTCATTATCACTCACTATGGGTCTATCTAAGTCATTATTACTCTTTGGAGTTTGACTAGTCCTTATTGCGCATCTTGAGTTTGACTTGAAATCTCTTATCGCTTGTAAATAAGTTTGACTCTTCCTTTGTAATTTCCCCTGAAGAGTTTATCATCAGTGTATTTACTATTAAGGGATTAATTGACCTTGGCAATCGCCAAGGAAAGTGTCATTATCACTCATTATCAAGTTTGGATTTCAAGTCATTATCGCTCACTATGGGTTTTTCTAAGTTATTATCACTCTTCTGAGTTTGACTAGTTCTTGTTGCACATCCTGAGTTTGACTTGAAATCCCTAACTTGTAAATAAGTTTGACTCTCCCTTTGTAATTTCTTCCAAAGAAAACAAAGTTTATTTATTCGGGTTAAGTCGACACTTATTTTCCTTTATTGCATTTCAGACTTAGTGGATGTAAATATCACTGTGGACTTAATGGATTAAAGAAAAGGGAAGGTAATATAAAAGAGGCTAATAAAATTGGGCTTAAAATGAATCAACCAACATAAAGAACCAATATGATTGATTAAATTCGGTCAGACGTTATACCGAGTTTATTGTGTCAAGGCTTGTCTTACATTAGTCCATAATGTTTTGATGAACCTTGAAGCGTCTTTACTTCCCTTCTTGAATTTGCTTCATGATAGGAGGGAGGGGTGGTTGTTATGCATTGCATTTATTGATCTTTGTCCTATCATGTCCAAAATCATCTTGCAAATCAACTTGCAACCATAGATGGTTTGAGAACTGAGTTCACTCATCTCTTGAGTATTTTCCATGATAGAGAAGAGTAGAAAGACAAACATGGCTAGGAATACCCTGTCTGCATGTTTGCACTGTTTCACCTCAGGCACAAAAAACAGATTTCCACAAAGAAAATAAGGTATGCTTGATTTTATTTGGGGCTCGACCAAGTCTTGTTTTGGGTCGGCAAGGCTCCAATAAATTGCAAACAATACACTTTTGGTTGAAAGCAATGATAAAGTGAAACAGAACAAATCTTAACAAGGCAGATAGAGTAATTCCTGAGAAGCATCGCGTGATCATTACATATTATTTCTTGTAATAAATTAGATAGCCCCTTTTCATTATTATTCATTCGGATTTGTAATATTTATTTATTCGAACACTTGGACATTTGGACCCTCCTTCACGAGGACAACTATGTAATAAGTTGTATGTCTTCCAACCCCACGTCTTTCTCCCTTTTATTTACCAACTTATGATAGTTAGCATAGGGACATCATGTTTAATTTAGCATACTTATGTTTGCATCCACTTGTATTACATGCATAAAAGTTCGGCTCATCATATTATTCAAATGTCAAATTCAAACTCTTTACTTGAATACGTGCGCTATCACATGCCTTGAATTGACTCGCATGCCACGCTAGTAGCCGAGCTTATTAATTACATATTGTATGTGTTACATTAGTCATAATACATAGTTAGGATCATGCATCTTTTTTTTCTAACTAGTTCATTTTTTGGCTTGGAGTACGAGGTAAGTTTTTATGCTTTAGCATATTGCATAAGTGTGATTGCTGTCATACCAAACATACTACCATGAGGCTAATTGCTTAAATGATAAACTGTTTGAATGCTTATGGATAAAGGCTATTCATTGACATTGGGATACTTTGATTAATGTATATATATGAGATCACTTTTTCAAGTGGTACATATTCAAAACACTTTTTCAAAACAAACATGAAATCAAACGTTCCAACTGTTTGTGAAATTAGTCTATACTTGTATGTTAAAGATAAAATAAGAACATATACTGTACATAAGAATCACATCATAATTAGTAGAGGTCGATCTTTGATCGGGTGAGTGGGGTGCTCATTATTGACCTTCCCCTCTCATACCTAATTTCCCAAACCAAGACACTTTGGTAATGACGGACTAATGGCCTTTGGCACGAGTCATGGGTTACCTAAATTTCCCAAAATAAACATTTAGGTGAAGATTCTGAAATCTAGCAAAGTAGTCCATTTTTGACATTTGATTCAAACATCGATTTTCCAAAAACAATTGCCAGATCTAGACTATTTTTGTGTTTCCACTGGTTCACATTGCACTTGTGAAATCAGATTCAGAACCAATACAAGTGAGAGTCTGAACTGTACGGGGTATTCATTCTTCTGAAAGGGGGCACAAAAAGTCAAGCTACACTATGCTGACGTACGTAGACGGGAAAGAGAATATGAGGTAAGCAACCATGTTTTTATCAAAGTTACGCCAATGAAGGGACACACTCGTTTTGGAGCCGAGGGTGAGTTAGCACCTCGATTTATCGGACCGTATGAGATCATTGAGAAACTTAATCCAATGGTGTATCGGGTAGCCCTACCTTCGGATATGGGATACATGCATAATGTTTTCCATGTTTCCATTTTAAAAGAATCCTTTTTAGACCCTCAGCAGGTTATTGAACCTACTCAGATACTTGTGAATGATGACTATACGTATGAAGAATGACCCATTCGGATTGTTAGCTGTCGTATCAAGAAGTTAAGAAATAAAGAAATCCCGTTATTAAAAGTAGACTGGAAAAACCATAGTGGCCTATATGAAACTTGGAAACGAGAAGAAAATATGCAGAAGAAATATCCTGAGGTCTTTCCATTAGACCCTACACTGTTCATAGAAGAATGTAATTGCGTTTGGAGGACCAAAGATCTAAAGGGAAGAGACTGTGACACCCACTTTCATAATTAACAGTTACTTCTGTGGCTTATTTTACTTCTGTGCTTATATGTGATTTCGCTGCCTTAAATGCCCCTATGTGTGAGTTAATTGTGAGTAATGTGCCATTTGAATTATACTTTACATGACAGATATGAGAATATATGAACTAGACCTATCTGATTCGCCAAATTATAAGGTTATAAATTAAATGATGGACTAGGTGGGTAGAACCTAATTCACCTTAATTGGATAAAGTATGGTTCAGCTAACTTAGGTAATAGTAAGAGATAATTTATTTGACATAATTCTAAATTAATTAATCCAAGTTAAGTAAATTAGATAATTTATATATATTTGAATTCAAGTAGGTTGAGAGAGATTAAACCTGGGAGAGTTAGAGAGTGTTCTAGAATTTGAGAGAATCAACAAACAAGAGAATAGAAGAGAGAATCACTAGAGCAACCATTGAAGGTAAGGGATCTTGTCTAAACCCCTAAGATTAAGGTAAGTCTCACATGTAATTAAAGATTTTTGGAGTGGAATTGGGAAAGTTGGGTAGTGTATGTAGCGTAAGTTATACACCTTTCTTAGAATATTCTCAAACACCACATCTCCAATAATTCTCACTTGATCTTGCATGTCCTGCATGAGTTTGATGTTGGTATATGAAGTTTCATGAAGTTTGAACCCTAAGCTACAACTTATGTTTGCTCTCCTCCATAAGTAAGCTATGATCTTGTGTTTGTGAAATTGGAATTAAATGAAAAGCTATAACTTTGATTTTAACTTAGAATTTACTGTTTCATATTGTTTTTGAAAGTTTTGAGCCTTGTTTTGTACAAATTTGGGTTTGATTGTTTGGGAATTTGAAGCCCAAAACAGAGCAGAATTTTCAGTTCTGGAACACCCAGAACCGCACGTGTGGCTGGGAGGACCGCACGTACAGGAAGTTGTGGCGCACGTGCGGAAAATAAGGGAGAAGAAGAAGAGGTTCTGAAATAAAAGCACCTACTGGCACACGTGCGGACGTGCGGTGGGAACTCTGTACGTGCGGCCAAGGGGCTCTGCAGGTGCAGCTGTTTTGGCAGCCTCGGTTTCATTTTTCTACTTCATTTACCCCACTCCAGGGCCTCCATTAGCATGATTTTCATACATAGTTGTCATACATTTGCATTACACAGGTTCCTCGGGCATTAAAGAGAGTAAAGGACATTTATGCTAATCAATTCCTAAATAATGAAAATGATTAGTTGGTTGTATAACGAATTAAGTATGCTACACTTATATCTGTCTATGTAGGTCAAACGCCACATCCCGGTCACATGCATCGCGGAGCCAACGGTGAGTAACACTGTTGTAAAGATATGTTTAAGTAAAAGTATTTATTTTTTGCGCTACACTATTCTTTGTTTTGAAATGGTTCTTCTGCTTAATGAATGATGATCCTATTTTCTTGAATTATATTCGTGGCATCCTTAGCACCTGTTTACTACTATTGTTACAGAGATCTCTGTCAGTTCCAATTCCTAGAACTCCGGTTTACTATAGTGATGGCCATCATATTTGATTATCGGTCTTCATGACCGTCTGTTCGATCTTTTAGATTGCCTATATTAGACATTATGCTTTTTGTATGAGATAAGAACCTGTTCAGTATGTAAATTACTTTACATTATGGTCATCATTCAAAACCCCTTTACACAACTGTTATTCACTGAGCTTTAGCTCACGTTTTGTTAAATTTTATGTAGGTGATCCAGTTCAGGAGGGGACATAGTGGCAACGACCTTGCCTTGGTTTTGTTAAGCTACCCATTTGTGCCTCGCGACGAGGTTCCTACCCGTTGAAATGTTTGGGTGGCCTAGTGTTCACCCCTTTTGAGACTCACTCTCGTGTTATGGTTGGGTTACAGTGGAGTTATTTCTGTGAAGAAGAAAATGTCTTCCTTTTTTATTTGTATTTGGACACTCTTGATTTGTTTGGTTGTAAACATGTATATATAACATAATGCATGTTCTTTCATGTAAGTTCTCACAGCTCATTGGACGGTTTCTTTTCTTCTATATTAGCTTCCGCTAGCCCCACTTGTTTGATCTTTTTAGTTAGGCCTTCAGTAATCTCAGATTACTGGCTGATTACGACACTAAACCTTTAGGGGCAGGTTTGGGTCGTGACATGTACTATACTTTTAAGATTTGAGAATTTAACAATACATATGAAATTTGAGAAATAAGAGAAAACATACAAAATGTCCTAAGGGCTTATACCTTTCAAGGCGAGGACCTTGATTACAAATAAGTGGAATTCTATCCCAAACACATATAATATCAAAATGAGCCCTCGTGCTCCACTCAAAACATCTGTACCACTTTATCACTTCGGCAAAGTCCTACCATTAAGTACTGGAATTTTTGTTAGATTTTGGGTGAGTTAATGCCCAGTAGGAATACTATTAACAGGGTATATAAATTATTGAAATGTATATGATCATGCTATGCATATACCATGATAAAATTCATGTTTTTCTCTTTTTAAAATCAATGATGTCCAATGCACAATTTCCATTCCAAACTCGTCATAAAAATGGGGCGGTAAATATGCAATGACGTCCCAAGTAAGAGCCTCAAAACCATACAAATATATATATTTTTATACTGAAAATATCCACGCATTTGCTAGCTATTAATATAGTAGGGTGATGGGCACCCAAAATCAATCATTTTTTTCACTTTTACTGGCTATTAGTATGGCAGGACCAATGAACACCCAAAACTATTTTTCCACATTCGTCCAGCGATGAGCTTAAGAAAGGGCAACTAGGTACCTTGACTTCCCGCGCAAGTATCAATATAATACTCATCACATTTCCAGAACCCAACTCAACTACTCGGACTCATACGTTATTTACCCCGTTTAACATTTTTCAAAAATCCAAGAGATTGTAATGATTTTGTAATCAAATTTATGAATAATGCACATGATGCATAAGCTTGTAAATATCTCAATTTACCTATAGTTCATTCAATGCTTCAATAAAGAATTAACATAGCCAAAAAAAAAAAAAAAAAATCAAAAGATTCTTAATTTTCAAAATTTCAACAATGACCAATTTCCTTTCTCACGATAATAAATTCCAAAATAACTCAAAATCAATATTCATACACATCCTTACTAAACATCAACCCAATTTCATGATTCAAAGTCCAATTGAACAAAACTCCATCTTTAGCACAAATTTCAAAACTGGGGTTTGAAAGAATTTGGGGCTCTTCCTTCTCTAATTTGTTTAGAACAATTATTTCTTATCAAGAATCTTTGTCATCCATAGTTATTCAAAATATTTCAAAATTTTGGGTAAAACTCCTTTTTATGGATCAAAACCCATTTAATCAACACAATTATCTCATATGTACATATAACTAAGAAAATACCACATATACATCTCAAATCTTAAATATACTAAGTTAAGAGTACCTATACCTCAAGAATGGAGACAAGAAGATGAATATAAAAAGAGAACATCGAAGGTAAAGCAATTCAATCGGTAGATATATTGGTCTTTCATAAAAATAGAAGAAATTAAGGTTGGAAGGCTAGGTTTTTGGATATGGAGGAGAGTGAGAGAAAAAGTGACAAGATTTAGCCAAAAATGGGGGATTTTAAAGTGCTGACTTCAAACAGACCACTTGAGCAATCAAAGCACTGCTTGAGCGATGAAAAAAAGCTCCCAGAATCTCTGTAACTCGAATAGACTGCTCGGGCGGCCAAAAGTTTGCTCAAGTGGACTTGTATCCAACACAAGTACTCAAATTTCAAACGGGCATAATTCCCTCGTTCGGACTCCGTTTTGGGTCGTTCTTATGTCTAAATCAAAACTCTGGAAACAAGCTTTCCAATAGTTCTAGACTTACATCTAGATTCAAAGTGTGGAGTGAGAAAAAGATAAAAGAGTGAAAACCGTTCATGGAACAATTATCCGAATCAATGCTTTTGGTTTAATCCTACCATACCATTATGATACCATCCCAATCAATCTCTAATGTCAATCAAAGAGGCTCTAATTATAATAATAAGAGAGCCCAAAGCAATCTCACTAGTCCAAGGAGTACAAATGTTAGAGAAAGAGATAGAGAAAACTACTTGATCTGACTCGACTCCTTCGCGACTAGCGATTGCTTTTGCCAGGACTAGGTCAACAGCCGTGGTTTTGATGCTGTCGTGGTTCTCGATCCGGATCTCAGAGCGATGGTGGTGAATATGGATTTCAAGGTCAATAGTGGTGAAGCTACGGATCTGGATGTCAAGGTGAATGAGGACGGAGGAACAACGACGAAGAAGGACTGTGAAATTTCAAGGGAGAGTCGGTCTCCAACGACATGGTTGATGATATGCAGCACTTGAAGGAATCAATTGTGAAAGGGGAGACTTGAGAGGGTTTCAATAGTTAGTTCATGGTTGCCATTGGAGTTACAGAATTGCCTCGAGCTCATGTAGAGAGAGAGAAGAGAGAAAGAGAGAGAGAGAGAGAGAGAGAGAGAGAGAGAGAGAGAGAGGGTTTTACCTAGGGGTATTCGCAGTTTGGTTGCTACTGGGGAACCTCCAATCCGCTATTTGTCCACCGAATTGGTGGATTGGAAAAAATTAATCCGCATTCGTCCGCCGGATTGACGGATGCGGATTGAGCAGATTGGTGGACTGGCGGATAGATGCAAATCAGTTTGGCGGTTTAAATTTTACAAATTTTGAACATAATTGTCAACATTTTTTTTGGATAACAATCCAACTCAACATAACCAAGAGATTATCAAGGAAATTGTTAAATACCAATAATAAATACATATAAGAAAACTATGCATTATTAAAACTATTTTATTACTTTTTTTTATTCAAAAACTATTTAATTTGATTTTTTATAAAATTGAAAAAATTAAGCCTTATATTTTCCACACAAAAATACCAAATATCAACACTTACCATTTAATAAAAGGATTTCCAAATTGAAAATATAACATAATATCTAAACTCTTTTTTCAATTGAAAACACAAATAGAATATCTAAACAAATTGAAAATACAAAATCTTATAAATTACTAAGGGTACTCATGGTTTGGTGGTTCGATTGCATGCAAAGAAACCTCAAATTCACCATTTATCCAAAACTAGGCGGTTTGGAAAAAATCAATCCGCAACTGTCCACTCATCATTACGCATCTGTCCAAAACGCGGCGGATCGATTCAGTTTGGTCAGTTTGGGAGGATCAAAATATCCGCTGAGTACCCCCTAGTTCTACTGTGTATACATATGTATAGGGGTGTTTTGGTCATTTTGTCTAAACTTGTCCTTTCAGACAAAATATTCTAACGCCTAGACCTTTAGTCATTTTTTTAAACATTTTTTCACAAATATTTTACTTTTTAATTGTATTTATATTAGGTATATCTAAAAAAAAAAAAAAAACTTAAAATATTTAAAAATTTTGCTAAAAAAAAAAACTACAAAAAATAAAAACTCAATTTTCAAAAAATTAAATTCAAAAAATTGGAATCAAACACTCAATTAATTACTGACACAAAAAAGTATTTTCTCAATAAATATGATCATGTAACTTATCCAAAATTTTGCAATTTAGTTTTGAAAAATTTCATAGTTGAAAATGTATGATTTTATTAGTAAAAATGATAATTCAGTTCAACAAGCCAACATGTGTTATTAAAATTTTATGAATTTATTTTTAAGATTTCCTGTTGAGACACAATATTTTCATTTCCGGACAATATTTATATTTCTATAGAATAAGCAAACAAGAATGAATGTAAAATAAGGTGCATAAGCAAATTAAAGTGTGATTTATAGAACCAAAAAAAAAATCATAAATAATATATGAACAGAAAATAAGAATAGTAACAAATAAAAATAAATAGAAGTATACAATTAACTTTGAGGTATATAGAATACAATTAACTCTAAACATTATAGAAATATAACAAATAACACAGATAACAGATAGAATATTTGATAAAACTCGATTTAGAAACTATTTTTAAAATTTTGTAATGTAAATCATTTAGGAGTAAATATAGCGATTCCGATTTTGACCAAACTCTTGTTGTATCTCGGACTCCGGTTTTGACCAATCATTTGGGAGTAAATCAATATTTGATAAAACTCGATTTAGAAACTATTTTTAAAATTTTGTAATGTAAATCATTTGGGAGTAAATATAGCGATTCCGGTTTTGACCAAACTCTTGTTGTATCTCGGACTCGGGTTTAATGGTTTCATATTATTGTTTATATCTTGCTTTCCTTGTATCTCCTTAAATTTGGCTTTGGGATTGTTGTGGTTGCATTTGGGACAGGTTGGTTGCTTAGTTTCCAAACTCTTGTTACCCAGAATTTTGCTCCTCCGCTTGAGCGACACTTCTTGCGCTCGAGCAGGATTTATAAACTCTTAGTATTTTGTAGGTCTGCAAAACTACTAGGAGAGTGTATTCTACGCTCGAGCACAGCTCGAGCGGTCCTTTCTGCGCTCGAGCGGGTTCAGCTCGAGCGGCCATTCTTCAGCTCAAGCGATTGGTCTGTTGTCTGCAAAACTATTGGGAGTGTGCATTATGCGCTCGAGTGTTACTTCTTGCGTTCTAGCAGAATAACTTTTTGTGTCTGACGCTCGAGCGTCACTTCTTGAGCTCAAGCGGACTGTGAGTACATCAGATCGCGAAAATGACTTTTTACATCACTTTTTCAGATTTATTTCTCTCCAAACCCTAAATTTGAGACCCTCTTTCTCTAAAACCTACCTTCTCTCTACTTTTTCATCTAGATCTAGTGATTTCTTCACCCTTGTGCCTTTGTTAAAAAGGTAGAACACATCAAGAACTATGTTTTTATTCGAATCAATCTTGCTTTCGGCTTCTTTGGAGTTTCTCCACTTCTCCCTTGGTCTTCTAAACTTGATGTAGGGACTTTCTACACTCTCCTATGAACTTTAACTTAGTTATTTGTTGATTGTACAAAGAATGTTGGGATTGGAGGTTTTTAGACAAACCTAGGGTTTTGGTCTAAAATCAAAAGCGGGATTTTCAAATGAAAATGTTGAAAATGATTATGAGTGTAGATATGAGGATGTATGGGGTTGAGATTGTTGATTTTGGCATATGATGGGGTTTTACCCTAAAACTTCTTAAAGAATTATTTTGTATAAATAATGAAATTGGTATAGGACATATGAAATTGGATGAATGTTGATATAAACGGTGGTGTTGGACATGTATTACCTCCCACCTATGGAAATTTGGATAATTTATCTGTTTTAGAGATTGTATATCTATTTAGAAATATCTATTTTGGGCTATTGGTGGAGGATAACCATGATTGTTGTAGAAATTACATGAGGATTAGGTGAATTGAAACTAATCTCTTATTGGTTGTCATTGAATATGACTATATTTTAATACATTGTACATGTATGATGTTTAGGAGGAGAAAGGGGATGTACTCAATGTTTGAAAGGAGAAAAGGGATGGACTCCATTGAATTAAGTTAGCCTGTGCATCTAGAGTGAAAGTCCTGAAAACATTGTGTATACATGGGTGCCGATTCCCGTGGACGAAATTTCCGTAAAATGGTAAATGGAAGTGTTTGTGTGATATATTGAGTTGAGAACTTTGAGTTGCATCCTCAGTTTGGTTGTCTGTAATAGATGGAAGTAACCCATGAACTAAGATAAAATGAGTTGTGGTATAAAACCTGGCACGGCATGGTTTGCAAAAGAGTGGTAAATGATTTTGTTACCGGTATTGTATATACATATCATGTTTATATCTTTGTTAAGATTCATATATTGTGTTAGATTGTTTCTACTGCGCTTTGGCTCACCTTACTTGGGAAAAAACATTTTCAGGTGCTGGTGATATGCCTACGCCAAGGACTTAGCTTGGGAGGACTGTGGAGCTGAAGCTCACTTTTGCTCACTTTTGCTCATTTTGTATTTACTTTCTTTCCAAGCCTAGGGCTTTATGTGTATTAAGCTTCTGACTCATTTTGTTGTAACCAAGCAAAGTCTTGGAAAGATGTAAGCCTTTAGGGCACATAAATACCTGTTTAGTTTTCATTCTTTATTACTACTTGTAACATATGTTGTAGATTCAGGATGAACTATTTATGAATGTACACTACATGTGTCACCTTTTGTATATCAATTTCAATTAATGAAAGTTTATTATTCCACCTATGTCACTTGTAGTGGTTGTTTGGAGTTGTATTGTGTAATAAATTTTGGGGGCGTTACAACTTGGTATCAGAGCGTACTGGGTTTGAATACTTTGGGTACGTAGGAAGTGGTTAGTACCACAATGGTTTGTCTCGCTTGATAGAGACTTTAGTATGAACGATGTGTGTTTATATGATAACATGTTTGTGTGATTATATGGGTATGGGTGTAGCTTGCCTTTTTCGCGTCCCTTTTTGGAAGCTCAAAATAAAGCCCTGCAGTTCGGACTCCCGCAGTTCTAAATCTAATCTCACAAGTGCAATGTGAAATTGATAAATACCAAAGAGTCCAAATTTGACAAATCTTTTGGAAAATTGATTTTGAATCAAATTGCCAAAAATGGACTGCTTTGCCAAATACAGAGTTACCACTTAAATATTTTATTTTGGGGAGATTTTGGAAACCCATGACTCATGCCAAAGGCCATGTGTCCATCATCACCAAAGTTGCCTCGGCTCGGGAACTTGGATATGAGAGGAGAAAGTCATGAATTGAGCACCCCTGCTCGCCCGATCAAAGATCGGCCTCTATTAATCATGATATGATTTTTATCAACATTATATGCTCTTGTTCCGATTTATTAGGCTAGCATTTACTATGTGATGCGCACACACACAATTATAAACTAATTTGCTCAAATTGGAACAATTCAATTCATGTTTGTTTTTGCAAAATTGTTTGATTTTGCCACTTAACAAAGTGGGCTTAAAGTTTGCAAATTTGCCACTAGACATAGTGGGCTTAAATGTACATTAATTGAATTATTCTAATTCAAGTAACAAGCCTTCATCCACAGGCATTCAAACAGTTTAACAAGTAAGCACGTAGCCTCATGGTAAGCACGCTAGTCATGGCAGTCACTCACACCCATGCAAATATGCTAAAGCATTAAAACTCACCTAGTACTCCAAGCTAAGATAAAATAAAGAAAGTTAGAAAAATATGCATGATTCCTAACTATACAAGATGGCTAATGCAACACAGGAAAAAATGCAACTAAAATAGGCTCGGCTGCTTAACAAGTTATTTGCAACAATTTCATAGCATGCGTTTAAACACGTATTCAACGAGGTATTGAAACGACAATGCTGTTAGAATGATGAACCGAGCCTCGGTGCATGTAAGACAAATGAATGGATGCAAACTTGCGATAGGCTAATTAAAACGTGATGCTCCTAATCTAACCATCAAAAGCGGATAAATAAAAGGGAGAAAGATGTGGGGTTGGAAGACATACACATTATTACATTACGCTCTTACGAAGGAGAGTCAGAATGAATAAACTAGCTAAGCTAAACTACTTAACTAATTATTACAAAACTTGAATGAATAATTAACTACCTATCAAAGCTAATTAAATGTTACAACACAAACAAATTAGCTACAAGTAATTAAGCTAATTAAATAAATGATTAACTAGTCCCTGGAAGCGAGGGAAGCCCATGCATGCTTGGTTTCCACCCAAAGAACATTCAATGTTTGCTCCCGAAAGTCTCTGTTGCACAACCCTTGCACTAATTTCCTTCTCCAGATCAACTCTGCCATGCTTCACAAGCACACTGCTCAAAATTCATTGGTGGCCGGTACGCCAGAAGTGGTGGCTGGCCGGCCACTATTGAGGGGTTGCCGTCCAACACTGATGGCCTGCTGGCCAGTAACAGTAGCTGGCTGGCCACTGATGACACGCCATTTCTCTTGCTGCAACAGAGAGCAAATAGGGCAAAGAGAGGGTATTCTCACAGGTTGTTTGTACTATGTATCTCTCCTTATCATCAAAAGATCTCAAAGGTGTGATACACTTGGTCCTGAAACCATCAATCAAGCAATTTCATTGCATGACGGCTAAGGAACCAAGATGTACAAGTTTAATGAATGCATAAACAAGACTAAACACCATCACCCTATCATGCATGATCAAGGGCAATGGAGACCTAGGAAACTTGGCACATTTCATCACTTTGAGTATGAAATGCCCCAATTTTCTTTGTGTTCAATTAACGTCCAATTGAACACATGAAAACACAACCAAATTATTATCTTGGCAAAATTTTAGTTTCCATTTTGTTTACCCATTTTAACTTACCAACCATTCTTTAACCAATTAAGTCCATTGGTGAGAAGTCCTCTAAAGAGAAGGAAGTGTCAAACAAGGGGTAGTTTAAGGCAAGAGAGCTTTGTCATGCCGTTGGTAATAAACCCTCAAAAGAGGATTAAACCATTAATCGATGAACCTTAATCTCGAGCTTAAACTATCATAAGGTTGAAACAACCCTCAAAGCAAAGGAAAAAGTCAAGAAATGAGGGAGGTTGCAAAGATTAACAGTGCTGAAATTAAGTGAGAAAAGCACAAAATAAGTGCTATCAACTCAAATAAATGACGTCTAAAGCCTAAAACATCAAGCTTATGAGGACTATTACACTAGAAGCATGCAAAATAAGACTCAAATGCAACAACTAACCCAATGCATAGTTAAAATAGTCCAAAATGGAGCCTACAACATGCTGGAATTAAGCTACAAAAGGCTAGAAAAATAAGCTAACACATAAAGCTAATTAGGCTAGCAAACAAGATACAAGGAGGGGAGGCTAACCCCTCCAAATTTGGACTCCAAAATTTGATTTTTATCATTGAAAATACTCTGAAATTCAGTGTTCAAAAGCTCAAAAAAGATAGTTTGAAGGAGGGAAACAGAGGTGGAAAAGCCTTACAAGCAAGGAATAAAGAAGTGTGAAACACCCCCTAACTTTAAATGACCTAAACCACCAATTTCAGCCCACAAAAACAGAGTTTTTTATGGCCCAAAAATAGCCCCAAAACAGTGGGAAGAAATAGAAAAACAAGTATCCAAAACAAGTTTAAAAGACAAGTATTATACCTCTTGAAGCAAAGATCAACTTTAGGCAACAATTCAAGCCAAACCACCTTCAAGAGCTCCAAGAAGGCTTCAAGGAACCTTAGCTAAAAGATTATCAACTTTGGTTAAGGAGGTATAGGCAAAAGTATAGTATATCTAAACTAATGTGCACAAATTTGCAAGAGAGAGAGAGAAAGAAATGTAGAGAGAGAGAGATTTTTGTTCCAAATTTTCTAACCCTCAAAAATGGAGGAGGAGACCCCATATATACAGAAAAACATGCATTTGGCTGAGAGAAATCCCTCCCTACACATGTATGAAGATGAAGCCAATTATGGTAACAGCTGGAACAACTGTCACCAAAATATCTAAAAAAGACACTGGTGGCCAGCAAGTGTAGACACCCCATTTTTTATGGCCCTTCAAGACTTGGATGTTCTTGTAAGTACATGTGATGACGAGGCTGGTTGCTCGCCGAGCGCTCAAAGTCCTCAATGGAAAGCTACAGGTTTGAGCATTTCAAACCTTGCATCATTTTTGTCTCCTTTTTGGACCATGTCTTGGTCTTTCCCCCCTACAGTCTTTGGTGGCCTGCCGGCTATCTATAAGGGTTGCCGGCCAGGGCTTCTTGCCTGTTGCCCATTGATGTGCCTTGCCGGCCATCACTGATGGCCGACCGGCCACCAGTGTTTTCTGCATATATTTTGTGCCAGTTGTGCCAGCTGGTTGCATAGAGGCTTGCATCTGCCCACACGTGGAGGGCTGGATCTCCTTGTATAGAATTCAAATTTTTTGTATATAGGGAGGCCCTCTCTCATGTTTTAAGGTTGGAAGATTTAAGACTCAAAATTTTCTCTCTCCCTAGATTCCTCTCTCTCTCTCTCTCTCTCTCTCTCTCTCTCTCTTGTATTTCTCTACACCTTTGCCAACTTACACTACACTTTTGCACATCAACCCTTAACCAAAAGTGATAACCTTTGAGCTAAGGCTGTTTGAGGCCCTCTTGGAGCTCTACAAGTTGTTTTTGGCTTGAATTGTTGCTTGGAACCACTCTTATCTTCAAGAGGTATAATACTAGCCTTTTAGGCTTGCTTTGCTTATTTGTTTTTCCATCTTTTTCCTACTGTTATGGGCTGATTTTGAGCTATAAAAAACTTTGTTTTCATGGGCTGAAATTGGTGTTTTAGGCCATTAAAGGTTAGAGGGTGGTTCATTCCTCTTTATTCCTTGTCATTATGGCCTTTGCATTTTTGTTTCCCATTTTAAAACTCCCTTTTTTTGGGCCTTTAACCACTGAATTTCAAAGGTTTTTCAGTGGCAAAAACCTCATTTTGAAGTCCAAAATTTGAGGGGTTAGCCTCCCCTACTTGTGTCTTGTTTGCTAGTCTAGTTAATTTCATATGTTAGCATGTTTTTCTAGCTTAGCTAAGCTCAATTCCAGCATGTTTTTACCTCTGAAATAGCCTGCTTTAGCTCTGTTTTGGGCTGTTTGGGTCAGTTGAGTCTTGTTTTGCATGGTTGTAGTGCAATAGTCCTCACAAGCTCGGTGTTTTAGGCTCTAGACACCTTCTTGTTTGAGTTGATAGCATTTGTTTATGCTTTTATCACTCATTTTCAGCATTTAATCATTTCTGCCACCTTCCTCCTTTCTTGGTTTTATTTTTGCTTTGAAAGTGGTTCAAACCATTTGCTTGTTTAAAACATGAAATTGAGGTTTTGTGCTTAATGGTTTAATCCCTTTAGGGGTTCATCACCAACGACATAAGGTCTCTTTCATACCTAAAACAACCTTTGGTTTGGACTTTCTTTCCATTTAGAGGACTTAATTCACAATTTGGACTTAATGTGATTAAAGGATGGTTGGTAACTAAAATGTGTAAATAAAATTGATAAGTAAAAGAGGCAAGATAAGCATTCCTTTGTGTTGCATTGCATGTGTTCAAATCGGACGTTAGTTTGAGCACAAGGAAAATGGGACATTTCATACTCAAAAGTGATGAAATGTGTCACTTTCCTAGGTCTCCATTGCCCTTGACCATGCATGATAGGGTGATGGTTCTTGAGTGTATGGCTTTGCATTTATTAAGCTTGCACACCTTGAATCACAAGCCATCATGCAATGAAATTGGTTTGATTGGTGGATTGTGGTTTAAGTTCACAATTCCTTGGATACGTCCATGAAGAGGAGAGGTGAATTGTGTATATAATCCTTGGAAAAACCCTCTTTTTGCTCTGTTTGTGCTTTGTTACAACATGGTGATTCAATGCAAAAGTGGCCAGCAATGCACCATTGGTGGCCGGCAGTGCACCATCGGTGGCCAGCAAACCACCCTTTTGGCCAACAAAGGGCCGGCAGCATCCATCCATGGCCGGCAGGCCACTGATGTGAACTTTAGTTGATTTTGGTAAGATGGAGCAGGAAGGTTCTGGAAATGCTCAACCCTGCAAACAGAGGCTTTCGAGAGCAAAACGAAGGTCTTTTCGAGCCAAAACCGAGCATGTGCATCTTTCACTCCCTGAGGCAGAGCAATGGCAGTGTAGTTAAAAGTCTTAATTGCTTAGTTCATGTACATTTGTGTTGTAAATTAATTAATTAGTTTAGTAGTTAGTTAAAAGTGTTGTAAGTAATTAGTAATTAGCTTAGCTAGTTATTCATTTGGTTTGTAATAATTAGTCTAATTAGATTAGCTTAATTATCTTAGCTTAGTTGCTAGTTAGTTAGCTCTTATTCATTCGGACCCTCCTTCGCGAGGGCGTAGTGTTGTAATAAGTGTGCGTGCGTGCATGTATGTTTTCCAACCCCACATCTTTCTCCCTTTTACTTAACCGCTTTTGATGGTTAGATTAGTGACATGTTTCAATTAGCATGCCTTATGCTTGCATCCATTCATTCGTATTGAATGCACCGAGGCTCGGCGCATCATTTTAACGGCATTGTCATTTCAATAATTCTTTGAATATGTGTTTAACCGCATGTTATCAAACCGATTCATATGTCATATTAGTATCCGAGCCTATTAAATTGCATTCTTCGCATGTGTTGCATTAGACACTTTGCATAGTTAGGAATCATGCATATTTTTCTAACTCATATCTTCTTAGCTTTGAGTACTAGGTGAGTTTTTATACTTTAGCATACTCGCATGAATGTGAATGTTGCCATGAGGCTAAATGCTTACATGCTAAACTGCTTGAATGCCTGTGGATGGAGGCTTGTTGTTTGAATTGGAACGATTCAATAAATGTGTGTTTTAAGCCCACTTTGTTGAGTGGCAAATCATGTTTTAAGCCCACTATGTTTGGTGGCAAATCTGCAAACCTTATGCCCACTTGAGGTGGCAAATTCAAACCATTTTCACAAACAAACACGAGTTGAATTGTTCCAAATTGAGCAAACTAGTCTATACTTGCTCGCGTGCATCACTTAGTAATGCTAGTTTAATAATCGGAACAAGAGCACATAATGTTTATAAAAAATCATACCATGATTAGTAGAGGCCGATATTTGATCAGGCGAGCAAGGGTGCTTAATTCATGAACTTCCCCTCTCGTACCTAAGTTCCCGAGCCGAGGCAACTTTGGTGATGACGGACACGTGGCCTTCGACACGAGTCATGGGTTTCCTAAATTTTCCCAAAATAAAATATTTAGGTGGCGACTCTGTATTTGGCAAAGCAGTCCTTTTTTCGCATTTTTGATTCAAAATCAATTTTCCAAAACGATTTGCCAGATTTGGACTTTTTGGTATTTATCAGTTTCACATTGCATTTGTGAGATTAGATTAAGAACCACGGGAGTCGGAACTGTAGGGCTTCTTTCAAAACTCTGAAAGGGGGCGTAAAAAAGTAGAGCTACAGTTTCTGGTGACTCTGCTGGGGATTTAGAGAACTTGACTCGAACTCATGATATGACTTTTTATTTACACTTATGTGTTTCTTTGCATTTGCATCAGTGCGTCTAAGTCACAGTATTTGTCATCTGCTATTCCTGAACGGTTTGCCAGAGGCTCGCTTGGAAAAGCTTGCCAAAAGGCTGATCGGTTGCGCGCTCTACCACGATGGGAACACAACCCTTGGATCTAGACTACCGCTGCACTGTTTGATCCTCCTTTCACTTCTCGGTGTTAGGTGTGAGAGGTATATTAGGTAGTCTTGCTCAAGTACCCTTTTTTGACAAATCAGCCTAGTTACATATTGAAAGTCGTAGAGACTGTTCCAAACTAGGACAGGTTACTTACCCGAATTCAGGATTGTGTGAAACACTTTGCTTGAATAGCGAACCCTAGTTCCTGACGAAACTAGGACAGGGTGACCCTACCGCATCATAGGGGTGTTTTGGCTCTCACTTAACTGTTATGTGCTTTTAGAGTGAAACTCTACAGGAAAGTATATATCAGTTGCAAGTTTGAGCATCAGTTTTGGGGCATAAATCAGTGTTGAGTACAATTCTCCAGCATATGATTACAACTGCGTCTTGTCTGTGTCTGATCTGAGATGCTGTGCAGTTTCTGATTTTTGTCTTCTTTTTGCTTTATTTCTTTTTGTAAGGTAGTTTTTCATCAATGCTTCGGATGATTCTGTTACCCCCCAAGCACTCTGGACCAGTGTGAGAAGGATTTACAGATATGGGGATCTTGTCAGGGGACAGCCAATGTTTGTTTCACTCCCACTGGTTACTAGACAGAGGAGGATTAGGCAAAATTCACCAATCCAGCGGTCACCTTTTACTTCACATGTGCCTAGTCAAGCTCAGTCTTCTACTTCTACTCCAGAAAGAGATTATTCGCCAGTTCTGATAGCTCAACATCTCCCAGTCAGCATGGAAGATATGCTTCGACAGCTCCAGCAGACTATTGAGACTATGCAACTAGATACTGCCCGCCAAGCTGAGGTCACAACCTGCCAAGCAGAAGTGATAGATAGGCTTCAACAACAGCAACCATAACCGGTAGTGGCCTCGGCATCCCATGCACCCTCAGCGAGAATTTCGACACCCGGGGTCACAGTCAATGTCCAAGAGAATATGGGCATTCCGACAGATTCGATCCCACCTCAGACCTCTAAGGCACCAGCATACCAGACAGAGGCGCCATTTGAATTCGAGGTTGACCCCACCGCATTAAAGGTCAACTAGCTGGAAAAACTCTTCAAGCGGGCACAATGCGTGAATTCAATCCCTGACATTGAGGATGGATACACAGACGCTGCAGTGACTTTGCCAGACAGGTTCAAGATGCCGCATATAGACCTGTTCGACGGCTCCGGGGATCCTATGGTCCATCTACGATTATTTTCTGATATCCTACGACCAATGGGTCTCACCAGGTTGCAGAAACTGTCATTTTTTGGCCGGACCCTGTCGGGTATAGCAGCCATTTGGTATGCCAAGCTTGAAGACTCTGTGAAGAGAAGTTGGGAGGAAATGGCTGAAGCCTTCATCGCGCAATACTCCTACAATACCCAGATCGAGGTCACTACCCGTGATCTTGAAGCAACACGCCAAGAGCCGAAGGAGGGTTTTTTAGATTTTGTGACTCGATAGAGGGCTAAGGCCTCTATGATGACTATTAGGCCATCTGAAAAGGACCAAATCAAAATGGTGGTCTGTAACTTGCAAGGAAGATTATTACAGAAGATGATAGTCTTGCCTTTGTTTTCATTTGCTGAGCTCCATGAAATAGGGGTTCAAATTGAGGATACGGTGAAGCAGGGGCTGACAGACACTGAGAAGGAACAGCCTAAGAGGCCTTTTACACGCAGCTCCAACGCAACTATGGGCAGTAGCACTTCTGCACAGCCTTCGGATGTAAGTATGGTCATCACCACACCCAAAAATACCAACCCTTTTGCCAACACCTCCAACATAGTTCCACAAACCTCAACCAGCCAGGCCTGATCTCAAAGGGTCTTTACCCCGCTCTATATGCCTTTGTCCAAAGCCCTAGGGGTCTTGATTAGAAAGGGGCATCTTAAGCCGTTAGAACAACGCCCACTACCTGATTCTCTCTCCCCGAAACATAACCCGGCTAAATACTGCGCTTTTCACCAGCAGCATGGCCATGACACTGATCAATACTATAGACTGCGTCATGAGATTCAAAATCTCATTGACAATAAAGTGATAGCACCTTCCCATAAACCTAAAGTGTGACAACCCTCACCACTGTTTACGGATAACACCTCTGATTAGTGCTAATCTATGATTAAGCATGTTAACTGACTGATTGACTGAAATTCTGAACTGATTGATTGAGTGTATTAGTTTAAATACATGTCTATCTATTTGACTATTAAATTATCTGTTCATGTATTATGTTTAAACTGCAAATTGAAGGCTTTATCGGCAGCCGTATCTGAAATTGATTAGTGTTTTATGTTAATTAGAATTTATGTGAACTTATGGTATGTTTAATTGAAATTTGATTTGGTATGATTAAATTAGATTAATTAATGCTAAATTACATAAGTTAGACTTATCTACAAATTTGCCACCCAGTGGAGTGATCTAGGCTAACCCCTCTTCACTTCATACACTTTTGACACAATATTTTCTTCAGCCATTTTGAGTGACAAACCGACTAGAGAGAGAGAGATAGGAGTTAGTGTGATTTCAACAAGAATTGCTTGGAGAATTAGAAGATTTAAAGAGAGGATTGCATATTTGAGCTTCTAGACTTGAAATTCAAGACCTAAGGTAGAGAATTTACCTTTTTGTTCATGTTTTGGGTTGGTTCTTGCATGGTTCTTGGTAAGTTAGAGTTTAAAGGCATGAATTGGTTTAAAAGTGTTGAATTGGAGCTTGTATCTTGCATGCATGTACATGTTGTAGAATTTTGAAGTTGTTTTCATGAAAACTCCCACATGCATGTTCATATTATGGTTCTAGTTCATGAATTCCTCATGTTTTTGAAAGAATTGGCCCATTTGATCATGTATTTGAAGCTTTGATTTTGGTTGAACACATGCATGTTGCATACACTTTCTATTCTTGTAATTTATTTGAAAATTGTATTTAATTGAACTACCTTTGGGCTTTGATTTCTCAAATTGATCTTTGAAACATGCAATATTATGGATTTTGAAGTGTTTTCCAAAAAATTAGCCCAAGATGATTGAAATTTATGCTTTAAAGTTGAGTTTTGAGCTTGAGGTTCAAATCTGGAAATTCCAGATTTTGGACTCACGCTCGAGCGGGGAACCTGATGCTCGAGCATACACACTGAGTTCATGCAGTCCGCTCGAGCGGGGAAAGTGACGCTCGAGCGGGAAATGCGTGTATCCAGTACTTTCATGTGTTTTACAGTCCGCTCGAGCGAGGGAATGCACGCTCGAGCGAGGACTTGTGTCTCACGCTCGAGCGGGGGTCGAGCGCCCGTCGAGCGTGAATTTCATGCATCCAGTACTTTTGCCATGTTTTACAGTCCGCTCGAGCGAATAAAGTGACGCCCGAACGGGGAACCTTTGTCTGCATGTCCGCTTGAGCGTAGAAATACACGCTCGGGCGTGACCCCTGTTTTCTGAAAATTTTGTAAAGTTTTTAAAAGTGTATCTTTGCATCCTCTTTCCATCCTAGGCATTCCTAGGGCATGTTTAAGGCATCTTAATGAGGATATTGATGTAGAACCACACCGAGGCAAATTAGGGATTAAGTTATTATGTCCCAACTGTGTAGCTTAGTGTGTGTTCGTTATGTAACTGTGTAGGGTTGGCATTCGAGGACGCTCTAGCTGCTTATAACCCAGTGCTTTGTGAGTAACAATGTTGTAAAGATATGTTCAATCATGGATATTTTCTGAATGAACCACTGTACTGCTTTCTGAAATGATATTTCTTACTGAGTGAATCTTTGTCCTATTTGTGAACTATATTCGTGGCATCCATAGCAATTTACTGTTACTGTACTGTACTGCTATTATCACAGAGATCTCTGTCGGTTCCCATGTTTGGAACCATTACTGTTTACTGATATGATGGCCATCAACTGACTGTTCGGTCTGTTAAGACCTACTGTACTGTTTTGCTATTGGATGTACCACATATGACCATTATAATTTCTGAATGACTGTTGTGGCATGAATTATGAGCCGCAAACTGAATGGCTGATATATTGATAAATGACTGTTTTCAATACTGAAAGGACATTCATTCTTAACCTCTTTACTCATATATTATTCACTGGGCTTTAGCTCACTGCTCATATATATATGTAGGTGTACAAGCACTGGACCGTTGCTAGGAGCGTCAGACCAAGCTCTTGTTTTGTCAAGCCAACCTTTGTGCCTCACTGCGAGATCCCAGATCTATTTAAGCTAGGGCGGCTTGGGGGTGTTTTATTTCCCCCCTTTTCTGTTTCTGTTTTGTATAGACTGTATAGCCTGGCACTGTACTGTTATGGTAGGGATTCGGTCCCTAACCTGATATCTGTATATGTTGTATGTACATACTGTTTTGTTTCGAACGTGTATACGTTATGAAAGTCTTTTTGCATGCAGACTGTCACAGCTCATTGGACATCTTTTAATTACTATTTTGGCTTTCGCCAGCCCCTGTACTCTGTATTGTTGTTTTACTATTAAGCAGGCCTTCGGTAATCACAGATTACTGGCCGGTTACGGTGCTAAACCCATAGAGGCGGGTTTGGGTCGTGACATAAAGTCACTACAAATCCTCTTCCACAACATAACCAAGTCCCTCTACCCTGGCATATAATCCTCATCCACACACTGGCCGTCCCTTATGACCCCAGTATATACATCACCCCTTCTCACCTACCTAAGCCGGCATTGTTCATCCCTGAGAGCACGGAGTTGTGCATGGTGAAGACGTCTACACTCCAACCCGAACTCGTGGTGGTGACAAAGGTAGAAGAAGAGGGGTTAGTCGAGGAGAGTACAAGTTCGTCGCCCGAGGGCTTTAAGGACTTATCTGAATAAGTGTACAACCCACACTGCTATATCGTGCCAATCAATCAAACTAAAGTCAGAAGTGGTGTTGCCGATTGGAATGGAGGTCAGCGTAGTTCGAGAAGATGGCCCAAGTCAGGGATTAGATAATCTGGCCAACCTGGAGGAGGACATAGACAATTTACAGTTCTTTGATGAGCAAGATCAAGGGGATGTACATATTGATTGGTTTGATCTGAATGGGTCAACAGACAATTTTGGGTGGCTTAGTGATAAACCTAACCGGGAACAGGCAACTGAACCAAGACCTGAAGAAAAGAAATCAAGAGTAACTACAGTGGTCGGAATGGCCAAAGACATGGGGAAATTTCCGGAGCTACTAAGAATTTGGCTCAAGAACTAGGCACCGTGAGCACCGCAGACACTGAACAGGAAGCCGCATTGAAGCGGTTTATGCAAGAAAGGGATCAAGGGAACCAGAAGGCTGGAACAGCTCAATGGCCTGTGGGCGATACTTTTGATGAAGGAATGATTAGAACCGAACTGGACAATTGCTTATGGGTTGCCGGAGGAATATGGTGGAAGATGATGATTTGCATCTTGCCCACACTGACGAGGATTGGGGTGAAGACTTGCCAGACAACACCTGGTATTCTGAAGAGGTGGACCACATGACTAGAAGTGGATGACACTTTAAGCTCCCACACTTGGACTAACCCGAGGTATCCGAGAAGGATAAAGAAGCTGAGAAACAGAAGGAAAAACAGTTAGAGGAAGTGGCTGTGCTAAAATAGTTGAAGAAAATTCAAGCTGATATATCTATCTGGGGTCTGTTTATGGCTTCGCGGGTGCACAGACAAGCTGTATTGTCGGCGATGGATAAAGCTAAGTTGTCTATTGACACCACCCCTGAACAACTGGTGAGATTAGTCTTCCCGGGAGGCGCTACGCCAACTTTGACCTTTTCAAATAAGGAACTACTGCCAGAAGGCTCTGCACACAACAAGCCTCTATATATATCCGTATAGTGCCGAGAAAAGTGGATACCAGTGGTATTGGTCGACACCAGGTCAGCAATCAACATCTATCCCTATCGCACAACTTATGCTATTGGCTTGAAACCGGCCGATTTTCTGCCTACAACCCAGGTGATCCAGGCATATGATAATACAAGCAGAGAGGTGATGGGAACAATGTAGATTAGAGTACAAGTCGGCCCAGCTCAACAGGACATCGAGTTCTATGTCTTGGATGTTCCGGCCACTTTCAACTTACTATTTGGGTGACCCTGGCTGCACCAAGTGAGAACTGTCTCTTCAACCCTTCACCAAATGCTAAAGTACCCCCATGGGAAAGGGGTAGCCGTAGTCTTCGAGAATTCATCTATACATCCTCTGCCAGAGGTCACTACATCTCTGCTAGAGATTGTGCATGGCGAAGAGGGTGTTTTCCTTTCAGGGTTTACCTTGGTTGAGGCCCGAGTAGTACAGAATATCTTAGCTGTTGATGAGGGCTTGTATTTTAGCGCCCAATCTATGTACTTCATGAAGAAACTCCAACACATGCCAGGAATAGGGCTGGGAAGGAGTGGCCGGAAGGGCGTTGCTGCATTGGCCGACGTGCCACATAACCCACATGCCTTTGGTCTTGACTATACGCCCACCAAAGAGGACTGGGTGAGGAAAGGGAAAAAAATGGCCGGTAGAGCTAGAGCTAAGCAGACTGGGAAGCAATACGAGCTTGTGCACCGACCGATTTGGGGAACCCTTAATGGTTATTTTGTTCGGGAAGGTGAAGACTTCCCATTCTGTGGTTTCCCCGAACCATGGTTCAACTCTAAGAGGCAGCGAGTTCCCGGCTTCAAAATTTTCTTCGACTTGTAGTTGCAAGACAATGATATAGAGGAACAGACTGAACTGACTACTGAAGTTGCAAAGAAAGTGACTCCGTCAGCAATGAGCTTGAGATAGGAACAACACTGGCATGTCTCCTTTCAGATCCTCCGATCAACTCAGAGAGCTTGGGGGATAACCTGGCCGTTTCCATGATTAGAGACCAACTGGGGGTGAAGCCTTCTAGCAACATCTTGAATGCATCTGACGCACCATCACTCACTTGGCAGCTGGAGAAGGGCTACCTCTCTAGTAGTTCTGAGTTAGATAGTGAACCAGAATCTGATTCCACAGAGTTTGTGGAGTCAGAATCAGATTCCGGTTCTTCTGAGTATACGTCCGGTATTCCTGGGGTTGATAACCCGGATACCGAGTTTTAACCAGGTCGTCCTTTTCTTTTTCTTTTGAGTCGGTTGTAACCTAGGAATTGGATGAGCTGGACCTTGTGAATGAGAATGCCACTGCAGATTCTGAGTATTTCTCTGTGCCTCATGTTTATTGCATTGATCATGATTTTCAAAATTTTGATGAAAACGAGGAGGAAGGAATTCCTCTGGTTTTCAAAATTTTGATTAATTGAGAGGATGAGAGGTTTGCAAAATCCCTTGCTGATGAAATCATTGCTTTTAATATGGGCACTGAGAAGGATCCGTATCTGGTCCAGATTGGGTCCACGTTGTCTTCGGAGGAGCACAAGCGCTTAGTCACTTTATTAAAAGATTTTAAAGATGTTTTCACGTGGTCTTACGATGAAATGGCTGGAATCGATCCTGAGATTGTACAGCATTAGATCCCTTTTGACCCCGAGGCCCAGCCTATCAAGCAGAAGTTGCGAAGAATGCACCTGGATTGGGCTTTGAAGATTAAAGAGGAGGTCACCAAACAGATAGATGCAGGATTCTTGCTAGTATCTGAGTGTCCAACTTGGTTGGCCAACATTGTTCCAGTGCCAAAGAAAGGCGGCAGAATTCGGGTGTGTGTGAAATTTAGGGATCTGAATAGAGCCAGTCCGAATGATGACTTTCCCTTATCGTACATCGATGAATTGGTGGACTTCACCGCAGGCCATGCATTGTTTTCCTTCATGGATGGATTTTCCTGGTATAACCAGATTCTGATGGCACCAGAGGACAGAGAGAAAATTGCTTTCACTACACCGTTGGGAACCTACTGCTATAGGATGATGCCGTTTGGGCTGAAGAATGCCAGTGCTACTTATCAACGGGCTGCAACCACAATTCTGCTTGATATGATCCATAAAGAGGTCGAGGTGTGCGTGGACAACATGATTGTCAAGTCCAAAGAAAGAGAGAACCACTACACCGCCTTGAAGAAATTCTTTCAACGGATTAGAGAATACAGACTGAGGTTGAATCTACAGAAGTGTACTTTCGGTGTAACAGCAGGGAAAATGCTGGGTTTCTTGATCACGCAGAGGGGCATCGAGGTATATCCTTCTAAAATCAAGGCCATCCTAGAAATGCCACCACCAAGGACTGAAAAGGAGGTGCGAGACTTTCTGGGTAAAGTGCAATTCATAAGATGGTTTATTTCTGTGATATCCCTGTTCCGTAATATGTTAATTGGTCCTTAATATGAGTATGACTATGTGTTTAATATGATTTTGTGTCCCATTATGTGAAAATATGTGGTTTTGAATTTCTATCTGTTCACCGTAGGAATATCTGTTTGATTTTCTGCTTTGGAAATTAAATTGAAGGCCTTATCGGCCACAGAACCCGAAATTGATTGTGCCATTGTGATTAGCGTGATTTTTAGAGCCTATGGTGAAATTTAATTGGAAATTGATTCGGATCAGATTAAATTGATTAAATTGATGAATTAGTGCCCAATTACTTTATTATTATATTGGAATTAGTGGAATTGGTTGTAATAGAGCACTACACCCTCAATTCTCTCTTTAGCTTCATTTGGCTGATTTTGAACTCAAAGAAGAGAGAGAGCCGGCTATAGAGAGAGAGAGAGGGAGAGAATTGTGTAATCTTGGCTCAAGGTTTGGGGAATTTGAAGATTAAACTCAAGATTTTGCTATAGTTTGGAAGATTGAGCTCCTAGGTAAGGGAATTCATGAGTTTAATGTTGTAATTTGTGAATTCAAGTTCGATTAATGGTCAAGAACATGAGTAGATTGATTATGATGAAATTGAGTTGGTTTTGTTCAATTTGAAGTCTTAGAACACATGCATGTAAGAAATTGCCATAAATTTCCATGTTTGAGCATAAAGTATGTAATCCATGTTGAGTTTTGATTAATGACCATGTATTTGATCATCTCTTCACCAATTAAGTTGAGGATATTGTGTATATTTCACATGCAAGTGCAAATCATGGGAGTTTGAGTCTTGCATGTTTGAATCTAGTGAGTTAGTGATGAGTTTGAGTTAATTTGAGACATGCATGTGATTAAATTGTGAAATTGAGCTTCATTGTATTGTAATTTGGTGTTTATACCATGTTAGAATATGTATATGAGAAGTTTGAGCCAAAATCATGCATTTGGAACCTTTGAACATCAAATTGAAGCTTAAGAACATGTTCTGGATTTTCCAGAATTTTGATGTCTGCTCGAGCGGGGAAATCGCCGCTCGAGCGTGAAATTCGTGCTCCCAGTATTTTTGCAGACTTGGATGTCCGCTCGAGCGGGGAGCTATGTAGACAGACCTTCAGCTCGAGCGCCAGACTTCACGCTCGAGCATAATTTTGATGCATCCAGTACTTTTGCAGACCTCATGGGTCCGCTCGAGCGGGTAAGTCCATGCTCGAGCGGGGATCCTGTTTTCTGAAATTTTGAAAAGGCATTCTGAGTTTCGTTTTCCATCCTCTTTCACTTCTAAGTACTCTTAGGCATGCGTTGAGCATTGTAATTGAGTTAAAGAGATAAGAATGAAGCCTAAAGAGGAAAATGTGAATTTAGAACGGATTGAATTGTTTGTGACCCTTTTGTGTTCATGGAATGTGTAGGGTCGAGCTCCAGGGCAAACCAACCAACCGATCACTGTGAGTAATATCTTAACAAAGATATCTGAAATATGTTGTTGTCCAAATTACTTAATTCTATGTAAGTTCTATAAGTTCGTTGATTCGATTGGTGGACAATGTTGCTATGCCAAATGAACGAGCCAGAAGCCAGTTTGATCTGAATGATAGAGTGAATGGGCCAAAGGCCGTTTTGACAAGAATGACTGAGTGGGCCAGAGGCCGTTTTGACATAAATGAATGGGCCAGAGGCCGTTTCGACATGAATAAATGAATGGGCCAAAGGCCAGTTTGATACGAATAAATGAATAGGCCAAAGGCCAGTTTGACATAAATGAAAATATGAATTGGGCCTAAGGCCGTTTGAAGCATGTTGTTCTACATACCGTCTGTATAACTCCTTTATTTGATATTATTCACTGGGCTTTCGCTTACGCTCATTCATGTGTTTGTAGGTGAGCCAAGAGAAGTCCAAACCCAGCCCCAGTGAAGTCTGTGAGGAACAACAAAGGTTTTGAAGAGTCAGCCCTTGCGTCTCACGCACGAGACCCGTCTTCGCCTTTTTGTCATTCTATTTTATTTTGTCATGTGGGCGAAGTCTTGGAATATGTTGTATATAGTTTTCTTGGGTTGACTTAGACTTATATGATCCTGTATGTATAGAGCTTTGTGTAGTACATATTTTGATGTGAGTTATTAATATGCATATGTATGGTTTGTCATGATGTGCCAATTAAGCACAGCTCTATGGACAAAGTTTTTGAATTGCTTCCGTTTGGCCCCCATTAACTCTGTTAAAATACGTTTGGTTTGGTTTGAGGCCGTAGGTAATCTCATGATTACTGGCCGGTTATGTCCATAACCCACGGGGGCGGGTTCGGGTCATGACAATTTCAAAATTAACCTTGACTTGTGAACCACTTTTTGGTCTCCTGAAAAAAGGAAAGAAATTCTGATGGGATGATCAATGTCATTTCGCTTTCGAGCAGATCAAGAAATACCTTCAGAATCCCCCCGTGTTGTCGCCGCTAGAGCCGAGAAAGCCCTTAATTTTGTATCTGTTAGTAACGGACACAACAATGGGATGCATGCTCGCTCAGGAATCTGAGGATAGAGTGGAGAAAGCCATCTATTACCTGAGTAAGAAAATGCTAGATTATAAGACCCGCTACACCCCGCTGGAGAAAGCTTGCCTAGCCTTGGTATGGGCTGCCAGGAAGTTGAGACACTACTTGTTAGCTCACTCCGTAATTCTGATTTCAAGATTAGATCCCATCATATATCTCTTTGAGAAACCAACGCTTACGGGTAGGCTAGCCCATTGGCTGCTTCTCCTTTCCGAATTTGATTTGAAGTATGTTACTCACAAGTCTGTCAAAGGGAGAGCGATAGCAGAGTTCCTGGCAGATCACCCAGTGGAAGGGGATGATGCAGTAGGATACCTGTTCTCCGATGAAGCTATTCTGCAAGTTGAGGAAGAGATTTGGACAATATACTTTGACGGAGCGTCTAACCAATACGGTTATGGGATAGGGGTGTTGTTGATAGCACTCGACAATTCTCATATACCATTAGCCTTCAAACTCCAGTTCAAGGTATCTAATAACGAAGCAGAATACGAGGCATGTATCGTTGGTTTGAAAGCCGCCCTAAAACTAGGGGCAAAAAGGTTGGACGTCATTAAGAACTCAAACCTAGTTGTGTCTCAAGCAAAAGGAGACTAGAAGGTCAAAGAAGAAAAGATGAAGATCTATCACCAGACCCTGGATGTTTTGATTCTTATGTTTGAGAAGCTGACCTTCACGCATCTACTGAGAGAGAACAATAGGTTCGCTGATGCCTTATCAACTTTATCTTACATGATAGACATCCCGTTTGGAGTCCAGATGCGTCCGATCATTATTGAGCAGAGATATACGCCGGCCTACGAGTCTATCGCCGCAATAGATGAAGTGCAAGATCAAAACCCTTGGTTTTATGATATCTGGAACTTCTTGGAAAAGGAGGTTTATCCACCAAAGGCGAATGCCAAAGATAAGAGGGCAATACGGCGGATGGCCGTTCAATTTATCATCTGCGGAGGTAAACTGTACAAGAGGGGTCATCTGGAAATACACAAGTTGTGTGTTGACGCAGAGGAATCAAAGCGCCTAATGGAGGCCATCCATGGAGGAGAGTGTAGAGCCCACATGAACAAAGTAATGTTAGCCCAGAAGATTCTCAAGCAAGGTTACTATTGGTCGACTATGGAGGAGGATTGTATCAGTTTTGTTCGGCGATACCACAAATGCCAAATTCATGCCAATCGCATGAATATTCCGCCGTCAAAACTATACAACATGACTTCACCATGGCCTTTTTCTGTTTGGGGAATTGACGTCATTGGCGCAGTCACACCAAAGGGGTCAAATGGGCATGAATACATTCTGGTGGCAATTGATTATTTCACGAAGTGGGTAGAAGCTCGATCTTATGCAATGTTGAAGGCAGGGCATGTGGCTAAGTTCATCCAAAACAACATCGTTTACCGTTATGGAGTCCCAAACGAGATTATTTCAAATAATGGCTCCCATTTCAAGAAAGAAGTAATTGACTTGTTAGAGAAATACAACATGACTTTTCATAAGTCATCCACATACCGGCCACAAACCAACGGAGCTGATGAGGCTGCCAACAAGAACATCAAGCATATTTTGCAAAAGATGGTTAAGACCTACAAGGATTGGCCAGACAAATTGCCATTTACAAGCTGGGGCTATAGGACTTCAATTCGAACGTCTACTAGGGCGACTCCTTACTCTCTTGTTTATGCGATGGAAGCTATTCTGCCGATCAAAATAGAAGTTCTACCGCTGCGGGTTATGGCTGAATCGCAGATAGCAGAGGCACACTGGTAATAGAGCAGGTTCGAAGAACTGATGTTGTTCGATGAGAGAAGGCTGAAAGCGTTATACCATGTTCAGGGCTGTCAACGCAGGATTGCCAGGGCTTTTAACAAGAAGGTTAAGTCCTGGAATCTCAAAGAAGGGGATTTGGTGCTGAAAGACAACCGAGTTCCCAATCATGGCCCTAGGGGCAAGTTCAAACCCAATTGGACTGGTCCTTGCATCGTCAAAACTATCTGGTCGGGTGGAGCTATTATTCTTATGGACCTAGATGGCCTGGAATTTTACCCACCAATCAACATGGACAAGTTGAAGAAATATTATCCCTGAGAGGCTCGCTAGGCCAAAAACTCGGAAGGGCAACCTAGGCAAAAGTTAGAGCACAAAAAATTAGAAATAAAGAAAAACTGAGCTCACAAGGTTGAAAACCCTAAAGGGCGGTCTTGGCAAAAGTTAGAGCACAAAAGGAGAGTGTTAATACTCAAGCGAACCCCAACCAAACTACGTAAGGCCTGAGTCCCATCTTCGGGATACGTAGGCAACTTCTTCCTAAAGTTCGGCCGTAAACACCTCTAACTCAACTGTCCTGTCCATGTGTTTGATCAGGCCATCTTTGTCAATTCTTTATCTGAACATTCGGTTGTGATCCTCCCTGAGAACTGGTTACAATGATGTGCAGTGCCATTCAAGACAAGAGACAACTTGCAATTTTTGGGTTCGGGGTTGTACATCTCGAGGATTGATCCTGTGTGTGTCGAGTATGATCCTTATCGAAAATGGTTTTGAAAAGTTTTGATAAAAGTTGATTTTTACTCAAATTTTTCGTTTTACAACTTAGACCATTTTTGGACCAAAAGGAAAATTTTCAGTGCTCACAGCTTTAATTTCATTGATTTCAATACAAAGTTCTCCAACTCTCGATACAAATCAAAGCTGTTTTTATTACATTCATAGAACTTGAAAAGTAAGATCAAAGCAAATAAACTAGGGGCATAGATGAGTCAAGTGCTCCTGCATCCTACGCTTGTGCTTGCGGAAGCTTCTGATGCTAAGGTGGGCCTGGATTGTGCCTCATCTTCGAGCCAAGTCAGGCACTCGCCAGAAAGTGCGCAGTTGAAACTAGGGGTAGGAGCCAGAAGCTCTCTCTTCCTCCATGCAGTGAGGTATCTAGCCAAATGTGAACCTCGGATTGGGTATGAAACCGGGTACTCTACCCCATCCTCTAAGCAAGTCTGATCATGTCCGAACTGACGCTTGAACCAGAACGAAAAATAGAATACACAGTGTGTAAGGCTAATTAGCTGAATGCCAGGTTACCAAGCCATGTTGTAGCTCATTTCAGTCAGATTAAGCCAGGGGCAACGCCAAGTAATGTCAGCAGCAGATTTGTTGTACATCCAATGACACCACCATCCCTCGTTCGGGAAATCCACTAGCCGTTGGCGAAAAAAGTATGCTCGAGTTGAGTATGCAAGGCATGAGTCCACTGCCTTCAGCTTGTCCATAAGCCACACCTGGGTAGGGATGAAAGAAAAGAGAGATTATAGAATAGAGAGATGTATGGTGAGAGAAAAGTGAGAAAAGGGCTTCGAGAGAAAAGCAGAGCATGAGTGCCGAGAGATGTGAGAAACATATATGAGATGGGTGGGAAACATTACCTGAAGAAGTAGTGGACTTCCCGCGAATTTGGTGGTCTCTCGCCGATGAAAGGCGTCTAAGCCCATCAAAGTCTCGGCCAACACTAAGCCAACGCAACTCTAGCCCTCTTTCAAACCTTGGGCCACTTCAATTAGCCAGATGCTAGACCCTCCAAAACTAGAGGCAAGAAGGAGCTGAGTTAACATACACAAACAAAGGGCGTACTGCCGAAAACCTCGCCAAAGCAGATTGCCGCGGTCGCCAATGGCAGAAAATTGATGGATTAGACTAGGAATGTCCAGCTCTCCATTGTGAACTAAGGATCGGGCCTCGTGTAGAGTGAGCCCACACATCCTTCCCAAGGCATGGATGTGACCAAAACGGGCCTAAGGCAAGATTTCCTCGTTGCGCCGAGACTCCATTAACACTCAAAATTCTTCGATTGTCGGGCATATTTCTTGTCCCCCGAAGCTAAAAACATGTGTAATCGGGTTCTAACATCTAGCCGCGGCATATAGGAATGGAAAACAAAGCGAAGAACGGCTCAGCGAGAATAGTGCATTTATGCCGAAACCTCGAAAGTTCACCTTTTCCGAGCCATCTAAAGTTGCAATCCAATTCGAGAGTTTTTCATCGAAGAATGGCTCTGTTTGTGAAAAATTTGCAGTTGAAATGAAGGAACTACGAGGTCTAACCTTTGGTAAAGGATAAGGCAGTGAGTGGAAGCCAAGTGTCAACATTTTGGAGGACCTGTACATTGATGGCCGGCAAACCTTATTGATGGCCCGCAGGCCACCCTTCATGACCGGCACATGGCCGGCAATCACCATTTATGGTCAGCAGTCTCCCTCTTTAGCCTGCTGTTCTTCTTTGTGTTGGAAAGTGCTGAAAGCGTGTGTTTTGTTTTGTTATTTGTGTGTTTTAGAGTCTCGTTTTGAGTCTTTTTGGGCTTTAGCATCTTTGTTGAGGTCTACTTGTTTTGTTTTGTTTATCGAGTTGTACTTGTGTTGTTTTTGTTTATCGAGTTGTAGTTGTGTTGTTTATCGAGTTGTATATTGCTGTTATTTCAGTTGTTGGTCGGTTCATTACCCAGTTAAGACTGTTGTGGCAATACAAGCATTCGATTTCCATTATCAAAATTCAATCTCATTTCCATGCTAAGTGGTGCTTATAATGCAAAATGCAACACCTTTTCAAATAAAAACTGGTTTTCATTCCGATCATGGTTGTTTTTACTAAAACCTATCTGAAGTTGTATAATGTCTTAAAATTATAAGCAAAAAGAAACTAATCAAAAATACAATAAATCAGCGCTCGCCGCCTCAGGCTCGAGAAGCCCTCTTTGTCCTATTCCTCGGAGAAGAGCACTCTCGGGCAATGTCTCTGTCGGTACCGCTATCTCCCTTTAGACTAGAGTCTGAACTGGAGTCATCTCCGCTCTCCGCCTTGGAGCTCACCTCGGCATCACATTCGCTCTCAGAACCCAAGCCAGCGTCATCATCTCTACTCTCAGATGACTCTGAATGGTGACTCGCTGCCTCCTCAGAGTCGCTCGTCTCGGCATCATCATCACTCAGAATGGGCTCTGAAAGGCCGCTCCCGTGTCCAGTGCCTTTGCCTCTGCCTCGACCGTGTATCGGACTCTGCCTCTCTCTCCTCTCTACTGCTGGTGTAAATGTTGTAGCTCCTGCTGGCGCCATCGGCATGAAAGGGATCTGAAGAGACAGTTGTTGCATATCAGTTATAACATGTGTATCAGATGCAAGTAAAGTATATAGAATGAGCATATACAAAAGTCAGATACAATGTGAATACAGTGCGCAAGTGTGGTGTGTCAAATGTGCTCTATCGATGCAATGTATTAGTACAGTGTGGGATGTTCTTAGTAATGTCAGTGCGTCAGTGTGTCAGCGGACTCAATGCGTCAACATTTGATGCTTGGAATGGAAACTGAAGAAACTTACCGAGATACCGTAGAGGCTGACCAGCGCCTCCCTCCTTTGTATCATCCCCATCATCGAGGCTATCAGCTCGAGGGCACCTCCTATATACTCGATCGATGCCTACAAATGTATTTGATTGATTAGTATCTACCATAGATATATCTGAAATGAAATACGGAGTGCAAGTGTTAAAGTATGATTCATACTAGAGTCGGGCCTCGGACCCCAACAAGCTCATGACCAACCGCTGCGGGCTCAATCGGGACCTGGTAGGGCTCCCCGATGTGTCGCCAGCAAGTCAGCATGGTGAGGAGCTCTGGCCAATCAGCCCTTTGCCCCGCTCGGGAAGCCCCTCTGCGCCTCAGTCTCATGGTAGGAGCCCCCGCCTCCTCACCTCCGTGAACACCCATCAAGGGTGGCATCAGGTGTGTCAAGATGAAGTCTGCATAGTCACCCTCTGCTCGGAAGAAGTCGACCTCGAGGCCCAAAATGAACTAGATGACCTCCTCAGCGAATAGGCTCTATGTGGACCGCATGGACTCTGGTGGAGCCATCGAGACGATTGGGTCCTGCACATCCATAATCTGGCGCAGGAAGCGCTCACCCAAGAACTAGGCCCGGCAAATCAGACCCTCCAGTAGAATATGATAGCGGGAAACGGCCCATGCGTCAGTGAACTGGCCCCGCACCTCCCTGGCATCAAGGCCCATGGCTGCCACCTGATCTGCAAATAGAAGTTGTACAAAGTATTAGTTGTTGTTAGTTGCTAAGTGAACATTTTCAAAGAAAAAACGAAATGATCGTGTTTTCGGAATACCTCATGGGTGCCTATTATGTCGAAGTACCAGCAGAGGAAAATGAAAGGCTCGCGAGTCTTGCGGTGGAGCTGACCATCGTATATCCGTGAGTAGGGTACCATCAACGGAAGCTCCACAACGGGCTCCGGGGCAAGAATCGGGAAGTATGCGTATACCCATAGCTACAGGAAAAATACAGTGGTATGTCAATACAGTATCGAGCAGATACATAAAGTGCAAAACAAAAAGCACAAATGTTGAACAGATGTAAAGCAGAAACTGTAAAGAAGAAATGTAAAGTGCAAAGAGGAAATTGAGATGTGTACCTCCCAAGCTCGCCAGTAGCCTCCAATCAGGTCTCTCCATAGACGGGAGGTAGAGCTCATGTATCCGTACAATGTGGTGAGGCCAACTCCGCGCCTAGTTGTAGAAACAAACCCGAGGGAGGGTCACCAGGGCACTCAGCAAATACAGGCCAACGGTATTCCACCTGTTCGAAAACAAGGTGGTACTAAAGAGAAACATCAGGAAGCCCCTATCGTACTACTCAGTCTCCTCTACTATCTCGAGCTCAGTCCCTCTGAAGCGCTCTGTGAACCAAGTGTATCTCACCATCCCCGCTCGGTATATGGGTGGGTATGCTTCTAGCAGCTTGAACCAAGCTACCTCCCACTCCACTATGTCAGTGTCAATAGGGATCGGATCACCCCCTACGTCTAAGATAGTGTTCTCATATCGATGGCAATGGCCGATAAGTGAGACTCTGGCTCCCTCAACAAAAGGTCCTCCAGCGTACTGCGAGCAAACTCGGTGAAGCGTCTGATGCCTCTGGAAGTAGGATGTATGTGTGTCTGTGGGTGATACCGTAGCGCATCGAAAGGCCATACCCTCGGTGGTAGTGGCTCTGGTTCGGCCTCGAGCTCAAACTCTACCTCTAAGTCAGCCTTAAGATCAGTTATCGACTCCTCTACCTTCGGTATAGGTGGAACCACTGGGGGAACCTCCGGAGGAGCCCCATCATGAGGAACCTCATCTCCCATCTGAAAGTAGGTGCAAAATGGATGAAAAATGAAGAAAAAATGAAGAAAAAGGGTAAACTTGGAAAAAGTCAACCCTAGGAGAGAGAAGTGGAGGAAAAAGTCAAAATCATGAAAAGTGCACGAAACTCGAGAGAAACTCGAGGGGAATGAACCTAGAATGGTGGAAATCAGGAAAGAAACACCAGAATCGGATTTCAATCGGTTCAAAGTGAAGTAAACAAAGAGGATTTAGTGAATCAACTTTGCGTAGGGCGTTGGAAAACGCGTAGAAAGTGCAGATCTAGGGAGAAAGAAGGTCTGGAGAAAGAAGGAAAGGATTTTCGAGCAAGGGGAAGTAAGGAAATGAAGTACGGTGATCCATACTTAAAGGCCCGAGCCGAAAACCCCATTTTGCCCTCAATCTGCCATCGATGGCCGGCAGTGTCCAATGTGGGCTGGCACCTGGCCTGCGGCCTTCTCTCAAGGCCGGCAACTGGCCGGCAGGTCTCCGAGGGTGCTTGATGCTGTTTTGTGTCCTTGGTTTTCAAGAAGTGAGGGGATTGTTCATTGTTTGGTTCAGAATGCCTCTACGGAAGCTTAAAACCGTGTTTTCGGTGCACAATGTTCCTCACTTGTCAACTTGAATGAGGTGTATCCTTTAAGTACATTACAATTCTTCTGAGAGGTGACTCGGAGGTTAACTTCGAGTTTGTTTCATCAAATCATGCTTTGATATCTTGCATAGAACATGCATTTCTTATTCGTTGTTGCATGGAACATGTACTTCACTCTGTGGCATAGAATATGCATTTCACATATGTTGTTGCAAGATGTGCATCTCATGGGCATTGCATGCGCGTCTTGCATGCACTCTTGAAACATGCATGGAACATGCATTCGCTTTTACGCATAGAATATGCTCCCGTTACCAGTCATGCATAGAATATGCTTACGCTTTTGTTTCTTGCATAGAACATGCCATTAACATTGTATTTCGATTGTTTGTCTTGCATAGAACATGCATTCTTACTGTATCACACTTGTAAAGTCCATTTCCTACATATGCACGATATTGTATGTACGGTTCATTCAAAAGAGTTCCAAGTCAAATCTTTCGAACCCTTCTAATCACATCCTTCAACCCCTTCCTTCTCCCGCGTGCAACGCATTAGGATTGCAAATCAGTTAAAAACATTCGGGTACGCCCGGTGTTCACACCACCCTTCGGTTAAAAACATTCGAGTATGCCCGGTGTTCACACCACCCTTCGATTAAAAACAGTCGGGTGTGCCCGGTGTTCACACCACCCTTCAGTTAAAAACACTCGGGTACGCCCGGTGTTCACACCACCCTTCGGTTAAAAACATTCGGGTACGCCCTGTGTTCACACCACCCTTCAGTTAAATACACTCGAGTACGCCTGATGTTTACATCATTCTTCGGTTAAAAACATTCGAGTGTGCCCATTGTTCACACCACTCCTCCTCCTCTCGCATGAGATGCGTTAGGATCGCAAATCGGTTAAAAACATTCGGGTGCGCCCGATGTTCACACCACTCTTCCTCCTCTCGTATGAGATGCATTAGGATTGCTTGTATCGGTTAAAAACATTCGGGTGCACCCGATGTTCACACCACTCTTCCTCCTCTAGTGTGAGACGCATTAGGATTGCTTGTATCGGTTAAAAACATTCGGGTGCGCCCGGTGTTCACACCATCCTTTTTCTTCTTCTGCGTGATACGCGTTAGGATGGTTGAGACCTCGGGTGTACCCAATAGTTATGTTGCTCCTCGTCTTTCCTACGTGACGCGTAGTTAAGCTTGCATCATTTCCTTACATCCTTTCTACATGAAATGTAGTTTGGGCTCGTGTTTTTCGCGTGTGGCGCGTGGTTTTCTTTTCGTATTTAGAATTGTTGTGTTTTGTTTCAGTTTGTTTAACTATGGCATTTCTTTGCATAGCATTTGCATTTAAATGTTTTATCGCACAGCTTCACTGCATAATCATAAGTTAAGTTCTTGCATCATGCATATCATTTGCATTTTGCCCCAAAACTACGCTGGTTTGATTCCTTGCAAAGGGATACGTAGGCAGCCTGCGGGCGCAACCATTTTGTTTTCTGTCTTGATTGTTTGCCCAAGTCTTGCGGCCTTGTCAAAATGGGTCGTCTCTGTGCTTTGACATTCACTCACGTTATTTCATGACTCCGAGCTCTGTAAAAGAGGGGCAACTGTAGACACCCTATTTTTTACGGCCCTTCAAGACTTGGATGTTCTTATAGGTACATCTGATGACGATCCTGGTTGCTTGCCGAGCGCTCAAAGTCCTCAGTGGAACGCCACAGGTTTGAGCCTCCCAAACCCTGCATCCTTTTTGTCTCCTTTTTGGACCATGTCTTAGTCTTTCCTCCCTGCAGTCTTTGGTGGCCTACCAGCCATCTATGAGGGCTACTGGCCAGGGCTTCTAGCCTGCCGGCCATCAATGATGCATTGTCGACCATCACTGATGGCCGGCCGGCCACCAATGTTTTCTGTAGATATTTTGTGCCAGCTGGTTGCATAGAGGCTTGCATCTGCCCACACGTGGAGAGCTGGATCTCCTTGTATAGAATTCATATTTTCTATATATAGGGAGGCCCTCTCTCATGTTTTAAGGTTGGAAGATTTAAGACTCAAAATTTTCTCTCTCTAGATTTCTCTCTCTCTCTCTCTCTCTCTCTCTCTCTCTCTCTCTCTCTTGTATTTCTCTACACCTTTGCCCACTTACACTACACTTTTGCACATCAGCCCTTAACCAAAAGTGATCATCTTTGAGCTGAGCTTATTTGAGGCCCTCTTGGAGCTCTACAAGTTGTTTTGGGCTTGAATTGTAGCTTGGAACCACTCTTCTCTTTAAGAGGTATAATACTAGCCTTTTAGGCTTGCTTTGCTTATTTGTTTTTCCATCTTTTTCCTACTGTTATGGGCTGATTTTGAGCTATAAAAAACTTTGTTTTCATGGGCTGAAATTGGTGTTTTAGGCCATTAAAGGTTAGAGGGTGGTTCATCCCTCTTTATTCCTTGTCATTAAGGCTTTTGCACTTTTGTTTCCCATTTTAAAACTCGCTTTTTTTGGGCCCTTAACCACTGAATTTTAGAGGTTTTTCAGCGGCAAAAAACTCATTTTGAAGTCCAAAATTGGAGGGATTAGCCTCCCATCCTTGTGTCTTGTTTGCTAGTCTAGTTAACTTCATATGTTAGCATGTTTTTCTAGCTTAGCTAAGCTCAATTCCAACATGTTTTTGCCTCAGAAATAGCCTGCTTTAGCTCTGTTTTGGGCTGTTTGGGTCAGTTGAGTCTTGTTTTGCATGGTTGTAGTGCAATAGTCCTCACAAGCTTGATGTTTTAAGCTCTAGACACCTTCTTGTTTGAGTTGATAGCATTTGTTTATGCTTTTATCACTCATTTTCAGCACTTAATCATTTCTGCAACCTTCCTCCTTTATTGGTTTTATTTTTGTTTTGAAAGTGGTTCAAACCATTTGCTTGTTTAAAACATGAAATTGAGGTTTTGTGCTTAATGGTTTAATCCCTTTGGGGGTTCATTACCAATGGCATAAGGTCTCTTTCATGCCTAAAACAACCTTTGGTTTGGACTTTCTTTCCATTTAGAGGACTTAATTCACCATTTGGACTTAATGTGATTAAAGGATGGTTGGTAACTAAAATGTGTAAATAAAATTGATAAGTAAAAGAGGCAAGATAAGCATTCCTTTGTATTGCATTGTGTAGACATCCCATTTTTGACCGTCCTCAAGACTTGGACGTCACTGATTGAACACTCAGTGATCACCCTTGTTTGTGTTCGTCTTGAGTTCCCAGAAGCCTTGGCAGCGCGCCTCGTCTCAGGACCTCTCGACTCGACTGTTTTGTGGTTGGTTTGGCACTAAACACTTGTGTTTTGCCTTTGAGAGGCAGGGTAGGGCTTGTAGACCATCCCCACCCATCACCGGCCATGGCTTGAGGCCACCGGCTGTGTCTTGTTGCCACCGGCCAAATGTTTGGCCGGCCGGCACTATAGATGGCCGGCCGGCTATCTTTTTTTGGTCAATTGCATTTTTGGCCGGCCTACTACTGTGCATCTGCTTTTGCAGATATTTTTGTGCAGTCGGCACACACTTGGCTCCCCTCCATACACGTGTATAGAGGGATCTCCCTCTTAGGAAGCTTGTCTTGTAAGCTTACAAGACTAAAGCTCTGTATAAGAGGGGCTCTTCTCTCTTACAAAAGGGGTTAGACATTTTAGACAACATTTTCAGAGCTTGAGCTTTAGGGTTAGGGTTTACATATATCCCCTATCTCTATCTCTCTCTCTCTTTCTTGTGTTTAGTGTGTGTTTAGTCCCATTTTTGTGCACAAACACCCACTATCACACCTTTTCTTGGGAGCTGAGGCCCTTGAGGGTTGTTTTGAAGTTTTGGAGCTGGTTTTGAGCTTGGAAGGGTGACTGGAACAACATTTGTGAAGGAGGTCTTCAAGGGTGACAAACTTGCTCTTTTTACCCTATTTTTGCAAAGCTTTTTAGCCTATCTTGCACCTTTTTTTGAGCTTAGTGTATAACATATAAAAGTCTTGTTTTTGTCTGCTCTAAATAGTTTGTTAAGGGTTCTTTAAGCTTTGGGGTTGTTTGACCCCTCTTAAGGCTTGTTTGGCCTTTGTTTTGTGCCATTTTGGTTGAGCTCCGGGACCATTGAGTTTGGGCCTCCTCACCACTGAAATCTTGAGGGATTTCAGAGGTGAGGATGGTGCCTTGAGGTCCTAGGAAGGAGAGGGCCACTCCCTCTCCTTGTTATCTTTGAAAAGGGCCATTTTTGCCTCTTGAGGGAGCATCTAGTTTAAGTCTGTGTTGACCATGCCTTGACTGATATTTATGCTTATTTTGTCATAATATAGCATTGTGCTTAAGTGGTTTTGGTACACCATGCTTGTTTAGCATACATGCCTTGTAATGCCATGATTTGCCTCAATACATGCATAGCATTTAGACTATCATGCTTTTGTGTTTTGGCCAAGCTTTGTGAAGCTTATATGCATGTTTTGATATGCTAAGGGACTGTTTTAGGTCATTTGAGTCATTCATGCTTTGCTTTGAATAGCTACCATGTAATCCCTCTTGTATGCCCTAAGCTTTGGCCCCTCTAGCATGCCATCCTTGCTTTGTTTCAGTGGTTTGGAACCACTTGGCATGTTATTTCAGACCTCATGGTGTGCTTGTATGCTTGCGTTTGATGTCCCTTTAATGCCTTGCAAAGTTGTCATCTCATGCTCCATGTTTAGGCCTTCATGCATGCCATCATGTTTAGGCCCCTAGGATACCATGTCATTGTGTTCTTAGCTTTGTTTTAACTTACTAAACCTCTAATTTTGGTCATTCCTTTCATGCCATGTTTGGGTTTGTTAAGTGTGGTCCAATACCCCTTTAACTTGCCTTGAGTTTTGATCATGCTAGCATGCATTGCTTGTGGTAATTAGTTGGTTTGGCACCTCTAATTCATGCATATTCAGAGCTTATTATGCATGTCATTTGTCCATGTTTGCATCCTCTTAAGTGTGCTTGAGAGTTGCTCTTTAATGCTTAAGTGTTAGTCCTTGTGTGCATGCATGCTTGCATGTCATTTTGCCTTCATTCTTGAGCATGTTGGCCACTGTTTTAGGCCTATCTGAGGGCTGCCTAAATTGGTGTAAGACCATCCTTCGCATTGTTGCATGCTTGCTTCTTTACATTTCCATGTTGCATACTCAGGCTCACATGCTTAGGATTGCATTGCATGAGCATGCATGCTTGACCCCTTGAAGTGAGTATGATAGAGGTTAGGCCTTCTTGTGTGTTCATTTGGTTTGCATTTCATTTGAAATTGAAGTTGCCTACTTGGTTTCTTGGGCGATCATGCATTGAAATGCACGATTGGTGGTCCGAGAATCGAGGCCCATCCTCCTTTGAGTCATGGATATGATAAGGGCTGTGTATACTGCGGACCGACCGGCCATCTATACTGCGGACCGGCCATCCATTGTTGGCCGATGGCTTTACAGATGGTCGATGACCATCCGGACATGGCCGGTGGTGTTCTATCTTAGCCGGTGGTGTTCCACAGTGTCCATGAAGCATACCTCGGGAGTTGTGCAATTTTCAGAGGAGCTAGGCAATAAAAACAGAGGCAACAGTGCTATGGTAGCGAGTTTCCGGGCGAGACAGATCAAGCATGCATCATCCACGCATCCCGAGGCAGGACTGTGGCCACCTCCCTTCTGCATTTATTTCGTATTAATTAAGGGTCTGTAATAATTAATTAGCTAGGATAGTTGATTTATTATTTGGCCTGTATATTCTTTTGGTCCCTCCGGGCGAGGGCAAATTTATAATAAGTGTGGGTGCGTGTGTGCATGTCTTCCAATCCCCACTTCTTTCTCCCTTTTACTTACCTGCTTTGATGGTTAGCATTAGGACACGTTTAATTTAGCATACCTTATGCTATGCATGCGTGCATCATTCATCAGTATTGCATGCACCGGGCTCGGCGCATCATGCTAACTACATAAGTATTTCAAATCTAACTTGAATACATGCTATCTGTGCATTTTCACATGTCATTCTTAGATTAGCCGAGCCTATTCTAGTGACATTCTGTATGCGTCGCATTAGCCACTTAACATGGACTTGGATCATGCATGATTGCTAACATGTTCTTTGTTTTGGCTCGGAGTACATTGTAAGTACTTTATGCTTTAGCATCTCGCACGAGTGTGAATGTTAACATGATAGCATGCTTACCATGTGGCTAGATGCTTATGTGATATAAACTACCTGAATGCCTGTGGATGAAGGTTGGATTGTTTGAGTTGGAACAACTCATTGAAATTCGTGTTTTTTTTAGCCTACTTGTGAGTAGCAAATTCCAAAGCGTTTTCCAAACAAATGGATATGCAATGTTTTGTTCCAAATTAGGCGATCTAGTCTATACTTGTTTGCTGTGCACACAACATAGTAATTCTAGGCTAATAACCGGAATAAGAACACATAACATTTTCAAAATAGGATATCATGGTTAGTAGAGGCCGATCTTCGGATCGGGCGAGAGGGGGTGCTCATAGCTGACCTTCTCCAATCGTACCCAAGCTCCCGAGCCGAGGCAACTTTGGTGATGATGGACACGTGGCCTTTGGCACCGAGTCAGGGTTTCCTAAATCCCCCATAAAAAATATTTAGGTGGTGACTCTGTATCTGGCAAAACAGTCCATGTTTGGCACTTCTTTCAAAATCTGTTTTTCTCAAAACGATTTGCCGGATTTGGACTCTTTGGTTCAAGATTAAGAACCGCGACAACAAAATTGAGTCCGAACTGTAGTGAGGTCTCTCGCGAACTTGTTACACATTGCATGTGTTCAAATCGGACGTTAGTTTGAGCACAAGGAAAATGGGACATTTCATACTCAAAAGTGATGAAATGTGCCACTTTCCTAGGTCTCCATTGCCCTTGACCATGCATGACAGGGTGATGGTTCTTGAGTGTTTGGCTTTGCATTTATTAAGCTTGCACACCTTGAATCACAAGCCATCATGCAATGAAATTGCGTTGATTGGTGGATTGTGTTTTAAGTTCACAATTCCTTGGATACGTCCATGAAGCGGAGAGGTGAATTGTGCATACAATCCTTGGAAAAACCCTCTTTTTGCTCTGTTGTAGCATGGAGATTCAATGCATCAGTGGCCGGCAATGCACCATTGATGGCCGGCAGTGCACCATCAGTGGCTGACAAACCACCATTTTGGCCAACAGAGGGCCGACAGCATCCATCCATGGCCGACAGGCCACTGATGTAAACTTCAGTTGATTTTGGTAAGATGGAATAGGAAGGTTATGGAAATGCTCAACCCTGCAAACAGAGGCTTTCGAAAGCAAAACGAAGGTCTTTTCGAGCCAAAACCGAGCATGTGCATCTTCCACTCCTTGAGGCAGCGTAGTGGCAGTGTAGTTAATAGTCTTAATTGCTTAGTTCGTGTACATTTGTGTTGTAAATAATTAGTAATTAGCTTAGCTAGTTATTCATTTGGTTTGTAATAATTAGTCTAATTAGTTTAATTAGATTAGCTTAATTAGCTTAGCTTAGCTTAGTTGCTAGTTAGTTAGCTCTTATTCATTTGGACCCTCCTTCGCGAGGGCGTAATGTTGTAATATGCATGCGTGTGTGTGTGTGTGTGTGTGTGTGTGTGTGTGTGTGTTGGGTATAAAATTAATTGGGAATGTTCAATTGGGACAAGATGCTAAAGATGAAGTTGTGGTCCACCACATTTTGTTTTTCGTCATAAGTGATAATAGTCCGTCAGATTCCATCCCCACACTTCACAAGATATTTATTAGAGTTGGCAAGGGTAATCCTGAGACCTAGATTATTGATCCTGACCAGTCCGACCGGTTTCTGATGCTAAAGAAAATGAAATTCAAGCTCGTTGGTGGCAAGGACAAAGAGTACGTTCATCACGGGATAGAAGTTGTGGACCGGTTCTTCCCAGTTGATGTTTGGATGGACTACAAAGATATGCTGTTAAGAAATGTTGGAAGTATTCAGAAGGGTGCCATATATTTAGTGGCTGCTACTGTTAGTGGAAAAGAATGCAAAATTACTTTAAGGAGTCAAATGTACTTTAAGACTGTTTAGAATTATAATTTATGTTTTATTATTTGTAATGTTCAGGTTTTGAATGGAGGTGGACAATATAAAACTGGTGTTGTTGAAAGTGTTTCAGCAAGTGATTTCAGTTGTATTAAACTTGCGTTGCCTAATTTATTTTCTCAATTGAGGTTAAGATACAAACAAAAAAGTATTAAGGTTGATAAAATATTGATAAAATATTCCCCCCTTTGTGCACCCAATGCCAGTGGGTTGGTCAGAGTGTTTATGATCGGAGGTTAGATGGTAATGATAGTCTGCAGGCATGCTTTATTTTCCCAATGGATTGTCAATGCGAGTTAGTCTATTATGGGAATGGTTATTGTTCAATTAACAACAAACAAGTGCCATGGATGGTGAAGTATCAACTTGAAAATTCGAATATTAAAAGGGGGATTACGTATTGTAAAATGAAAGGGTATATGAAGTATTCTACGAGTGACATGCCAGAAGATTCGCAAACGAGGGCGCCCCTCTATTGTTGTGTTATCTAAAAAATATACTAATGATAATGTTGATGTTTCGCATTGTCCTCCAATGAAGGCCATTCCAATTCTGACACGGACTAAGTCTGTTGATTTACTAGAGAGGCAAAGAGATTTGTTGTTAGGAGGTTTTGGGGAAAGTGGTTCAGTTATTCATGAACGCAGAGGTCGCCTGAGTTGTCAGAGATTGATGTACGCAGATGTGGTGATGACACTAGTGATGTTGATCCTGGTCCGTCGATTTCGGAGGTTGGTGTTAGCAAAAAGGAAGTTGATCGTAGAGGATCAGTTGTTATGGATCCAGCAGAATTTTCTAATGTTTTACGAAATGTAATCATCAGTGTAAAAAATAGTGATGTGACTCAAGATGTAATAGTTGATGATAAGGGAAATGTAGTAAGTAAATAAAACTTTGAGTGGTTTTCATAAATAAAATTAATAAAATTTTTCATTAATCATGACAGTGGTTACATTAACATCAAACCATTCTCTCATTTTTGGGGACATTGCATCTAACCAATTATTGTCCCCATTAGTTAATATGATACAAGGAATTCCTCCTCTAATAGTGAGATCTGGTTGGAACTTAACAAATACATGGAAATCTCTCTGGCAACCTACTAAATTTTTCATTAATTTGGTAGGGACTATCAAGTATTTGATGTCGTCTATGACGTTGTAGACGGCGTCTTGGTCGTAGTCCTTAAAGCTTATTCTGCCGAAGAAGTAATTGTGTCGTCTGAGGCTTCTAGCCCAGGCGGTTTTGCCTGTTCTTGCATATGTTCAAATCGGACGTTAGTTTGAGCACAAGGAAAATGGGACAGTTCATACTCAAAAGTGATGAAATATACCACTTTCCTAGGTCTCCATTGCCCTTGACCATGCATGATAGAGTGATGGTTCTTGAGTGTTTGGCTTTACATTTATTAAGCTTGTACACCTTGAATCACAAGCCATCATGCAATGAAATTGCTTTGATTGGTGGATTGTGGTTTAAGTTCACAATTCCTTGGATACGTCCATGAAGAGGAGAGGTGAATTGTGCATACAATTCTTGGAAAAACTCTCTTTTTGCTCTGTTTGTGCTCTGTTGCACCATGGTGATTCAATGCATCAGTGGCCGACAATGCACCATTGGTGGCCGACAGTGCACCATCAGTGGCCGGCAAACCACCCTTTTGGCCAACAGAGGGCCGGCAGTATCCATCCATGTCCGGTAGGCCACTGATGTAAACTTCAGTTGATTTTGGTAAGATGGAACAGGAAGGTTCTAGAAATGCTCAACCCTGCAAACAGAGGCTTTCGAGAGCAAAACGAAGGTCTTTTCGAGCCAAAATCGAGCATGTGCATCTTCCACTCCCCGAGGCGGAGCAGTGGCGATGTAGTTAAAAGTCTTAATTACTTAGTTCGTGTACATTTGCGTTGTAAATTAATTAATTAGTTTACTAGTTAGTTAAAAGTATTGTAAATAATTAGTAATTAGCTTAGCTAGTTATTCATTTGGTTTGTAACAATTAGACTAATTAGTCTAATTAGTTTAATTAGATTAGCTTAATTAGCTTAGCTTAGTTGCTAGTTAGTTAGCTCTTATTCATTCAGACCCTCCTTCGCGAGGGCATAATGTTGTAATAAGTGTGCGTGCGTGCGTGTATGTATGTTTTCCAACCCCACGTCTTTCTCCCTTTTACTTAACCGCTTTTGATGGTTAGATTAGTGACATGTTTCAATTAGCATGCCTTATGCTTGCATCCATTCATTCGTATTGAATGCACCGAGGCTCGGCACATCATTCTAACGGCATTTTCATTTCAATAATTCTTTGAATACGTGTTTAACCGAATGTTATCAAATCGATTCATATGCCATATTAGTAGTCGAGCCTATTAAATTGCATTCTTTACATGTGTTGTATTAGACACTTTGCATAGTTAGGAATCATGCATATTTTTCTTCCTCATATCTTCCTATTTTGGAGTACTAGGTGATTTTTTTATACTTTAGCATACTCGCATGAATGTGAATGTTGCCATGTTTCGCATGCTTCCCAAGAGGCTAAATGCTTACATGCTAAACTGCTTGAATGCTTATGGATGGAGGCTTGTTGTTTGAATTGAAACGATTCAACAAATGTGCATTTTAAGCCCACTTTGTTGAGTGGCAAATCATGTTTTAAGTCTTCTATGTTTGGTGGCAAATCCGCAAACTTTAAGCCCACTTGAGATGGCAAATTCAAACCATTTTCGCAAACATGAGTTGAATTGTTCCAAATTGAGCAAACTAGTCTACACTTGCTTGCGCGCATCACTTAGTAATGTTAATTTAATAACTGGAACAAGAGCACATAATGTTTATAAAAAATCATATCATGATTAATAGAGGCCGATCTTTGATCGGGCGAGCGGGGGTGCTCAATTCATGACCTTCCCCTCTCGTACCTAAGTTTCCGAACTGAGGCAACTTTGGTGATGACGGACACGTGGCCTTCGACACGAGTCATGGGTTTCCTAAATTTTCCCAAAATAAAATATTTAGGTGGCGACTCTATATTTGGCAAAGCAGTCCAATTTTCGCATTTTTGATTCAAAATCAATTTTCCAAAACGATTTGCCAGATTTGAACTTTTTGGTATTTATCAGTTTCACATTGCATTTGTGAGATTAGATTCAAAACCACGGGAATCTGAACTGTATGGCTTCTTTCAAACCTCCGAAAGGGGGCGGGAAAAAGTCGTGCTACAGTTTTTGGCGACTCTGCTAGGGATTTCAAAACTTGACTCGAACTGATGATATGACGTTTTATTTATACTTATGTGTTTCTTTGCATTTGCATTGGTGCGCCTAAGTCACAGTGTTTGCCATCTGCTATTCCTGAACGGTTTGCCGGAGGCTCGCTTGGAAAAGCTTGCCAAAAGGCTGACCGGTTGCGGGCTCTGCCACGATGGGAACACAACCCTTGGATCTGGACTATTGCTGTACCGTTTGATCCTCTTTTCACTTGTCGGTGTTAGGTGTGAGAGGTATATTAGGTAGTCTTGCTGAGGTACCCTTTTTTGACCAATCGGCCTAGTTGCATATTGAAAGTTGTAGAGACTGTTCCAAACTAGGACAGATTGCTTACCCGAATTCAGGATTGTGTGAAACATTTTGCTTGAATAGCGAACCCTAGTTCCTGACAAAACTAGGACAGGGTGACCCTACCCCCATCATAGGGGTGTTTTGGCGCTCACTTAACTGTTATGTGCTTTTAGAGTGAAATTTTACAGGAATGTATATATCAGTTGTAAGTTTGAGCATCAGTTTTCGGGCAGAAATCAGTGTTGAGTACAATTCTCTAGCTTATGATTGCAACTGCGTGTTGTCTGTGTCTGAGCCGAGGTGCTGTGCGGTTTCTGATTTTTGTCTTCTTTTTGCTTTATTTCTCTTAGCAAGGTGGTTTTTCATTATTGCTTCGGACAATTTTGTTACCCCCCAAGCACTCTGGACCCGTGTGAGAAGGATTTGCAGATTCGGGGATCTTGTCAGGGGACTGCCAGTGTTTGTTTCACTCCCACCGGTTACTAGATAGAGGAGGATCAAGCAGAATTCACCAATCCAGCAGTCACCTTTTACTTCGCTTATGCCCAATAAGGGCCAGTCTTCTACTTCCACTCCAGAAAGATCCCTGACATTGAGGATGGATACACAGACGCTGCAGTGACTTTGCCAGACAGGTTCAAGATGCCGCATATAGACCTGTTCGACGGCTCTGGGGATCCTATGGTCCATCTACGATTATTTTCTGATATCCTACGACCAATGGGTCTCACCAGGTTGCAGAAGCTGTCATTTTTTGGCCGGACCCTGTCGGGTATAGCAACCATTTGGTATGCCAAGCTTGAAGACTCTGTGAAGAGAAGTTGGGAGGAAATGGCTGAAGCCTTCATCGCGCAATACTCCTACAATACCCAGATCGAGGTCACTACCCGTGATCTTGAAGCAACACGCCAAGAGCCGAAGGAGGGTTTTTTAGATTTTGTGACTCGATAGAGGGCTAAGGCCTCTATGATGACTATTAGGCCATCTGAAAAGGACCAAATCAAAATGGTGGTCTATAACTTGCAAGGAAGATTATTACAGAAGATGATAGTCTTGCCTTTGTTTACATTTGCTGAACTCCATGAAATAGGGGTTCAAATTAAGGATGCGATGAAGCAGGGGCTGATAGACACTGAGAAGGAACAGCCCAAGAGGCCCTTTACACGCAGCTCCAACACAAGTACGGGCGGTAGCACTTCTACACGGCCTTCGGTTTCTTACCCAGGCCAAGTATACTTCTGATCTCTTGGCTCATGCTAGCGTTACCGATTGCAAGACTGTCACTATTCCAGTTGATCCTCAAACTCGTCTTACATCTCTTGACGGTCCTTTATTGTTTGATGCCACTTTATATCGTCAGCTAGTTGGCATTCTTGTTTATCTTACAGTTACTTATCCAGATATTGCTTATGTTGTTTACATTGTCAGTCAATTTAATGACTGCTCCTCGCTCTTCACACTATGCTGCTCTAGTTCACATTTTGCGCTATCTAAAAGGAACTCTGTTTCATAGTCTTCACTACTCCCCTCACTCTTCTCTACAACTGCATGCCTTTTCTGATGTCGATTGGGTAGGGGATCCTATTGATCGTCATTCCACTACTGGATTTTGCTTCTTCTTAGGCAACTCTCTCATTTCCTGACGTAGCAAGAAGCAAACCCTTGTTGCTCGTTCTAGTACCGAGGTTGAGTATCGTGCTCTTGCTGACACTAATTAGGAGCTTTGGTGGCTTCGTTGGCTTCTTTCTGACATGGGTGTTTCTCATTCTACTGCCACAAATCTTTATTGTGATAATCAGAGTGATATTCAGATTGCACATAATGATGTCTTCCATGATCGTACCAAGCATATTGAGATTGATTGCCACTTCATACGATAACATGTTACTAGTGGTCATGTTCGTCTTCTCTTTGTTACCTCTGCTGATCAGCCCGCCGACCTATTCACCAAAGCTCATTTTCTATGATGCTTCTCTGATCTTCGCTCCAAACTCAAGTTGATATTTGACTTACCACCTAAAGTTTGAGGGGGGGGAGGGGGTGTTAGATATCTATGATTATTTTAATACTTATTTATCTGTATTGTAGACATATCTCATCTCCTTTTCTATACTTATCTTTGATGTATCTCTATCTTCTTTTTTTTACTTATTTAGGTTTCTTCTTAATTTATAAATACAAATTTCTTGTATTTCATTATTCAATTCAATATATAATTTCTCTTCTCTATATTTTCATAACAATGAATTTAATGTTGATGCTCTAATTAGTAGCGTATAATGGGGTAAGGTTGTTATGCTCTTATCTATGGAATGGTTAGTGGGTGCTTCCCAAGATTCGAGACTTCTAAGAGAGAAGGTATAATGGTTAGCCAAGATCTTCTTGGCTTTTATTTTGTTTTTTTTTTCCTGCCATGGTTTTTCATTTTCAAATATAAAAATTGTAAGGTCGATCGATTGTGTGGGTACAAATTGCAATAATAAAAAAGTTTGTTCACTTTTTGAACCTCTTTCTTGGTGCATTTCACCATCTTGTATCATTAATTTCATATTTATAATAAAATTTTTCTTTTCCAATAAAAAACAAAATATATATGGAGCTTACTATAACCAGGCATATAAAACAAATGATTGGGCTCTCGTGGTTTCACTTGGACGGTATTGTTTGCGCTATTGCAATTTATTATGAATTTTATTTCGGAAATTTGAATAGTTTAGTAAAGTTTTTTTATATATATTATTTATAAAAAAAATTAGGAAGAATTTTTAAAAAGTGGAGAGGGAGACTTTTTTTTTATTTTTTTTTTCCAACTAATGAAAGTATAAGATTTATTTGTATAATTGAATGCATAAATTACTTGTATTTTCATCGTTTTGTACTTATTTTTTCGCTCTCCACTTTTTTGATATTCTCACAAAGAAATTAAATTGATTTATTATTCATAACTTATTTAATTTATTATGTTTATCATCAAAAAAAATAATGATATATTTTAAAAAACAAACTTGTCTCTTATTTTTTTTTTAGATAGATACTAGGTTTTGAATATCAAATCTACATAATTTTGTATATAAATAATATAATATAATATAATTATTAAAATAAGACTTGTGGTAAGTCTAGACGAAAGAGGAGCTAGTCCAAAAAAAGATAAAAAGTTCTTTTTTTTTGTTTAATGAGAGAGTGCAACCACCCATTAAGAGTAATGTTAGAAATACAAATATATATATATATATCTCACACAAATACAATCAGGATACAATCACAATGAAGGCTTATTTGTGTTTACTGCTATTCTGACTTGTATTTATTTTCAAGTCTTTGAAGACACTAGGAGAGTTTTTTAAGCGCTTAATTTTCGTAGGCGATGATGGATGCAAGAACGGGACTGTCTGCGGTTTGACTTACCAACTGGAACATGTTTGATTTAGGCCTCGTTTGGGAAGTGGCTATTTTAGTAGGTTATTTGGCTTTTTGGTTATTTTAGTAGGCTATTTTAATTTTGTGTTTGGGAAGATGAGATAAATTTTTAGTTGAGTTGTTGTCTTGGGAAGTGTGTTGAAATGATGTTTAAATATAAAATGACAAATTTATCCTTAAAAATATATTTTTTTAAATTGATTTCAAGGGGTAAATAAGTAATTTCAGCAATGATGGAGATGTTTGACACTTGACAGTGTAGGCCGGCCCTACACTGTCACCTGTGCAGAGGCTATATTTTTTTTTTTTTTTTTTTTTTTTTTGAAAATCTGTAACAGGTTGCTACAGTGCTTGACTTTTGGGTTAATTTTCTAAAAGAGGCTATAATAGCCTAAACCTCCGTTTGCCAAACACCCCCTTAGACTGTCATCAATGAGGTTTCTATTTAACATAAAAAAAAAAAAACAAAAAAAAATTTTGATATTTAAAAAAATAATATTTATTTTTTTTTATTTTTTTTGTTAGATTAAAATAATGGAGCACTTTTTCATAAATCTCTTTTCAATTACTTAAATTCCATTTAATCCACATTATTTTCTTATATTCCAATAAGTCCTATGAGTGACATAATTACCAAAATACCCTCAATAATATTTACATTTACAATATGAATATTCCGTGATGTGAATGTTCATGTCGTCGATATAAATGTTCACACCACCAGTGTGAATGTTAACATGTTAATGTGAATATTCACACTGTTAATGTGAACATTCACACATCAATGTGAATATTTATGTGAATATTTATATTGTAAAATATGAATGTTCACATCACTAAATTAATAATCGTTCAAAAAATATTTGTAAGGGTAAAAATATCCATAAAATACTTTAAATATGAGAATTAGGATTTGATAGATCAAATGTTCAAATAAGAAGACTTATTAGAATACAAAAATATCTTATGGACTTATTACGATTTGATAGATCAAATGTTCAAATAAGAAGACTTATTAGAATACAAAAATATCTTATGGACTTATTGGGATACAAACACTTAAAAATAGATTTTCTAATAAATCTCCCTAAAATAATATATTTATCTTTTAATCTTTATACATATAAAATAATAAAATAATAGAAATATTTTGTTCATATTATTTTAAGGGAAATAACAATAATTTCCTTTGATTTAATTCACATAAAAAATTAAGTTTTATTTTTGTTAAATTTTTTATTTTTTAGATACACCTAATCTAGATATAATTAAGAAATATAATATTTTGTGATTTTTTTTTGAATTCACCAAATACAAAAATATAAAAATTCAATACATTATCTTATTTTGCTGTATTTGATGAATTTTTTTTAAAAAAAAAATTTATACAAATGTTATGCTTTTTAAATATATCTAGTTTAAATTGATCTAATCTAGATATATTAGTGGAAATAAAAATGAAAAATTATATTCAAATATAAAAATTTATACAAAAAATATTATAAAAATGTTGTTATAGTGATATTATTGTAAATATAAATCATCATATTTATAGGTGTTTTATTTTATAGTAAAAGGTCACTATTAAGATATATTGTTGTATTTGAAAATTTTATATAAAATTTAAGTTTATATATCATTAGTCAATAAAAATATGTTCAGGTAGAATTTAATGATAAAAAATTAGAAAATGTAGTCATTGTGATAGAAAGAAGAAATGGTAGGAAAAAGGATAAGATAGTCATTTAGAAAATTTTAGGGCATAATATTAGCATGCAGGGACAATTTGTAATGAGATTACAAACCTCAAGGAAATGTAATTTTTCAAATATGAGGGAAGAATTTGTATTAAATAGAAATCTCAGGGGATGTCGGTGTAATTTACCCTTGATTTAAAGTGTTAGAATTAGTTAATTACATAGTTAACCTTGAACGTGCACATCATAGGGTGGAATTCATGATAAAATAATATAGTTTTATTCAGATTGTGTCATTTACATTTTATATTGTTAGATCTGTGATTGATTTTGTATGTGTGGATTTATTGATTTCAATTAATCATTACGAACTCCTTGCAATAATTTACATTATTCATTTTATAAAATTATTTTAATAAATCATTCTTATAAAAAATTAAATCCAACGAACAACATCAATCACTTGTATACATTTGTCATTAAAAAAATAAAAGACAAATATAACTTTAAAAATAAATACTTCATTATTTTAAATATATTTTGATAATGTACAGTAGTTTAAATTATTTAATTTTTTACCTAAATAATTTGCTAAAAAAATTGTAAAAGAACGGCTATTTGATTTGCAGAGGTAAATTCTGTAATCAGACTAAGAAGACCTAACAAAACGATTCGATGAATTCTACAATATAAAATGTTGACATCATCATAGAGGAAATCAAGATTTTATTACCGGATGGACCAAAATTTCAATTAAAATTTTCATCATATACACTAGTAAACATATATATATATAATACGATATGTTAGTTATATATACACATAATAAATAAATAAATAAATTGAACACTATGGAATTAATTTGGTATTGGATGACGGATTTTTTTTTTTTTTGTAAAATAAAAAGAGAATGCAAGATCGAAAAAGAGTGAGACATATTTTTGTTGAAGGAAACAGTGTCCTTCATAGAAGGAAGGGGGCCATGGCCTCCCTCCATATTTTTTCCCTAGTTCCATCCCTGGACACCATGTTATATAAATTTTTGGGTAATTTCATTTCAGTGAATATGTAAAAAATATATTTTCAGATTAATGATAACTTTTATAAATATTAAAAAATAAAAATATAATTTTTTTGTAAATTTATAATTAAATTTAAAAAAATCACTAACATTTAATTGTTCCTAATTTTTTTATATCATTTGTGTAGATGATAAAATATTATTCATTTTAATATTTAATACTTATACGTAAAAAAAATATAAAATAACGACAATTTTTTTTATGATGTATCATATTTTAATAGTATTATATGTATTAATTATCGAGAAATTGTCAGATGAAAATCCGAATAAGATTAAAAAGGATAATTTTTTTAAAAAAGGTCGCTCCGGAGAGATATCATAATATTTGTGAGTTTTGGTTCTGGCATAACTGGTTGACGGTTAGATTTAACTCAACTAAAAAAAAGCGACCCACCATCAGAAAAAAGCGGAGAATGTAACAACCCTCAGCACAAGAGGCAAAGTTACGAGCGAAGTATAACACTGTCAGCATTCACCAAATTCATACCTGGCTAGTTGTGTCATCAAAAATCGAGTCTTGTCCACCTCTGTAAAAAGCCAATGCATTTCCACTCCACCGCCACCCCCGATGGGTAGGAAGTACAAAATTTGTCCAAGAAGAGCATTTTAGAGCCAGTTTGGAAATAAAGAAAAATGTCACTTCTTAAATTCTTTTTACTGGAGTGATTTTTAAAAAAAAAATTATATCAATATATATATTGTCTATCTTATGAAGACGAATCTAAAATGTAATTTTGAAAAATTTTACAAAAAAAAAATATAATTGAAAAAGTCAAAAAAGCCTACTTTTTTTTATACTTATTTTTGTCCATTTTAAACTCTTTTTTTTTTTTTGGAAAATTTTATTTTTTTTAAAACTTTTTCTCATTCTAATTTTTTTTTTTTTTTAATTTAGTTTTTTTGTTGAAGGCAAAAATAAATCAAAAAATAAAAATAAATAAATAAACAAACAAACTCCAAACAATCAGTTACTGGTTAAATAAATCTCCGTTATGGCAGTCATTTTTTTTTTTAATATTCAGGCAGTCAATGAAAGAGTCGCAGTCACTCGAATACTAAAACTTTGACATTCTTAGCATCCCAATGGATATCTACATTGACCACTTGGCCATGTGTCTTGTCCATATGTGCCATAACTTTCACTCTAAAATAAAATAAAAAGAAGCTAAATTATTGCTATTTATCTAGAAATCTACATATTTTTTTTTGGGGCTTGGCTTCTATCCAGTCCTTAATCGGACTGGACCGTACTGTTGGGCCGTGGAGGCCCACCATGGCTCCCGTTTTGATAATCTGAACTGTTCAATGTGTAGAATTCGTCGAGTACTACAAGCCTGTAAAAAATCACATTAATCGGATATCGGTAGCTATGTGATCAAATCAGTTTTGTATAAAAAAAAAATGGACGGTGAATAAATTAACAGTTGACAAAAATCTGATTTGATCACATAGCTACCGATATCTGATTAAAGTGATTTTTTACAGGCTTATAGTACTCGACGATTTCTACACATTGCACGGTTCAGATTATCAAAACGGGACCCGTGACGGGCCCCCACGGGCTCAACAGCACGGTCCAATCCGATTAAGGACTGGACAGAAGCCAACGCCTTTTTTTTTATATTTTCTTTTATCATAGGAGCATTTGTTAGAACGACTCTTAATCAAATTATATCACAAATGATAATAAAATTATAATATTTTGTGCTGTCAGATATAAAAATAAATAAATAAAATTACAGAACACAAGTTCCATTTTTGGTGGCAGGAAGAGGGTTCGGCAATCTTGATTGGAGGAAAGCTTATTTGGATTAAAGAATAACCTAAAATTATGTATATGGCATTATTCAATGACAAAAATAGAAAAAAAAAATTAAGAAAAAAAACTATAACAAGAACATGTTCTTTATTTAAAAAGCATAATAATACAATTCTGAGACACAATGGAAATCAAAATACAAATCCATCCCTAACCCCCTGTCAAGACAATACTTGTACAAGATTATTCCAAACAATTAAAAAAAGAAAGAAAAAAGAAACAACTTATTTCAGAAATTGCTTGTAAGATGAAAATGTGCACACACACTAACTACTTTGATTTGAACCAGCAGACATAAACACAAACCTGACCATCTTCTCAAAATTTAAGTAAGATGACCCAATAGAACAAGTCGTGGCATCTTCACCCAACTTCTTCCACTCCATGACCTTTCTTTTCATCTCTTTCCCCCTCTCTCCAGCCATCAACTCTCTCACAATTCTCTCAACTTCCTCTCTCTTGACATCGCTGTTTATCTCCATCCCCACACCCCATTGGCTGCAACAAGACCAACAATTTGTTTGTTGATCCGCGAAGAATGGCCAACACAACATAGGGACCCCACTGCAAATACTCTCAAGAGTCGAATTCCACCCACAGTGTGTCAAGAAACCTCCAATTGATGGATGATTGAGGACTTGTTCTTGAGGGCACCAACTTGCTAATAGACTCCTTTCTTTAGTCTCACTCACAAAATCTGGTAGAAGAATTGCCAAGTCACCAACAATCAGATCAGGCCTAATGATCCATAAGAATGTGTGGTTGCTATTAACGAGTCCCCAAGCGAATTCAATCAACTGTTGGGCTGTCATAACAGTAATGCTGCCAAAGTTGATGTAAACGACAGAGTTGGGTTGTTTCGAGTCAAGCCATGAAAGGCACTCTGTTTCTTCTTTCCATAGGCTTGATCCAATGGAATTCAAGTGATTTTGTGGGTATTGGTCGAGGAGAAACTGAAGAGGGCCAATGGGGTATATGGGTGGGTACATTGTTGACAGTGCTTCTAAAACGTCATGTTCTAAAGCGTCGAAGGTATTGAAAATGATGGCCGAAGCTTCGTGTGCTTTGTCAATTGCTTCCAAAACGAAATGAGTCATGACATTCAGTTCAGTGGCTCGAATGAAACTTGGGAGATCCTTCAATCGTATGCCATTCATGCCTGGTATCCAATCTATCACAGTGTCTAGGTAACCATTTGTAAAATAACTTGCATCTACATTTTTGAAGAAAAAGATTACAATTAGGAAAATATTAGTACATAAATGGATAGTCAAGCTACAATATACTTGGTGTATACTATATATACAAGTACGAATTAAAATAATGTTAGTTACGAAGTATTGTGGTATTTTGTTATAGGCTTTGTTCTGGTAGGGCCCCAAACCTATTAGAAGTTATATCCAATATGGTGTCGGATATGACCAAAGTAGTCGTGATGTTTCAAATTGACGTTAGTTACAACCTAATTTTGAGTATAATCAATGGTTAAGTTTAGTTTTTAGATTTAATGAAATGCATATAAAATGTTCCTTTTTTTTAAAAGGCATATAATAAATTTTGAGTTAAATTTATTTTACCCCTTTGTAGTTTGGAGCTAGAGAACTTTACTTCCATAGGGCTCGTTTGTTTTTAGAGGTAGAATAGAGAAGATTTATAATGAGGGGTTTAATAATGAGGAGATTGTTAGTGAGGGGATTGATAGTGAGTGGATTAAGTAAAATTGTGTTTGTTTTGATGATAGTTGTTGTTGATACAGTGAAGATGAAACGGGTTCCAAGCAGAGCGGGTCGGACTGATCCACACTTCTCGAACCGGTATCTGAATGATCAAACCCACCAGAGAACCTGCACACGAGTTCAACGGGGAACGGGGAGTCCCCCAGCGAACCCTCCGACGAGCAAGTTAGAGAGAGAAGTAGAGTGTAGAGATGAATTAGAGATAGAAAGCTTAACCTTCTTCTTATCTTCAACGTTTGCTTATATCCTTTGGTAATCATTTCGTTGGCCCTTCCGACCTATCACCTTGTCCAAAAGTCTATGCTGTAGCTTACCTTGTTCAGGGTGAAGGCGTGCTGTCCCGCGGAGAGGTGTTGTCGTAATAAATGCAGTGAGGGACTGCATTAATGGCGATGTGCAGTGGCAATAACTTTGCAGATCTTTGTCTGCTGATGTGGCTTGCCCTTTACCTGCCAAGTGTCTGAATATCATTGGTCCTTCATGCTATGTTGACTTCCATATGGTTCTGGGCCTTATCAGTTGGGTTATGTATTGGGCCCTAAGTGGTGGGCTTGAGTTGTTCATGGTGGGCTGTAGCCTTTATGGGCCTACCCATGTCAGTAGTCCCCCATTCCCGAGTGCAGCTTTAGTCCAACGAAGGGAATAATGAAGAAAATGAGAGTGGTTAGAGATCTGCAAGAGGGGGGCCGACCGATAGGAGTGATCGAGCGTAGGGGCCGATCAGGAGGAGAACCGACCGTGGGGGATTGCCAAGTGGAGGGACCGACCACGAGGAGGGCCGACCGCGAAGGGTAGCCGAGTAGAAGGACCGACCATAAGAAGGGCCGACCGCGAAGGGTAGCCGAATGGGGTGACCGACCACGAGGAGGGCCGACCACGAAGGGTAGCCGAGTGGAGTGACCGACCATGAGGAGGACCGACCATGAGGAGGGCCGACCGCGAGGGGTAGCCGAGTGGAGGGACCGACCATGAGGAGGGCCGACGCGAAGGGGGAAGTGGCAGGGGCGGGGCTCGAGAGGCGGCGAGTCACGTGGTGACTTGAAGTGGAAAAGACAGGGTAGGGGAAGGGTGCAGTGAATCGTGGTCGTACACGTGGCATCATCTCGTGGTGGGGGAGGTTAGGCGTTGGGCCAGAAGTGAAACGATAGGTCATAATGGGTGTTGAAAAGACAGTTTTGGAGGATGGTTGAAAATTTTTCAAACTGGCGGCAATTAATTGTGACCCCTGGAATACAGGCAAGCCTTGGGCTTTTGAGATTATACGTTTTATCTACCTTTTTTTGAAAAATCAAAACATTCCAAGTGTAGACTCCTTCGTTGCAAGTGATACACCCTTGCGACATTTTTTGAACTTTCTTGCGCCCGCATCCGAAGCCATTCACAGACACACGACAAAAATGGCCCAGGAAGAAGCAAGAACTGCCAAGGATGATCCACTAGGGGACGATGATGCGATGGAGTTGGCGGAACAGTACAGGACGGAGAGGCAAGTGGAGAGAATAGGGAGGCCGGCGGGACCGCCGCGTTCGTTGACATTGACGGCGGCTCCGAAACCAATCAACCAGGCTGAGCCAGATCACTGGCATATAAAGGCCGACAAGTCGACCGTTACTGCGGGGGAGTTGGAGGGTATGCGCAAAAAATACCAGGTTCCCACAGAAATAGAATTGATGCTACCAGCACCAACGGAGAGGCCGTTCGACGCCCAGTCGGGGGAGTTTGCCCTGTACGATGAGGCGTTAAAGGGTGGGTTGAGGTTGCCGCTTCCGCAGGTAGTAGTGGATGTCTTAAACAGACTGGAAGTGGCGCCAGGTCAACTAATGCCCAATGCGTGGAAGATTGTACTGGCTTGTGCAAGTGCGTGGCCAAAAGCGAACGAGGGGGCGGCTATGACGGTAGATGAGTTTTTTGCGTGCTACAAGGCCTCAGGCCAGCAAGAAACTTGGGTCACTTTGCAGGCGGCGGCAGGGAGGGGTCAGGTGGCGGGGTTGCCGTCATCAATTAAGGGATAGAGGCCGCGGTGGTTCTACGTGTCTGCGAACGGAGGAGTGAGGGTGCGTACAGTGTGGAGAGTGCCTACCAAGTCTGTGGAGCCAAAACTGGGGGCCGCAGTGGAGGAGAGGGTGAAAAAGGTGAAGGCCTGGAGGGAGAAGGAGGGCGTCAAGTGAGACGATCTCGTCCAGCTGTCCGCTTTGTTTGCTGTAGGATTGGGCCCTCAGCCGACCGGTGGAGATCTGGCACCGGAAGAACTAGAGGCAAGGAGAAAGGCGCAGGAGGCAGAAGATCAAACCATTTTTGCCAGAGCCCAAAAATTCAAGAAGGTGCAGTTAGGCCCACCACCAAAACCGGTCGCGAGAGAGAGAATCCGACCGTACCCCAAGCCACTGAGGGAAAAAGACTTGGGCAGTTTTGAGCCACGACCGCCCCCCGTGGATCCGGTGAAGGAAAGGGCAAACAGGGAGGCGGAGGCTTTGAAGAAGAAGAAGAAAATGAGGGTTCGCCCTGAGGGGGCCTCAGGTGAGCCTGGGTTGAAGAGGGTGAGGGTTAGGAAGGAGGTTACCCCCATGGTGGACGAGTCGACCGCAACAAGGGAGAAGAGAGTGGAGGCGACCCCAAAAAGTGTGGTTGTCCTAGACATGGAAGGGGACAAAGGCCAAGGAGGCCAGGAGCAAGAAGAGCACCTGAGTGCCATGCCTAAAGTGCCAGTGGAGAGTGGGTCAGCTGGTCCTAAGGAAGTGATGGAGCAGCAGCCAAAGGGGGGCCCTGCGCCCCAAGAAAAAGGGGCCAGGCTGACGACTGCTATCTACCAAGCTCGTGTAGTGGCTGGGTGGCTGGAGGGAGAAGAAGGCCCAGCCAGGGCGGCTGCAGATCGCCTTGTGGGGATTGTAGACGATGCAGCGGTGTGCTCGGTGGCCAGGCTCAATGAGGCTGAGCTGTTGAGGGGGTTGTGCTCCGCCCAAATGGAGGTGACCACCTTAGCAGGAGCTCTGCTGAGAAAGGCGGCTGCTGGGAAGACCAAGTTGGAGGAGGCAAAGGTCCAACTTGCAAGTTTGAGGAGTGAAACTGCGGGGTGAAGGAGGACCGCACGGAGCATTTGTGCAAGGGGGTTGGAAGAGGCTAAAAAGGCCAAGAAAATGGAGGTACTGGCGATCGTGCAGCGCAATGTTGCCGCGCGAGCCCATGTTGAGCTGCTCGCGGTCAAGTTGGAGCTGGAGGACGAACGCCGCAAGGTAGTGTCGCTCGAGTTCCAGCTGGCTGGCGAGCAAAAGAAGCTGGGGGATGCTCAAAATGCCTACACGGTCGCCACTGAGCGGTTTAAAGAGGCTATGACCAGGAATAAAGAGCTGCGTGCCCAGCAGATCAAAGAAAAGGAGGAAGCAGACTTGAAGATTGCTGGGCTGCAGAAGAAGCTAGAAGATGAGCGCGCCAAGGCCATGGAGGAGACAGTGAGATTGGAGAAGGAGTTAGAGGAGGAAAAAACCAAGGCCGCCTCTGAAAGAGCAGCATACCCCAATCTGTATGTCGCAGCAGAGGAGCAATTCAAGGGGTCTGCTGAATTTCAGATAGCGGTCGATGTCGCGGTCGCCAGCAACTTGGCAAGGGAAGTGTCTGAGGGGGGCGGGCCTGTCGGGAACGACCACTGGGGGCAAGACTGAAGCAGAAGTTATTGAGAGTTTCCAGCGATCGGACTTCTACAAACACGAAATGGCTGAGTTTTGGGACAGTGGCTGGAAGATGTTCAAGCAGAAGGCAGAAGAATTGTTCCCAGACTTGGACCTGAGTGGTGTACGGATTAATGAAGATGACGTGGCCCAGACCCCCCTAGATAAGGGTATTGAAGAAGAAGACCTCGTTTCAAGTGAGGAAGAGTGATTGGTGTGAGTTGTACAAGTTTTTTGTTGTTTTGTTGCTCTTTTTTTTTTTTTTTTTTTTTGGATTGTTATAAAGAACATATGTACAAGTTTGTGAATAAATAAAATTTGAGTTGTGTTTTCATTCCATTGTTTTTGCTTGTGTATCTGGGATGAATGAAAATGTTGACTTGAAACTCAATGCAAAGCCAAGGGTGAAATGAACGAAAAACTGAATGCAAAGTAAAGCTAAGAAGAACGCAATGCTAAGTGAAGTTGAACTTGTAAGAAAAACTCCATGCAGAGTGAAGTTGAAAATGTAATAAAATGATAAGTTTGTGTTTGCCACACTGATGTGATTCAAGTTAGGCTTGATTGGTAAGGAAAGAGTAAGAAAATAATTTGACTTGTAAAGGAAACATGTAAGAATGTCAAAGATGTGGAGTTTCAAATCATTCCCAAAAATGGAGTTTTAAATCATGTTGCAAGAGTTTTAGAATTTGACTAAGTGAAGAGTGGTGTAATAGCATGGACCTAGAATGTTGACCAAGGGTGTCTACTAATGCCACAAACATGAATTCTGCATGAATGGCCTTGACCGAGTTCTGCATGCGTGCTCAGTTGAGGTCAAGCTATGATTAACTGACTTAACAAGTAATTCAGTGGCTTGAAGTAACTCGGGCTGGTTGAGGCTGTGTCATGCTCGGTCTGGCTGAAGCTTGTCATGCTCAGTCTGGCTGAGGCTAAGTAGGCTCGGTCTGACCGAGGCTCTTATGCTCAGCCTTGCTGAGGCTTTGTATGGTCGGTTTGGCCGAGGTTTTTATGCTCAGTCTGGCTGAGGCTTGTCATGCTCAGTCTGGCTGTGTACGCTCGGTCCGGCCGAGGCTTTTATGCTCAGTCTGACTGAGGCTTTGTATGCTCAATCTGGTCGAGGCTTTTATGCTCAGTCTGGCTGAGGCTTGTCATGCTCAGTCTGGCTGAGGCTTGTCATACTCGGTCTGGTTGAGGCTGAGCAAACGCAGTCTGACCGAGGCTTTTATGCTTAGTCTGGCTGAGACTGTGTACGCTCGGTCCGGCTGAGGCTTTTATGCTCAGTCTAGCTGAGGCTTTGTATGCTCGGTCTGGCCGAGGCTTTTATGCTCAGTCTGGCTGAGGCTTGTCATGCTCACTCTGGCTGAGGCTTGTCATGCTCGGTCTGGCTGAGGCTGAGCAGGCGCGGTCTGACCGAGGCTTTTATGCTCAGTCTGGCTGAGGTTGTGTACGCTCGGTCCAGCCAAGGCTTTTATGCTCAGTCTGGCTGAGTCTGCAATCAGAGCATTATTTGAAAAATCACACACATATTTGGAATATAAGCTTGTCGTCATTAAAGTGTAACCCATTTGGTCAGGAATTTACATCACAGGAGAGAAGGATGAGAACAATAAAGTGTGCAAATAGCCAAAAAGGGAATACAGTAAAAGATTGATACAAGAATTGGACTTTTATTGAAAATAGCGCTTCAAGTGCTCGGCGTTCCATGGGTGGGGGAGATCTCGGCCTTCCATGTCCTGAAGCCAGTAAGTGCCTGGACGAGGTCTGGCTTTCACGACGTAGGGTCCCTCCCACTTGGCTGCCAGTTTGCCCTCGGTCGGATTTTTAGTGGCAATAGTTACTTCTCGCAAAACAAGGTCCCCCACGGCGAAGTCCCTCCGTCTGACTTTGCAGTTGTAGTGTGCTCTCATTTTCTGTTGATAGGAGGCCCGTCTGACAGCAGTGGTTTCTCGGAGTTCTTCGATCAGATCTAGGTCTATCCGACGCAGCTCATCAGTTAGTTGTGGATCCAGATGTAGAACCCTTGGGGTGGGCAGACTGATTTCCACTGGGATGACTGCCTCAGCGCCGTATGTTAAGCGAAAGAGGGTCTCCCCGGTAGGAGTTCGGGCGGTAGTGCAGTAGGCCCAAAGCACATTCGGTAATTCCTCAGCGCAGAGTCCCTTAGCAACTTCCAGTTTAGTTTTGATGATTTTCAAAAGAGAGCGGTTGGTGACCTCAACTTGGCCATTGGCTTGGGGATGGCCTGGAGAGGAGAAGCATGGCTGGATTTGGAGCTCTGCGCAAAATTTCCTGAACTTGGCATTGTCAAATTGTTTACCGTTGTCGGAGACGATGGCTTGAGGAATGCCAAATCTGCAGACGATCGACTGCCATATGAATCAGGTTGTGTTATGCTCGGTAATTGTGGCAAGGGGTTCTACTTCCACCCACTTAGTGAAGTAATCGATGGCGACAATGGCGAATTTGGTTTGGCCCCGGCCAGTGGGCAATGGGCCGACCAGGTCGATTCCCCATTTAACGAATGGGTAGGGACTGCAGAGTGTGATCAATTCTGTAGGAGGAGCATGGGGGATGTTAGCAAAGCGTTGGCACTTATCACATTCGAGCACAAAGTCTGTCGCATCTTGATTGAGAGTGGGCCAGAAATAACCAGTGCGAAGTATTTTGTAGGCTAGGGACCTGCCACCCGAATGATTGCCACATACACCTTCATGGATTTCTCTCATCACGTAAGTCGCCTGAGCAAGATTGAGGCATCTGAGGTATGGGCATGAAAAGCCCCTTTTGTACAAAAGACCATTGACAAGAATGTAATTGGACGACCGGGACCTGACTCTGGCAGCCTGCTGTTCGTCCTCTGGTAGTTCTCCCGTTGTCAAAAATAGAAAGATGTCGGACGCCAAAGGGATAGGTTCATTTTGGAGGAAGTGGACCGCTTGCTGGTCAGGGGAGATGGCAGGATGGGTCAGGTATTCGAGGCGAACACCGTGGTTGAGATCTGACTGATCTGCAGAGGCTAATTGAGCAATCTCATCGGCCTTGCAGTTTTCTGCCCGAGGGATGTGTTTGATGTGGAAGGTATTGAAGAGGCGAACAAGGGGAAGGGCTATATCCCTGTAAGCCCGCATTGTGTCCTCCTTGGCATCGAATTCCCCCGTAATTTGTCCGACAATGAGCTTGGAGTCACTAAACACCCGGATAAGGCTGACACCAATATCCCTGGCTAGGCAGAGACCTCCTATCAACGCCTCATACTCGGCCTCATTGTTGCTAGCCTCGAACAAGAAACGGAGAGCACATTTGAAATAACCACCCTCAGGGGCGGTGAGGATGAGACCAGCCCCGCTGCCTTCCTTGCGGGATGACCCGTCGATGTTGAGAGTCCAAGAGTGGGGGTCTTCTGGGTCGGTAGGGGTTGGTGGGGGTGGAGGGGCCATGGTTGGGGTAGGTTTGGTGAACTCCAGGATGAAATCGGTGACAGCTTGCCCCTTAATCGCCGTTCGAGGCCAGTAAGAGATGTTAAACTAGCTGAGTTCCACTGACCACTATATGAGTCTGCCAGAGAGTTCTGGTTGCTGCATTACCTTCTTCGAGGGTTGGTCGGTGAGGACCACTATGGAATGGGCTTGGAAGTAAGGACAGAGTCGTCTGGAGGCGGTGACCAAGGCCAAGGACAATTTTTCCAACAGTGGGTAATTCTGCTCTGCTCCCTTGAGAGCCCTACTGATGTAGTAGACCGGCCGTTAGACAGAGCCGTCTTCCCTGATAAGAATTGCACTGACTGCGGTGCTTGACACGGCTAGATAGAGGAAAAGGGGTTTGCCCGAGAGTGCCTGTGAAAGGAGGGGGGGTTGGCCATACACTGCTTCAACTATTGAAAAGCCTCTTCGGATTCGGTCGTCCATTCAAAAGTTTGCCGAAGAACTTTGAAGAAAGAGAGGCACTTATTTGTTGCGCGGGAAATGAAGCGGTTGAGAGCGGCGACTCAGCCAGTGAGTCTTTGAACCTCCTTAACCGTTCTGGGTAACTGCATTTCAATCAAGGCCTTGATCTTTTCAGGGTTGGCTTCAATGTCCCGCTGACTGACCATGAAACCCAAAAGCTTCCCAGATCTTACGCCGAAGGCGCACTTTTTTGGGTTAAGCTTCATTTGGTACTTTCGTGAGGTGGCGAAGGTCTCTCGCAGGTCGGTCAGGTCATCAGCGGAGAGTTTGCTCTTGACTAGCATGTCGTCAACATATACTTCCATATTCCGACCTATTTGATGATGGAAAACAGCATTGACCAACCGTTGGTAGGTGGCCCCAGCATTTTTCAACCCAAATGGCATCACACGGTAATGGTAGGTACCTCGATCTGTAATGAAGGAGGTGTGTTCACGATCAGATGGGTGCATCAGAATTTGGTTGTAGCCAGAGAAGGCATCCATAAAGCTAAGCATTTGATGACCGGCCGTGGCGTTAACCAGTAGATCTATGTAGGGGAGAGGATAGCTGTCTTTGAGGCAAGCTCGGTTGAGGTCGGAGTAGTCGACACAGAGTCGCCATTTACCGTTGTTCTTACGGACCAGGACGACGTTTGACAACCATCTAGGGTAGTCCACGTTTTTGATAAATTGTTCCTCAAGGAGCTTGTCGACCTCTGCGGCAATGAAAGTGTTGCGCTCCAGATGAAAGATGCGCTGCTTCTGGCGGTAAGGTCGGAAATGGGGTTCAATGCTGAGGCGGTGCGTTATGAATAAGGGGTCAATACCCGGCATGTCCGAGTGGGTCCAGGAAAATACATCATTGTGCTCGATCAGGAGGGCAGTAAGGTCGGCCTTTGCTTGGGGGGATAGTTGGCTACCAATTTTGGCAGTTGTGGTCGGGTTGGCGGGGTCGATGGGAACCTCAACGAGCTCCTCCATAGGCTCCCCTCTAGCCAGCTCGTCCTCATCTCGGACATCAAGCCCTTCAATGATCATTGCCTCCTTCAGCTTGACTTCTTTGAGTGAGGTGACATAACACTCCCTGCCAACTATCTGCTCTCCCCTCACTGTTCCAACCCCCAGATCGGTGGGGAATTTAATGGCAAGGTGGTAAGTTGATGTGATAACTTGAAAAGCATTCAGGGCGGTGCGGCCAAGGATGATGTTGTAGGCAGAGAGGCAGTCGACAACAAGGAAGGTGAGTAACTTTGTGGTCTGCCGCGGGTACTCGCCGAGTGTGATAGGAAGATCGATGGAGGTCACTCGGTCACCAGTAAAACCGACCAAAGAGGTCTGGAGAGGAGATAGACTTTCCTCCCTAATCTTGAGCTGGCGAAAGCAGTTGAGGAAAATGATGTCAGAAGAACTGTCGTTGTCGATGAGAACTCGTTTGACCTTGTAGTTGGAGAGGAGGGCAGAAATGACGAGAGGGTCATCATGAGGGTAGCGGATGTCTGCGCAGTCGGCGTCCATGAAGGTGATAGGCTCGTTCCCCTGCCTGGGCTGTTTGAAGGGTCGGTCCACCGTGGCAACTACTTTGTCTGAGCCTTGCCTTATCTTTCTAAGCTCTGCTTTCTAAGCCGAGCAGGCTGGTCCCCCACAAGCAAGGCCGCCCGAAATAATTCTGATTTCTCCAACAAGTGGGGGGGGATTACCTTGCGGTCGGGGCTGCTGTGGGGGCGATCATGGCCTGGGTTAGGTTGGGCTGGCTGCCGGGGGAGGGGGGGAGCGCCGGCGGTTATTTCTAGGGTGCTCATTCCTCTGCCTCTACTGAGGGCGGGTGTCCATGAACCGGCTAAGACGTCCCTGACGTATGAAGGTCTCGACCTGATCTTTGAGGTTGACACACTCATCGGTGTTATGGCCGTGGTCTTGGTGGAAACGGCAATATTTGAACTGGTCTTTCCGACCGGGCGGGGTTTCTGATGGTTGGGGCCATTTGAGGGGGTAATCCCGTTGGATCTGGTTAAGGACTTGCTCCATGGGGGAGTTGAGGGGTGTGTACCGCTCGAACCTACCGAGCGGTCGGGCTGGTGCCGACCGGTCGACTCGGGGGGGTCGGCATGTATAATGCGGTGTTTGGTTATTGTACTGGGTATTTCTGGCTTCTGGGTCTTTTCGCTTTTCTCGGGAGGTCAGGTTTTTTGTTGTAGGGTCTTGGCGAGCGACTAGGGAATCTTCTGCGTTCATGTATTTTTGGGCTTTGGAGAGTAGGGCTACCATGGAGGTGGAGGGGTTTCTAGAGAGGGAGAAGAGGAAATCAGACGACCGTAGTCCGACCATGAAAACTGTAAGGATGACCTTATTATCGTTTTCCGCCACCTGCAAGGCTTCGGTGTTGAAGTGGGTAACGAAACTGCGCAGGGACTCCCCCTCGGTCTGGCAGATGTTGAGGAGTTGGGTTGCCGGACAGCGTTGGTGCTAGGCTCCAATAAAATGGCTGAGGAAGGAGTCACTGAGATGTTGGAAAGTAGAGACGGAGTCTGCTGGTAATTGGCTAAACCACAACCGAGCTGATCCCTTTAATGTCACGGGGAAAGCTCGACACATGATCTCGTTAGGGAATGTATGGAGGATCATGAGGGTTCTGCAGGTCTCCAAATGGTCGACTGGGTCCGTCGTACCGTCAAAAGAGTTGATAGTGGGCATTTTGAACTTGGGGGGTAGAGGTTGGTTCCGGATGGAGGCGACAAATGGTGAGTTTGCTGTGGTAGAAGGTTTATGCTGGATGTTCTGCATGACCCCTTGGAGTTAGAGCTTCATGGCTCGGAGTTTTGCATCCCAAAGAGGGATGTTATCACCACCGGAAGGCAGTGGGGGTTGGACGCTACTGGCCTCCCCTTCAGGGGCTGGTGCTAGGAGCGATGGATGCGAGGGCCGGGGTGGTGGATTCATATTAGGAGGAGAAGGTTGCAAGCCTTCCAAGTTAGGTGGATAGGGCTGCGGGATAGTATGGCTCGGGGCTCGTTCTTGGTTAGGCGGAATATCGGGAGGTGGTGGAGGAGGCATAGGATGGCTTCTTTGGAGTAGAGCGTTTATCAGGGCTTAGTTTTGCTCGGCCATGCGGTTAATGCTGTTGGTAAGCTCGATGAGATACTGTGGTGGGTTGTTTGGATTGGGGGGGTCGGCTTGGTGGTCGGCAGCATTTTGGTGAGAAGCCATGGATCTAGTCGTGACCATACACTTTGATAGGTAGCAGGAAAGGGTTATTGGAACAGGGTCTCCGGCGACAATGAGCACAACTGGCGTGCGGAGCAAAGTCGTTCCCACAGACATCGCCAACTGTTGATACAGTGAAGATGAAACGAGTTCCAAGCAGAGCGGGTTGGACTGATCCACACTTCTCGAACCGGTATCTGAATGATCAAATCCACCAGAGAACCTACACACGAGTTCAACGGGGAACGGGGAGTCCCCCAGCGAACCCTCCGACGAGCAAGTTAGAGAGAGAAGTAGAGTGTAGAGATGAATTAGAGATAGAAAGCTTAACCTTCTTTTGTCTTCAACTTTGCTTATATCCTTTGGTAATTATTTCGTTGTCTCTTCCGACCTGTCACCTTGGCCAAAAGTCTATGCTGTAGCTTACCGTGTTCAGGGTAAGGGCGTTCTGTCCCGACGGAGAGGTGTTGTTGTAATAAATGCAGTGAGGGACTGCATTAATGGCGATGTGCAGTGGCAATAACTTTGCAGATCTTTGTTTGCTGATGTGGCTTGCCCTTTACCTGCCATGTGTCTGAATATCATTGGTCCTTCATGCCATGTTGACTTCCAGATGGTGCTGGGCCTTATCAGTTGGGTTATGTATTGGGGCCTAAGTGGTAGGCTTGAGTTGTTCATGGTGGGCTGTAGCCTTTATGGGCCTACCCATGTCAGTTGTTAGTGTAGATATTGTTAAATTATTTTTATATAAAATAATAAAGCAAATAAAAAAATACAAAAACATTAAACATTAATGTTTTAAAAAAAATGCCCAACATGTAAAAAATTTAAAAAAAATAAAAAAATTCAGGAAAAAAATAAAACAAATAAAATAATGATTTTACTTAACAAAAAATATAAAAAATTAAACATTAATGTTCAAAAAAAAAATGCCCAACATGTAAAAAATAAAAAATAAAAAATTTTTAGTCCGACAAACTATTTTTCTAATATCAAGTTTTGGAGACCCATCTGAATCCCCTCCTTAAGGGAATTCATAATTCGGAGCTCACTATCAATCCCCTTCCCATCTCTCAAACAAACACAATGTTAGTGGATCACACCTCACTGTCAATCCCAATCCCCCACTCTAACTCTCCAAACAAACGGAGCCATATGGTTCAAATATAACCAGAAAGTTCACATGTGATTTTGTGCTAAAGTATCAGCGTTAGATTTTCCATACAAATTAATGGAAGATGTATCACACACACCATTTATGAAAGTGGGATTGGTTTTATGAAAAAATAAAGTGAAATTATTACAATAAAAAGACAATTTTATCCTCATTTTCTCTAAACCTAAAATTATATTAATATGTTAATTAAAATAAAATAAATTAAAAAATAATTAAGGATTGATCTAAAATATAAAAATAATTAAATATTTAGAATTAATTGTGATCTAAAATATAATTAAATTAAAATTAGAATAAAAAGTTAAGAATTATAATAAATAAATAAATAACTTTAATGATTGTGATTTAATTGAATTAGTGTTAGATATATATTATAAATTATGTGTATAGGAGAGAGAGAGAGAGAGAGAGAGAGAGAGAGAGAGAGAGTATATGATTTGAGGACATTATAGTCATTTTGCATCTATAGCTAACAGTGTTAATAGTTTCACTTTGTTTTAAAATCACATAGAAATTTTTTGACTATACTTAAATCGTAGGGGTAAAATGCTTTTGCATCAAACTATAAAGAAGTAAAATGAATTGTACCCTACATTTTTTTTTATATAAAGGAATGAAAATATTTAGAATTAAATTCATTTTACTTCTTTGCGGTTTGAGGTCAAATCACTTTACCGTCTATTTGGTTTAAATATAGTAAACCTCCATTGTGATTTTGAACAAAAATACAGCCATTAAAACCATTAACTAGAGATATGAAATGATTGTAATACACTCAAATCTTATATATATATATATATTTGTTATTTTATTTCTCTTTCATCTTTCAAACACATAATTTACAATATCCAATATTAATTCAATTAAATCACAATTAATTATAAATTTTAATTATTTCTTGTAATTCTTAACTTTTTATTCTAACTTTAATTTAATTAAATTTTATGTCACAATTGATCTTAAACGTTTAATTATTTATTTTAATTCCTATATTTTAAATTTAATTTTAATTTAATTATATTTTCATCATTAATCCGAAATTTTTAGTTATTTATTGTAATTCCTAACATGTTAATCTAATTTTAATTTAAATATATTTCAGATCAATTTTTAATTTTTAATTAATTTTAATTTTAATTTAATTATATTTTAAATCAATTCTTAATTATATTTTATATTTTAGATCAATCATTAATTATATTTTGTTTTGTTTTATTTTAATTAACATAATAATCTAATTTTAAGTCTGGAAAAAATGTGGGTGAAATCGTATTTTTGTTGTATTAATTTCATTTTTTTTTTTTTGGAAAAACAAATCTACTTTAAAAAATAGTGTGTATGATACACCTTCTGTTAGTTTAGATAAAAAAATTAACAGTGATACTTTAATTTAAAATTACATGAGAACTTTCTAAAATGCTTTAGCCTCCAAACCACAAGTGTAAAATAAATTTAACCACTGTAATTATGCCACATAAAATAATGAATAAAATCTCTAGCTCACCAATTGGATTGGAGGGTCCCATAAGGGTCCACCTCAAATCCATTTCATTAATTTAAGTTGTTTAATTTTTAGTCTTTTTGACTAATTGTTATGTACAAAAATATGATTTAATGGATTTTGATAATCACATATTTAAATTATATTTGTTTTAATTTTATTACATTTTTTAATAAATATTAATTTTTTTACATTGATTTTTGATTTTCCGGTGGTGGTGGTGTAGGTGTACCTGGAGATTAAAAGGTGGGCTGGGAGAACTCGGAAGTTAGTTCAATTAAAGATATATATTGACATTTTAAAATAAAATTTGATGATGTTATAGTTTTACATTGAAATTATTAGCTGTTGATTAACCAAATCAAAACAAAAAGGGAAAAAAAAAAATGAAACTGTTAAGAATAAGGAAACATAAAATATATGGAGACTTAATGTAATTACAATTTTAAAAATTAATATATTTTTGAAATTTTAAGAGAGTTGGTATAATTTATTCTAAAAAACGGAGTTACAAAAAAAAAAAAAAAAAATGAGAAACTTTCAATTCAGTGTAAATTAAAAAAATAATTATAAATAAATGGTAAATTTTATAAATATTAATTATTAAAATTATAATTTTTACCATGAAATTGTAATATATTTTTTTGGAAATACCATTGTGTGGTAATTTTCCCTCAAAAAATCCTCTACTAGTACACAAACATTATACAAAAAAAATGTCACATAAAAAATGTGTTAATGATAGTTTTATAAACAAACACTATTTTAACAATAAATCTAGGAACAGATGTATCAATAGATAGGGGAAGGCTTCTCTGCAGTTTATATTAGACTGGAGTGTATTGTTGGGCCTTTGTGGGCTCACCACGAACTCTACATTAATGATCTGATCCGTTAATGTATAAGACTCGTCTAGTACTTTATTCTTGCAAAAAATCATATTAATCTGATATCGATAATTACTTGATTAAATTACATTAAATACCCAATAGGAGATAAGCCTGAAACGCAAAAATTGGATTCATTTTTTTAAGTCTAACCAGCTTGTATTTTAACATGTTAAACTTTTTGTAATTTTTAGTATAAAAAGCATATATAAGTCGAATTTGCTGATCAATTTTCTAGATCAAATGATGTATAAATAAAATAATTAATGAATTATTAAATATGATATAAGAGAACCTTTTTTTTAAAAATATTTTAATATACTATAACATTACACAATTTAAAAAGTGAGTTTAATTTTTAACTTGAATTGCGCTACAGTATTGCTCTTATTTTCATAGACATTTAATTTTAAAATAAAAGCTCAATATCAAGACACACCATTCTATATTAAAATTTTATAAAAATAAAAAATAATAAAATCCAGCTAATATATCGATAATTTCAGTACGCACCTTTGAGTGGAGCAAAACCCTTCTGTATGAGTTGGGGATAAGCCACAAGGCCCATTGAGGCAGTAGCACTGCCAGGGAAGAAAAAAACAGCAGGTATGCCCACTTCTTGAGCCACTTTCTGAGTAAAGCTCATTGACCAATCTGAAACTATGCATGTCACCGGAGGTACGTCCGATGAAGCAGCAGCGTCGTGGTTGAGTTTGGCGACTAAGATTCTGAAGGGATCTATAAAGTTGTGCAAAACGGAGTGACAGAGTGCCGGGATGTCCTGCGTGGCGTTGACCTCTGAGGGAGGGAGGCCGTCGGGAATGGTTTCGAAGCGGAAGGAAGCGGTGCCGGAGAGGGAGTGGGGGCCCTGGGATTTGATGAGGCGGCGGTGGTTGAATTCGGTGTTGATGAAGGTGATGTGGAAGCCCTTGTGGTGGAGGAGCTTTGCTAGTTTCAGCATTGGGTTGATGTGGCCTTGTGCTGGGTATGGTATGCACACCGCGTGAGGAGGAAATGGGTTGTGTGTTTGTTGCTGTGCCTTAGAAGAACTCATGTCTCTTGTTGGCATGATTAATCTTTTAACACATTGGAAAGAGCTACTTTGCAGAACTTATATAGAAGAAAATGCGAAACACAAACAAACCAGTGATCTGTTAAAAAAAAAAAAAAAAACACACACAAACCAGTGAGGACCAATGATGTCTCACACACGTGGGCACTAAAACAAGGCACGTGTTAGGAACTCAAAACGGTAAGTAAGGTTAGGGTTACTAACTTTTTACCAAATAAATAATATATTTGGCCATTTATTTATTTGTTAAAAAATTTGAGATTTATAGCATTCTCCCAAAATGTTTTCTGGTCAGAATTGATATTTAAATATAAGGTATATTACACTTACAGCCTTCTATATCTTTGAAATAGCACTGACACCCTTTTATTTTTTGAAATGAGACTACCTTCACTTTAGAAATTTACATAACACCTTAATCCTTCTGTTTATTGACTACATAGAAATTGTTAACAGCATCCAAAAAAAAGACATGTTAATGCCAATTTTGTCCTTCAAATGCCAACCTGCTCTTCTTTTCTTCTCAACCCAAAGCCCCACCACTGTTCACCATCACCTCGCATCCATGTCTATCACTCCATAGTCCATTACTCCCTACACAGTCTTGAAATCCCTTTTTCCCTCCCTTCATGTTGGGACTTATGAATTGAATACTATCATACATAATAAATATATATATATATATATATGAGGCAATCAACAAACAATTTGTTCAGTTTAAAACAAACTAGCGTACAATCGGTGCTATGCATAGGATTAAATAATAATAATAGATAAATTTATTTCTTAATTAATTAAAAATAATTTAAAATGATAGATAAGTAAATTTTAAATATTTTAACTAAGTGGTTGTTTGAAATTAGCATTTTAAATGACTTTTTGACTATTTTAAGAGATAAAAAAAGGTTATTGTGTTTTGGAATGGATTTTTTAATTGTATGAGAAAACTTAAAGAAAATTCATTAAGAAAATTTTTGAGCTTGGCTAAGAATATGAATTAACATCATTCCATGACTTGAATCAATAACATCTTAAAATCAATTTATAAAAAAAAAAAAAAAAAAATCATATTTGTTTCCAAATTAAATAATTCGAAAAACATATCTTGGTTATATTTTCCTATCTCTATCTTATAAGACTATGTATATAAAAATCAAATTTACAATATTTAGGTTGGGTAAGTCATTTGAATTGTCTCTATGATTTTGTGAGGTGACATACCATCTGCGAGCCCTTGATATTAGTTAGAGATTTGAAGAAATTATGAGTAATTTAAAAAAAAAAAAAAATCAAAAAGAAACTCTATTGATGAAAACGAAGTCCATATGTACTGAATCAAACATCAATATATACATTTGTGAGTCTTTCATATTAGTTAGAGATTTGAAAAAATAATGAGGGAATGATATGAGTATCAAATTTGCTTGTGCCACAAAAAAATATTAAAATAAATAAAATTTATAATAGTCATAATCATGCACCTATAATAGGATATGTGGGCGTTGATTTTTGACCATACAACCAAATGGGGAACTCATTTGAAAAACACCAGCAGAATAGATGAAGCCCAACAACCTGCACAAGAAGATGAGAATTCGGCAGTAGTTCGTCTACTTGGGGGCACTCCAACGATCAAGTCAGTAATCAATATCTCTCACAGATAGCAAATAGTGCTTAAACTCATAAGAAAGAATCTACTTTAGACTCACTTAACACATGCTGTAAACTCAGGATGAGCTATTTATGAATATATACCGCATGTATCACCTTTTGTATATTAACGCTAATTAATGAAAGCTTATCGTTTCATTTATGTTACCTCGTATTAGTTGTCTTGGTTGAATGGAATGAGATAGAAGAAATTAAAATGATTATTTGAAATGATCGTTTTTTTTATAATAATGAATGATGATTTCATTTATCATGCATGTATTTTATTATTATTTTTAATTAATTAAATATAAAAATAAATAATTTAAAAAAATAATAATTTCATTTTTTTTAATCTCAATTAACTAAACACAACTTTAGATCGATACAGGGTCAAGCAACCCTAAGATTGTCAGAAGTGTTTCTTTGATAAGTTGAGTTTAACCAAAAGTTTTAACATTGTGACACAACACCAACTTCAAATCGTCCATTTCAGTTCTTATTCATTTATTTATTTAGTTATTAATTATCTTAGTTATTATGTAACTTTCAACTAAAGATATTTGAGTATTGGTGCCTATCATTTATTCATTTATTATAATAATGAATGATGATTTTATTGTAGTGCATGTTTTTTATTATTATTTTTAATTAATCAAATATAAAAATAAATAATTTAATAAAATAATGCACTAAAAAATAAACACAACTTTAGATGATACCAGGTCAAGTAACCTTGAGATTCTCAGAGATGTTTTCTTGATCAGTTGAGTTAAACATTGTGGACACCACACCAACTTCAGATTGACCATTTCAGTTCTTAGTTAGTTATTTATTTATTTATTTATTTATTAATTTTCTTAGTTATTATGCAACTTTTAACTAAACATATTTGAGTATTGGTGCCTATCAGATCAGACCACCTGATATTGACCACGCATGTAAATTTTTGTTCCTTTTTTATTTTTTTATTTTTTTAAAATTTTCGGGTTGCATATATTTTGTAAAATACAAGTTAATTGTTGTTCACTACTTTTTTTGTGCATTAACACAATAAAAAACACTTAATTTTTTTAAAAAAATAAAAAATATCACTGAGATCATTACTCAATGACAAAAAAATAAAAAATAAAATTCATACCACTTCTAAATTTATTTTTAATTACATAAATTTAGAGATCATTATTTAATGACCCCAAAAAAATTAAAATTAAAACTCTACGGCTCCATTGTGTACACTAATGATGAAGAAATAATGCTAAAGATCCTAATATTTTTACCATATGTTTTACCAAATACTATGTGACACACTTAGTAGAAATGTTACGACTTTTAGCATTTTCATAAATGGACACATTATAATTACATTGTGAGCCACCTAATCATTGAAGATTTGTTTATTTATTTATTTATTTTTTATAACATTATTGGACTCTAAATGAACATTTTCGCCTTTTTTTTTTTTTTTTTTTTTTTGGTCTGCAATGATTTTTTTTTTTTGGTTACCCAGAGAGAGAAATCACTGCTCGTTCTAACCGACTCCTTTGCGACTCGCGATTGCTTGTGCCAGGACCAGGTCTACGACCATGATTTCGATGCCGTTATAGTTCTCGATCTGGATCTCGCGGCGATGGTGGTGGATTTGGATTTCAAGGTCAGCGGTGGTGAAGCTACGGATTTGGATCTCACGGCAGCGACGGAGGAGGACTGCGAGATTTCAGGGGAGAGTCGGTCTCCAACGCTGCGGCTGATGATAGGCAGTGCATGAAGGAAGCAATCGTGGAGGAGAATTGTAAGGGTTTCAACAGGCAGTTCATGGCTGCCATTGGAGTTGCAGAACTGCCTCGAGCTCACGTAGAGAGAGAGAGAGAGAGAGAGAGAGAGAGAGAGGTTGTTTGGAAATGAGAGGGTTCTACCATATCTGGATTAATATGTGATAATGGCAGTTCAATGGCCAGTACTATTTCCAATATGTGATAATCACTTTTAGTCACCACCTCACACAATTAATAATCACCTTCGACTACCACTGTCGATAATTGATGATTATTTCTTACCTCTATTTTCAATTATCGACAGCTATTTTTAGCTAACACTTCCAATTAACCACCCCTTTTACTTAAGTTTTTGACACCCATATATATTTTTTTGTAAACATAAAACCGTATCACTTTAATAATTGATATTTGATAGTATTTGAATACGCACCTAATAATCTTCCTCTTATTTAGGACTAATTAGCATCAGCCACCAACCCGTTAGAGAGGGAGGCACCCACACTGTCACCTTGGAAAAGTCCTTCCCAAACAATCACACAGAGAATGAGCTTTGAGGAAGATATCATATTGATTTTTTGATCGGACGGTCCATGTGATGAATTGACATGGCACCCTGTTCGTCAGCCTCATGATAATGTAGATCAAGCAACACGTGGCAGACAAGTTGTGGGACCCGACACTAAATTGTTAAAAAAATAATTTAAAAAAAAACAGTCTGAAATAACTTTTCTGATTTCTGCTTTTAGACACCCTCGATGGGGACAGATTCGAGGGACCCCATATTTATAGCAGAAGGACTGAAAAGGTAAATAAAAAAAATTTAAAAGTGGGACTCACTGAGGATTTTATTTGAATGGACCCACAAAGATTTCAAAATATTTGCAAGTGGGCCCCTGGTCCCCTTCCCAAACCTTTTACTCATTTCATGTCTCTGTCACTATAATTACAAAAGATTGATTCCCAATATATTTCCATGTTCTCACCTCATCAAAACTCCTATTTGAGTGGTCCCCATTTTTCTCTTTTGACTCCTCAAAATTTTAATTATTATGCTGGGGGCTCTGTGGATTTTAATGAGTTTGCTTAGCCAGAACAAGCACTACCATTATTATAGTTGTGACACCAATTTCTTCTTCAATTGTAGAATTGACCACTTTTTATTTTATTACTCTTTTTTAACCTACCCACAAATCAAGACATTGTTTAGAATCAGGGTTTTAATTTTTTCTTGCCTAATTTGCGAACTATTTTTTAAAGATTTTTCACACCAAAAATAAAGAATTAAATTATACTTAAATTTCGTAGAACAATGACAAATTTAGGTATCGATCCATATGGACTAATATGAAATTAAACTATTTGAATTTCAAGATTCTTCAATTAACTAGATGGAAATTGTTGATGAGAATTAAAATGAAAATACGAAATTAAATTAGCAACAAATATTAGGGTTTGTGAAATTGATTTGGAGAAAATCTTAGGGTAATGAATGCACCACTAGCCGCATAAATAGGGTTGGGTAAATTACACTGACACCTCTTGAGATTTGTCTTTGATACAAGTATCCCCTCACATTCTGAAAATTACATCTCCCTCCCTGAGATTTAAACTTCCATTACAATTTAATCCTTCCGTTAGCCAACCGTTAAGTCAACTAACAGAAAAACTAATATAAAAAATTAATTTTTTAAAATGTCTATTCTACCCTTGTTTGCATATATAAAATTGACAAACAAGTTACTGTTTAGAAAAATTTTATATGCCCTAGTCGTGTTTTTTGTTTATGACCTATTATGGTATTAGTTATAACTATTGATTATAACATTATTTTGATTGTGATTCGTCTGGTTATACCTTATACGATATTTGGTTATAACTATTTTTTTTTTTAAGTTATGATTGAAAATGGTCTAATTATAATATTTGTGATAATTAACACCACAAAAGCTTGTGTACCATAGTATTATCTAAATGTTTAATAGTATAATAACATATGTATTGAATGAATTTTTATAATTCCCTACAAATTTTCTTTACTCATCTAGTAAAAAAATTTTAATTTTTTTTAATAAGAGTAAAATAGGCATTTAGAAAAATTAATTTCTTATATTAGCTTTTTCCGTTAGTTGACTTAATAGTTGAGTAATAAAATGATTAAATTGTAATGAAAGTTTAAACCTTAGGGAGGGGGATGCAATTTCTAGAACGTGAGGGAAATATTTGTATTAAAGACAAATCTCAAGGGGTGTCAGTGTAATTTACCCAATAAGGTTTAATATTGGCAAATAACTACAATCCGATTTAAATTACCCAATGTTTCATAACTACAAGTTTGAAATATTGATTAAGAAGATTATTGCATTCAACGTGTAGACACGAATCATCTCATGTAGAACGAGTCATTCACTCTAAATTAAAGTAGCAACATGACTCGTCTCTCATAACATGACTCGTCTCATACTTTGAATACAACACAAAGTAAACGATTGTATGAAACGAAGAATACTAAAAAAGATTAAAAAAAAAAAAATGATATTAATTAAAAATTTTGAAAAAATTGATACAACTCGCTCAAACCAGTCAAACAATCAAAGCCTAGTTAAAACTCTATTTATATGACTAGGGTTTTATCAAAACCCTTAAGAAAAGAGAACTAGCCACTCATAGAGAAGTGGGAAGAGGCAGAGGATGTAGCCATTATAGAAGACAATCTTGAAGTTCCAAAGCTTTCTATCTCAAAACCTTAGCCTCCCCCTTTCTTTCGAAAATATTCGAACTTTTCTCTAGTTTTTTCTCCCTTCTTTTATACTTTGAAGTCACAAGAAATAGGTTCAAAAAGACATGTATGCAAACCGAGGCAAGTTGGGCGTGCGGGAAATGTTGACCACACATGCAGTAATTACTTTACTTAAAAACTTCGCTTTTTGGCTCGTTTTTCACTTTTGGAGCATCTAGCTTGATTCAGATCAATTGTTAATGAAGTATACCAAGTTATATTGAGAAATGGGTTAAGGCATCTCAATTAGCGGCCTCAATGGTGTACATTTTGGCCTCAATTAGATTTATTTTTATCTTTCTTTTTTTCATCTAAAAAAATGCACAAAAATACAAAATCCATCTTAAAAGGCCCTAACAAGTAGAAAAATGAATGTTAATCAGAAAAGATTACCATAAGAAAAAAAATTAAAAGATTAGATTTTAAGACAAACCAAACGAGGTCTAGTTGTCATTGTGTGAGGAAGCTTAAAACCTTGCTGATGTTTATATATTTTGGATGATTGTGATATCTTAACATGAATTCTTTTAGATATTTTCTTGAATTAGTAAAGCATGTGAAAATGAAAGATTTCTGTTTGCTGGTTTTGATGAATTTATGGTTGAATTTTCTCCAACTTGATTTCATGTAATTGGATAGTTGATAGGGATACTAATAGCGACTAGCTTCAATTAGTGACTTAATTTTCAAACCCTAGGACCTAATATGGAAGATGTCGGTGACATTTCAAATTTCTTTATCACCATTTTGATAATCTAACAAGGTAAAATCCAATTTTTTTTTCAGTCCTATTTTTATTAATGACTTTTACAACCTTTTTACACACACACACACACACACTTTTACAATCCAATTATTATTCTAAACTCCTTCATAGTTAACCAGCCCTTTTCATTTCACATTTCTCATTTTTCTATGGATTCTATATATCTAAAACTTACACCTCACTTTCACGCAAGCCCTCTAGTTGTACACTCCTTTACTAATTCAAACCTATAAAATAGAATAAAAATTAAAATAAAAAAAGAATCTATCATAAATTTAAGTAAATTGATACGTGACATAACTTTTTTTTTTTTTGGGATGAGTGAATAGTTTTTTTTTTAATAGTGAAATGATAATCATAGAATTTGAATCATAGACTAATTATATATATAGACATATACAGTGTATCATTACTAGTATTAATGGGTTGCATTTTAGAAATGCTATGTATCTAAAAATAATAGTCAGAAAAATATTTAGAATTTAAATTTATGTCATAGAATTTATATTACACATTAATTTTAAGCACTTTTTAAATACTCTTGTCAAGATATAAAGCATTAATTGTTGCTTTGTTTTTTTTAAGCAAAATTTGTAAGAGGATGTATTGAGTATAGTAACTTGTATATATATTGATATGGGAGGTATCTTATACTAGCTTGTGCGGTCCGTGAATCCAAGAATTTTGGCTAGAGAAAGGAGTCAAACCTGAGATCTTAGAAGAAGTAACCTCCCAAATCTCAGATCTCATCCACCAGGCCAAACCTTTGAGATTAGCTTTCATATTTTAAAAATAATATAGCATTTATCAAGCCATATGAGAAGCTACATAAAAAATAAAAAAATTTGGTAAAATATTGAGAAGATATACAGTTGTTCTCTTCTTCGTTTTCCTTTTTTTTTTTTTTTGGACATTAGGTTAGAAATCCACCACATAATGAATCTTCATCTTGCTTATATGTTAACTGTTTTTGAGACAAAGCTCCTCCTCCAAGCCAGCTTTAGCATGCTCACTACAACAAAATGCACATTCGGCAATTAAAATTGACGACTATAAAAAATTTAGTCGCCAAAAGTTATGAAATTGGCGACCAATTAATTTTTTTAGTCGCCAAAAGTAAAATATTTAGCTACTAATTTTTTTTGGTCAGGGTATATTGGTTTTTGGCGACGAAAAAAAATTTTAGTGGCTAAAAATTTTAGTGGCCGTATATTAAGTTTTGGCTACTAAAATCATTTTGTCGCCGAAAGAAAAATAAAAAATTAATTTTTTACCTTTGGCGACCAAAATTTTAGTTGCCAAAAGTTTATTTTTAGCGCCAAAAAAAATTTTAATCGCCAAAAAAGAATTTTATTGTTATTTGGCGACCAAAAAAATATGAAAATTAAATTTTTTTGGCAACTAAATATTTAGTAGCTAATAGTAAATGATACTTTGGGCGACTAAAAGTTTTAGTCCCTGAAAATGAAAATTAATTTTATTTGAAAACTTTTGGCGACTAAATATTTAGTCGCCAATTTATGACTTTTTGCTACTAAAAAATATTTAGTCGCCAATACCTCGTACTTTTCCCTACTAAAATATTAGTAGCCATTTATAGGACTTTTGGCGACTAAATATTTTTTAGTCGCCAAAACCTTTCCCGACCGTTTTCCCACGACAAATCTAGCGACCAAAATATTTAATCGAGAAAAGGTTTCGACGACTAAAAACTTTACTTTTGACGATTAAAACTTTAATCGCCAAAAATATATTTTCTTGTGGTGGCTACAGCAAGAGCATGAAGTGTGTGAATAAAAAATATATAATGTAAGGACTAAACAGTAAAAAGGTGATGAGAGGAGAGATATAATCTAATCTAAAACAAGAGTATTCAAATCAGTTAATACTCACTTTTTCAAAGTCTTCTATCCAATCCACCCTCCAAAATCAACTCCAGATTATGTTGAGAGAGTGAGAACAAAGATATCTAGATTTTCCTTGGCAATCAATCCTAAAGTCCTTTGGCAATCAACCCAAAATCCAAAACAAAGAAAAAAGAGCAAAAAAGGAAAAAAAAAAGATGAGAGAGAAGTCTTTTAGAGAGAGAAAGGAGGCTAGAGAGGGGGACCCCACAAGGCAGGAGGGTAACAGGGTGTCTAGTCTAAGTAAGAGAATCTAGGGGGAGATCACAAACTGGAAAAACCCCCCAAAACAATTTAAGAATAAATAAATAAATTATATATATGTTATTTCAATTCTGATAATTTTAATTGATTAAAATTTAATTTTTAATTTTTAATTTTGCGTCAATTTAATCTTATTGATAATGTTTCTAGAGTTTTTAACCCAAAAAAAAAAAAACTTATGAAATTAATTGAAATTAAGTCATTGGGTTAATCGAATTTACAATTTTATTTCCAAAAATATGACGTAGGCCACTTTTGTACAGATTTGTCATAAAAAAAAATTAACAATTGAAAATAATTGGACCAATTTAAAACAAAATCAAAATTTGAAAATCAAAATTAATTCAATTAAAATTATAGAAATCAAAATAAAATTTATAAAGACTAACGATGAATTTACTTAAAATATATATATATAAAAAATAAAATAAAAACACAGACACACAAACACAAACATTTTCCAGCAAGACACAGATTGCTTCCCAACTACTCAATAAAATCCTACCGAGATAATACCCCACCTCTCCAATCTCCATTCCCATCCCATTCCCAGAGCACGCCTCTCTCTCTCTCTCTCTCTCTCTCTCTCTCTCTCTCTCTCTCTTCTCTCTCTCTCTTATATATACTAGCGTATGCCCGTGCCTGAAGGCACGGTGTAATTCACAACCCATATCTAGATTAATCAGTGGGTGAAACTCTGTTGACCTCTACTACCCTTGCAAAGTTTCCAAATCCAAAAATTGAATCTCTAGTTTTCAAAAAATGTAAGGTTATTTCATCTAGTTTTCAAATACAGTGGAAAGAAACAAATAAATAGAAATTCATAAGACATGGATTATTAGTTCAGCTATCAGTGTCAAGTGCAAATTCAAACTTCTAGGAACACTCTGTTCTCTCAACAGTCATAAAAATTAAATCATAAATAGATTGTCAATGAAAAACTCAAAATCAAGAATGGGTAAGAACAACTTACTTAGTCATAAATACTAAACACGTATTTTCTAACAAAGCAAAAATAAAAAGAGTTGTTGTCCTCCCATACACCGCCGGTACGGCCATTTTCGTCCTCTACCTTTCCCTTACAAAATTTAATTTTGAGACCAAACTCAATGAAAATATGGATTTACAGAACAGTTGTTTTCCCTATCATTTCCCCCTAAAGTAGAGAAATCAGCGCAGAAAATTACTTCACAATTTTAAAAAAAAAATTTTTACAAAAAATCAATTTTACAAACACTAAACACTATTAATGAAGAGAATAAACACTAATATACACTTACAATGATGTACACTTACAATGAGAATAAAAATCTAACAACAAACAAATAAATCAAATCCAAACAATTGCATCAAAACACATAAGATTGCAGTATACATTAATTTGAATCCAAAATAAACAAAACTGTGAATTTTCAATCTACAATGTGATAAATATTATTTAGCAATAGTTTTTTTCACCACTCATACAATACCATGTTCAACAACACCATGCTCTCAAACTTTACCATGTTCAACAATTTATAGTCAAACCCATAAAAAACATGAAAATTAAGCATTCAGTGCAAAAGTTCCCATTTTTCGACTACAAAATAGAACTACAATACCTCGATTGGATGCTCTTATGAACTTTGCAATGCCAAGCTAACCTGCCAAGAATTTGATAAAAACACAGATTTATAAGACATCAAAAATAAAGTGAAAGGAAAAAGTGAACATAATGTTGAGAAGCATGAGTGTACTACTTGGAGATTGAAGCTTCAACGCTTCAAAAACTTTGGTCGCACAACTACCAAAGGAAACAGGCGGTGATCTGATGGATTTTTTTGATCTACCAATGAGTAAGTGCGTTTCAATTAATATATCATAACAATGAGCGGGTTGTGGTTGTGGGATTATTTGGTGGGTTTTCTTTACTTCTACAACTTATATGCTGTTTTACATGCACATGGCTACCAAGAACAGTTACCTTGCAAACAATCACAATTTGTTATTGCTTTGTGAACAATCACAATTATCAGCCTCTTTGCGAACAACATCGAGAACAAAATCGATCAACTCAGCGCCCTCAATGTAGTGACCTTTGGCCCAATTAAAAACCAAAAAAAAAAACAAAAATGCTCCAAAAGAAATGTTACACTGAATGGGATGCTGAATTTGGATGGGATAGCCTCTGCTTTTGCTGAATCTGGATAGGCTAAGTCCATGATGGTGAGTGTTTGTGAAAGGTGGGAAGTTATTCGATGTGGGAAGTTAGGCAGATACAATTATTGAAGTTAAGGTTGTTAGTAAAAAAATTCTAAGAGTATGGCTCTAAAGTAGCTGTTGGCTTTTAATTAAGTCACTATATGAAGATACAAAACTATAACAAATTGTATTAGGGGGAAAAAAAAAACCAAATGACACTAACTAATAGGGGGAAAAAAAAACTAACCAGTGGTAATGAAAAAAACACTAAATGGTGCAAAAAAAAAAACCCAACTCTAACCAGTTTACAACAAAATTGGTCACCACAACCGTCTTCCTCAAACCAGTTCAAAAAACTAATGTAGTTCTTGGTGCTTGGATGGGTTTAATAAACAAATTGTGGGTTTATATTTTGTTCAAAAAAATGTATTAGATTGATTCAAAAAATTGTGGGTTTGGGAGAACGGAATTCTAATAATAACAATCTAAAATAACACAATGTAACTGACCCATAAACAATCAACATAAAGAACTGGATTGTCAACACAAAGAACTGGAGAACTTACCTCTGTTGAACTGAAGAACGATGGGTTTGAATTGTAGCAACACAGAGAGAGAATGGGAGAGGCAGAAATTGAATGAAACACAACATAAAAAAACACTGAAATTACCTGAACGATATTTAATAAAAAACAGAACCAGCCAAGTGATAATTATACTATTTACCCCAATCTATCAATCATCTAGAGTTTTATTTATTTTTTTTTTAAATCCATGTTTCTCTTACAATCCCTGTTTCTATAACAATATAACAGTTTGTTTCTCAAAAACTGTTTTTCAGTATATTTGAATAGAAAATAACACTGCATTGATCAATATTATATGGGCTCTTCTAAATTTATGAAGTATATATGTTGGACAATTAACACTTGCGTAAGGGTATGAGATATGTCCAAACTTGGAAGAAATTAAGCTAGAAACGCCATATTAGAAGACTCATCACTCTTAGCAGGATTCAGAGTTAAACCAGACAAAACTCTGGAAAACAGTCAAAGCTTCTTTAAATAGAGTAATAAAACTCACATTAGCCATGCAAAAGAGCATGTATAAGTGGAAGTCAAATGAGTAATTCTTTCCTTTGCATACCTTGAGTACTTGAAGTCACTCACTGTTATCTTCTTTCTCAAGATACCTGTCAGAATTTCTATAGCCTAAACAATCAAGTAGGGTGGCATGGGTACCCTTGTTTAAGGCCTTTGGCACTTGGGAAATATTCCTTCAGTTCATTATCATTGCCATTAATTAAAAAGCTGGGAGAAGTAATACATGCCTTGACCCAACTTATAAACTTTTCAGGAAACCCCGTCCCATCAAGTGTCTTGAGCTTGGAATGCCAACTTACGGAATCATAGGCTTTTCTTAAGTCCACCTTCAAAGCACATTTCCTGCCATTAGCACTGCAATGATATTTCTTGAGAAAGCAGCACATTATCAGCAATCCTCTCCATCCTCCATAATGGGCAGTTTGACAATGTGACACAATTCAAGGAAAAACCATTTTAAGTCTATCAGCTACAATTTTAGCAGTGCACTTATAAATGATATTACAATAAGAGATAAGTCTATCACTTAGATTTAAAGGATTAGGCAGCTTGCCGATCCAATTAATCACTATATATTGAACTTCTCTCAGCAAGCACCAGAACTGAAGAAAAAATATATCCAAGCAATCACATCATCACCTATAATGGACCAAGCTTTTTTAAAGAACATAGCATTATATCTATCTGCTGTTAGAGCTTTTTCATCTTTCAGTGAGAACATAGTGCTTCATCTCTGCAGGAGCAACATACCTGAGTAACTCACATTTCTGACATTCAGTAAGTTTCTTGATATAGTTTTTTATGTCATCACCAGCCGCATGGTCAGCAGTAGTAGGCCCTAAAAGTTTATCAAAAAATGAGACAATGTCTTTACTTCATTTGGATCAATATGACTGAACCACCCTACTTTGTTATTCCCACATTTCTATGGCTAGCTCTTCTATGATTTATAGCTTTAATGTAAAAAACACTATTCTGGTCCCCTAAATTCAACAACTACTTAACTTGCTAAAATTGAGCATAGCATTCTTGACTTCATGAATAAGAGCTACATCATTTCCACTTCCTTTTAACTACTTTTGTGACCAGTCTTATTTCTCAACTCTTAGCGATAATGATTTCTCAACTCTTAACAATAATGACCACTATATTTAAGCCTATTTTTTTTTGGGTGAATAACTATATTTAAGCTTTGAACTAGTTATAATTCTCTCATTCAGAAAGAGAATTGGCTTGTGGAAATATTTAGAAGTTAAATCTTGTAAGCATCAAATTCGTTTTTTGCAGGTTCTCAAGGCGATTTACAAAATCAGTTTCATGTATATGTTTATGTATATATAAGTGTGTATGTCTCACATGGGGGGTGGGTTTTGAACATCCTGTACTCGATGTTGTTCGCAAAGAGGCTGAAAACTATCGTATTTTTGTGTATTTATTAATTTATAATTAGGCTCTTGCTCTCAACCTATATCCTTTTCTTTTCTTTTTTGTTTTTTATTTTAAGAGTTTTGGTGGTCATAGGTTATGTTAAAGGAATATATTTTTTTTTTCTCTCTTTTGAAAGAGTAGGGAGTGAATACACTAATTTATAGAAAATTCAGAAAATTATGAACTGCCCTTGAGCAAACATTTTTTCTTTTCAAAGAGTAGGGTATAGAAAATTCAGAAAATTTATATAAACATTCAACTAAGAAGTCAGAGCATTGAAATTTATAGAAACATTCAGCGAAACATTGGGATTAATCTTCTGTTTTGGGGTTTGAATAGACACAAACACACCATAGAGACGCAGGTTTTCTGGCCTCAAGGATTGGAGAAAGTGACAGAAAATAGTAGAAAAATAGGGATCTGATAAACGAACTCAGAACTCAGAGATTCATCAGATAAATTAACAGTAGATCAATTGAAAGTAAAGTGATAGCAATCAAACATAATAAAATGAAAATTGCGAGGAAGTGACAGAAAATAGTTCAGATAAATTAAAGTAATAGCAATCAAACATAATAAAATAAAAATCGTTGAGTGATGTTTCAAGATTTCAAGAATATACTCTTTCTAGAGTCCATGAAAGCAAAGGAATGGTATAGAAGCAAAGAATTAATACTTACACATCCTCAAAGCTATTAAATCAAGGAAAATTATTACATAATTATTAAATATAATTATATAAGCAGTTCCAATAACCCAAAGTAAAATCATTAACTTTAAAGCAAAACCTGGACGGTGTATGTTTATATATTCATATATCTATAAACATTTCAAGGAGAGATAGAGAGAGTAAACTCACGGGGATGTGCTGGAAAGCGCCGAAGCCGGAAAACTTGCTCTCGGGGATGATGTCTCAAGTGAAACGACTTCAAATTTCTGCGGATTTCTGCGAATAAAACCCATCAAATCCATTTCAAATTTCAGAAATCAAAACCCATCAAACCCCAACAAATTAAAATAGTTTATATCAAAATCATTAACTTTAAAGCAAAACTTGGACGGTGAGACGATCGGTGGTCGATGGCGAGAGGAGAGCAGAATCAACCAATAATTTATCCAACAACAATTAAAAATAAAAAAACTTGAAGCATAATCAACCAACAATTAATCCAACAATTTAACAGAAGCAGGTATAATAAAGCAGGTAATGCAAACTAAAGCAGAAGCACCAGTTAATTTATAAAAAAAATTAACATAAAAAGCACTTCAATTGTACCCCAAATAACTGCAATAATTAGGCAATTGCTCTCAACAATGCCTTCAATTGAGAAGCAGGAAATAAACCAAGAAAGGGGAAAAAAAGAGAAACAAACACATATTACTAAACCAAATCTTACAAACTTGTGTGTTTTAGAGCAATCCAAATACCTAAAAATAATATCCAAAAAATACCTAATTAACAAATGAATTTAAGGTTAAGAAAAATCAAAATCAAAATCAAAATGCGTAAATGAGTACTCTGTTACTCTGTTCTATCATTGTGGTAGGTTTCTCATAGGCAAACTATCAAACATGTTATGGCCATGGCAATATAAGCCAACATATCAACACTTTTCTTCACCCCCATTGCCACTCTACTTCTTATTTCTAATCAAGGATCGCAATGACAATGATGGAGGGCCTGTGTTAGGTAAAACAGATATGCATATGCCTAGCACTGTGAAGAGATAGTAATCGAGGTAAAAAATAATGAAAACCGCGAATTATCAATAAACAGGAATTCGAACAATTAATAAATACAACTTTAATAGACAATTGTGAAGTTAGATTTAATCTATAAGTCCGTATTGGCCACCAAAAATAGGAAATCAAACCCCAAATTATACAGATTGGAAGGCCCAATAAACCCAATTTTAAACCCAGATGATGAAACTAAAAATATATCAATGTATTCATGAATGTATGTATTAATGAAATGAAGAAGAAGAGCAAAGAGAGAAGGGAAAAAAATAACAAATAAACAATCCTAAAAATGTATATTCATGAAATAAAGGAGAAGAACAGAGAGAGAATGGAAAAAAAATAAAGAATTGCAGAAGCCTAAAATTAGGGTAAAATACCTATGTTCTTAAAGACGACAGTGAGATCAAAGAGAGAGTAAAGTCTATGTAGAAATTAAAGGAGTAAATTGAAATTGAAAACTCTTCTAGATATATGATCAAAGCCACAAAACAATACTGAAATCGACAAGGGTTGTAAGGGAATCTTACCTTGCGATGAAGAGGAGCGTGACGAAGAAGAAGGAAAAGGAGAAGGAGAACGAGGAGTGTCGGTTGTGATAGAGAGGGTGGGCTTCTGTCCAAGAAGAAGAATAGAGAGAAAGAGAGAGAGAGAGAGAGAGAGAGAGAGAGAGAGAGAGAGAGAGAGGGGAAGGTGGGGGGGTTGAGACATGGAGGAGCATCGGGTGTGTTTTTTGCTTCTGTTGAAGAAGAACAACAAAGAGAGACAGAGAGGGGGAAGGTGGGAGGGGGGATGGGGTCAGACGTGGGTAGGTGGGTATATTAGGCGGCAATCAACATTTATCTGAACCAATCTGAACCATTCATATATGCTTAAAATTCATTCTTAGCCGTTAATATCAAATGTATCTCTAATACATTTTATATATTTTCAAAAACAGTCTTATCTTATTATATAGATACTCATCCATTTCCTAATACTTTAATAATAATGTAGCTCAAAGAGTTCCCAAACTTTAATCAATGGGAGTTTAATCAATGGCAGAATATGACAACTTGCACCAAATAGCATTTTCAGTTGCAGCAAGCCACCAATTGTGAACTAATAATAGCTCATAGTTTAATCAATGGGAGTTTAATCAGAGATTAAAGAAAACAACACTACCATCAGAGATAATTTTCAGCATCATAACAGTTAAAGACAGAACCACTTAAAAAGTGTGATTCTAACCCAAGAACGAAAATGTTTATTTATCCCGAACGTGCACTACAATCAAAACATAAGAGATTAGCATTTTCAAAGGTTTCCCGACTCAATAATAAACCAACAAAATCTCACAAACCTCACATCTCTCAAAACATTGAATAAATAGTCAAAAACCCAGAAATCGCACATTCACAAATACAAACCTGAAAATTATACAATCCTGCTTTAATTCGATTCAACAAATACAACTTTTCAGAAATTTTTTTGAAGAATGCCCCATGAAATTCTAAACAAACCCCAAGAATTCTAAATAAACTACAGACTACCTGAATTACTGCCACATTGGAAACACATATTCGGTTTGAGTAATTAACTCTTTCAAAAAAATAAAAGTACTATTACCAAACACAGATTTTTCATTTCTGGAACAGATATTGCAAGGAGAGAACACAATGTAAAATCTAAAAACACACAATAAAACAATAACAAAAAGGCAAAGTTGTAAGCAACAACTTAAAAATTAGAACCCCAAAAAATCAGATGAACAGATGAAAGAAAGAAAGAACTTAAAAACAAATGAATTAAGAGCTTAAAACAACTTAAAAATTAGAACATAAACAAAACTTGAAAAACATCCAAAGTCTTTGCTCATTAAAACGATCATTAAAAACAAAAGCATGCACACAAAATCAATTTTACTTGGAACATTGATCTGAACGAAATGAATGTATATGGTTGAAACCCTTTGACAGGATTACCAGCCTCCAATCTTTTGTTTGAGAATTTGATCTGAAGGTACATGCATTCAAAAGAGAAAGGAAATAGAAACTAGGGTAAAGATCAAAACATCAAATCCAAAAACTAAAATTGAGAACGAATACTCACTGTCTCGCGGATAAGATCCAAACCAAAACTTCGCTGATACAATGATGCTTCTTTGACAATGTCAAAATTTCCTATTGAAAAAGGAAAAATGTCTGAAAATTTGATCTGAAGCTGCATTCATTCGAAAGAGAAAAGAAAAAAGAAATCAGGGCAAAAAGCAAAACCTCAAATCCAAAAATTGAGAGCGAAGACTCACTGTCTCGCGGATAAGAACCGAACCGAAATTTTGCTAATACAATGATGCTTCCTCAACAATGTGGAAATTTCTTGTTGAAAAAAAAAAATGTCCAAGATTGGAAACACAAAAAATGTGTCCAACACATTGAGGCAGAAATTGAACCTTGCGATTGGTGATGATGAGCAGCAGCGAATGCATAACCTATTTCCTCCAAATGTGAAATACAACAGAGAGAGTGAGGAGGACCGAAATTACCTTGCGAAGGGAACAACAAAAGGTGGGAGAGAGAGAACCTTGCTAGTGGTGATGATGAGCAGCAGTGAATCGACTTCAACAAAGACAACAACGATGAACAACAAAGCCAGATTGAAGATGTATTTCGGAAAAAATAGAACAAAGAGAGGGAGAAGGACAGGAATCATACTCGCTTCTCCCCATCCCACCTACAACATCACTACTCAAATCAATTCTAATAGAACACCAAAAATAACAACTTAATTCCAAGTACATGAAGCAAAAACAAAACAAAAAGGTTATTAAAGTTGAAAATGCTTTTTTTATAAAAAAATTTATCATCTGATCTAAAACCAAATAAAGAAAAAAAATAACTAAAACTTGAGCTTTATTGAAGAAAGATTTTCATTTTATGTTAAAGATTGCAAAAATGAAAATCATCCATCATTTTAGTTACTTTTCCTCAAATTTGGGTCTTCTAAAATTTCAACTTCAATTCTTATTTTTTTTGCCTAAAATTTCAACACACTGAAAATTCATCAACAAAAGAACCAAAAACAAAACAATTAATGATAATAGGCAAAACTCATGAATCCATAACCTGATAAATACCTAATATTGCCAAATCTTCTCGTGCTCAGCTCTAACAAAGATTGTAGAAAGAAAAATAAATCAATTGAATTGAATTGGGTCTTCTAAATTTTCAGCTTCAATTCTTATATTTTTGCCTAAAATTGCAACACACACTGAAAATTCATCAACAAAAGAACCAAAAACAAAACAATTAATGATAATAGACAAAACCCATGAAGCCATACCTGGAAAACCAATCGCTACCTCTTCGTCTCCAAGGGCTTCAACGGCGATCTCGCCATCTCCGGATCCAAGAAAACAATCTCCGCCAACCGATCTCTACGTGAATGATCGTCTCACCATCCACAGCGTCGACGACGTATTGGACCCTAACTCTGTGTCCAAGTGCATGTTTCCTAATCAAACGCTTCTGATAAAATCTAGAGGAGTCGATCTATCTCCATCTCAATCTCAATCGCCTCTTGATCATGCAGTTATGGCTTTGAGCAAGAGAGGATTCAGTATGGTCGCGACCGCAATGGCGGTGAAACGCTCCGAGCTGATCAATCTGGACGTCATAACAATATTCGCTCCATCAGATTCGAGTTTGTTCTCCGAATCTAATGGATTTCGGTTTGATTTCCTTCGCCACGTTGTGCCGGGACGATTGGAGACACTATCTCCTCACAATAAGGTGGTTATTCGATCGGTGAATGGCGTCGTAACTATCAACAGCGTTGCGATTCACAGTTCAGAGGTTTACGCCAATCGGTGGATTGTTGTGCTCGCTGTTTCACATACGATAGATGAACTCAAACATTCTTCAGCCAAGGGTCTGATTTCGAAAGGAAGAGAGAGATAAAAAGGGAATAGGGAGACGTGAGAGCAGAGAGGTAGAGAGGGAAGGTGGGGAGACGTGGGTTGGTGGAAAGCGCAGGAGAAATGTTTGGGCGGGACTATAATTGATCTGAACCGTTAATATAAATATAAGATTCATCCTAGCCATTCAAACGAAATGTATCCCTAATACATTTTATACATTTTCAAAAACCTTTCTATCTTATTATATAGATGTATAGGGTGTTTTCATCATTTTGTCTAAATTTATCTTTTGGATAAAATATTATAGCGCTTGGATCTTTGGAGAAAGAAAGATTCAAAAATGGATTTATATTAGGTGTATCTAAAAAGTAAAAAAATTTCTTAAAATATTTAAAAAATTCACTAAAAGTAAAAAAATACGTAGAATAAAATTTTAATTTTCAAAAAATTAAATTCAAAAAATTAGAATTAAACACTCAATTAATTAGTTACCCAAAAAAGTCCTTTCTCAATAATTGTGATCACGTAACTTACCCAAAATTTTGCAGTTTAATTTTGAAAATGTATGATTTTATTAGTAAAATGATAATTTGGTTCAACAAGCCAACAAGTGGTGTTAAATTTTATGAATTATGAATTTATTTTTAAGATTTCGTGTTGAATGTACACAATATTTTCATTTCCGGACAATATTTATATTTCTAGAGAATGAACAAACAAGAATAAATGCAAAATAAGGTGCATAAGCAAATTAAATGTGATATATAGAAGTAAAAAAAAAAAATCATAAAGATTATATGAATATAAAATAAGAATAGTAACAAATAAAAATAAATAGAAGAGTACAATTAATTTTGAGGTATATAGAATATAATTAACTCTATACATTATTGTAACATTGCCCAGGGTACCCATGCGCGTTAAACAGTTCGAACCCTCGATTTCTTTGATTTAGTCTCACGAGTACAATGTGAAATATAGATGAGAGTTCAAATCTACCAACTTTTATAGAAAATCCATTTTATTGAAAAATCTTTGCCAGAAATGGACTGTGTCATCAAATCTCAGAGTTGCCACCTAATATTTTGAAAAATTAGGAAACACATGACTTGTGACAAGGCCACTGTTCGTCGTAACTAATGATGCTTGGCTCAGAACCTTAGGTATGAGGGAGGGAAGGTCATTAATTAAGCACCTCCGCTTACTCGATCAAAAGATCAGCCTCTATTAGACCATGATATAAATTTTATTAACTTTATATGTTCATGTTTTGATTATTAATAATCCTAAAAATTACTATGTGAAAGCAAACAAGTATAGACTGTGTCATTCATTTTGGAACAACTTGATTTTATGTATTTTGAAAGAATTTGAATAATGTTCAATTCAACAGAAATTGAGTTGATAAACACAAAAATCGATATTATTCCAAATTAAACAACACAACTTCTATCCATTGGAATTCATAGAGATATATAAAATAAGCAAATGGTCACATGATAAGACGCTAAACATAATAAGAAAAACATAAAAAAGCAGGATGCCAAAGCATAACAACTTATATATTTTTCGATGTCCCACGAACAGTTACAAAACAAAGTTAGTGAAATATGCATGATCTTATATACAAAATCCTAATGCAATTCACACATGAAATGCAACTAAAGATTCGGCTTCTAATAGATGACATGTGAATTATCTCAAGACATGAGGTAGCGCACATAATCACATAGAAATTGATTAAACACATAGATGCAAATAAACCAAATTCAGATGCATGAAATATAGATGCAGAACATGAATATGATGAACAAGAAAATATGATGCTATGTATAGATAAGGGAAGCGAGTAAATAAAAGGGATATAAAGAAATGGGGTTAGAAAACATACATAGAAAGGGGTAGAAAAAAACGGGGGTTGGGAATTATTATAACACTGAATAATTACAAAACTGAAAATTATTACAGAAAAATCATAAGAATATATAGAAGAGATTTAGCTAAAAACTACAATCATCCGCAGAAACTCGCCTTGTTTATTGCTTGGGAAATACTTTATTTTTGGTAATTCCTGTATTTCATGCAGCCAAACCAAGACAAAACAAACAAAATCCTTCCAAGATATACATATGTACAAAAAGCTTTCAAATAAAAAATCTAACATGTATGAGAATTGAAGCTAGGAAAAACCAAACTAAGGAAATAGATGGACATCTACATTCATCTCTTTATGAATAAGAATAAATTAATATTCTAATCCATACTATTAATTAGAGAGAGTAGATTGCCATCATTTCAAAGGGGAAGTCTTACAATGTTTGTGAAAGCTCTATAGGACTTCTAAGAAAATAGGGAAGAAAGCGGAAAAAATACATATAACGCATCAAAAGTAGCTAAAGACTCATTTTCTTACTCATGAAATATGAATGTAAAATCCATTTCCATGTTCAACACTTTTAATAAGGAAGTTTTTATAACTTCAATTACATATTTATATCACATATTCTAAATATCACATATTTAATTTAAAAAAAATACAAGAAAATGAATGAGAAGAAATCTAAGGAACAACTTCCACAAACTAAATATCACATATTTAATAAAGAAAATATAAGAAAATAAATAAGAAGAAATCTAAGGAACAAAGGCTTAACGTTCCACTTCCACAGCCTAAATATCACATATTTAAAACAATAAAGAAAATAAATGAGAAGATTGCAAAAATTCAACTTTGGAGGAAATGGTGGATTTTCTGATTTATCAAACTTTCTTCTTAACACCCTCACAATAATGGAGTATGCTTTAGAATCTCAGTAAGAAGTTTTGAGTTTTAGTTTTAGTGGAATTTTGGGTGGTGTATATCAGTAGAAGGTAAGAAGTTTATATCTCACTTTGTATTTTCTCTCAATTTTGACAAAATAAACTTTTTTTTGATCAAAACTTAGACCTCTCTCAAATCAAAAATTTTCCACCTCTTTTTTTCATAAATCTAATAGTCTTCTATATATATGCCAAGAGCTAAGACCCCTTCAATTTTTGAAGAGTCAATTTTGAAAAGTCATAACCTTTTCATCTTTTGAAGAGCCAATTTTGAAAAGCCAACACCCCTTTCTTTTTTGAAAAGCGAATTTAGAAGAGCGAAAACCCATTCATTTTTTGAAAAGCCAATTTTAAAGAGCCAAGACCCATTTCTTTTTTTGAAGAGCCAATTTTTTCAAAACTGCTAAATTTTCTGGACAAGAAAAAAAAATGCAAAAAAAAGATTTTTGAATAGGTCTAAAATAATTTGGCCAAAACAGATGTAAGGTTGGAATTAAAGCTTAAATATGACTTTTCTGCTAAGAAATTCATAAAATAGCATATTCCAATTTTTATAATGAGTGATTAAAAGAAAGCATCCAAATTTTAAGATCGGTCAAAATGGGTTGTCTGCAGATACCCCTCTTTGACAAAGCTCAAAGGCATTTCATAACATGAGTGAATGTCAAAGTCCGAAGACGACCCTTTTGACAAGGCCGTAAGACTTGGGCAAACAAACAAAATGCAAATGTAGTTGGTTGAACCCAAGGGTTGCCAATGTATCCTTTTGCAAGAAATCAAACCAACGTAGTTCAGGGGCAGAATGCAAATGATATGCTAATGCAATTGAAAGTTAGACTTACACGCTTCACAAAGCCAGTTGTTTTTTCTCTTTTTAAAAATTCATGATTTATGCAATGCAATGCAACAGGTAATTTGCGAGGCAAGCCTTGTGCAAATGATATGAAGCATAACAAGGGATACAATCCAAACACACTCACATGAGAAAGAGAAATGTAACCAATGAATAGTTTTAACCTACAAATCAAAACAGGGAAGGTTTTAACCGAAGATGGATAGTCTGAACTAGCAACCCAAGAAAATTAAGGTATTAACCGAAGGTGGTTTGAACCATCAACCCGAGAAGGGATAGTACCCTGATCCCGAAAAAAGGCAGTATTAACCGAGTGGTTTTAACCTACAACCCAAAAGAATGGGCCAGTATTAACTGATGAAAAAAGAATGTTGATATGAATAGATTGTAGCCAAGTGATACAAAAGTGGTGGTTGTAACCATGGAAATTATATGCTAATGCAATTGAAAGTTGAATTTTTTTTTTCCTTTTCATTTTGAAAATGCATGATTTATGCAATGCAAGATGTAATATATGGTGAGGCAAACCTCATACAAATCAAGCGAAACAAAAGGGTTATAATCCAAAACACACTCACATGAGAGGAGGAAAAGAAGGTTTTAATCAAACAGTGAGACCTAGGACCATACCTCAATACAAAATAGGGGATTGATTTCAACCGGGTAAAGAGAAAAAGGGTCTTAACCAATATACAAGACCTAGACCGTACCTCAATACGAAATAGGGTGATGGTTTCAATCAGGTAAAGGATGAAAGGGGCCTTAACCAATATACATGACCTGGACCATACCTCAATACAAAATAGAGCGATGGTTTCAATTGGATAAAAGGAGAAAGGGGTCTTAACAAATATACAAGACCTAGACCGTACCTCAATACAAAATAGGACGATGGTTTCAACCGGGGTAAAGAACAAAGGGGTCTTAACCATTACACAAGACCTGTGACACCCCAAATTAATTTTAACATTGCATTAATATCAACAAAACATATATACATAATAATAAATATATTTTAATTTAATAGTTTATATATGCTAAAAATGTAATTTAATTTAAGTTAGCAGCCATTTCTGCTTAACCCAAAAGAAGAAAAAAAAAATAAAAAAATAATTAAGTGATGAGGATAAGCCTTAAGGGGAGATAAGCTTGGGGAGGCAATTAAGGGAGTTGCCACGTGGTGATGCCACGTAGTTGCCTTGCCCAAATGAAATGAACCAGGTGCTGATGAAGCACTTATAAATAGTGCATGGAGCAAGGGAAGAGGGACAACAAATGAAAGTGTGGTCAGTCAGTAAAAAGGAGGGAGCTTCGATGAACAGAGAAGTAAAAGTAAGGGATTAATATTAAGGTGAGTAATATTATACCTTGAGTCACTATAAAATATTTTACGTATGTCCTTGAGTTACCACAAATTATTTTATGCAACTCATGTTTTATAAATTATATTAATGTTTTCAATTATGTTAATTATTTTATAAACCCTATTTGCTTAAATTAAAACCCATAGATATGATTGTTTAAATTTTAAAAATTATTGGGACAATGAGTATATAAACATTTATTTTTGTCAGAACCACCACGAAAGTCCCCATGCCTTGGGGAGGGGGGGGGACTTAAATAACCATAGGCCTCTGATTGGCTACTTTATGGCTTTCTGTTTGTCATAGATCCATTGACTTCTATTCTGATTTTCACTTTGGTGACCTTTGTTCTGATTTTCCTTCTGTACTATGGTTATGACTATTTTATTTATATTATGAAATTCATATATGCTATTTAAATTATTGATTATCTCAAATTAAATAATGTACAATGTTTAAGCGTAAATAATCATCCATGACAATTTTGTGCCCTATACTCTTGATATAATATTTCTTACTCTGCTATATTCTTATAACTGTTGTCCCCTTTCAGGTGATGATATGTAAGGAAAAGTGGTAACCTCGTGTAATGGGACTAGCACAGGGCTTAATGCGGACTTTTTGTATTTTTTTTTATTTATTATAATTATCTAATCATCAATAAAATAAATACAAGTCCCGAGGAACGTTTCTTTTTTATAAAAAAATTATTAAGTATTTTGATTATTTTTTTACCTATTTAATTTCTTTACTACTTTATCATGTCTCCTCCTACACCACTTAATTTGTTAAAATTAGAATTAATCTGCTTATTATGAATTCAGCCCTAAGCATCCGGGGTTGGATCGTGATAGAGGTGGTATCAAAGCCAAGTTTAAGTAATAATAATAATTGTGGTGAAGTGGTTTGGATAAAATACTCTTGAATCCATTCAGACACTCTTGATCCTTTGATTGCTACCTGAAAAGGGATGAACACTCCGGTCCGGGGTATTGGAATTAGCACTCCGACAGACAAGTCAATATTCTCTCAAGTTATACCTCCCTTTAACTGATGCTTTCCCTTTTTATATTGCTCTCCAAGGGGACACATTTTCATCATCACCATTCATCATCATATCTGGGACCCCCAGGTACGTTAGAAGCTTTTCGACATATTCGGCCCATGGATTGGATTTTACTCGGCCTTGTTCTTGTTCAGATGGGTTTGGTCACGCCGAGTTAGCCTTACCAGCATTCTCGGGGTTCTGTTTGAACCTCTTCTAAATACAAATTATTCGACCCCCACAATTGCCCCACAAACATTCGAATAAAATATTTACTCGACGTGTTTGGTTTCTCAGCCAATCAAAGCAAAAACCCTCGAAAGACAGATACAGCGGTTGCACTGCTTTTCGTACTGATTCGTTAGAGCCGTCAGAGCAGACGCGCTACTTGAATCATTACAGCTTCTCGCTTCTTCGTATTTGACATTCATTTAATGTGTTTTGAAATCTGTACCTCCGTAGACTTTTGAATCAAAAAGCCATTGACATTTTTTTACGCCCGTATACTCTTGAATTGAAAAGTTATTGACATCTTTCGAGCTTCATTCATATCAACCTCCTTCCAGACCTCTGGAACCCCACATCTTACTATTCATCTCCTTCCTCATCCTATAAGTCCCCTCTCTCTTCTCATTCTATTCTTTATTCCAGTTTCCCTGCGTGTTTTTGCTTTTGTTTTATGTACACGCTGTTTTTATTTCATCACGAATGGCGAGGCATTTGAAAGCTCTCCTTTTTTAGGATCGAGTTGCAGCCTTCCGTCGTCATTTTTTCATTCCAGACGACATTCACCTATCCCTTGTTCCAAACAACGTAGTGGACATGGAGAGGGCTAAAACTAGCACCATTAACTTTCCTCTTTTGGCAATTACAAAGAGTGGAGTTTGAGTCCCCCTCCATCATCTTCTTAGGACAGTCTTGCACTACTAGGGATTAATTCCCTCCTAGCCAAATGTGAACTTTTACCGTATTGTCATGGGTATAGTGGAATTGAATTGCCGACTGGGTCTTAACCAAAGAATCCCAGCTATTCGGCACTACTACGTCATGACAAAATTAACCGATCGGCAAGGCTGTTAGTTTTTAAGAGCCAAAGACGTTGACCATCATTTGGTAACCATGCTCACCAGCTCTAGCAAAAGGGTTGATGATGTCATGGTCACCATCCGAGGTAATTGGGAATTCGGCAAGGGAGAAGGTCGCCAAGACCCAATTCCAAGGCAAAAGGGCGAACCAGGTGACCGGCTAGAATTGCTAACATGTCTTAAAATAAACGGTTTATTCGGCTTAAATATTGTGCTGATCATTTGTCTTTCTTGCAGGCAATGATTTGAAACGAGCATTGCCATTCGCGGACGAAGTTGTTTTGGATCAAGTGAAGATGGTCCTCAATTACAAAGATCGTGTAAAACTCCAAGGACAAGGGCATGCAGCCCATGTTTTACTGAGATACGACCCAACTTACTCCACTTTTTCGGTCGCAGATAATATCCCTATGCTGACACACGAACGACAGCTTACTGCGCTTATCTTCTCTAGCTACAAAAGTCTAAGGGACATTGGCATTGAAGGTTTTGACACCGGTGAGGAGATCGGTGAAGACGCACAATTGGAGGGCTATGCAGGGGACCAGGAGTTAAATAGAGAAATCGACTTGGCGCTTGAGCATATCAACCCAGACCACTGTGCCAATCTTCCTTCTACTTCTAGCCGAGTACATTTATAGACTCCAGAGGATGATATCTTTACCGGCTTAAAGAATTTGCCCGGAGCCAAATCTGAAGCTGAAGAGATGAGCGGGGAATCGCTTGCCTAGTTTTCCAAGTGACGAAATGTGGAGAAGATGGCAGCTAGGTGGCAAGCCGGCGGGTCTGGGGAGAGCCAAATAACGCCAACTCGCAAGGTGCGTCAGGAAAAAATAGCCCGCGACACAACATTGGCCGAGTTGATACCTAAACAAAATCAGGTTAAAGTCCAAGAAGCCGATCTCACAGGGCAGAAGCGACCTATCGAGATTATGATCAATTTACTAGAGGCGCCGATCGAGAAATGGCCAAGGGTGGATACGCCACCCGTCGAAGATGATTTGGTCGAGGCATTTGTCATCCAACCAAGGATGAAGAATGCGCCAGTGCTCACCAGTGGGTCGGCGATCAAAGATCCCATCGTGGCCCTGAGCGTAGCTTCGGCCCTCTCTTTGCCTTCAGACGAAACGACTTTTTGTGCTGAACCGGATGTAATCTCAATCGCCTTGGCCGCTCAGTTGCCCATTTTGGTAAGTTAAGACCTCAAATTTCCAAATAGCTTGAATACGTGTTCCTATCCAAACTAATTTTATTATTTTTCCAGTCAAAGAGAAGGCTCACAAAGATCGGCCGTCGTCGCTACGACGTCGTGGAGCGATTCGACATCCTTCAGCGTCAGCTGGAGGAAGAGAAGGGCAAGACCACTGGAGCCCTCACTGATCTATCTATAGCGACTGCAAAAGCTGAAGAAAAGTAGGCGAGGGCAGTTGCTGCTCAACAAAAAGCTGAACACGCCAACTTGCTCCGCAAGGCCACCGAAGAGAGAGTAAACTTGATAGATGGCTCTCTGAAGTTGGCTCAAGAAGAAGTCTCCCAGCTAAAGGCTAACCTTGAAACTAAGAAGAAGGCGAGGGAGCTCGCTGAGGTGGACGTGGCCAAAGCCTTTGAAGCCGGCCTATTGAAGGCCAAGAAGCTTTACGCTGATGAAGCCTTGAAGTTCAAGAATTGAGGCTTCAAGCATGGATGGTTGAAGCCTTTGGTGGCCGCTAAGGTGACTTTGGATCAGCAGATTCCTTACAAACAATTGGAAGTCGAACCGCTGGAATCGGATCCAGAGGATTTGGACCTTTGATCGGCAGTTTTGTAACGTATATTCAGCCGTTATTTGTTTTTTGTCAGCTTTTATTAGTTTTTGTTAGCACTTTATTGTAGATGTAGGCCATTTTCATGTATAAAGTGGATGTACACACAGTTTATTAATGAAAATGTCTGTTTTGTTATTGAATGTTATCATTAAGTATTGAAAAACAAAAGTATGCCATATCAATTGAGATCATGACCTTTACATCTTAATTCAGCAAAATGCTTGAAGATACGCCGAATATATTAATAAATCTGCCCTTGGCCCAGCTGATCACTGAGCACAACTGCCGACTGTATAAACGAAAAGTTCATGGGCAGTGTCTTTATTCGGCAAAATGCTTGAAGATAAGCTAAATATATTGATAAATTTGCCCTTGCCCCAGCTGATCACTGAGCATAACCGCTGACTGTATAAACGAAAAGTTCATGGGATCAGGTGGGGCAGTGTCTTTATTCGGCAAAATGCTTAAAGATAAGCTGAATATATTAATAAATCTTCCCTTGCCCTAGCTGATCACTGAGCATAAATGTATAAACGGAAAGTTCATGGGATCAGGCGGGGCAGTGTCTTTATTCGGCAAAATGCTTGAAGATAAGCCAAATATATTCATAAATCTACCCTTACCCCAGCTGATCACTGAGCATAACCGCCAAATGTATAAACAAAAAGTTCATGGGATCAGGTGGGGCAATGTCTTTATTCGGCAAAATGCTTGAAGATAAGCTGAATATATTAATAAATTTGCCCTTGCCCCAGCTGATCACTGAGCATAACCACCGATTGTATAAACGAAAAGTCAGGTGGGCCAGTGTCTTTATTTGGCAAAATGCTTAAAGTGGTCGCTTCGTAAACACTGCATCCGTAATTAATAAGCAGGGTGGGCCCGGCGCGCGTGGGGCCTGTGCTGTCATTAAATAGATTTTGCTCAAATTTAGCAGAGTACGAGAGGGAAAAGAGCATTGTGTTGAACTAAGGAAATTCATATGTCAAGAAAAGTATTCTTTAACAGCAGATGGGAGGGCAAGACGCTAGCTAAATTGGATCTAGAATTGAGCCGAGGGTCTGGTGGCGAACCTGCATGAATGGGTAACAGGACATTGGAAGAGCGGGAACGGTGTCGCTCCCCCCATCGTCGAAACAGGTCTCCAAGAGGGGGCAGGGTAGAGAAGTCACCAAGAAATGAGAGGCAACAATGAGGGAGCTCCAAGATTGGGAGTGCACATGCCTCACCGTGAAACAAAACTAGCAGGCCACCACACCCGTTGAGTTTTTCGATTTTCATTAGGAATAAACCGATGACCGAAGCAGATTCAATTATCTGCGATCCGAATGTGGTATTAGAGTTCACTCGACAAATTTTTCCGCCCGAAATCCAACAATCAATGGTTGGTTGGCCTAATTAGGAAATTTTTCGAGAGGGCGTCCATCGAGCGGTTAAAGGACTATACACCTCCTATGAAATTGGCATGGTTGGTTGGCCTAATTAGGAAATTTTTCGAGAGGGCGTCGATCGAGCGGTTAAAGGACTATACACCTCCTATGAAATTGGCATGCGCCTTCGTGCCACGCGAAGAGAGATAGAATAGAAAGACGGTCGCATTTGGAGCTTGGAACATCGCACAGAGAAGGCTGAGAATGAGCTGAGAAAAGCCAAGGCTTCCGAGACACAGTCAGCGGGTCAAACGAATCTGATTGTGAAGGGAAGAGTAAACCAGCGCCTGCTTGATCATGCCATTGCCGATCGAGATATGGCTAACATGTTCGCAAGAGAAGCGATAAGAACGAGGGCCTACGAACAAGGCTTTTTTGACGGCTGAAAGATTGGTATTGAGAAGACTAGGGAAAAGTTAGCTAATGATGTTTGCCGATGCAAAAATTGTCGATTTAAGCACGGATGGATTAAGGCTCTGCAAGTCACGGGTGTCGACTCGGCGTCACCATTATACCAAAGTTACAAGGTCCCCTTCGAGGCTTATGAAATCAAGAAGAGTGATAACGAAGAAGAAAGTGCCAAAAAAAAGAAGGTCTAGATAGCCAGACATTATGTTTTTTAGTCTTTAAGCACCCATTTATTTGTATAAATTGTAACGAATAAATATCTGATGTACTTGTTTGTTTGATATTTTAGTTATCCCTACTGGAAATATGTATTGTGGTCCAATTATCTTTATTGTCTTTCTACTGACCATCGTAGTTTTAATTACTAACTTTCACCGACTCAGGCAATCGTGACATCCACGAAGGTTGCTCCGAATTCGGAGTCATCATATTGGCCAACCGTTTTGTTAGACTTATTTATTTTGATGATTTATTTAATTGTGTTTTTAATTTATTTAGAAGAGAAAAATAGAATTAAAATTTATTTTGATAATTTATTTGAAAGAGAAAAATAGAATCAATATTTATTTTGATGATTTCATGTTTTAATTTATTTGAAAGAGAAAAATATAATCAAAATTTATTTTGTCCCATTATTTCTCACTTAAACTTTTATCCTAAATATTGTTTAAATGTATTTAATATTTGCTTAAATCAGGAGTTCATTTTAACCCAAAAATAATGTCCAAACCAGAGGTTCAAACAACCCAGCACAGTAGCAGGCCAAAAGGTTCAAGTGGAAGATATTCAAATTAGTAATGATGGAATAGAAGATATTCAAATGAATACAATGGCTATAAACGGCTATAAGTTTCATTATATATACCAAAACCTCTAATGTGAACAAGTTACAGCAACTACAAACAAGTTACGGAAACCAGAAAATATTCTTTGATCTAAAATCATTCTCATCTATTCTCTGAAAAAAATTTGAGAAGTGTTCTTCAATTTTTGTTTACATCCTCTCTCAGAAATTATACATTAAGTCGTATAGCTTTAAGCTCATCTTTCCTGTGTGAGGATTACAGAAAAATCAGAGTCTCATTTTTACATCTATCTTTGAGAGATAATTCTTGTAGCTTTCTGTGAAAACAAAAACACCTTCTTTTCAATCCTGTAAGAGTGTAGTACTCTCAGCGTTTTTTGGACTTAGAAAGTTTGTGTAAAATCCGCGGAGGATTGCTCCATCTGTGAAAATGTTGCTAGCACCCTATGAAGCTAGAGTATAGTGAAAAATCTCAAGTGAAGCTTGAGGAGTGGACGTAGGCCGAGTTGAAGCCGAACCACTATAAATTTGTTTGCCTCTCTCTCCCTTATCTCTTTATTTTATTTAAATTGCCATAGCTATATTTCACATTTTCACTGTGCTAAAATCATTAACTGACATAGTTGTTAGAACACTTGTTTTAATTATTTCTATTTCATTAACTATATTTATCTATTGTACTAGTCATAATTTTTATTAGGGTATTATTATTTTTATTTGTAAAAACCTAATTCACCCCCCTTCTTAGGTTGTCTTTTGGGTAACAATTGGTATCAGGGCCTAGACTCTTATTTTAGATTTAGCTATCTGGGAGTTTCGATCCATGGCAACCTTAGCTGAAAGACAAGCCACAAATAGGCCACCATTGTTTGACGGAAATAACTATAGTCATTGGAAGGATAAGATGACCCTATACCTACAAGCCACTGATTATGCCATGTGGATTATTGTCACCAAAAGTCCAAAAATTCCTACCAAATTAGTAGACAATATTAGTGTACCTAAAACTGAAGATGAATATGAAGAGAGGGATCATAAATTATTGCAAACCAATGCTAAAGCCAAACTCACTCTTATTTGTGGATTAGACTCTAAGGAGTGTATTAGAATTTCAAGTTGTGATTCGGGAAAAGAAATTTGGGACAAACTTGAGATAACGTATGAAGGAACAAACCAAGTGAAGGAATCTCGTATTGATATGCTTGTTCATAGTTATGAATTGTTTAAAATGAACTCTGATGAATCTATTTCAAGTATGTTTACTAGATTTACTGAAATTGTAAACTCTTTGAAATCTCTTGGCAAAACTTATACTAACAGTGAATTGGTAAGAAAAATTCTTAGGTGTTTACCAAAAAATTGGAAAGCAAAGGTCACGGCCATTATAGAAGCCAAAAATCTCTCCACACTTGGATTGGATGAGCTTATGGGTTCCCTTATGACTCATGAGATCACCATGAAAAGACATGAGGATGTTGAAAACAAAAAGAAAAGTGGAATTGCATTCAAAGCCTCATCAAATGAAGAAGAACATAAAAACTCCAGTGAGGATAAAAGCTATGCCATGTTTAGTAGAAATCTCAAAAGGCACTTCAAGAAAAACAATTATGGAGGAAGAAGACCTTTCAAGAAAGAGTACAACAAAGATAATAAGAAAGAGCCTATTATTTGCTATGAGTGCAAAAATCCTAGACATATGAAGATGGATTGTCCAAAATTGAAGAATCATGGAAAAGACTACAAAAGAAACAAAAAGGCCAGGGTAGCAGCTTAGGGAGAGAGTGAAGATGAAAGCTCAAGTGATGAAATTGAAAATGAAGTAGCCAACTTATATCTCATGGCTCTTGAAGATGAGGACGCTACTCAAGATGAGGTAACTACTCTTTATGAAGAATTTGAAAGTGCATTTCATGAACTACAAGATGAATTTAGAAAAGTTTGTGCCAAAAATAATATGTTGAAGAAATCTGTTGCATCTTTATCTATTAATGTAGAAGAATTAAAGAAAGAAAAAATTATTTTGAAAAATAATTTTGATACTATCTCTAATGAGAAAACTACTTTAAAAAACAATATTGATGATTTAACAAAAACACTTAAAAATTTTGTAAAGGTAGAAATAATCTCAACATGTTTCTTGGAAATCAAAGATGTGTTTTCGATAAAGCGGGCACTGGATATGACCCTATTAAAAAATAAAAGAATCTCACTACAATTTTTGAAAAGGCACCTCTCATGACTCGCCCTCATATTACTTGTTATTATTGTAGAAAGAAAGGCCATTATATATCTTCTTGTCCACTCAAAAATAATATAAACATGGGAATTAAAAAGATTTAGATTGTTAAGGGATCTAACAAAACTAACCAAGAAGGACCCAAGAAACTATGGGTACCAAAAACCAACACTTGATTGTCATCTTGTAGGTTTGCTTTAAGTCCAAAGCTAAAGAAGGGAATTAGTACCTTGATAGTGGATGTTCCAGACACATGACCGGAGATAAATCCTTCTTTACTACACTATCATCCAAAGATGGAGGCTTTGTTACTTTTGGAGACAAGAAGAACGGAAAAATCATTGGTATTGGTAGCATCGATATTTCTCCTAACCCTTCTATTGAAAATGTTTTCCTTGTTGATGGACTTAAGCATAATCTACTTAGTATTAGTCAATTATGTGATAAAGGTAATCGAGTTATTTTTGATAAATCACATTGCACAATTGAAAGCACAAATAATCATAAAGCTTTATTCGTTGGTAATCGTCACGATAATATTTATGTTTTTCATCTCAATGATTTCTATGCTAGTGATATTAGATGTCTATATGTTAATAATGAAAATAGTTGGTTATGGCATAGAAGACTTGGTCAAGCTCATATGGATTTAATTGCTAAACTTTTGAGAAAAGATTTGGTCATTGGACTTTCAAAAAATTAAATTTGAAAAAGATCATCTTTGTAGTGTTTGTCAATAAGGAAAACAAACTAAAACATCGTTTAAATCAAAATCTCACATTTCCACAACTAGACCTTTACAACTACTGCATATGGATTTATTTGGTCCCTCAAGGACATCTAGTCTAGGTCGTAAACATTATTATCTTGTTATTGTTGATGATTATTCAAGATTTACATGGGTTATATTTTTAGCACACAAAGATGAAACATTTTCTTCTTTCACAAAACTCTGTCGTAGAATTCAAAATGAAAAAGGCTTTCTTATTACTAATATTCGAACCGACCACGGTAGAGAACTTGAAAATGAGAAATTTAAATTGTTTTGTGATGAGCATGGTATTGGACATTGTTACCCAAAAAGCAACCTAAGAGGGGGGTTGAATTAGATTTCTACAAATTAAAATTAATAATACCTCAATAAAATTAACTGCTAGTACAACAAATTATTAACAAGCATAATGATGAACTTAGCAGTAAATGATCAAGCAAAATAACAATGAAGTATAACTAACATACATGGTAAATCAAATAATTAGCACATGAATATTAGATAGATATAGCAGTAGTAGGAAAGTAAAGAGATTAGGGAAAAGGGGACAAACAGATTTATAGTGATTTGGCTTCAACCAAGCCTGCATCTACTCCTCAAGCTTCACTTGAGATTTTTCATTATCTTCTAGCTTTACAGGGTGCTAGCAACCTTTTTACAGATGGAGCAGTCCTCCACAGATTTTACACAGACTTTCTAAGTCAAGAACACTGAGTGTACTACACTCTTACAAGGTTGAAAAGAAGGTGTTTTTGCTTTCCCAGAAAGCTACAATATTATCTCTCAAAGATAAATATAAAAATGAAGCTCTGGTTTTTCTGTAAACCTCACACAGGAAAAATGAGCTTAATGTTATAAGGCTCAGTGTATAATTTCTGAGAGAGGATGTAAACAAAAATTGAAGAACACTTCTTAGAGAATTTTTCAGAGAATAGATGTGAGTGATTATAGATCAAAGAATATTTTCTGGGTTTTTTTTTTTTTGGTAACTTGTTTACATTAGAAGCTTTGATATATATAATGAAACTTATAGTCGTTTATAGCCATAGCATTCATTTGAATTTATAGCCGTTGTATTCATTTGAATTTAAAACCGTTTATAGCCGTTGTACTTCCATCATTACTAATTTGAATATCTTCCACTCCATCATTACAAATTTGAATATCTTCCACTTGAACTTTTTGAACCTTTTGGCCTGCTGCTATGCTGGGCTTTTTGAACCTTTGTTTTGGACTATTTGAACTCCTGATTTAATCAAATATTAAATACATTCTAACAACATTTAGGATAAAAGTTTAGGTGAGAAATAATGGGAAAAAATAAATTTTGATTCTATTTTGTCTCTTTCAAATAAATCATCAAAATAAATTTTGATTCTATTTTTTTTTTCAAATAAATTAAAATATAATTAAATAAATCATCAAAATAAATAAGTCTAACAATCTCCTCCTTTTTGATGATGGCACACAATGATGTTTTGATTTGATTTGGAAGTAAGAAAGGCTTCCCCTCAAGTCATGCTCCCTGAATTCATTTCTAAATACATAGGTTAGCACATGTGTAATAAATAAGCTTTAATCAACAACATGATATAAGATTAAGATATCAAACTATAAATACATAACATCATATTAGTTTGAAAATAATACCATAATACATAACATCATATAATTTATCTCCCTGTGACATTATCAAAAGGAAATCATCAGTCAAAATCTGGAAGAGGAGGAGGAGAATGATAGTGATAAATGGTAGCTAGACAATTCAAAACATATATATGCATACACATACAACTCGTCCGCGTCTCTCTTTTTCCTTCGATAAACGCATTTGACACGCGGTCTCACTTTTGTGTCATTGGCCGACAAAAGCAGGCCTCGATTTGTACTCGCCTCGGCTCCCTCTTCCTCCTTGTCTTCTTTTCTTTTGCATTCTTCTTAATCACACACTCTTTCATTTTCTTCTTCACCATTCTCTTCTATCTCTTCTTCACCACTCTCGTATGTTTCTTCTTCCTCATCAAGAGACAAAAAAAAAATTGAACGGAGGAGGCCAAACCTCAGCCTGTTCTCTTCTATTTCTCTGCAACTCATTTCTTTTACACCTCTCACCTCTAAACCATGGCTTCCTCATCCTGTCCCCTCACTCTATTTCCAGACCTAAACGATCCCATAAACTCTGCTGGACCAAGTGCCCCTACTCCTACTCTTCCTGTCATTCCTCTTCCTAACCTTCCTATGATGTCGATTGAGCAAATCATGGCAGCTCAATCTGACATAGAAGCCAATCATTTCACACTAACATCCTGTATAGAGACGATGACGGTAGTCACAAAATTGGCTCACCAATTGTAGAATAGGACGAGTGAGCTCCATCAGGTCAACGCCCAACTCTCTCTGCTCCAGCACATGTACAAGGATGCGCGAGCAGAAATAGGCGCACTGAAGGCCGAAAATAAAGAGCTTAAACGAAAGACCACCTCCATGGCCCAATTTGGAGCAACGTCGTTCTTGGCCTTTGATAGTCAGTGAGGAGTCATTGCTCTCAACGAAAGCACGGAGGCAGGGGCGTCAAGGGTCGCCCAAGGTGATAAAAAGAAGAAGAAAACGATGGAAGAGGCGAGTAAGTAAGATCGACGTATAGCCGGAAAAAAATGAAGGGTTTTTTTTTTTATGTTTATTTTGATTAGTGTGTGGCTGTAAAAAAAATGATGGGTTTTTTTTTTTTTGGTTTTGTTAAATAAGGTTGCCAAGCAAGAGCATGAATATGGAGCTAAAGTTCAAGTCACTCTTCCTTGAGGAAAACGATTTTCCTCTTACATTATCAACAACTAATCAGCTCAAAGGTCATGTTGTAAGAATTAAGATACCAAAAGCATAGAGATACCAAAATAATCAAAGATACTAAAATAATCAAGTCTCGTTTTCTCCCCCGATGACATTTTCAACAAAATCAAGCACAAGGAGGAAGTATGGTACAGCATATAAAATGAAATAATGTAAGTCTCATTATAGCACAAATAATCATCCATATCAAGGTAGCTCTATGATACCAAAAAAATGGTAGCACATAATGATCATACAATTGAAACTCATACCATTTGACAATAATGGGCAAAAAAAAAAATAGTAACATGTGAAGGTGCATGCCCATAAGTTTAATATCAAAAGCAGAATAGAACTGAGGGGATTTTAAAAAATAATCAAGTTTAAATTTTTTCCCTTGTTTCATTTGGCAAAATCAATAGGAGATATGATAATTGAAAGCTCATAACTGAAATGTTCTCGTTAATAATATCAAATAGGATGCCAAAATGATACCAACATGCAATCTACCAAGGATACTAATATGCAATCTAGAAAATTTAACAATCATAACTCAAGCATTATGTAGAATACCAAATATTGCTCATAATAGGTTAAACTCAATATAATCTCATGGAGCTAATGTAATTCCAAAAAAAAATGAAGCATGTTCAAGGTATAGCAATCCATATGCCAAGAAAAATCATGAATTTCAATATGTACCACACATTTAAGCATAGGCATGATTTTTAGGTAAGAGCATCATCAAAGAGTGTACATTGCAAATCATATGAAGCATAATCAATCTTTTTCATATCATAGTAATAACAGTATTAGCTCAAGCAATATAAGATAGAATTTTTACCTCAAAAGCTTAAGAGAGTATATGAGGCATACCTTAGGTTCAAGAGATGGAAGCTTTTCAATCTTCAATTTTCTTTCATGAGGAGTTGAGTTTAACAAGTATGTTAGCAAAATGATTTCTCTCCCTAAGTTAGTGCTACCCTTTTCTATTTTGTGTAAATATAGCATTCATAGAACAATCACTATTACTCAATAAAAATACAACACAAATCACTTCTTATGACAAACTAAAAATGTGAAAAATAATTCAATGATCAAACAAGAGTTTGGAATGTTATTTTTCAGAATTTTCAAGTTGTAACGCATAGCATAATATGCATAAAAAAATAGTTTTATGCTCTTTGTTTTATTAAGAAATGATACAACAATCTCATTTAATCACAAAACATTATCAAGAGGTATTTTCATCAATTCAATCCACATGCTCAAGTGTGATAAAAACATTTTACTCAATATGAAACACAATATGAATGTTATAAACAATTAATTCAAGAATTTATCAATCAAAAGTATTTCATGAGATGTATGCCAATATAATCCATATTCGAAAGATATTCAATAGGATAGATGCAATGTCTCTACAAATGTATGATATTTCTTTTTATTTAGACATTGTTGATGGATCATAATCAAGGAATTTCACAACTCATTCAAATATTCCAATGTAAAGCTTATAAGCATGAAATTTTCATATTGAGCATATGCTTGCGATCACAAATGTAGAATTCAAAATATAGATAGTATACATCTCAAAAACATGCTATGACATTGATTCTACAAAGATATGACTCAAAAAGGAATTAACATATTAGTATGAAGTCATATATAAGATGTGAAAAGTATGCTCACAAAAAAATTTATCACTTCTTATCTCTTTTTCATAGCAATGGATGACATGATATAAAATGTTAATGAATACATGAATCATTCATATTCTAATAGGCATTCATCAAAATAATATAATTCTAATTTTTGAGTTCAATGAATGTTTGAAAGAAACTAGCAAAACATGACTTAGCAAACTTAGTACAATTAGGTTACATGGAAGCAATGATTAAACACAACCTATTGTACACAAATCACACCTTAAAGAATATAAAACTTTAAGCTTAAAGGTGTGTTAGGAGTTATACCTTCATTTACCTCTTTGGAATCTTCACCCATACATTACCTCTATTGTTCATCTTGGTGATTTTCATTTCATTATTCTTCTTCTTTTAGGAGCTGATTTTGCTCTTTAGATTGAACACTGTTATCGTGCATTTCCTCTCGAACTCCTTGGTGTTCTTTGAGATTCCACCTATAAAATATCTTGATTCCTTTCTTGGTACCCATACTTTCTTGGGTCCATGGGGATTAGTCTCAAGAACATTTAATCTCATAAAAGGTTTAGGAGGATTAAAACCAATGCCTACTTTGTCAAAAACACATCTTTTATTTCCAAGAAGCTTGTTGAGGTTTTCTTTTCCTTTTACAAAATTTTCAAGAGTTTTGTTTAAATCCTCAACATTGTTTTTCAAAATGTTTTTCTCATTGGCAATAGACGTAAAGTCATTTTTCAAAGTAGCATTTTCCATGTTTAAAACACCCACATCATTTGAAAAAGAAGTAACTAATGTCTTTAATTTAGAATTCTTAACACAAACGTTTCTAAATATGTCATGTAATTCATTGAAAGCATTTTCAAGTTTTACATAATTAGAAATTACCTCATCTTGAGTGGATTCTTCTTCTCCAAGAGCCATGAAACACAGGTTGGCTACTTTATCATTTTCTCTCCAAATGGCTTCCTTTTTGCTGCCATCCATCATTGAAAGTTCATGAGCCATGAGTGAGCCTAGGAGTTCTTCAATGCCTAATTTTGTTAGGTCTTTTGCTTCTTGGATAGCTATAACCTTAGTTTCCCATTCATTTGGCAAAGACGTAAGTATTTTTCTTACAAGTTCATCATTAATATAAGATTTACCAAGAGATTTTAGAGCATTAATAATATTGGTAAATTTATAAAACATCTCAGAAATATATTCAAATGATTCCATAGTAAAGAGTTCATAATTATGAATAAGCATGTCAATTCGAGACTCTTTTATTTGGCTAGTTCCTTTATAGGTGATTTCAAGTTTATCCCAAATCTCTTTAGCAGTAATACACCCAGAAATTCTATTGTACTCATTTGCATCTACTCCACACACAAGAATAAGCTTGGCTTTAGCATTAGCTTGAAAGAGTTTATAATCACGCTCATCAAATTCATCCTCAAGTTTAGGCACACTGATATGGTCTACTACCTTGGTAGGGATTTTAAGACCTTTAGTAATAATGAGCCACAAAGCATAATTGGTAGCTTGAAGATACAAAGTCATTTTTTCTTTCCAATGAATGTAATTACTACCATCAAAGTGAGGTGGCCTATTGCTACCTTATCCTACAGCAGAGTAAATAGAATACATAGTTGCTATGGATCAAAAACTCAAGATTGTTAAATCTAAACAAGAGCCACAGGCTTTGATACCAATTGTTACCCAAAAAGCAACCTAAAAGGGGGGGTGAATTAGGTTTCTACAAAATAAAATTAATAATACCCCAATAAAATTAACTACTAGTATAACAAATTATTAACGAACATAATGATGAACTTAGCAGTAAATGATCAAGCAAAATAACAATGAAGTATAACTAACATACATGATAAATCAAATGATTAACACATAAATATTAGATAGATATAGCAGTAGTAGGAAAGTAAAGAGATTAAGGAAAATGAGACAAACAGATTTATAGTGGTTCGGCTTCAACCAAGCCTACATCCATTCCTCAAGCTTCACTTGAGATTTTCCACTATCTTCACAGGGTGCTAGCAACTTTTTTACAGATAGAGCAATCCTTCACAGATTTTACATAGACTTTCTAAGTCAAGAACACTGAGTGTACTATACTCTTACAAGGTTGAAAAGAAGGTGTTTTTGCTTTCCCAGAAAGCTACAATATTATCTCTCAAAGATAGATATAAAAATGAAGCTCTAGTTTTTCTGTAAACCTCACACAGGAAAAATGAGCCTAATGTTATAAGGCTCAATGTATAATTTCTAAAAGAGGATGTAAACAAAAATTGAAGAACACTTCTCAGAGAATTTTTCAGAGAATAGATGTGAGTGATTATAGATCAAAGAATATTTTTTAAATTTTTTTTTTTTTTGGTGACTTGTTTACATTAGAGGCTTTGGTATATATAATGAAACTTATAGCCGTTTATAACCGTTGTATTCATTTGAATTTATAGCCGTTTATAGCCATTGTACTTCCATCATTACTAATTTGAACATCTTCAACTCTATCATTACAAATTTGAATATCTTCCACTTGAACCTTTTGAACCTTGTGGCCTGCTATTATGCTGGGCTTTTTGAACCTTTGTTTTGGGCTATTTGAACTCCTGATTTAATCAAATATTAAATAAATTCTAACAACATTTAGGATAAAGGTTTAGGTGTGAAATAATGGGAAAAAATAAATTTTGATTATATTTTGTCTCTTTCAAATAAATCATCAAAATAAATTTTGATTCTATTTTTCTCTTTCAAATAAATCATCAAAATAAATTTTGATTCTATTTTTCTTTTTCAAATAAATTAAAATATAATTAAATAAATCATCAAAATAAATAAGTCTAACAATCTCTCCCTTTTTGATGATGGCACACAATGATGTTTTGATTTGATTTGGAAGTAAGAAAGGCTCCCGCTTAAGTTATGCTCCCTGAATTCATTTCTAAATACATAGGTTAGCACATGTGTAATAAATAAACTTTAATCAATAACATGATATAAGATTAAGGTATCAAACTATAAATACATAATATCATATTAGTTTGAAAATAATACCATAATACATAACATCATAAATAAATCATCAAAATAAATAAGTCTAACAGACATAATTTTTCAGTGCCTAGAACCCCTCAACAAAATGGTGTAGTAGAAAGAAAGAATAAAACTTTAGAAGAAATGAGTAGAACAATACTTTGCGAAAATAATCTATCTAAATATTTTGGGCCGAAGCCGTTCACACCGCATGCTATATTTTAAATCGTACATTAATTAGACCTATTCTCAAAAAGACTCCTTGTGAACTTTGGCATGATAGAAAGCTCAACATTAGTCACTTGCATGTTTTTTGTTGTAAATGTTTTGTGCATAATAATGGTAAGGATAACTTAGGTAAATTTGATTCAAAATCTGATGATGCAATTTTTCTTGGCTATTCCTTAACTAGCAAAGCTTATCGTGTTTTTAATAAAAATAACTCTTGTTGTGGAAGAATCTATACATGCGGCATTTGATGAAACTAACATCTCTGCTCAAAAGCAAATTGTTGGTGATAATATAGATTTGGAACCAAATGTGGAAGATTCAAGTATCTATAAAGAAAAAAACCAACCATGTAAGTTGAACAAAGAGATTGAACAACCTATTCTCCCACTTCAAGAAGAAGGAGGAAACAATGATGATTTGTCAAGAGAATGAGAGTTTGATCATAATCACCCTAAGGAATTAATCCTAGGTGACCCTACAAAAGGTATTGAAACTCGATCTTTAGGCTTTTCTCTCACAGATTGAGCCTAAAAACTTTCAAGAAGTCGAATTCAATGAACATTGGATGATAGTTATGCATGAAGAGCTTAACCAATTTGAGAGAAACAAAGTGTGGGAACTTGTGCCAAAATCTAAAGATCATACCATTATTGGTACCAAATAGATCTTTCGAAACAAGCTTGATGAATCCGGCACAATTATAAGAAACAAGGCTAGACTTGTTGCACAAGGATACAATCAAGAAGAAGGTATTGATTTCGATGAAACCTTTGCTCTAGTTGCTAGATTAGAAGCCATTCGCATGTTACTTGCATTTGCATGTTTTAAAGATTTCAAACTTTATCAAATGGATGTAAAAAGTGCCTTTCTTAGTGGTTTTATAAATGAGGAAGTTTATGTTAAACAACCCCCAGGTTTTGAAGATCATGCTTTTCCAAATCATGTTTTTAAACTATCAAAAGCTTTATATGGTTTGAAACAAGCACCTCGTGTATGGTATGAACGATTAAGTAAATTTTTGATTGAAAATAATTTTTCTAGAGATACTTTTTGTTAAAACTAAAAATGATGTTTTACTTATTGTGCAAATATATGTGGATGACATTATATTTGGTGCTACTAATGAAACCTTGTGTAAGGAATTTGCTAAGTGTATGCAAGATGAGTTTGAGATGAGCATGATGGGGGAGCTAAATTATTTCCTTGAGCTTCAAATCAAACAATGTAAGGAAGGAATTTTTATTAACCAAGCTAAGTACACAAAAGAATTACTCAAAAAGTTTGGTATGTATGACTCAAAAATAATTGGAACACCTATGAGCACATCCATTAAGCTAGACAATGATGAAAAATGTAAATCCATTGATCAAACAAAATATCGAGGTATGATCGGCTCAGTTCTTTGTTTAACTGCAAGTAGACCTGATATTATGTTTAGTGTTTGTATGTGTGCTAGATATCAATCAAATCCTAAGGAATCACATCTCTGTGCTATTAAAAGAATTTTTAGCTATCTTGTTGGCACTCAAAATTTGGGACTGTTTTATCCTAGAGGTGTTGCATTTGATTTAATTAGTTACTCGGATGCCGACTTTGCTGGATGCAAACTTGATAGAAAAAGCACCAGTGGCACCTGTCACTTTCTTGGTAACTCATTAGTATCTTGGTTTAGTAAAAAGCAAAATTCTATTGCTTTATCAACGGCCAACGCTGAATATATAGCTTCCGGAAATTGTTGTGCCCAAATACTTTGGATGAAACAACAATTGGAGGACTTTGATTTGCATTATGATCATATCCCTATTAAATGTGATAATACTAGTGCCATCAATTTAAGCAAAAAACCGGTTCAACACTCACGAACAAAACATATTAAAATTCGACATCATTTTTTAAAAGATCATGTTCAAAAATGGGATATTGTACTTGAATTTATAAACACCGACAAGCAATTGGCGGATATTTTCACAAAACCCCTAAGTGAGGATCACTTCAATTTTATTCGTGGCAAGCTTGGAATGTCGATTTCTACTTAAAAAGTTTTGTTATGACTGTGAAACTTGAATTTTTGTTAAAATGACATATGTGTATTGCTACATTGATATGGAAACATTTACATCAGTTGTATGCTCTCAAGTCCTTCATACATTCATTATCCTTAACAGTTTGCTATTCTCAACTGTGTAATTTTTTTGGGTTCTGCATTTTGAGGTAAAATTAACTTTGCATACAATAATTTTCTTTAAAACCCTCATGGAACTTTTTTGCATTACCCTTCCAGCAACACCGACGTCCCATTAAGTATAATTTCTGTTGGTATTATTTTATTTTAATTTATTTTTTATTGCTATTAGGCTTAATATCTTTTATTTTATTTTATTTTTTATTTTTGTTGCTTTACTAATGGGCTTCATTTCTTTTTCTTTTTTTTTTCTTTTTTTTCATTATTTTTTTTGTTGTTTTGCCCTAAGGCTTAATTTTGATTTATTTTTTTCTACACTTTACTTTTATCTTCAAGTGATTACATTAAACATAAAAACAAACACAAATCAAAATATACATATTTCTATAAATAAAAAAATTCCCTTCATTTTTTCGGCCATTGGCCGACCTCACTTACTCGCCTCTTCCATCGCCCTCTTCTTCTTTTTATCACCTTGGGCGAGGCTTGACATCCCTGCCCCCATGCTCTCGTCGAGAGCGAGCACTCCCCGCCGACTATCAAAAGTCAAGAACGACGTTGCTCCAAATCGGGCCATGGAGGTGGTCTTCCGTTTAAGCTCTTTATTTTCGGCCTTCAGTGCGCAAATCTCTGCTCGCGCATCCTTGTACATGCGTTGGAGCAGCGAGAGTTGGGCGTTGACTTGGTGGAGCTCACTCGTCCTGTTCTGCAGTCAGTGAGCCAATTTTGTGACTGCAGTCACCGTCTCTATACAGAATGTCAGCGTGAAATGATTGGCTTCAATGTCTGATTGAGCTGCCATTATTTGCTTAATCGACATCATAAGAAGGTTGGGAAGAGTAGGAGCCGGGGCACTCGGCCCAGCAGTGCTTACGGGATCATTTAGGTCCGGAAAGAGAGTCAAGGGACGGGACGAGGCCATGAAGTCAAAGAGCGAGATGTAATCGACCGGAGGGTCATTTTTGGCAGCCTTTTTGCTTTACTCAGTCTCTCTGTTCTCTCTCATGTAGACGCAGAAAGAGATGGAAGCAAATGAGAAAGAAGAATGAGAAGAGAGTGATTAAGAAGAAGATAAAGCTGAAGAAGACAAAAGGAAGAGAGAGTCGAGGCCGTTGATTGACTCGTCTCGCTTTTGTCAGTCGGCTGACGCAAAAGCGAGGACGCGTGTCCGACGCGATTTTCGACGGAAAAGAGAGAGGCGCGCAAATCGTCTATATATGTATATATATGTTTTGAATTGTATAGATGTCATTTATCACTATCATTTTTCTCCTCCTCCTCTAGATTTTGACCTATGATTTCCTTTTGAAAATGTCATAGGGGGAGAAATTATATGATGTTATGTATTATGGTATTATTTTGTTATGATATTATGTATTATGGTATTATTTTCAAATTATGGTATTATTTGAAAACTAATCTAATGATTATGTATTTATAGTTTAATATCTCAGTCTCATATCATGTCTCTAATTAAAACTTATTTATTACACATGTGCTAACCTATGTATTTAGAAATGAATTCAAGGAGCATGACTTGAGGAGGAGCTTTCTTACTCCCAAATCAAATCAAAATATCATTGTGTGCCATCATCAAAAAGGAGAAGATTGTTAGACTTATTTATTTTGATGACTTATTTAATTATGTTTTTAATTTATTTAGAAGAGAAAAATAGAATAAAAATTTATTTTGATGATTTATTTGAAAGAGAAAAATAAAATCAAAAATTTTGATGATTTATTTGAAAGAGAAAAATAGAATCAACATTTATTTTGATGATTTTATGTTTTAATTTATTTGAAAGGGAAAAATAGAATCAAAATTTATTTTGTCCCATTATTGCTCACCTAAACTTTTATCCTAAATATTGTTTGAATGTATTTAATATTTGCTTAAATCAGGAGTTCATTCCAACCCCAAAATAATGCCCAAACCAGAGGTTCAAACAGCCCAAAATAAAGGTTCAAATAGCTCAGCACAGCAGCAGGCCAAAAGGTTCAACTGAAAGATATTCAAATTAGTAATGATGGTGTGGAAGATATTCAAATTTGTAATGATGGAGTAGAAGATATTCAAATGAATGCAACGGCTATAGACGGCTATAAGTTTCATTATATATACCAAAGCCTCTAATATGAACAAGTTACAGAAACCAGAAAATATTCTTTGATCTAAAATCACTCTCATCTATTCTCTGAAATTTTTTTTGAGAAGTGTTCTTCAATTTTTGTTTACATCCTCTCTCAGAAATTATACATTAAGTTGTATAACTTTAAGCCCATCTTTCATGTGTGAGAATTACAGAAAAATCAGAGTCTCATTTTTATATCTATCTTTGAGAGATAATTCTTGTAGCTTTCTGTGAAAACAAAAACACCTTCTTTTCAATCCTGTAAGAGTGTAGGACTCTCAGTGTTTTTTGGACTTCGAAAGTCTGTGTAAAATCCACGGAGGATTGCTCCATCTGTGAAAATGTTGCTAGCACCCTCTGAAGCTAGAGTATAGTGGAGAATCTCAAGTGAAGCCTGAGGAGTGGACGTAGGCCGAGTTGAAGCCGAACCACTATAAATTTGTTTGCCTCTCTCTCCCTTATCTCTTTATTTTATTTAAATTGCCATAGCTATATTTCACATTTTCACTGTGCTAAAATCATTAACTGACATAGTTGTTAGAACACTTGTTTTAATTATTTCTATTTCATTAACTATAATTATCTATTATGCTAGTCATAATTTTTATTAGGGTATTATTATTTTTATTTGCAAAAACCTAATTCACCCCCCCTCTTAAGTTGTCTTTTGGGTAACACGTATTGCCCAATCGTAACATCCATGAAGGGCACTCCGAATTTGGAGGCTTATTCGGCCGAAACGTGAACATGCACGAAGGGCGCTTCGAATTCAGAGTCTTTGTATTGGCCAATCGTGACATCCACAAAGGGCACTCCGAATTCAAAGGCTTATTCGACCGAAATGTGAACATGCACAAAGGGCGCTTCGATTTTGGAGTCTTTGTATTGGCCAATCGTGACATCTACAAAGGGCGTTCTGAATTCAGAGGCTTATTCAGCCCAAACGTGAACATGCACAAAAGGCGCTCCAAATTTGGAGTCTTTGTATTGGCCAATCGTGACATTCATGAAGGGCGCTCCGAATTTGGAGGCTTTGTATTGGCCAATTGTGATATCCACCAAGGGAGCTCCAAATTCGAAGGCTTTTTCATTATTCAACCATTTTTAACGAGACGGCGATAAAAAAGGCACTACATTGCGGAATTCGTAGATGTGTACATGTTAGCATAACAAAAATCAAAAATGAACTAGCATGCCATACAAGTTGGCTTAATGATAAAATTTGCGCAAATGGGTTGAATTCCAGGGGCGTGGCAAACTTCTGCCAGCCATGTCTGAAAGCCGATACACCCCCGTTCCAGCAATCGAATCAATTTGATAAAGACTGTCCTAGTTAGGGCCTAATTTACTGTTTGCCGGATTCTTAGTAGCAAGAAGCACTTTCTTGAGAACTAGTTCTCCAGGTGTATAACGACGCAACTGCACGCACTGGTTATATGACTTGGCGAGCTACTGCTGATACCGCGCCATGCACGCAAGAGCACGATCTCAACGTTCTTCAATCAAAGTCAGATCTAAGGCCAACATCATGTTATTACGGCCCATGTCAAAAACCTTGGATTTCAGTGTGGGCAGGCTGATTTCAAGAGGGATAATAGCCTGTGTCCCAAAGCACTAAGCGAACGGCGTTTCTCCAGTAGACCGCCTCGGAGTGGTGCGATGAGCCCACAGCACACTGGGCAATTCTTCAACCCACCTGTCTTTAGCCTTTTCCAATCATTTCTTGATGCCGTCCAGGATCACTTTATTGGAGGTCTCAGCTTGACCGTTGCTTTGTGGGTATGTCGGCGAGGAAAAGTACGGTCAGATACCATATGTGTTACATAACTCCTGATAGACGCCACAATCGAATTGGGTGCCGTTGTCAGAGACAAGTTCTCTCGATATGCCGAATCGTGTTATAATGTTTTTCCATACAAAACGTTTAACATCTACATCTCGAATATATGTTAATGCCTCTACTTCGACCCACGTTGTAAAATAATTTGTTACGACGATCAGGAATCGCTTTTTCCCTGAAGCCTGCGGTAATGGCCCGATGATATCAAGTCCCCATTGAGCGAACGACCAAGGACTAGTAATGGAACTTAATTCTTCAGCAGGCAGATGAGTTAATGGGGAAAACTTTTGGCATTGTTCGCACTTCTTTACGTAGTTCTCGGCATTTGTTTGCATGGTCAGCCAATAATACCTCTGCATTACTGCTCGGTGGGCCGATGAGCATCCTCCAAAGTGGGCACCATAGCTACCTTCATTTATTTCGGCCAACAGTTTCTCAACTCTGTCTGGGTGAACACATTCCAGATACAGCCCAGAGAGAGATTTTTTGTAAAGCTTTCCCTGCAGATCTAGATAATATCGCAAGACTTTATTTCGCAGCTTGTGGGCTTCTTTCTTATCCGTTGGGAGCTATTTTGAGGAAAGAAATGCAGCGATAGAGTCTATCCAACTTGGTCCTAGTTCAATGATGTTAATTTGAACTAGTTCAGAAGAGGTGATGCTCGGCTCTGGGATGAACCCTATTTCGATTGTTCATTTGACTTCTGAGTTAATGGCGGAGGCTAGGCAAGTAAAGGCATCCGCATGCGTGTTCTGACCCCGGGTTATTTGGTTCAACACGTGGTGGTCGAATTTTGTGTGCAAGGAATTCGCCGTTTTCATGTAGGTTGCCAAACGACCATTTTTAGCTGTATATTTCCCTTTCAATTGGTTAATGACTAACTTCGAGTTACAGAAAATAAGTAACCGCTATGCACCAAGGTGAAGTGTGTTACGAAGGCCGATTAGCAATGCTTCGTATTCGGCCTCGTTATTTGATGCATCAAAACCCAATTTGACCACCTGCTCAATTATTGCCCCTTCAGGGGTCATGATTACTACGCCTGCCCCGCTGCTATGTTAGTTGGATGATCCATCACAGTACATTTGCCAAATGTCTCCAACATATATTCACCAGTCGGGTTTAGGTTGGACTTGATTGAAGAAGTCGACATGGCATCTCGTGAACTCGGCTACAAAGTCGGCGAACACCTGCCCCTTGATGGTTGTTCTAGGCAAAAATTAGACATCATATTGGACGAGTTCCAAAGCCCATTTCAAGACTCACCCTGATGCTTCCGTGCTACGGAGCGCTGACCGGAGAGGACAATCCGTTAATACCTCTATGGTGTGAGCCTGAAAATGGTGCATCAACTTTCTTGCAGCCACCACGAGAGCGAGAATGAGATTTTCCAGTGGTAGGTATCATGTTTCGGCATCGACCATTGCCTTGCTTACATAGTAAATTGGTCGCTGCTCCCCGAGTTCTTCCTTTAGTAATACAGCGCTGACCGCCGGGTCAGATATCGCCAGATACAAGATGAGCGGATCGCTTGCCGATGGGATTGCCAAGAGTGGTACTGATCGGAGATAAGTTTTCAAGCTGTCCAGTGTGGCCTAGCACTCGGGGGTCCATTCAAATGCTTTGCCCTGCCGAAGTGTGTGAAAGAATTGTCGGCAGCGATCTGAGGGACGGCTGATAAACCTATTGAGGGCGACGGCCATTCCCATAAACTTCTGAACTTCTTTGATTGACCGAGGGGAACCAAGTTCCAGAATTGTTGTGATCCACCTCGGGTTGGCCTCTATTCCACGATGGTTGACAATATAGCCGAGAAACTTGCCAGATCCGATGTCAAATGCACATTTTGAGGCGTTCAGTTTCATCTTGTACTTTCAAAGAATGCTGAAGGTCTCTGCTAAATTGGCTAGATAGGCGTACTTTTCCTTGGATTTCACCACCATGTCATTGATGTATACTTCTATGGTGTGGCCGAGTTGTTCCTTGAACATGGTGGTAACCAGTCTCTGGTAAGTTGCCCCTGCATTCTTTAGTTCGAAGGGCATGATCTTGTAGCAATAGGTTCCCCTTGGAGTGAGGAATGTGGTCTTTTCTTGATCCTCGGGATGCATAGCAATTTGGTGATAACTCCTATAGGCATCCAAGAAGCTCATGCGCTGATGATGTGCCATTGCGTCCACAAGTTGGTCAATTCTGGGCAGAGGAAAACAATCCTTTGGACAGGCCCTGTTCAAATCCGTGAAATCGACACAAACGCGTCAAGATCCATTTTTCTTCTTTACAACCACGGCATTGGACAACCACATGGGATAAGTGACTTCACGAATTACCCCGGCATCAAGCAATCTATCAACTTCATCAACAACGGCCGATGCATGCTCCGCGGCTGACCGCCGACTTTTCTGAATGATTGGTTTGACTTTTGGATCGACATTTAAAAGGTGTTGGGCCACGACTAGATCCACCCCCGACATCTCGTATGGTGTCCACGCAAACACGTTGAGGTTGCCAAGTAAGAAGGATACCAGCTCGCGTCTGTTAACTTCGTTCAGGGAAGTGCCGATCGTGAAGAATTTGTCAGGACTCCCATTGACTTCGATCCGATCAAGGTCTTCAATTGCCTTGTCGCTGGGGATTTTCCCAATGTCCTCGAGGCTCTCTCGATCCAATATTTCAATCGAGTTCACTTCCAGTTCCTTCGGCTTCTTTGCAACAGTAATAAGATAGCATGCCTATGCTGATTTCTAGGAGCCCCGAATTAGCTTAATGCCATATTCAGTTGGAAAGCGGAGTAGTTGATGGTAGGTGCTTGTCACAGCCTACATAGTGTGCAACCAAGTCTTTTCAATGATAAGATTGTATGGTGACAGGAGTTGACGACCAGAAATTCCACGTCTACTGATCTGGTACCCGCCCGTGCTGATAGTGTGATCTTGCCCAATGGATACTTGGGGTTGGCGTTGCAGCCGAACAATGGGTAATCGGCCGGTAACAGATCCGAATTAGTGAAGCCGAGTTTAACAAACGTCTTGTAATACATTATTTCTGAAGTGCTTCCCTGATCGATGAGAACACGCTCAACTGTGAATCTATTCACGCGTAGCTCAACGACAAGGGGATCACCGTGGGGGAAAGTTGCTCCATTTAGGTCGGTGTCATTGAAGCTAATCTTGCCAGCTTTATGTGGCCGTTTGGCTGGTGTGGTTGGCTTGGGCATGCCAGGTTGCAACTGAATTGTATGTACCTCGGCTGACAATGGTAGGCTGTATATCATGTGAATTACACTAAGTGGAGGTGAATCTGGCCGTAGGGTTACTATGTTCGATGGAGTGTTCTTTCGAACATGTTGCGCCAGCCAGTCGTCTTGTACTAACTCCTCCAGGTGGTCTTTCAGTGCATAACAACTATCAGTATTGTGGGCATGGTCCTTATGATATCCGCACCGCTTATCCCTTCTCCTTGTATCAAGGGGTCCCATCATCTTAGATGACCACTCAAAGAACGGAAGATTTTGGACTTTGGGTAAAATCTTATTGATCGGCTCCGCCAACTTCGTACACTTCTTGTCCGAACGTCTTATACGCCTGCTATCCACTTGATATTGTTCATTTGAATGGTGCGAACACTGCCTGCTTGAACGACGCGAATCTCACCGGTTGTCTCGTTTAGCCCGATCCCGAGGTTCGAGGCTCCTTGATGGCATGGCACTTATCTGCTGAACCAGACCAGGTGGAGCCGATTTAATGGCTTTCTATCTGGCCTTAACGCGCAGGGCATCGTCTTCCACCTTACAATACTTCTTAACTTTCTTCATTAGTGCCCAAACTGTTTTGGGAGGCCGTCTGGTCAACAAACTGCGGAGAGGACTATCAGGGTGTAATCCTATCTTAAAAGCAGTAATGACCATGACATCATTACAGGCATCATCCACCAAGTTGAAACACTTCCAATAGCATGCCGAATACTCATAGAGGGCCTCTTTTGGTTTAATTTGCATTGCCCAGAGGGAGTCAGCTTGCTTTGGCTGAACTTCGTTGGTGATGAATCTTGCCCTAAAGGATTTTTGGAGCTGATGAAAGCTTCTTATTGATGTCGGATCCAGTTTATAGTACCATCTAACGGCCAACGGTCCCAGGCTACTTGGAAACATTCGACGCATGAGGGCTTCATCATTAGTATGCAACGTCATTGCTTGATTATAATGACAGATGTGGTCAGTGGGATCTGATTTTCTATCGTATAGGGTGAATATCGGTGCTTTGAACTTTTTAGGCAGCACAACCCTTACAATGCGTCATACGAAAGAGACGTGTCTGTCCTCTTCATCCGAATCATCACTTGTTTTCCCTTGCATGTGCCGTACATATGGACTTCCTTCGGATGAACTGGATACATCAACTCGCCCCTTCTTTCTAGGTTCCTAAGATGGTGAGTCGGAATCACTGCCATTATCATGTTTCCGAAGTTGACGTCGTCGATCATCCTTCTTCTCTGGGAATCGACCCCGGTTATGGCGTGCGGCCTGTTGGGATTTGGCTAACTCTAGGGCCAATTCCTTACGCAAGCACTCATTCTCAGCCATCATATCATCTAGACGCTGTTCGTTTCGTTTTGCTTGATCCATGATCATTTGCGCAGTCTCTTGCACAGAAGTTGAGGGTGAGGTTTGCGCTACTGGGTTGAAGTTCAGGGCCCGTCGCGCTGTGATATTCTCCAGTCCAAGCATGTTTCTTGGAGTAATGTCATCTCTTGGTGTAACATTGTCAGTAACTATCGAAGGATCATCCGTCCCACCTGCCATGGACGCACTTGAGTATTCCCACAGACGGCGCCAATTGTGGTGAAGTGGTTTGGAAATACTCTTGAATCCAGTCAGACGCTCTTAATCCTCTGAGTGCTGCCTGAAAAAGAGATGAACACTCCAGTCGGGGGTGCCGAAATTAGCACTCCGACGGACAAGTCAATATTCTCTCTAATTTACTTTTATCTCAAGTTATCTTGTATATTCTCACATACCTCCCTTTGGCTGATGCTTCTCCTTTTTATATTGCTCTCCAAGGGCCCACCTTTTCATCATCACCATTCATCATCATATATGGGACCCCCAGGTACGTCAGAAGCTTTTCGGCATATTCGGCCCACGGACTAGATTTTACTCGGCCTTGTTCTTGTATAGATGGATTTGGTCACGCTGAGTTAGCCTTACCAAGATTCTCGGCATTCTGTTTGAACCTCTTCTGAATACAAATTATTTACCTCCCACAATAATAATAATAATAATAATGAATAAATAAAAATAAAAATAAATATATATATATAAAAATTAATATTTATAGACTATTCTGACATATTAATTACTATATGCATGATCTTCTCTTGCACCATAGTTAATTTTTATGTGATGTAGGGATGTTCTAGCAAAATCTCAGTGAGTTATTCTGGCGTGAGCTTGAAACCATAAGTCTAGTAGAGATCTTAGAAGAGTACCACACCCCTGCCTCGCCAGAAGAATCAAGAGACTCTGAAAGTATAATTAGACAACTATACCAGTCCTAGACCAACTGATGGATCAGCCAGTATACATGCAAGTTGATCCTAACGATGTAGCATTCCTATGTTGGAGACAGAGCTCCGGCTATACACGAGGAAGATACCTTGGACCTACCCACGTTGTCCGCATCACTCCAGGACTAGACGATCCTTGCTTCGTAGTTACGCCTTTGCCCCCAGCGTGTGCTAAAAGAAATCGAAATATATTTTCCATCGACCATATATTCACCAACACCCCTAACCTTCTGGACATTATTAATGTCCAGAACGTTGATTTTAGTAATAACTTGACATATCTTGAGACACTTGTATGGATCACTAACCGAGCATTTTAGGGATATATACAGTGCGTCCCCATTTATGTAATCCAGGCAGCATGGGTTTGTTTTGGAGTAACGTAGCTGGGTTGGGAGTTTGAGCCCCTCATGCAGCATTATTTTTCATGGCTATTTGACTCCCTGATCTGGACTACGGAAAAGATGACTCCTTTTGTGAGCTAACCACAATTAGTTCTAATCCCTATTTTTGTACTGACAGGATTAGACTCTGACATGATTTCTAACTTATGTAGCACTAACACCATATGTGTATGAATGATAAAACTGGTGTTTATATATGTGTGTGTGTGTGTGTGTGTGTGTGTGTGTGTGAGAGAGAGATATTGGTAAAAATGTGCAATGTTTATTAAATTATTTATTTTCTAAATCTATACTTGTAGTAATGGCCAATGATAGAAACAGAACCGGATCGTCGGTTAGTGGAATAGAACCAATGGAAAGAATCATGGAAAGAGCAGTTACCAATTTTCTGCAAACCCTACAAAACAACATAAACAATGAAATGCCAGAACAACGAGAAGAGCCGATTACAGTGAAATAGTTCCAAGATTTGAAACCCACCACATTCACCGGCGGCTCAAACCCACTGCTAGCAGAAGCTTGGGTCAGGGACATGGAGAAAATGTTTCGTGCACTACCTTGTACGGAAAAACAGAAGGTAACCTTCGCCACATTTACCTTCAAAGATGATACACAGGAATGGTGGCTCCTTACCTTGGAGAAGAAAGAAATTGTAACTTAGACAAGATTTTTGGAGGTATTCTACGAAAAATACTTCATGGATTTGCTGAGGGAACAAAAGGCGTCAGAATTCATACACCTAAAACAAGGAACAATGTTGATAGCCGAATACGAAAGCAAGTTCACCAACTAGCTCGATTCACGACATATGTTATTCCCATCAAAACTTGGAAGGCCAGAAAGTTTGAAGCTGGCTTAGATGATGAAATCAAAAACAAGATTTAGGTTCTAATATTGCCAACTTACGCAGAAGTGGTAGATCGAGTATACATCACAGAAAGAGGGATTAAAGCCTCATGTACTAGGGAAACCAGCCACAAGAAGCGGTTTTGGGAAAGAGTCAACAGAGGATCTAGTGTTGCACCCCCAAAGAAGGCAAATACAGGCTCAACCAGTTTGGGCAACTAAAATCCTGCTACCTCTAGAAGCAACGCCATTCTAAATTGTCCTACTTATGGAGGGACTCATTGGGGACGATGCCACCGAGACACGGGAGCATGCTTTAGATGCGATGAAGTTGGCCATTTACTGAAAGACTACACAAAGTTCACGAAACCTATAGTAGGCCCCTCTGAATCAACTCAGAAGGCCACAATACCTGCAGGTGTGAAGAAAGACCAAAAACGCCAAGGGAGAGCTTTTACCTTGGTGCCTAGAAACCCAGAGGTTATTGAGAACGCTGTGTCATGTACACTTTCTATATGTGGTCATTTAGCCCATGTTCTCATTGACTCTGGCTCGCCCCATTCTTTTGTTACACCATTCTTTACTTCCAAATAACATCGGCACCAGAACCCTTGGGATATATACTATTTGTGTCTTTTCTTTCTGGTAATTCTGTCCTTAGTACTGACATATATAAATCTTGCACTATAGCCTTGAAAAGTGAAACCTTATACGTGGATTTGATTCCCCTCCGTATTAGCAACTTTGATGTGATCTTAAGGATGGATTGGCTTGCTGCCAACCATGCTTCTATTAATTGCACAGCCAAAAAGGTCTCCTTTCGGTCACCAAACCAGCACAAGCTCATCTTCGATGGAACTAGAGTCTCCACTCCTCCATGTATTATATCGTCCATGATGACCCAACGACTTTTGAGGAAATGTTGTTGTAGTTATATCTATTATGTGATTGATACTCGACAAGTGGACCCCACACTTGATGTAATCCCCGTGGTTCGAGAATTTTCGGATGTCTTTCCTGAGGACTTACCTGGTACCCTGGTCGATCAAGAAAATAAGTTAACCATTGAAACTTAACCCGAAACAAAACCGATATCAAAAACCCCTTACCGTATGTCCATGATGAAATTGAAAGAATTAAAGACTCAACTCCAGGAACTACTAGACAAAGGCTTCATTCGACCAAGTACCTCGCCATAGGGAGCTGCAATACTGTTCGCAAAGAAAAATGATGATACGATGAGATTGTGTGTCAATTATTAGGAATTGAATAAGGTCACCGTCAAGAATCGGTACCCTCTGCCGTGGATCGATGACTTGTTCAATCAATTTCAAGGCGCTCAAGTGTTCTCAAAGATTGACTTGCATTCTGTCTATCATCAACTAAAAGTCAAAATGGAAAGCATCAGAAAGACTGCCTTCAGAATACGTTACGAACACTACGAGTTCCTTGTCATGCCATTTGACATCACAAATGCTCCAGCAGCCTTTATGGACTCATGAATCGGGTGTTCAAACCCTATACTGACAAGTTCATCATTGTCTTTATTGACGAGATTCTCATATACTCCAAATCACCAGAAGATCATGAACACCACTTGTGAAGAGTTCTACAGACACTACGTGATCACAAATTGTATGCCAAGTTAAAGAAATGTGAGTTTTGGATCACTAGTGTACAATTCCTCAGTTACGTCATAAACAAAAATGGCATCTCAGTCGACCCACAGAAGGTTGTAGCAATTGTAGATTGGCCACGACCCGCTAATGTGACTGAAGTTCTAAGCTTCTTGGGATTGGTAGCCTATTATTGACGCTTCGTTCAAGACTTCTTGAAGCTTGCGTCACCCTTGACCTAACTCACCCAAAAAAGCACACCATTCAAATGGACTATCGAACAAGAAGGTTACTTCCAAGAGTTGAAAAGTAGACTTGTGTCAGCCCTATACTAGCACTCCCTATGGGAACGGATGGGTTTGTAATTTATAGCGATGCCTCATACAATGAGTTGGTTTGCATCCTTATGCAAAATGGAAAAGTCATTGCATATGTCTCACGTCAACTAAAGACTCATAAGAAGAACTGCCCAATCCACGATCTAGAATTGGTTGCAGTAAGCTTCACCCTCAAGATCTGGCGTCATTATTTCTACAGAGTAACATGCGATATTTATACCGATCATAAGAGTCTTAAATATTTGTTTCTGTTTACCTAGAAAGAACTGAATATGAGGCAATGACAATGGCTAGAATTTATGAAAGATTACGATGTAGAGATCCATCATCATCCAAGAAAAGCTAATGTAGTAGCAGACACATTAAGTCGAAAGACCGCCAGAAGCTTGGCATGTACCCTCATTCCCTGCAAGACCAATGGATTGCTCGCCAACATAATCTTGGAATTCACTTTGGTTGAAGAAATTAGAGCGCGTCAGTGTGAAGATCGACTTCTAAAGAAAAAAAACACGATAAGCAAGAAAGTGCACCTGATCTTGATTTCACTTGAAGCAATGGAATTGTCACAACCCAAACCCGTCCCTATAGGTTTAGCATCGTAACCGGCCAGTAATCCTAAGATTACCGAAGGCCTCTAAAACAGATTAACAAAATAAGGGGGCTAGCGGAAGCAAATACATAAATATAATTGTCCAATGAGCTGTGCTGACTTATATGAAACAAAATATTTAAAACTTTATATACATATCCAAAAGTCATTCTTGCATTATACCTACACACATTATAGCATCTTAAGTACAGCCAACAAAACAAACAAGTCTCGCATACAGAAACAACCAGAACTTATGACAAGTGACATCTCCGGAACCTCCACGTGAGGCACAATGGTTAGCTGACAACAGAACACAAATCCAGACAAAAAGCTTCAGACTTGATCTCCAAAACGCTCACCTATACATACACATACACACAGTGAGCTAAAGCCTAGTGAATAACATTAAGGTAAAGGGGTTAGTGAACAAATTCCGAACATTTCATAATCATAAAATAGATCATAACATAATCATTCTCATATCTAAACATAATAACAGTACATCCCATAGAACACATCACATATCGTCTTCCGACTAGAGCAATCGGTTCCGGATACCGATTAAACACATCACCACTTGACAAGTGGCTAACGAGATCTCGTAATCACATATATGTCATGGACTCGCATTAACATGTCGTCCCCTATCTATGGATGCCATAATAGATTTCAAACATAGGACATTCGTTCACATAAACAATTATCATTTCAGAAATCATAACTTATCAAATCACATTTGAAACATAATTCATATAAACATATCTTTACAATAACGTTACTCACAGTAGGCTCCCGTAAACGGTCAATCAATCTTCGAGTCTTGACCTATAACCACAAAGTACATAACACAAACATATCTTATCATTACACATGTACTTGGCCATCACGGCTTAGCTTTCTTTACATCGGTTTCTTATTCAGTCCATTGCTCATAATTTGTACATGTGAATCACATTCTCAGATTTCGGATTGGTCTCATATTTTCTAATTCAATTACTCATGTTATTTCTTAGCTCATTACTCTTAAATGACTCATAATTCATGTCTAAATATGCTCAGAAAAGGATGGGAACAAAAATATGAACACTGAATATCTTTGAAAAATATGCTGAATTTGGCTTCACCGCTCGAGCGCACCTTTGGTCGCTCGAGCGAACTGCTCTATTTGCAAAAGTATTGGATGGTCTCAAACTACGCTCGAGCCACAACTCCTACGCTCGAGCAATTCAACAAAATAGAAAGGGTTCGCTCGAGCCACCAAGTGGTCGCTCGAGCAGGCTGTAATAGACTACAAAACTATTGGATGTTCAAAATGTCCGCTCAAGCAACAAATCCTTCGCTCGAGCGATCTGCAAAAATCCTGAGTTTTCAAAATAGAGGTTTAAGCTTCCAAATGCAATTTCAAAGGCAAACTCATGCATGGCTTATTCATAAACTTGGAAAACTTACCCAAAAACTTGAACATATCATTCTCACAAACTCTTTTTGCTCAAAACTCATGGATTCAACCAAAATTGGGCCCAAAACTCCCATGCATGTAAGTTTTACAAACCTTTTTCAAAACTCATGTCATTAGCAATTTTAAACTCAATAGTTCCATGCATGTCCAAATTTCATTTCCAAAACATGAAATTAAACTTTAGAACATGATAATTCAAACATGCAAGTTCCAAGAAATTTATAATTATAATCATGGATGGTAGAATTCTAACTCCAATGACCATGTATTGAACATTCAACTTCAAATTTTTTTTCAAAGCTTACAAATCATGGAGGTTAACTTCAAAATAACTCAATTCAAGAATGCATGTGAAATGTAGCTTCAAAACTCAATTTAAACAACATATTCATGATCAAAACTAAAGAATCATGCCAAAACTATACATGCATGTTAGCTACTTCCTCTTCTTGGCATTCTTTAACTAAAAACATGCAATTAATCTCATATAGTTCATGAATTCAACTCTAAATCATATACCCTCCGAGAATTAAGGGTTAGATGCTCACCAAAATCCTTCAAATACTCTTGTTCTAGCACAAACTTAAGCTACTAGCAAAATCTCCAACTTTTTCTTGAATCTCTACACTTTCTCTCTCTAAGATGGAGTTCACCCTCTCTCCAGAATATGATTTTAGAATTTTTCACTCAAATGAAACATGCTTGAGCTCAAGAATGAGCCTAAAAGCCCACTTATATAGTTGTAATGCTAATATACATTAATTAGAACATTAGGTTTGCCAAACACAACTTAATTAATCAAGCTAATTGTAGACACCCCATTTTTGACCGCCCTTAAGACTTGGGCTCTACTAATTGTTTACTTGGTGATGAAAGGTGTGCAATGCAAAGGTTCGATTTCTTTGACAAGAGGAGAGTCAAATCCTAACCTCACACCCCATTTTGGAGCAAATCTATTTTGAATGGTTTTTAGACCTTAAGACCCTCTCTTTCAAAATAGCTTTTGAAAAAGTTCCTACGATGTTCCGACGCTCGCATTTCGTTAAATGTTGCGCTTTTCGGTAAACCGAGCAAGGACAAAGTAGAAATGAATGAAACAGAGGTGAACTATTTGAAAAAATCTTCAAAACACCTTATTTAGGGGTTTGGAGTTGAAGAAAATGGGAGAGGAGAGAAGAAACCAAGTTAGAGAAGAAGTTGGGCATGAACCATTAAGAAAGAGTCGAGCAACCCTCGCTAAATCAGGCCTATCCTTTTGTACACTTGGATTTAAGTTATGAGGCCACCACCATTGGAAAGGGGACTTCCGGGGCTTCATTTTACACTCAAGAATCTCCTAAAGCCGAGTCCAGATGGGGGAGATATGGTTGGTTGAAGTTAGGCATCAATCCGATTGAGCTGGAAATGAGCAGTCTTCACTAAAAGAGGGATATCTCTTAGCACACTTTGAATTTTGATGTGATGCTTCCACCATTGGAAAGCTTACTTCCAGGGCTTCAATTTGGACACAAGAATGACTTGAAAAGGAGTCCAGATAAAGGAGTTATACCCATTTGAAGTTGGACTTGAAGAGCAGATTTTGCTATCGGCCACAAATGTGTACAGCCGGCCATGGAAGTGGCCGGTCGGCCGTCATTAGTATCAGGTCAGCCAAAAAGATGGCCAGTTGCCAAAAATGCCCAGAAAGCTCAGAATTTGCAGATCTTTTGCTCCAGCTGTCTTCCAAATGCTCCAGCTATCTCTAAATTAGATATTTCCGACCCTAGGCTCTCTTTTTGCTATATATAGAGGCCATTCCCTATGGTTTGAGGGGTTAGAACATTTTGAAAGCTTAACAAGTTTGGGAACCTCTCTCTCTAAATCTCTCTCTCTCTCTCTCTCTCTCTCTCTCTCTCTCTCTCTATAATTTTGTGAGCAAAATTCTAGCCTCTCTCTCTAAAAGCCTCTCTCTCTTCCTATATTGTGCTTAGAAGTGAGAATTTCCTACACTCTTGCAAAGAGACCCTAGACCAAACACCTCTACCTTGTTGCTGAGGTTCTTGGAGTCCTATTTGAGCTCTCAAAGCTGGTTTTGGCTCAGATTTGCACCTATTTTGCTGTTGTGCTTCAAGGGTAAGCACTTGTCCCTTTTAAGCTTGTCTTGCACACTTGTTTTGCCACCTTTGCAAACTGTTTTTTGCTTTGAACTGAAGAAAACTCTATTTTTCAGTCCTAAAAATGGTGGTTTAAGCCCCTTTTGAGTTTGAGGGTGGTCCACCCTTCTTGTCTCTTTGCTTGTTAAGCTTTGGTGCCATCTTGCAAAGCTTTCTAAAACAACTTTTTTTTCCCTTTTAACCACTAAATTCCAGAGGAATTTCAGTAGTAGAAAGTTGGTTTTGAGGACCAAAATGGGAGGGGGTCGTCCCCCCTCCTCTTGTCTTGTTTGCATGTGTTAATGGCCTAATAAGTGAGCTTCTATTTCTACCTTTTTGAAGCTTAGTTCAAGCATGTTTTAGGCTTTATTTTGACCTGCTTTAACTCTATTTTTGGCTGGTTGGGTCAATTCTTGCTTGCTTTTTGCACTTGTAGTGCAATCTTGTTCACTAGCTTAGTGTGCTTGGTGATTTAGCCTATTATTCTAGCATGTATTGGCTCCACTCCAGCATGCTTTTGGCTTTGATTTAGCATGCTCTAACTCTGTTTCAAGTGGTCTTCGTCATATATGCCTCGCTTTGTATAGCTATAGTGTAACCGGCCCTTACTAGCTTTGTGTTTTGAGGCTCTTAGCATGCTTTATTTGAGTTATTTGCATGATATGGCATCATTTAGCATGTGATTTCAGAGCATATACCTCTGTCACACTTTCATATACTTCACTTCTTCATTGCTTTTGAGGGTTGTGTATTGTACCTTATTTATGGGCTAACATGTGTGCATGTTCTCCTAGTCTTTTGAGCTTCTATCTCAACACGTTCATGCCACTGATTTGGCATGTTTTAGGTCTGTCCATGGCTGGTTTTGTTGTTTGAGCTTGATAATGTATGCTTCTAGTGTAATACACTTCACTAGCTTTGATGCTTTATGCCTCTAACATGCATTACATGAGTTGTTTGCATGATTTTGAGTCACTTAGCATGTTATTTCAGTGCTGAAATATGTGTCATTGCACTCCATTGTTTCAATCTTTCATTCACTTTGAAAGTGGTCTTGAGCCCCTTGATGGCTTGGGTATGGAATTGAGGTTTACATGCCTAATGGTTTTAATCCTCCCTTGAGGATTTCTACTAACCAAAAGCATGAGACTTCTTTCATGCTTAGGTGCTTGTGGCTTAGGCCATCTTTCCCATTAGAGGACTTTTTCACATTGAACTTAACCGGTTGATAGACTAATTGGTAAGCTAAAATGTGTAAACAAGGATTGAATCAAGTAAAACATGAGCAAGATAACATGCATGTTGCATTGCATGTGTTTGGATCAGATGTTAATCCAAACACAAGGAATGTAGGACGTTTCATACTTGAAGTGATGAAACGTGTCACATTTCTTGGTCACCAACTCCCTTGATCATGCATGATGGGGTGGAGGCACTTTGAGTCTTATGTGTGCATTCACTAAGCTTTTACAAGCTTGGTACTTAGGCTACCATGCATCGAAAATGCTTGGTTGGTAGCTTGAGAGCCAAGTGCCACACTCCTTTGAGCTTGAGACATGATAAGGAGGGTGGTAGTGCACACATTTCCTTGCAAATACATTGTCATGCCTCTGTTTACTCTCTGTTGCAGCAAAATGAGGAAATGCAGGGAATCAGTGGCCGACCAGCCACCAGTACTAGCTGATCGGCCATCAAATGTGCCGACCAGCCACCAGTGTTGGCCGATGATCACCAACCATGGCCGATCAGCCATTAGTGTGTTCTTGAGATCAAACAGAAGTAATCTGGAGGTTGGCACAATTTTCAGAGGTTCAAAGATGTGCAAACGGAGGCATCTAGAGGCAAGGCAATGGATTTTCAGGAGGAAGTAATCGAGCATGCATGTCTCCTTCGCCCGCGAGGCCATTTTCATTGCTTTATTAGCTTAGTGTAGTTGATTATTCAATTTGTGTTGTACTATTTAATTAGCTTAGCATAGCTATTTGTTTCAATTTGGTTTGTAATAATTAATTAGTTAGAATAGTTAATTAGTCGGTCTGTAATAAGTAGCTTAGCTTAGATTAGCTTAGCTTATTTATTCGGACCCTCCTTCGAGAGGGCGCAATGTTGTAATAAGCACGTGTGTGTGTGTGCATGTCTTCCAACCTCACTTCTTTCTCCCTTTTACTTAACCGCTTTCGATAGTTAGTTTAGGGCATTTTTTCAATTAGCATACCTTATGCTTGCATGCGTGCATCATTCATTTGTCTTGTATGCACCGGGCTGGGCGCATCATTCAAATTGCATTGTATTTCAATACCTATTTGAATACATGTATCAAATTGTCGCATTCATATACCATCTTAGATAGTTGAGCCTATTTAGTTGTATTATTGCATGTATTGCATTAGGCATTGCTAGCATAGTTAGGATCATGCATTGATTTCTAACTAGTTTTCTGTTTTGGCTCGGAGTACACTGTAAGTGTTTACGCTTTAGCATACTTGCATGAGTGTGAGTGTTGCCATGATAGCAAGCTTGCCATGAGGCTATTTGCTTATATGCTTAACTACTTGAATGCCTGTGGGTGGAGGCTTGATTGCCTAAATTGGAACAACTCAACGATTATGAGTTTTAAGCCCACTTGAGGGTGGCAAATCTGCGTTTTAGCCTACTTGTGAGTAGCACTTTCAAACCATTTTCGAAAACAAACATAAGTTGTTTTGTTCCAATTCTCGTGATCGAGTCTATACTTGTATGTTGTGCGCATCACATGGTAAAGTTAGCTAATAATCAGAATAAGAACACATGAGGTTTATAAAACAACATATCATGCTTAGTAGAGACCGATCCTTTGATCGAGCGAGTGGGGGTGCTCATTTCAGGACCTTCCCCTCTCGTACCCAAGTTCCCAAGCCGAGACAACTTTGGTGATGACGGACACGTGGCCTTTGGCACGAGTCAGGGTTTCCTAAATTTTTCAAAAATAAAATATTTACGTGGCGACTCTGTAATCTAGCAAAGCAGTCCATGTTTGGCGCTTTTTCATTCAAAATCGATTTTCCAAAACGATTTACCGGATTTGGACTCTTTGGTGTTTATCAATCTCACATTACACTTTGTGAGATTAGATTCAGAACTGTGACAGGAGTCCGAACTGTAGTAAGACCAATTCGCACCTTCTCCGAAATGGGGGCACGCGAAGAAAGTTGGGTCTACACTAATAAAATTTTTAATAAAATTTGCCATATGATTCTAAAAATTCCGAATAACATATTGATGTTACCAATTTCAGTTTCAGAGGCCAATAAGGCTTTCGATTTTCATATCAAAGTAGATTGTACAATAGATATTACCACGATTAACAGAGAGAAAGTCAAATAGCATGCAAAATACACAATAAACACATAATTTATTTTAATCACTTAATTAACATCCTAAATTACGGATTAGTACTTAATTACGAATTGGGGTTGTTACAGGAATGCTAAAATTTTGAAATCGAATTTGCATACCCGATATTCCAGAGCTCAAGAAGAAGATATTGGTGGAAGCTCATAGCTCGAGGTTTGCAGTCCACCCTAGCAATACAAAAATGTATCACAATCTAAAGGAGCACTGCTAGTGGACAGGAATGAAAAAGGACATAGCGAACCATGTTTCTAAATGCTTGGAATGTCAACAAGTTAAGGCAAAACATCAGAAACTAGTAAGATTACTACAACCACTCCACATTCCTGAATTGAAATAGGAACACATTATTATGGACTTCGTTATCGGATTACCACAGTCGGCCTCGAAGAACAATGCGATATGGGTTATAGTCGATTAATTGATAAAGTCAGCGCATTTTCTACCAATTAGAGTCACGTATTCTCTCAATAAGTTTTCCACCTTATACATTAAGTAAATCATTCGACTGCACGGTACCCCCATTTTCAATCATGTCTGACCAAGACCCTCGATTTGTGTCTCACTTCTGGAACAATTGCAAGAAGCTTTAGAAACTACATTGAAGTTTAGTACCACCTACCACCCGCAAACTGATGGGCAATCCGAAAGGACAATTCAGACCTTGAAAGACATGTTACGGGTATGCATACTAGACCTTAAAGGTAAATGGGATGAGCATTTACCTTTAGTGGAATTTACATATAAGAACAGTTACCAAGCAAGCATTGGAATGGCACCCTATGAAGCACTATATGGAAGGAGGTGTCGATCACCTCTGTGTTGGATGGAAATCGAAGACAAAAAGTTATTGGGCCCTGAAATCGTGCAAATAACGAGTGACAAAATTCAACTCATTCAACAGCTAATTTACATTGACTAAAGCCACCAGAAAAGCTATGCAAACACACGAAGACGGGACTTGGAATTTCAAATAGGAGATCATGTTTTCCTAAAGATCTCACCAACAAGAGGGGTTATTCGATTTGGAAAACGAGAAAATTTAAACCCACATTACATCTGGCCATTCGAGATACTAGAAAGAATTGGTCCTGTGGCATATCGTCCTGCATTACCACCTGAATTGTCCAATGTCCACAATGTGTTCCACATTTTGATGTTTTGATGATATCTTCGAGATTCCGAGCATGTTGTCGATTATGAGAACTTGAAAGTTCAAGAAGATCTCTCTTATGAAGAACAACCAATGCAAATTCTCAACCATCGGATCAAATTCTCCGAAATAAGATCATACCTCTTGTAAAAGTCTTGTGGAGAAATCATCGAGTCGAAGAACCAACATGGGAAGTTGAAAATTAAATGTGGGCCAAATATCCACACTTTTTTGAAAACCAATGTACGTCAAGTTTGGGAACAAACTTCTATTTACAGGGGAAGAAATGTGACACCCCAAATTAATTTTAACACCGCATTAATATCAACAAAACATATATACATAATAATAAATATATTTAATTTAATAGTTATATATGCTAAAATATAATTAAATTTGAAGTTAGTAGTCATTGTGTTTAACCCTATATATATATATATATATATGTATATGTATATGTATATAGTGATAAAGATAAGCTTTAAAGGGATAAATTTGGGGAGGCAATTAAGGGACTTGCCACGTGGTGATGCCATGTGGTTGCCTTGCCCAAATGAAATGAACCAGGTGCTGGTGAAGCACTTATAAAGAGGTGCAAGGGTGCATGAAGCAAGGAAGATAGACAATAAATGAAAGTGTGGTCAGTCGGTAAAATGAGGGAGTTTCATTGAACGGAGAAGTAAAACTAAGGGATTAATATTAAAGTGAGTAATATTATATCTTTCGTTACCATAAAATATTTTACGTATATCTTGAGTTATCACAAATTATTTTATGCAATTCATATTTTATAAATTATATTAATATTTCAATTACGTTAATTATTTTATGAATCATATTTGCTTAAATTAAAACCCATAGATATGATTGTTTAAATTTTAGAAATTATTGGACAATGAATATATAAACATTTATTTTTGTGAGAACCACCACAAAAGTCTCATGCCTTTGGGGGGACTTCAATAGCCATGGGCCTCTGATTGGCCATTTTGTGGCCTTCTGTTTGTCATGGATCCATTGACTTCTGTTCTGATTTTCACTTTGGTGACTTCTGTTCTGATTTTCCTTCTATACTGTGGTTATGACTATTCTATTTATATTTTGAAATTCATTTATGTTATTTAAATTATTGATTAACTCGAATTAAACAATGTACAATGTTTTAGCCTAAATAATCATCTATGACAATTTTGTGCCCTATACTCTTGATATAATATTTCTTACTCTGTTATGTACTTATAGTTGTTGTCCCCTTTCAGGTGATGATATGTAAGGAAAAGTAGTAACCTCGTGTAATTAGATTAGCACAGCACTTAATGTGGACTTTTTTTATTTTTATTTTTTTTAATAATTGTCTGATCATCAATAAAATAAATAAAAGTCCCGAGGAATTTTTTTTATAAAAAAAATTATTAAGTATTTCGATTATTTATTTACATATTTAATTTCTTTACTACTTTATCTTGTCTCTACATGCGCCACTTAATTTGTTAAAATTAGAATTAATTAGCTAGTTGTGAATCCAGCCCTAAGCACCTGGGGTTGGGTCAACAAAACCTAGACAATACCTCAATACGAAATAGGGCGATGGTTTCAACCGAATAAATCAGAAATGTTGTAACCAAAAAGTTTGAAGTGATGTGAATGGATTGTAACCATGCATGATAAATGTAAGAGAGAGTGTAAGTGTGACGGTGAATGCAAAAACACAAAGGGGCAATGTGAGACAATACAATATGCAATGTGATGAATGCACAACAAAAAGATGATGGATGCACAACAGATGAATACACAAATAATTTTTTTCTTTTTTTATTTGTAAAATTTATTTTTGATTGATTTTGTTCTTGCTGTTGTTTTGTTTTTTGAAGATTTATTTTCTTGACAATTTATTTTTGATTTTTTTTTCAATATTTTCTCTTCTTTTTTTTTTTAAAAAAAAATCTTTTTTTTTTTTAGATTTTCTTTTTTAATTTGAAAATTTTGTATTTTTATACATACCATATATACATATACGGATACAAACGATATACAAAATACGTATCACATATATATACATATCTATACAAACAGACAAACTATATACATGTACGGATACACACACACACACACACACATATACAGACATATGTGAACATACGGATACATATACGATATATGTATACATACAAATACACACATACGGATACATACATATTATATACATATCACTCTCTCTCTCTCTCTCTCTCTCTCTCTCTCTCTGCCTCTTCGTCTTCATCGAGTGTCGTGTCGCGATTTCAACAATCACGGTATGCCTGACCAACATCAGTTGGACCGACCTCCATTGTCAAAGATTGCCTCAGCAATCCTTCTTTTCTTGGCTTCTTCTTCTCTTCCAGCTTCTTCTTAAACCGAGGCTTGCGAAAGAGACAGGGCAAAAAGTTGCAAACTCACCTATCATTACTCTGCCAATCTCTATTCTTGGCATTATATTCCCCCTGACATGGCCTTTCCTCGTTGTCTTCTCAATCTCTTCCCTGACCTTAACGATTTCTCAATTGAGAATTCCAACACTAGCTCCTCTAAGCCTCAACAAAGTGCCCCTGTCCCTGCCTTATTCTCAAGTTTCCTGCGTTGTCAGTCGAGCGAACAATGGCAGCGTAGTCTGACATTGATGCCAATCACTACACATTGAAGTCCTATGTGGACACACAATGACGGCGGTCTCCAATTTGCCCCACTCGCTACAGAATAGGACAAGTGAGGTACATTGATTAAATGCTTAGCTCTCTCTGTTCCAGTGTATATACAAGGATGCTCGAGAAGAGATTAGCAACTTGAAAAGGCAAAACAAAGAGCTAAAATGACAGGCCACCTTCGTGGCCCACTTCGGAGTTCCTTCATACTCCTCATTTACAACCGATAGGGAGTAATTTCTTTCGGAAGCTCTGCCAATGCCGAGGCAGAGTCTTCAAGGGCTTCCTAAGAGTGAAGATGTGGTGAGGTAGTTGATGGTATAGTCGAGAGATGAAGTTGTCTGCAAATGAAATCGGTTTAGAAGCTTCGCCACCTAGCCGCTGTAGGAATCCGAGAGAATTTTTCCATCTCTCGTTTTTTTCTTTTTTTTCCTTTTTATTTTTTTTGTATTTTTACAATTTGTTTTTCTTTTTCTTTTTTTTTTCTCCTGTATTTTTGCTTGGAAGTGGGCACTTGTAGCTTCAACTCTCTTTTGTACAACTTTAATCGGGGTTTGATCCCTGACATTCAATAAAAATAGTCTTCTTTTGCAAATCCGAATGGCATGAATGGCACAACACTTGAAAACCATTTGTTTTGAATTTTGAAATTGAAAATGGTTGCATTTCAATGAGTTCTGAACTTAATATTGAGCTTATAACGGACCAAAACACAAAATATAACTCAAGGAAAGGAAAACAAAGCAAAAACCATCCCAAACGCACCCCTTTACACTTGCCAGAATAAAATGGACACAAAATAAAACATCATTGGTCGACCGCTCGACTAGAGGACATCGCCGGAGACAATTACTGTGCATTTTTCGGCAAGTGCTTGACTTAAAGAAAAAGTACAAAGTTAAGGCGACGAGGACTTGAGAGTGCGGGGAAAGGACAGAAAACCTGACTTGACGGTGCCTCTAGTTCATCGCTTTGACTTTTTCTTTTAGTTTTCTACTAAAAAGATTTTGATCAACGTGAGAATTAGGTTCGCATGCTTGTTCCACTATTTGTTTTAAAATCATGTAAGTCAAACTGTGAGCACTGAAAATTTTTCCTTTTTGGTCCAAAAGAATGGTCTAGGTTTTGCAAAAATGGAATAATTTTTTAGAAGATTAGTCAATTTCAATACAAATCCTCAAAATCTATTTTTGCAAATGACCACTACCCGACCAACATGAAATCAACCCCTGAGATGCACAACCTCAAATCAGATAACCCCAGCATGATATACTGTAGTACCACTGAATCTGTCGTGCAATTGAACCTATTATTAAGAAGGAATAGGACAACTGAATCGAACGGAGATTAGCTAATCAAACATGGATAGGATAGTCGAGTCGAATAAAGATACACCAATCAAATATAGACGAGATGAGTGAGTTGAAAATAGTTGGGACCGAACTCTAAGATGAAGCTACCTACATATTCCAAAGATAGGAATTAGACTTTACGTAGTTCACAGGGTTAAGTGTCACTCAGGTATTAACACTCTCCTTTTGCACTCTAATTTTCTAAAGCAACCCTTCCAAGTGTTCAACCTTGTGAGCTTTCTTTCAGTTTTTTCATTTTTTATTTTTTCATTTTTCAATTTTTTTTTTTCTGATCTAACTTTTGCTTGGGTCGTCCTTCTGGGTTTTCAGTCCAACGAGCCTCTCAAGGATAGTACTTTTTTCAGCTTGTCCATGTTGATTGTGAGAATTCGAAACCATCTAGATCTATGAGAACGACTACTCTTCCTTACCAAATAGACTTGATGATGTAGGAACCCGTCCAATTTGGTGTGAATTTGCCACTAGGGTCGTGGATAGGAGCTTGATTGTCCTTCAGCCAGATTCTGGGATTTGAATTTCTTTTCGACCTCCATTGGCTTGAGAAACGACCCGGTTTGAATCTCTTATCACATCCAACCTTATTGCCCCTAGTTCTAAGATTGTTTCCAATTTGGCTATGCAAGCCTCATACTCTGATTAATTATTAGACACTCAGAATCAAAGTTTGAAAGCTAGGGGGTTCGAACCTCAGGTCGAGAGGGATTCTATGTTGTACAATCTCAGGATCAATTCCAGGCATGTCTTCGTAAGACCACGCAAAAACATTTTTTGAAATCTTTTAATGACAACATGGAACCAATCTAGACCAAATGAGGATCCTTCTCAATACCCACATTAATTGAAATAATCTCATCCATCAAGGGCTTAGCACGCCTCTCTTCCTCCATATCGATCAAAATTTACAAAGCTCGAGGAATTTCTTTCTCTTCGTTTTTATCAAAGTTTTGGAAAAAGTTTTCAAATTTTTTGGTCAATGCTATGAACTAAAGGCATAGAGAAGTAGGCGGAATCTATAGCACTTTTATTCAAAAGAAACTCCAACTCAGTGATGACAACAGACTCAAAACAAAACGACAAAAAAAAAAAAAAAAACACTAGATATGACAGTGATGTCTAGGTTTGCACTCCTGAAATCAACATATTCCGGCTGACTAGACTAACTCGAGTTTGACTCTGACTCCACAGACTCGGACTCAACATCCTATTCAAAACTTGAAATGAAATCTCGAATTGCCAATTTAAGTGTGGGCCATCCACTACGTTCAAAATAAAGCTTATGCAATTAACAAGTGGTCATTCCCCGATTATAGGAACAGTCTCATATCCCACAAGTTCTAGGGATTCATGCTAGTAGACTTTGTGGGATATCAAACTTTTCTGAAGCTATGGTGCTACAACTACCTAGCAAACAGAAAAAAAAAAAAACAAAAACAAAAACAAAAACAAAAACAAGACCCCCAATCAGAATTCCAGCAACATTTTGGCTCAATTTGCACAATTGATCACTGTCTTCCCCACTGAAAAATTGAACTCAACCTCACAAACTGATACGGTTGAACCACTTATTTGAATTTGAGAACCTCTATACAAATTGTCATGCATAGCACATAGAAGGGAAGAGAATAAACACCCCTATGGGGGTTAGGTTACCCTATCCTAGCTTTGAAATGATCTAGGGCTTTATTATTCAAACAAAAGGTATCATACATCCTAGAAATAGGAGAGCATCCTGTCCTAATTTGGAAGGTACTATAGCTCACTATACGTACAAGGTTGGCTTTACTTTAGAAGTTGAAGTCAATGTGACGTTACCAAAGAGTCCTTTAGGTAATAACCAATGAAGATCCCAGGAAGTCGGAAGAGTCAATATATCATCTCTTCAAAGTTTGAGAACCTTAGATAGCAGAGCTACCTTTTTGACAAAAGTTATAACACAAGGCCTCAAAAGTAACGTAGAGATAGGTATAGTGTCACAAAAAGTTTGCCTATGCTCCCATCAGTATTAGGGAACACAGGAACTTTAAGTGCCATAATGCATACGATGCAATGAACATATAATTGAAAATAAAAGTCATATCAGGGAGTTCAAGTCAAGGTTTCATAAGTAGATGGTACCTGCAACACCCAGAACTCCACTTGCTTGACCACGGACTCCGCTTTGACCGGCAGGATAATCTTTCCCAAAGGCCACTCCGGTTGTGAGTTGAAACCAACCAGTGGCGAAGTTGCCGGGGCCAAGTCTGTATCACGGAGCTTGAGCTACTTGAACGCATCGTAGTACATGATCTCGACTGAGCTTCCCTGATCGATCAAGATCCGTTTGACATCAAATTCCTTGACGCGGAGCGTCACTACTAAGGCGTCATTGTACGGCGTCTGAATGCGCTCTAGATCCCTTGAGAAGAAACTGAGCACGTCTTTTTCTTCGGTCTTCCCCCTCTTGATCGCAGGCTGAACTGACAAGACTTCCCTCATGTGTTCTGCCTTCTTGATCATACCCCGGAGCTCGCATACCCGCGCCCGCTCCACTATGCCGTGGATGACATTAACAACTCCTTGTGGGCGCACATCACGGTCATCCGGCCCCCGCGGATCAACCGGAGCTTGATTCGCCTTAACTCCTCCATCGATGTAAAGGTCAAGGTGTCCGGCTGCGACTAGCTCTTCCAAGTGTTGCCTTAAAGGCAAACAATCCTCTGTCTGGTGGCCGCGCTCCCGGTGAAATGTGCAACAATACCGCGGATTGAAGCCCTTCTGACCGTCGCCCAACTTAGCTGGAAACCGGACATACTCCTCGTCTCGGATTTCACTAAATATGTGATAGATTGGAATCTTAAAGACCGTGGTGATGCCTGTCCTGGCCTTCAACCTTCTGTTTGCTTCGGCCACGTCATCTCAGGGGTAGTCATCTCGGTCATTCCGACGTCTCCCTCCCCGGTTCTTGCGATTCGAGCCATGGTCCGATTCCTCAGCGCGATCACTTGATCGGCTAGACTCTTGCCCGACTGCGTGCACCTTGCCAGCTGACTTCTTGTCTATTGCTATCGGAATCGCCTTTGCGGTAGGTGCCGACGCATCATCCTCTACTCGGATATGCTCATTAATACGCTGCATAAGTTGGCCCATGGATGTCGGCTGGTGCATGGTAAGCGAGTCCTGCAGTCTATGTCCGACCGGGAGTCCACGCTTGTATTGAGTGATTGCAAGGTTGACCGGGCAATCCAAGATCTCGTTGAAGGTCTCCCAATATCTGGAGTTGTACGCCTTCAATGTGTCGCTCGGCTCCATCTTGACACTTAGTAGGTGATCAACTTCCTTTGGTGTTTTGGTGTTGGTTTTGAAGCGTGTCACAAAGGCTTTGGCCAACTGATGCCACCTCTCGATACTCCCTTCCGACAGCCTTTCAAACCATTTCAAGCCCAATTCGCCTAAACTTGATGGGAATATAAGGCATATAAGTGCGTCATTCCGCCTATGTCCGGCCATAACCTGTCGGAAGTAGCTTACATGCATGTAAGGATCGGTCTTTCCATCGTAAAGTATGAATTTAAGCTGGTGGAAGCCTGCCGGGAGTGGTGTTGTTTCTATCTCTAGGGAGAAAGGGGTGGCGCTCAGCCTCGCCAAGTCTGAGTCCACAAGGAGCGGCGCTGCTTGGCGGGGTGGAGGCATTCCGACCTCCTCACTGGCGTGAACTCCGTAGGATAGCCGCTGGAACGCCGGCACCCTCTGAGCCTCCCGCCGGCGAGCCCGTTCCTTTAAGACTGCCCGCAAATCTTCTGAATGAGCGGAATAGGAGTACCTCGACGTCGTCGCCGGACGTGAGGGCTAGTAAGTGCTATCTTACGCGTTGGACTTCTCTGCACGTACATCGGAATCACCAACTTTGTAACTCCTAGTAATAGAAATGGACGGAGTTGGGTGCGCTCACTGTGGTCTCCCACTCCAGCTACACCCTTCCCTTTCACATGCCGCTTCAGCTCCTCCATCTCCGCCGCCATCCGCCGGATGACGGTGTCCTGGTCCCTGAGCTTGTGTTCCAAACGTCTCACATGTGATTCTCTCCGTCGCCGATGACCGTCTGGGCTCCGTGAATGACCATAACTCCTTCCGCGCTTATCCCGCGCGTCTCCCGACTACCCTCCTGGGAATGTCTCCAAGTCCGCCATTGGAGGGACGGTGGTATCACCTTCTCTCCGTCTACCTGACTCCGGGGTAACTCCGTCGATGGCGGACAACGGAATCTCGTCGTTGTTCGCCATGAACGGCGATCAGATGAGCTTGGAAGACAAGGTTTTGTCTGCAAAGATTCCCACAGACGGCGCCAATTGTACGGGGAGCAAATATTCCGGCAAGTCTGCACTCCTTTCTCCCAAGCTCCTGTCTGTCCGATCGACCTTCGAACACAACGGCGGTGAGCTACCCGGCGGTGTGTGGCCGGAAAACCCCTCCGACGATCAAGTTAGCACACACCTTGGGATAGAAAGAAGAAGAGGAGAGAGTATTTTAGTATAAGTATTTCTTACAAAAAGGTTTGTCCCCATGGTATGGGGGGCGCAGACATGCCTATATACCCTCTGCGCCCCAAATCTACTTCCAGTGATCTCTCAACACGTGGCACTGCTATCCCATCTGTCAGCACAAATCTTGCTGAGCATCACCTAACCCAACTGCCTGCCCACTCTACTGGGAGCTCGGCAGCCGGGCTGCACCATCTCGGCTATCAACGGCCATACTGCTTCAAGCCTAAGTACTCCAATAGCTAAGACTAATGAGAGCCGGGCTCGGCCGCATCCCGGCATAGCCGAGCTCAAGAAAGCTTACGCTGGTTCGCCATCGACCTTCTTGCCGAGCAAACACAAGTATCCCGGTCAAACCTTGGCCGACGTCAAACATCTCACTCGACCGGCTTCAATGCCGTGAGGCCACGTAGCTCGGTCAAACCTTGGCCTGCCTTAACCGAGCAGGTTCTTGCAAGAAAGGGCCGAACTACCTCGGCCCAACCGTGTTAGGTCCAAATTTGTCCGACCCAATTCCAGATCATAAATCTCCCTCTCAATAATTAATTTTTTATAATTATGATCTTATTTTAATTATAACTCATGAGATCTCTGGTAATGCTTTATGTGTTATTTGGTTATGACCTTTTTTTTTATATAATTATAACTCAAAAAATATTAAATTATACTATTTTATTCTTTAATTATAAAGTACACACAAGGGTGTGCACCATAATTTTTTCCTAAATGATATAAATTATTGTTTTAAAATCACAAAATAACTTCACTTATTTATTCTTATAATTTAAAAGTATTTAAAAGGACCATTGAAGTAAAATATTATTATTAACTCTTCAAAAATCAATTGATTGGGTAAAATTCTTGTGCCAATCCAATTCTTTATGGTTTACAGTAGAAGTGAGAGAAGATAAAGAAAACTTATCGTCGGATTGAAAAAAAATGCCTTATTTGGTTTGTTTTTTAGAAAAAATTTTGAGAAAAATTCTTTATAAATAAATTTATAGGAGTGATTAAATTAAATAAATTTTTCTAAAAAAAATTATAAAATTTTGTTTGGTTACCTACTTTCTAAAATCACTCTCTCTCTCATACAAATCAAATCAATCACTTTTTTTAAAACTCTCTCTCCAAAATAATTTTTCAAAACTATTTCTGAAAAAAGACAAACCAAACAAATTTTTGTACTTTTTATCTCAAAAACTACTCTACAAACACAAACCAAACACACCCACGTTTTATGTGGTGAATGGAATGAGATAGAATAAATTTGAAATGATCATTTTTTTATTTTTTTTTTTTTATGATAATGAATGATGATTTCATCTATAATGCATATTTTTTATTATTATTTTAATTAGTAGCGAGCTTGTTTATTTAAAAAAATATATATTTGATGGTATAATGTGTTTTATAAAAAAATAATTTTAATTTAAAATTAAAATTAAAGTATGATTTTAATTATTTATTTTGATAATATTGACGCTATCATTCTATAAAATTGTTACTTGAATACTTATATATGTTAATTTTAGTTAAATATTTGTGTATTTTGGATAATTTTAGTTCTATCGTTTTATAAAAGTGTAATTATCATGTAATAATTTTGTATGATATATATTAAATTATAAAAATTAAAGGGCAAATTACACAAATAGTCCCTATAGTTTGGGGCTTGTGTCACTTTGGTCCCTGCCTTTGCAATTGTGACACATTTGACCTTGAATTTTGAATCTTGTTTCAAATAAGGACAATTGAATATATAATTTGATTTTTCAAGGGTAAAATTGTCAATTTGATAAAATATAAACTAATTTGACAAAAATAAATGTCAAGCAAATATTTTTGAATTTTTAAAAATTATTTCTACCTACTAAAAATAAAATTATGTAAAATTGATAAATCTTTTAGGCATTTATTTTTTTTTTTTACCAAAGTAATTTGTATTATGTGTTTAGATGATGATCATGTAAAATTAATTTTAAAAAATTAATCATGTAATTTTTATTAATTTTAAATAATTTTATCATTGGTGGATAAAAATAATTTTAAAAATATTAAAAATATTTTTTTGACATTTATTTTTGTCAAATTAGTTTATATTTTATCAAATTGACGATTTTACCCTTGAAAAATCAAATAATATTTTCAATTGTCCTTATTTGGAACAAGATTCAAACTTCAGGGTCAAATGTGTCACAATTAAAAAGTCAGGGACCAAAGTGACACAAGTCCCAAACTATAGGGACTATTAGTGTAATTAACCCAAAATTAAATTATGAAATAGTAAAGTAAATACTCATTTTGATATTAAAAATAAAAGTTAAATTAGAAGAAGAATTGGTAACATAAAATTAAAAATAATTTTAACTATTTAATTTTCTTTTTATATTCATTTGGAAAATAAAAATATATAGAAATAGAAATTATATAAAATTTATTTAAAAAAATTAAATATAAATATATTGTAGTTGGATTATCATATAATGATTTTATATGATATATATATATATTAAATTATAAAATTGTTAAATAAACACTCTTAATTAAATTAAAATATCAATTGTATAAAAAAAATTTAACAACGATTAACCAAAAAAGAATCACATAACAATATCTAAACCTAAAAGAAAAAATAATTAAAACATCCAAACGATAGATACATCTTAGTGTGTAAAATGATTAATTATTTGTAATATAATATCAAAATATAAAAGAACTTAATGTTCAACAATTGAAAAAATAACTCAAGCAATAAATCCAAAATTTAAAGGTTTCTCGAGAGTGTCATTATTATGCAGGTTTTTCCTCCTGTGAGTCGTGATTATATAAAATAATGTAAAAATAAAATATATTTTCGTATATATAATCACTATAAAATTTAAGCAACAAATTCATAGTATAGAATTGGTATTGAATATAGAATAATACACGGAAAAATAAGAAGAAGAAAAAGATAATTTAGTATTAAAAAAAAATCCTAATACCCTTGAAAGAATTAAGAAGAAAAATATAAAACGAAAAATTAGTATTGAGTTTGTGAATTATCTTAATTTATCATGAAAAATATATAGAAAAGAAATATTTGTCAAATAGAGTTCATATAAAAATATGTAAAGTTAGTATAATTTAAATTAAATTTGGATTTATGTAAAATTCTGTATATAATTAAGAAAATGCATATTGGCGTGGTTCTCTTAAAAAAAATAAATCCTTATAATATGTCACTTAAATATGAAAAAAAAATTAATTTTAATAATATATATATATATGATTAATCAAATATAAAAATAAATAATTTAATAAAGTAATAATTCATTTCACTTTATTAGGTAACCTTGAGATTAGGCTTGTTTTGACAAGCTAGCAAAAAGTTAATTTTTAGTTTTTTTAGCCAAAAAAAATTAATTTTTTTATCTAAGTCACTATTTAAAAAACTAATTTTTTAGATTAAAAAAATCAAAAATTAACTTTTTATTAACTTTTCAAAACAGTACTGAGAGACGTTTCCTCCTCAGTTGAGTTTAACCACAAGTCTAACATTGTGAACACCGCACCAACTTCAGATTGACCATTTCAGTTCTTATTTTTATTTATTTATTTATTAATTTTCTTAGTTATTATGTAACTTTTAACTAAGACATTTGAGTAGCCGTTTGGTATTAATTTGTTTAGTTGGCTTTTTGGATTTAGAACTTTTTTTAGTTTGGAATTAAAAAATTTATTTGATTTGCCTTTCTTTTTTTTCTTTTTTTTTTTTTGTAAGAGAAAAAGTAAATTAATTATAATTTGGATATGACATTTTGTCTTATTAACTTATTTAGCTTATTTTATCTTTTATATTTGTTTAATCCAACTAAGTTAATCAAACAAAGACTGAGGCCTCGTTTGGCAAGTGACTATTTTAGTCAAAAAGTTAAAAAAATCACTAAAAAAATTAAAAAATCAACAACTCATACCAAAAAGTCAAAGATTCCCTTTTCTCTTCACTTTTTGTACATCTTTTCGTAAAAAGTCAAAAAATCATCCTAAACATACTAGTTTTTTTACATCATATTTTAGTCAAAAAATTAAAAAATTACTAAAAAAACTTGTTGCCAAACAAAGCGTGAGTATTGATGCCTATCAGATTTTTTTTTATTTTTCTGAAAAATTTATTTTTTTGGATCGGAAAACCAATTAAGATCTATTCATCGATAATCTAGTAATAAGTTGGGAGGGCGGGCAAGCCACCGAATTTATAGGAAGGTATCCTCTAACTGAGCTCGTGCCTATCAGATCAGCCCACGTGATATTGTGAACACCACACCAACTTCAGATCGACCATTTCACTTTTTTTTACCTCTTCTCCTAAAAGTCAAAAAATTATTACAAATATATTAATTTTTTTACATCATATTAGTTAAAAAATTAAAAAATTACTAAAAAAACTTGTTGTCAAACGAAGCCTGAGGCCTCGTTTGAGAATAGGCTATTTTAGTAGCTTTTTGGCTTTTTACGAAAAGATGTGCAAAAAAGTAGAGAGGTGATGTGACTAGTTTTAGTTGGCTTTTTGACTTTTTGACTAAAATAGTCAGTCCTATCAGATTTTTTTTTATTTTTCTGAAAAATTTATTTTTTTGGATCGAAAAACCAATTAAGATCTATTCATCGATAATAGGAACAAGTTGGGAGGGGGGCAAGCCACCGAATTTATAGGAAGGTATCCTCTAACTGAGCTCGTGCCTATCAGATCAGACCACGTGATATTGTGAACACCACACCAACTTCAGATCGACCATTTCAGTTCTTATTTACTTATTTATTAACTTTTAACTAAAGTTTTTTTTTTTTTTTTTTTTTTTTTTTATTAATGATAAGATTGTTAATGTGAGGATTGTTAATGAAAGAATTAAGTAATAATGTATTTATTTTGATGATTGTGTAGGAGATGATTAGTAATGGAATTGTTAAATTATTTTTATGTAAAATAAATAAATAAATTATTTTTATATTAAAAAAATTAAAACAAACCGATGCACTTGATAAAAAAAAATTAAAAAAATAAATTTTTTTAAATAAAATAAGCTTAATCTCTTCATTATTTTTCTAATCTCATCCAAAATTCAACCAAACTAATCCTCTTATATGAGGATATTTATAATCCCATGAGACTACCCATCTCTTTTTATTTTTGTGAGCTAAACATAAACTATGTAGAGCCTACACTACAGGATTAGTAGTACAATTCCCCCACCGACTAAACCAAACAAACATGACTTTTGATTATTGATGCCTATCAGATCAGACCACGTGGGTGTTCAAAAAAAACAGATCAGACCACGTGGTATTGACCACGCATGTAAATTTTTTTTCTTTTCTTTTTTTTTCATCTTCAGGTTGTATATATTTTGTAAAATACAAGTTAATTATTGTTTAATACTTTTTTTTTGTCCATTAAACACAATAAAAACACTTAATTTTTAAAAATATAAAATATATATATATATATTACTCCTAAATTTATTCTTAATGACAAAAATTTAGAGATCATTATTCATTACTCAATGACAAAATAAAATAAAATAAAATTCATATCACTTCTAAATTTATTTTTAATGACATAAAAATAAATTTAGAAATCAATACTTAATGACCCAAAAAAAATTTAAATTAAAATTCTACTACCCCTTATGTACACTAATGTAATGAATGAAGAAGTAACACTTAAAGACACCAACATATCTACCAAATATTTTACTAAATGTCTCACATGTTGAGACATTTGATAAAATATTCAATAGAAATGTTGGAACTTCTAGCATTTTCTATAATAAATACATTATATTTGCGTTGTGAGCCATCTAATCATTGAAGTTTTTTTATTTTATTTTATTTCTTACGTTATTGGTCTCTAATTGAACATTTTGTGTTTTTTTTTTTTTTTTTGCAGTGATTTTTTTAAAAAAAGATTTTCCATAAATATTTCACTTTTTAAGTGTATTTTAAAAATAAAAATAAAAAACTAAATACAAAAAAAAATCACTAAAATCAAAAAAAAATTAAGTAAAACGAAAAAAATAAATTAACAATAATTTTCAAAAACAAAACCAAAGAAGGTGCTTCAAGATGTTTGAATTTCCGTGACTCACGCTAGTCTATCAATATTCATCATTGTTTGGTTTCAATTTTTTAAATTCAATTTTTTTAAAGTTGGATTTTTTATTTTTAGTGAATATTTTTTAAATTTTAAGTAATTTTTTTACTTTTTAAATGCATCTTACTTAGATGTATTTAAATAGTAAAATATTTGTGAAAACATATTTTAAAAAATTAATAAATATACAAAAATGTGAAACTGATTTTTTTTTTTTATATTTTTTGGTATTTAGTGTATTTTTTAAAGATGTTTTTCACAAATATTATACTTTTTAAGTATATTTATGTTAGGTTCGTCTAAAAGTTCAAAAAAATGCTTAAAATATTTAAAAAAATCATTGAAAACATTAAAATACGAAAAATAAAAAAAAGTAAAATTTTTTGAAAACTGAAACCAAATACTTCAGAAACAAAAAATTTACACCTACAAAAAACTTTATAAATTGACCAAATCGAAATGTTGGACCAAAATAATACAAAACTTATACTTCGTATACCAAAAGTATAATTAATCTTTTTTTTTTTTTTTTTTATGGTATCAGCCATGAGGACTACCTTAACACATATTTAATCATTTGGGGATAAAAGTTAAATTTTAATAATCAAAATACTAACACAAAATACATAACTTGGATATACATATATATATATTTCAAATTTGTACTCAACCACCCCTTTTTCTTTGGTTAGCTCATATTGATGGGGTGTTCTTATCATGCTCATAATAGTCCAACAAAATATCATTTTAAAATTGTTGACTAGCATCATGAAAAGTATTTTTTTAATCTATAATGGGCTATGTTTTGGTATATATATATATAAGCAGTGGCGTAGCCAGAAATTTGATGGAGAGGGGACACAAATTAATGATAACATCAATGTGTTTGGTTTGAATTTTTTGAATTAAGTTTTTTAAAAATTGAGTTTTTTAGTTTTCGTGTTTTTTTTGTTTTTAGTGAATATTTTTAAAATTTTAAAAATACTTTTTTTACTTTTTTAGATGAATTTTACTTAGATGTATTTAAAAAATTTGTGAAAAAATATTTTAAAAAATTAATAAATACATAAAAATACAAATAATGTACATAATTTTCATATAATTTTTTTTATATTTTTGGTATTTAGTGAATTTTTAGAAGGTTTTTTTCACAAATTTTTTACTTTTTAGGTATATTTATGTTAGATATGTCTAAAAATTAAAAAAATTCAGTAAAAATAAATAAAAAATCCGAAAAATAATAAAGTATAATTTTTTGAAAAGTATTTTTGGAAAACTCTAACCAAGCAAATTTTTTTTTTTTTTTTTATAATAAACAACCATGAGATATTACTAAACTTAAATATTAAGGTGCCATTTGGTAACACTTACGTTTTCAGTTTTCTGTTTATATTTACAAAAATTTTAAAAACTCAAATAAAAACTTATTTGGTAAAATTTTTAATTTATAAATCAGTAGTCTCAGTTTATAAATTTAGCCAAAAAATGAAAACACAAAAAATGTGTTTCCATTTTGAGTTTTCAGTTTTTTTTTTTTTTACCATCCAACACTAGCCATCACCCGTCACTATTTTCCACCACCGTCTTTTGCCACCACCACCCATCCCTCGCCGCCGCCGCCACCACCGCCACCACTCACCACCCACCTGCCACCACCATCCACCTGCCACCCACCCGCCACCACCATCCACCACCCACTCGCCACCCACCTGCCACCGCTACCGCCACCCACCACCACCCACCCGCCACCCATCTGCCATCACCACCCACCACCCACCACCACCACCAACTCGCTACCACCTACCACCTGCTACCGTCACCCACGCACCCACCCACCACCACCACCACCACCACCCCCACCCGCCACCACTCGCCATCCGCCACCCACCCACCACCACCACCACCCCCACCCGCCACCACCACCACCCACTCGCTACCACCCACCACCCGTCACCGTCACCCACCCACCCACTATCACCACCCAGCACCCACCTGCCAACACCCACCACTACCCGCCATCCGCCACCCACCTACCACCACCACCCACCACACGCCACCACCACTTACTCGCTACCACCCACCATCCGCCACCACCCACCATTACCCGCCATCCGCCACCCACCTGCCACCACCACCCACCACACGCCACCACCACCCACTCGCTACCACCCACAACTCGCCACCGTCATCCACCCACTCACCACCACCACCCGCCACCCATCCGCCATTCGCCACCCACCTGCCACCACCACCCACCACCCGCCGCCGCCACCACCACCACCCACTCGCTACCACCCGCCACCGTCACCCACCCACCCACCACCACCAGCTACCCACCACCCACCGTCACCACTTTCCAGCACCGTCTTCCGCCGCCACTTGCCACCTGCCACCACTTGCCATTTCTCACCTTTTTTTATATATTTATTTTTTTAAAATATTTTGACAATTACCAAACGCGTTTGTAGTTTATATATTTCTAAAAATAAACAAAAAATAAACAAAAACCAGTTTATAAAATTTTTGTAAATATAAACTGAAAACGTAAACGTTACCAAACACATCCATTTGGATAAATGTGAATTTTAAATTTTAGGATTTGAGATTACATTTTATATAAATATTGGGGAGTAACTATTTATAGGTAGATTGAAAAATTAAAAAAGAAGATAAGTTGAGATAGAAATAATATATTTTAGTAGAGAAATTCTATAAAATACATCATAAAAAAAAGTGCCTATCATATGTCATAATTATGATTTTCATGGGTTTTAGTTATGACACATTATAGTGTTAAATATAATAGTTATAACTTCTTGTGGTTCTTATTTTGGCTATTACTATATATCAAGTAATAGTTAGTTATGACTCATTTTGATATTAGTTATGACCTATTGTAATTTTTTACTTTTTTTTATAATTCAAGATGTATTACTTGATTATAATTTATATAGTGGTCATTTTAGTTATAAATAGAAAAAAACATATGGAGGACAAACTCTACATGTCAAATGTACGTAACAATCTAATAAATTTTATATATCTTCATTAAGATTAATTATGTTTGCATGTCAATAATTATACATATCACCATTATATTGAAATTTTTATAAATAATAATATAACTTATCATAGTCTCTTTACTTTCAATTAAAATAACCATTATTGTTCTCATAATTTTAAAAATATCATTGACATTTCACTTTAAATAATATTTTTATAAATTTTTTTATGTAAAATATTTTTTATATGTTAAAAAAAAAAAAAAAAAAAAAAAAAAAAAAAAAAAAAATCCAAAATCCCAGGGGGAAACGTGACCCCCGTGGCCTTGAGTGCCTCCGCCCCTGTATATAAGAGGATGCATGGATTGAGCCATCACACAATTTCAGACTCAACCTTACTTAGCTTAGCTCTTGTCTGCCAAGACAAACATGACATCTTCTTCAGTTGAGGCGGCTCAGCAGGGTGACAAGTATAGGGCTTACTTGAATGGAGAGGGAGAGAAGAACACAAAGTGGAGGTTCGGTGCTCCTCCCAACTATGATGTCGTCAACAAGCTCTTTGAAGAAGGCAGAACAAAGGTAGTGTTTACTCACCCGATAGAAACAATTTCTTTGACTTGTTTGGTTTGTATCTAGAGATATAGGATTTGTTTGATTTGTATTTCAAGATATAATTTTTAAAAAAAAATTTAAAATTTTTGTTTAATTCAAATTTTTTAAAAAAAAATTTCAAAATCACTTTTTCTCTTCTATTTATCAATCAATCATTTTTTCTCTCTTCTCTCTCATTCTCAATTACTTTTTCTCTCACACACATCTACTTGTGTGCGCTGCGGTTCGGGCTGTTTGAGAGTAAATTTACAAACCGAATGGCGGGTTGGCGGATTAGCGGATTGACAAATTGCGGTTTGGAAGGTTTTTGGCGGTTTGGCGGATTAAAGAATATTCTAACTAATTATCATACATTTGCATAATATATAACACTAATTTGTATAATATTTTTTAGATATATAACACAAAGTAATTTTACATAATATGTTTCATATATATAACCACTAATTTGTAATAAATTTCATATCTTAAATCTCTCTCACACTCATTTTTACATTGATATTTCATTAGAAGTTAAAAAATATATATGTATTAATTATAGCAGAGCGGAACGGAGCGGTTCGGTTGGCGGATTATAAATTTTAAAGTTTAAACCACGGTTAGCGGTTAAAACGGTGCGGATAGATGCGAATCGGTGCGGTTTTAGCGGATTTGACAATATTTTGCACAACTCTACATCTACTCAATTACAACAAAATATCAAATCATCCCAAATTCTAAAATTATTCAGCAATGATTTAGACCCCCTCAAACTTCTACCCCCACCACCCCACACACACGTGACGGGTGATGATTGGAGGAGAAGAAAAAAAAAAAAAAAAAAAAGTGACCAATCAAAAAAGAAAGGGGGTCAAAGGGGGTGAGAGGAAAGGGGTTCCCAATCTTTATTCAAAATTATTTTCAAAATATATAACCAAACAAACCAAAAAAATTTCTAAACTCTCTCTACAAATTTTTTTTTGAAAATTTATCTCAACATACAAACCAAACACACTAATAATTTTTGAGAAAAATTTTCAAAATTTTATTTGGTTTAAAAATTTTTGAAAAAAGATTCCAAAATCTCTTCTCTCTACTACACATAAATCAATCGTTTTTTTTTTCTTCTCTCTCCTCAATTATTTTTTTTCTCATAGTCATTTATTCACTTATAAAAAAAAATATCAAATCATCCTAAACTTTAAAACTATATTCAAAATATATAATCAAACAAATTTTTTAGTTTTTTAATCTCTCTAAAAAATTATTTTTAAAATAATATCTCAAAACACAAATCAAATAAGGCCTTTTATCTCTAAATGGTTAAAACAGTTAAGTGGACCACATTTAAAGCGGAGGTCCCACTAAATTAGATGATGGTTTAGTTTACTCAACTGATAGGTACTGACGAGCCAGGATCACCAGTCTCTAAAAATCTTTGATCTCATGTCCCAAATCACTCACAATAGTTAGATCATTTGAAAATTTTAAAGTTTGAAAATCTCAAGACATATCTAATGATTGTGAGTGATTTCAGATACGAGGACAAAAATCTTTTGAGACGGGATACTTGGGCGATTCGGACTATCCTTTCTGTATTTGTTTATGTTTGTGTAGTACTAGTATATCAATGTTGTCTATACCTGACCTATTTGTGTGTCCATTGCAGATTTGGACTCAAGGTTCACTTGAGGAAAAAGTGCAGAACCTTCTCAAGTCATGGGAAATGGAGATTTTCCATAAGATATCTTTTGATGACTTCAAAACCATGGACCCAAAGAAGTACACTTTCAGTCTCAATGGTAATAAAAAGTCCTCTTTCTTTTTAATTTAATTTTTTTGTATCCTATCCTTCTTGTTCAGTCTAATTTTCCTTGTGAGCACTTTCATGATCACAATTTCCAGGGCGAAAACCGACAACCCTGGAAGAAACACTGCAGAAGTTTGGGGGAGGGTACAACCCACTACTGCAGACCTCCTTGCCAGAGGAGTTCCAGTTCTACAACATTGCTGAGGAAACTGCAGCGTCATCGCACCGGGCCTTCACAACAACTTTCCCGCGCGGATTTGCCATAGAGGTTCTTCAAGTTTATTCGGGGCCACCGGTGATTGTGTTCAAGTTTAGGCACTGGGGATTCATGGAGGGTCCCTTTAAAGGGTATGCCCCAACTGGTGAAAAGATAGAATTGTATGGCATGGCCATTTTTGAGGTATATATTGAATATTTTCATCCCAATTAAATCTTTTTTATTTATTTATTTATAAACATCCCCAATTAAAGCTTTTTCTCTTCTTGTCTTCTATTTTTAAGTTCTTTTGGATTTCTAAACAGAATTGAGTGTTTTGAGGCATGAAATTGACAATCCTGGTTGAAACAGTTAAATGAAGAATCAAAGATCGTGAAGGTAGAGCTCTTTTATGATCGCGGAGAGTTGCTTGGAGGTCTCATGAAGGGTGGCCATGGTGGTGCCTCTGATAGTTCCACAAAAGAGATGCTTTCAAGCTGCCCTATCATGAAGGGCACTGGGTGATAATGTGTGTGAGGGTTCTTGTGAAGTTCTTACAACACAACGTGAACAATTTTACTCTTCAATGGATGTAACTTTGACTCTCTTTTTTTTATTATTTACTTTAAGCTTGTTCTCCCTCTAATAATGGGTATAAATAATAAGTTGTTCCAAGAGTTTGGGTCACTGGTTTTACTACACAGTAGTTGTAATCACCAGAAAAACAGATGAAATGAACAGACTATTTTGCTTTTGCCGTATTAACACCTCATGTTCATACGATTTCAATTAGTTAATGAGATAATTGATCGAACTGTGAGAATAAGTTACGCTATGGAATTTGATGAGATGAAAATTCGGAGATAGAGGGGGTCTAAAATTGGCTTGCGGGCCACCCGAAGGCTGCACGCAGCCTGGGTGATCCCGGCTCATAACCTAGCCCATCGGCCCACTTGAGATCCGATGTTATTTTTGTGAAAAAAATAAAATTTTGATGAAAAAAATAATAAATAAATAAATAAATGGTCAAGCCCAGCCCCAGACCCGAATATCCCATGGAGGGCTTGGGCCTGAGCCTGGTTTTCTAGTCCATGGGCCGACCTGGCCCGAAATTTGACTTGAGCTTGCGAGGCCTAACATAGGCCGGCCTGAGACCAAGTGGACCAGGCCGAATAAAAACATAGAGATAAATTACTATCATGTGATAAATAGATGGGGGAAATGGAATGAGATAAATATATATATATATATATAATTATTTTTTACTGTTGGATGTAGGAGGGAAATGATTCAGAATCTGTGAGGCATATTCAAAGGACAAATGAGTAAAATATAGAGGTAGGAAATTCTTAGCAGCCAAGTTGTAGACCATTTTCCAGAAAAATAAAATACCAGTGTTTCATTTTCTATTGTTGTGAACCTGCCTAGAAACTACAAGGAGTTTGGGCAGTTAATAATGTGTTATATATTCCCACAATTTGAAATTTTTCTTCTTTCTTCCCATAAAAGATACAATTTGAATTTTGACCCAGGAAAACAAAAAATTTAAAGATATTGAAGCTCATTAATAAAACCCACAGACGAAAAATAAATAAAATAAAAAAGAATAAAAAAAACTCCATTAATGCAAGCAGAAGTGAAATAAAGGACAATTTTCTTGCACGAGACACGTCATCGACCAAAATAAGGGCTTTTATTTTTGTATAACTAAAAGTTAAAAAGCAACCAAGAAAATTATAAATAAAAGATCAAATCCCACACCGATCATAAAAGGAATTGATCATAACTTTAATTTGTATCTTGGATTTATCAAAGGAAAACGAAAATAGAGGGAAGATGAAATTACTCATGTATATTCATTTTTAATATGCCCTATTCATTTTCAAGGATAATGAGATTAAGAAAGGAGGGAATAAAATATGATCCCAGTAGATCATTACAAAAATCTCATAATTGAGTCCAAAAACTTTGCTATAACCAAAGGATTTCTATATCACATCCCATATACACCTTAGGGGTTACAAGTGACAGATGGATCAACTTGATTTCATGCCTTCTTATTAGAATATTTTACAAATTAAATTAAGTAGAAACCTAGATTTCACTGAGCATTAGAATTTCAGAATGCAACTTAGTAAATCAGAGGAGATCCTATGTGAGTTTTGCAGTTAAAATAATTAGATCAGTCTACAATAATGCATACACCATCATAGTTATTGATTTTTGATCAAGAGAGAAATAACTTTGTGAATGATTCTACACAATCCTTGTATAAGCAGAAAGGAAAAAACAAAACCAGTCCCATCTTTTGTCTAGCTATAACATGATTTAAGGAAAGTTGAATTTGCATTATTGTTGGGTAAAACATCTATTTGATATTGGTTTAGGAGTTCTAATACTATCATAAATCAAAATAATAATAAAAAAATCGAGGTTAAGCCCAAGGGAGGGAACCTGGATATGGAGTTGCACTGCAATATCTGAACAGGCCTTCAATTTCAGGACAGCCATTAGGATAAGGGATTGATCGGTGAAAAGGATCACGCCCTAATTTCTTGCGGCTCAGTGAAGTTAAGCAGCCATAGGGGTCCTGTTGAAATTGAGTCCTCACGAGTGCTTCACCTTTCAAAGCAGCTTCCCTTGAAGTTGGAGAAGCTGGGGTGCCCGAGTAGAAGAACCTCGCCTCTGGAAACCGAATTGCAGAGCGATGCAGCTGTGCAAACCTCTCCTCCTTGAAATCATAACTTACGACCTGAAATTCAGCAACATCAAGTAGTGGTAACAAAGGCAACACTGACAAGACCATTAAGCATGGAGGTTTAAGCAAAAATATCTTTGGCGAAATCAAATTCAACATCATGATTTAACCCAAAAAAACGTATTTCAGCCTCTGCAGAATAATGGGAATTCATGCTACAATGAGTGGACTTACAGTTATATTAAGTGGATATGTGCCAGTAAGTTCGCGGAACCGACAAACACTAAAGAGAAGATTCTCAAAACTGTCCCTCGCATGTTCTTCTGTGAGTGCCCTCCATCTCACATTTTCTTGATTGCCTGTGCAGACAATATACAGTGGCACAGTCAGAGTTGGATGATTCATAACTTGTACACAGTGAATAAAATTTCAACAGAGATTAATATAATGATATATTAGGGGAAAATGATGAAAAAATCATGTAATAATTTTCCTTTTATTCCATCTCAACATAGTTGATGGTAGAACTAATGCAGCAGGTAAGCTCATCTTGCAGCATAAGGGCTTAATTCCCAGTCCGCTAAACAATTTGATGAACATGGAATTGCTTTGTCACTTTAATTAACTATATACAATAGTAAATATTAGTAAAATAAAGGCACCATTTCAATACGATTTGTGAAAGTGTTGTTTACCAGGCTCAGGACGAAAATAGCAGGACAGCAAGAAAATATACAAGTAATGTTGGAACACTAACCATTTCCATAGCATGGTTTATATCCAACTATTTTGGAGATAAACATAAATTACAAGATTGATTCAATACAGACATCTTTCATCACTTTTTCCTCCTCAATGTACTTGAAGACTAACCTTGTTGCATAAGTTAGCAAGAATTGCCTAATTACCAAACACAAATTTCATTAGAGAAAGATAAGGTCCAATTCTGCATTTTCCATGCTCCATGGAACATTACAAGTTGAAGGTTGCGTGTAAACAGCTATCTTAGCATAGTTTCAACTCTTTCAATGTGATGTATTAATGCAAGAAAGGTTTAACATCTATTTTGGTTGACTGTAATACTCATTCAAGCATCTAGCTTTCGTTTTTTGGTTGTCATTGAAGGAGCTGCTATACACTATCCTCTTTGATAAGCAAGCAGAATAGAGAAACAGAACAATAATATAAAAGTGATTGATACCCGACTGTCAAATCGCACATATATTTGGAAAGGTTATGCACTTAATGCATGAATTATTTACCCCAACTTAAAATATAAAAAAAAATAAAAAAATTATAAAAAAGGAGAAGAAACTAACAGTTACAAACAATATCCAGCATAAACACAAAACAACAATGGTCTTACTAAAAAATTAACATCAACTAGAACTGAACAAACCTGATGCATTTCAAACAGGCTAACAATGTCCCCCTACCCCCCAGAAAAAAGTGCTTTTGTGGACTAATATAATTAATAAGTCTCTGTTAATCCACATTTTTTACAGTTAAAAAAGAAAAGAAAAAGATATGTCCATTAAAACTAAGCCCTGTGCAAACAAATTCAGGTTATCTACGAGAACACTATTTCCTCGGTGACTTTAGGGTTCAACTATAAGTTGAGAATTATGTATGCAAAAAAATAATCAACCTCCATTACTTGTGCAAAGCATACAAATGCACATGCTTGAACCAATATCAAAAAACCAATGGATAGAAAGCCTAATGGGTTCTTCCTACAATCAATCATCTCATAGACCCTAATTTTTTTCAACCAAAATAAAGTATTAGAAAGCAACTACTCAAAGTGAGAAAAACACTAGACTCACCAAACCATCCCTTTGATTCAGCAACAGTCCAGTAGCTCTGTGCTTCACTCCTAGGCCCCGCATCTTTCCGAGTCTCGCCACCACTGAACAAGAGCAAGGCCTCACTATCTTTGGTGGCAATTTCTACTCCCTCCTGTATATGTGTCAAAAAAGTTGCTGCCTGGCCTGGATGCTTCTGATAGGACTCCAAAAACCAAGAATCCTCCTTATCAACCTTGTCACAACTACTACTTGTATAAATTGAATGCCCAGCAACCATTACAAGATTCCGAAGCTTCGCAAATGGATACGTATCCGAAACCCTATTAAATTTCCTAGAATAACTCACCCCCTGAAACTGGCTCTCATAATGAGAGAAAATGACGATGACTGTGAGCCCAAATGACAAGAAAATGAAGAAAACCAACATTGGGTGCAACTTGTAGTAGTACTTAAAACGATTTCCAATAGATTTAAGCATTTTGACGGGATGAAATAGTGAATTTTTGGGCTTTCTGGCTCGTTTGATGGTACCGGATTCTAAATCAAAGTCACCACTTGGGTAAGCATGAAAGGACTTGGGATTTCCAGACCCAAAAGAATAACTTTTCATGATAGAATGAGTCCAGTCAATGGATAGGGAAAGGGAGAGTAATCAAACATACCCAGATGGAAATTTACATAGACTAATCAGTGGGATCATGAAATCTGATTCGAACGGTACATTCAGGCACACCCAGTTAGGGAATTCAGATAGAAGAATCAATGGGATCACAAAAATCAGATTCAAATTGAAAAATCAAGCATACCCAGTTGGAAACTAAGAGAAGAGAAACCAATGGGACCTTCAATTACCGATTCAGATGAAAAATCAAACACAACTACAGAGAGAATGAGAGTTATGGGGCCATTCAGTTGTGTTAATCTTTTCAGATTCAATATAGGACAAACCCAATTGACAATTTACATCAGAAATTGAATCAAACCATCACCGTGCACGGAAATCTTATGACACGGAACAAAAAAGGGAGCACATATTTGAAGGTAGAACTTGCAGAAAGGTCACTACTCGTCAGAATTTCAAACATAAACTATAATCGATCGATCGATCATCGAGAGAGAGAGAGAGAGAGAGAGAGAGAGAGCTCACCGCATGTTCATGAGTTCCATGAAGGACAAGAAAGATGTACAGATTCCTGAAATTTCTTGTTTAGAGAACCATCGGCTCTGAGAGACGCAAGTATTTTTCTCGAGGAGGCGATGGCCAAGACTGAAGACTCCGGCGGAGTCAGGACTTTAGATTTTTTTTTTTTATTATTATTATTTTGTCTTTTTTTTCTTTTTTGTTCATAATATTTTGACAAATTGACATTTTGCTCTAGTTTTTATATATTTTTGATTAAATTAATATATGAAGTCTACCTTTGAAGTTGACTTACACGTCATTTTTCTAAATAAAAATATAAAAATTTGGCAATGTTAAGTGACATTACGACACCTATATCTCCATTTGATATTTTTTACGAGTTAATTCTATTTTCATATATTAATTTTTCTTAATTTACCTATTTAATAAAACAAATTTTATATAATTTTGTTTTAGAGTAAAAATACCAAAATGTTCTTATCTCTTTCTACTAAAATTCTAATTCTAAAACACCACATCCATTTTCTATTACCATTGTCATCGTTATCACCACCTCTATCGTCCGCTATCCCCTCTTGTCATCTCTTTTCCCGTCCATTCAAGACATTCACAAATGGAGCTGTTAACATACATGTTAGTGTCAGTCTACAAATTTTAGCTAGTGAAAGATGTTATTTTCAGCTCCAATGGAGTTGTTAAGGAGTTGGCTAAACTCAAAAAATAGTGTTAGATATTATTTTGCTTGCCACAGTTAAGAGCATCTCCAACGGTTCAGCAAAAGTTTCATCAGATTTGAGTAAAAAATGTGCGATTTCCTTGATTTGATACTTCGCGCTCCAACAGTTTTCATCAAATTCGTTTCACCAAATTGGCGCCGGGCAACCGGTTGGGTGACCGGCCGGTCAACCGGTGAAGCCCAAAATTTTTTTTTTTTTTTTTTTTTTTAACCGGTTTGAACCTTTTGAACTGAACTTTTTGGACTCCTGGGTGGTCGACCGGGTGGTCAACCGGCCGGTCGACCGGGTGGTCGACCACCTAGGCAAAAAAAAATTTTTTTTTTTTTTTTTGGACTGTTTGAACCGTTTAGTGAACTGTCTGAATTTTTTTCTGGGGTGACCGGTTGGTCACCCGGATGGTCGCCCGGTTCTCTCATCCCAACGGTCAGTAACAGTAATTTGCTGAAATACTCCGCCTGTACTCAGTTTGGTGAAAGATTTGCTGAATTCTGAATTTGATATCAATCTGATGAAACGGTTGGAGCATGAAAAGGGGCCTTTTTCATCAAAATTTAAATTTGGTGTTGGATTTGGTTAACCGTTGGAGATGGTCTAACAATGGTTCTAGCCATCAACACAGAGAGAGAGAGAAGAGAGAGTGAGAGGGATAAAGTGGTGGTGGGACCCACCCACTGTAGTGACTGGACGGATGGTAAGAGAAAGAGAGAAAGGAGAGGAGAGAAAAAGTGAGGGAGTAAGAAAAAACTACCAATATTTGTCTTTTTTATTATTATTTTCTTATTTATATATCATTTAACATACTCCTTAATACATCCATTACATCACCACTCACTCTCTAAAATTAACAAATTCTTAACACACATTAACACATATTTTTAAGCTCCACTTTTATCACTTTTTGTCATACACTTTAACAAACAATTTTAGTCATCCCATTGTGGGTACTCTTATGACCACCTTCTGCCATAAATCATATACTCCCACTAGTTCCCTGTCGCAAATCAATCACTTTTGATGCTTAACTTTGGAGGTCTAGGATGGAAGAGAGTTGAGAGTGGCGATGACGGTGGTGATAGATGGCTAAAGGTGACGGCAATGATGGCAAAAGAGAGTGGATGGATGGAAGAAAAATTAGGATTTTGAAATTAAAAAGAAGGGTATTATTGGAATCAAAATCTATACTGAGCTTTTTTATTTTTTTATGTGTAATGAGAATGTGTTCATTAAATGTGTACACTATAAAGAAACGATGCGTGAAAATAGAATTACTTCTTTCTACCACTGACAACTACCTTTTCACCAAATAATTTTCTTCTTTCGTTTTTGTTTTAAACCTTTTGCACGTCAAATAATTTTTTTATTTTTGTTTCTTGTTATAAAAAATAAAAATAAATAAAAAAGCAAAAACTTGTTTAATACTTTATTTAAACAAATACACAAAAAACTGGCAATGTTACTAACTTAAATTAAAGAGATTTATCGGAATATATGGATGAAAAAAAGTCAGATAAAATTATTATTATTTTTTTTAATTTTATTAGGCAAAATGTTAACACTAGTTGGGGGTGCTCTTATGTACCTCAAACAATAACTAAATTAATTAGATTAAAAATATATATCCATAATTTTAAATTTTAAAATCTTTGTATAGAAAGTTAGAAATAAATTTTAATTATATCTTTTAGCCATATATTATTTTGAAATTTGAAAATATTTAAAAGGAAAGTTATTCAAATAAAATCTTAACCATCTATAATTTGAAAATATTTATTTCAAAGTATTAATAAAAAATTATAATTTTTTGTTTTTAAAGTTTAAAAATACATGTAACAAAAAATACATGTAGGTAAAACTATTGACATATCTAGTCATATTTGATTTTTAAATTTAAAATTCTATGAATGGAAGTTCAAAAAATACATGTAGGTAAAACTATTGACATATCTAGTCATATTTGATTTTTAAATTTAAAATTCTATGAATGGAAGTTCAAAAATAAAACGTAGTAATTGTGGGAGGTTTTTTTTTTGTAAGTCTTAAATATTTTTCTTTATAAAATTACAATTGATTTTTAGGTTCATTAATTTTTTGAGATAGACTCAATGAGTGTGTATAGTAGGGGTGGGCGCGAGTCGATTGCAGTCACGGAACCTTCAATCCGCTATCCGTTCGTCAGATTGGGAGATTGGAGAAAATCAATCTGTATCTGTCCGCCAATCCGGCAAATGTGGATTGAGCGGATTGACGGATGGATGCAAATCGATTTAACGGTTTAAAATTTTATAAATTTTTAACATAATTCAACTTGTACACTTCTTAAAAAAAATAATAAAATAAAAAGTATTACAGTTAATGACTTAAAAAATTATTACAACCACTACATGCCTTATCCAAAGAAAGAAGGTTTGAAATTTTAGAATATTACAATCACTGCATACCTCATCCATATATTACAATCACATCATGCCTCATCCACATAAAGTATTACAATTTGTGGTTCTTACAATATAAAAACAATTCAAACCACCAAAATCATGAACAGAGTAATAGTAGAGATTGTATGCCTATGTATTGTTAAATTTATATCTGATTTTAAAAATAAAAACCAACCAGCATATATCATCTTTTTTATTTATTATTTTTAGAGTTAAATTTAAAAAACAAAAAATATAGATAAATAATATATTTATTTTTTTCAATTCAAAAAATATATTCAAGTTGAAAACTCTTTTTCAACAAAATATATTTAACAGAATATTTAAACTCTTTTTTAATTGAAAACACAAACAAAATATCTAAACAAATTGAAAACACAAAATCTTACAAATTATTAAGAGTGCTCGTGGTTTGACGGTTCGGTTGTGACGAAAGGAACTTCAAATCCGCCATCCGTCCAAAACTAGACAGATTGGAAAAAATCAATCCACAACCGTCCGCTCGTCATTACGCATCCGTCCAAAATGCAGCAGATCGGTTCGGTTCGGTTCGGTTCGGTTTGATTAATTGGGCGGATCAGCATATCCGTTGCTCACTCCTAGTGTACAAAAATAAATAAATAAATAAAAACTAAAAAACTTCATGCAACGAACGTATCAATTTAAGAATTAATTTGTCGAAATTGTTTTTGGTCAAACGATGGCAAATCAATTATTTAGGAAATTTTAACAATAATTCTCCTTCGTCAACATGCACTATAAAATAATATAAAAAGTTAAATTAATTGAATTATCAACTTTTAGATCTCGTTTGAATCGTTAAAAGTTTTAAGTATATTTTTGAAGCTAGTTTAAATTTTCAAATTAAATTTCAAACAATGGCTCACATAGCCAAGCACATCAAAGAATGATGGTTTAGCATAGAAATAAAGAGCATTTTCTACTTTAAAAAAAAAAAAAAAAACATGGACATTGCAGAACATCTTGCCGTTACTGAAAATCATCATGGTTTCTCAATAAAATGCAGATGATGATGAGTAGACTGTTTTGCTTAGTTTCTTACAGTCATCATATTAGACTGTTAATGGGAAAATTACTTTGTGTTGCAACATATTTCTACTTTATAAACCATACCAAGCAGAGTTGTACATGTTTTTACATTAGCACTTCTTTTACTTGCACAAAAACGGATCAAAGAACCGTAGATAACGTGAGAATTGTCTCTGGTTCTGCGATCCATTTTCATGTCTATAGACTTTTTCTTACATTAGAGGGACATGGGGTTGTTGAAAAACAAAAAAAAAACTATACAAAATTGAACTCTGTACATTTCTTCTGATTTCATACACATTCTCTCCTCAGGTAGATTTTATCCTATCCAAGCCGTAGGATATCTGCAACATTAACGGAATTAGGGTAAGTATATATTCATCATTTGTCCAATAGAAAAAACAAGAAGCTATAATATGATTACACAGAAAAACATGAGTATAGGTTACCAAAACAGAGTGACACTGTTCTAAAAGAGGTACGAGTAATGAAATTAAAGCCTGCATTTCCTCTTTCAGCATGTCGAGGTCTTTGTCTTTAGCCACGAGCACGCCAATGAAAGTTTTATTATCAGGCACTAGTTTGAGTGCAACCTGCAGACAATGTCACTGTCAATTCAAGATGAAAAAGCAAAAGAGCTAGATTACCATTGTATGATGCGTTTGCATAGGTTCAAAACATGATCAATGTAGTCCTAAACATTTGGTTATATTGGTGATGAAGTGAAAGAATTAAGCAGATTACAATACAATACAAGGGAAGCATGAATGATTGTCTTTGTTACTCTGTATGCAGTTGCAGAAATCCATCCATGCCACGGTCTTAGAGTGATACCGTATGCCTCTTCCACCGCTTGCTCCATGCTCTGCCCAAAATCCTTCACTAACAATCTCAACAAAGCCACCGTGAAATCCAGTGCTCTGCAAGGTAAAATTGAACCCATGCTAACTTGGGCATATCGTATATTTAAAGCAAGATTGAGCTTTCATCAAATACGTAACTATACTATATATTAAGCAAAAAGGGTTTTTAACCTCAAGTTTTGTGGGAGCTCTACTCTCCCAATCTAAATTTCTTAATTTTTTGATTTAAAAAAAAAAAAAAAACCTTGGCATTTATTAACTTCTCCCAACGCCCAAGTCTTACCCTCATAATAACACTTTAATGCATTAAGAACAAATATAAAAAAAATTCTTTGAAATTCAACACATATGAATTCCTTAAAAAGTCTCAACACATATGATTATTATCCCTCATAATAACATTTTAATCCATTAAGAACAAGTATAAAAAAAATTCTTAAAAAGTCCAACACATATGATTATTATCAAAATATTAAACTTTAATATAATATAATAAAAAAAAAAGACATTTAATTCCTTGAAAAGTCTAATACATATGATTATTATCAAAATATTAAACTTTAATATAATATAAAAAAGGAAAAAAATAAGACATTTAAGAAAAAAAAAAAATTTAAAAATCGCAATTCAGAAAAAAACCTTAGCATTTATTAACTTCTCCCAACCCCCAAGTCTTACCCTTATAATAACACTTTAATGTATTAAGAACAAACATAAAAAAAAATTCTTTGAAATCAAACACATTCCTTGAAAAGTCCCAACACATATGATTATTATCCCTCATAATAACACTTTAATGCATTAAGAACAAGCATAAAAAAAATTTCTTGAAAAGTCCAACACATATGATTATTATCAAAATATTAAACTTGAATATAATATAATAAAAAAAAAGACATTTAATTCCTTGAAAAATCTAACACATATGATTATTATCAAAATATTGAACTTTAATATAATATAAAAAAGGAAAAAAAAAAAAAGACATTTAAAAATCATAATTCACATATATAGATAATTGTAAACACAATCCGTGCATAGCACGGGTGATATGCTAGTTAAAAAAAAAAGGAAAAACAAGAGAAAAGGAAGAAGAAAAGACCATCAACATGGCTTAGTATACTCTACTGTGTAATGTTTGAAATTTGGATTGGATTGGATTGGATTGGATTGGTTTATCTTTGTTGCAATACACAACCTAACCAACAACGTTTGGTTCCCACATTTTCTAAGACTACTATTAAACTGACTAATGTAGGAATCAAATTCAAGATAGTTTGGACCAGTTGTTGGGATTTTTAACCACCATTAAATTAATGTGGGCTGTGTCATGCACACAAATTTATATCAAGAATTTATATAATAATAGTAAAAAATAGTGATACATCAATTAACAAACTGCAGAGCCATTTACGAGTTGACTCTAGAGTTTAGTTAGGTCAAGAAAACCTTCCATGGTATTTTCGGTTAGGTCTGCAGGGCAATAATAATTTTCTTTTTATTTTTTTTATAAAAGTAAGAATAATATTAATTACTATTAATAATATTTTTAAAAATTTTAAAAAAACAATCAGCCAAACAAATTTTTCATCTTCTAAAAAAAATAAAAACATAAATATTACCGGGTAAGCCATACAAAAGCTCTGCTACAGCTGGTGCTCTTTCTTGCATTGCCTTCACTTGCCTCTTTCTTCAATATCTCAACCAAACTTGAGTGCACTGAAGGGTCAGATTCATGCATCTTCTCCAATCTCTAGGGATAACACAATACAAAAATAAAACAAATGCTTGGACATGAAATCCCTCAAAGTAAAAAATATTCTGAAATTCCAGAAATACCCTGGATAGAATATGGGACTAACAGACAGATAAGGGTAAGGCTCAAAAAAGACAGATAAGGGTAAGGCACACCACCAATATCAAAGTTTAATCAACATGAAAATGACAGAACAATGATCAATGATCATATGGACATAAATACCCATACTAGAATGAGAAATGACAGAGAAAAAGCAAGAATGTGACGAATTATAGGGGTATTATAGTCCTGCACAAAAAGTCAAAAGGGGGAGGAAGAGGAGAGGGGGTTTTCGAGGGTGACTTGGTGGGGCAGTTGTCATGCGTGTGTCCTGCACATAACATGAAACTTACAAAAAAATAAATAAAAAATAAAAAAAAAAAAAAAAAACCTAGCCAATGGAGCCTTGGTTCACACTTTCCATGTACCTGGATATTCTGATCCATGTCTTGTCTCAGAGCAGACATCGTTGGCCCTATCTTATCTGCGTAAAAAAAAAAAAAAACATACCACGCAAATTTTACATACATATGTTGTCTCTATTCAATGTTTTTTGGAAAGATTTGTTCAGAAATGTGAAGAACAAAGCCACGATAATCTTCCAATCGTAAAGTCATATGAAAATTTTAGAACACGAGAAATTTAAAATATGATCTAACGATTAACTATATATTTGATTAGGAGGTTTGTGAAGGGATTGAAAAAAGAAATGAGAAAATGTGTGTGAAATCATGTGAAATGTAAGTTTATTTTAAGATATGAAAATTTTAGAACACGAGTACAAAGAAATAAGAAGACTGTGATCGAGGGAATCTTATGCCGAACATAGAAGTACAGTGAATATGGTTAGTTGATAAAAGAGGCAACTTGGTGAAGACCCTTCATGAATTATGTGATAATATATTGAAATCAGAGCAATTAATAAAAGACCCGAATCCTAAATTTGTGTGTGTGTGTGTGTGTGTGTGTGTGTGTGTGTGTGAGAGAGAGAGAGAGAGAGAGAGAGAGTAACCAAGAACTTGAATGACCAAGTTGCAGACAAAGAGAAAAGGCTTGGTGGGGATATGGGCGACAGCATCATTATGATCATCACCACCAGGTTTGACTTTGACAACTACCATGGATAGCTCTTCAATGGCAGACCTTAGCTCTGACCCCTTCTCCATCTCTCTCCTCCTCTTCATCTCAACCCTCTCTCTCTATCTCTTCTTGATTCTTGTTCTTGCTATATAACTATATATCTCCAAATGGGTATTATTTATCTAATCTAATTTCCAATAGCTTATAGCAATATTGTACTGTTTGACTACTGTGTATAGATAGTGAGAGAGAGATAGATTTGCATCAATGGCTGATTCAAATGGTGAGAATTGCAACGGCTTCCATCAGTAACATATAAAATCATTCATAGGAAACTTGTGAGGTCTGAACTCCAATTTTCTTTATTTAGATATTAGTTTTTAGTTGTTTTTTTTTTAATAGAAATATGATTGTGACCTGTTATTTGACATTGAAGTTATCAGCTATCTTGTAGCATGTATGTAATGAATTGTTTATATCAATCTAATTTGGGCCCAGGTGGGGAAATGGCTATATTCAGAATCTCAACCGTCCAATGTATATTATAATTGAGTTTTGCTATCAAATTTGAAAAATGCTTATAACTGTTGATCAATTTTATAACTTCTTTTTTATTATTTATAAATGTGACATACAATAATAAAATCTTTAACAACCATTCAAGACCAATTGTTGGGCTTTTGTTACTCTCGTTGTATGCAACACAATCCCTAATTGGCATAATAAACCCTATGGGCTCGTTTGTTTAACTAGCTCCGAAGTAAGATTGGCGTATGAATGAGGTGGAATTTACATATAACTTGTTTGATTAATTTATTAGTTCCTGAATTGTTACTTTGGATGGTATGCTACTCCTATACTACAATGGGATTAACTTTTCCGGATAGAAGATAGGATTGCGAAAACAATCTAACGGCTTAGTGTTGGAATTTATTTTATATTATATTTTTATAAGATTAACATAATACCCATACTATACTTGGTTAAAATAAATAATCAAAATTTTTAAATTAAAATTAAACTTTATATTTAAATTATATAATTATTTTGTAATTTTGATTAACTGGAGTTAGTTTGAAAGTTTTAATATTGGAATACTAAAGTAGCTTAGAAATTAAGTTCAAGTCGATTTTTATGTCAATAATTCTTAGTTCATGCCTAATCATTAGAGAATTGTCTTGGTTCATATCTAATCCAAAAGTTACGTGGTACATTTATTTGTTTAATTTTTAATTGATAAATACATTCAAAAATATTTTTTATAACATAAATAAGAAATATGACAACATATTTGATATATATATACATTTTTTGAACTTTAATGAAGAAAATATATATTTATTTTTAAAATATGTCTAATATATCTATTGCACCAATATCAAAGTATATTTACATTTGAAAAATTATTTAAGACCAGATCAAGTTAGTCTTTTTTTTTTTTTTTTCTTTTTTTGTTTAATCTTAGAACATGAACAAAAAGTGATGGCTTAGTTTAAACAATATTTTATAATTATAAATTTAAATTGTATCATTTTTTTTGTTTAATCTTTTTCTCAATAGAATTAGATCGTTTGATAATTATAATTTATAGCCTAAAATTTTATTTTTTATTTTCATTTAAATTTTTTAAGTTATATATAATTAAACATTCATTTGGATTTTTTTTTTAAATCTCAAATGAGATGCAACTTAGACATGGTTAAAATTTTATTTTTGACTTTTCATTTACAAATTTTTTAATTTAAAAAAATAGTAAAGCCAATAGTTTAATACATATATATATATATATATTATGGTACATTTTTAAAATTTTAAAATTAAAAATAAATAGAATATTTAAATACGATTAAAAATGACATAATTAAAAATACATGTATTTTTTAAGCACGACATATGTATTTTTGGACATGGCATAAAAATATGCACTGCACATGTATGTTTTTTTAATTTTTTTTATACGTGCTATACGAAATTCCCTTTTAGATTAATAAATGTGTCATAAATATTTGAAAAAATTGGTCTAACATTCCTCTCCAACTTTTAGTAATGGGAGAGGTCCATAATATATATATATATATATTTGTAGCCTAAGGTCCCTCACCCACACCCATATATCACACCCTCTCTCTCTATATATATATGCATCTACCAAATCTCTATTTCTCTCTCTCTCTCTCTTCCGTCTCTGTATTCTCTCTCTCTATATATTTCTATATATATATATATATATATATCTGTGAATTTTGGTCTACATTGCAAATTTTTAATTAGGGCTCTCTCTCCCTCTCTCTCTCTCTCTTTATATATATATATATATATTGTCACAACCTAAACCCGCCCCAAAGTTTAGTGTCGTAATCGGCCAGTAATCCTGAGATTACCAAAGGCCTCTAAACAAATTAAACAAAATACAGGGGCTAGCGAAAGCAAATACAAACATATAACGTCCATAGAGCTGTGTAGACATACATGTGACAGAAAATTGAAGACTTAATTTACATATTTAAAAAAAAGTCATTCCCACGTCACCATATATACAAACAGAACAACAAAAGATATGTTCAGTCATAACAAAAGAAATACAAAAAAGGTTTTTAGCATTGTTCACAAAAACTTGACCACTTCGCAAAAGGGAACCTCCTCGAGAGACACAGTAGCTAGCTGACAAACAGAACTCCAAGCAATCAACTCTGAGCCTGGTCACGCACCTAATCCCCTACATACATAAATAATGCAGTGAGCTAGAGCCCAATGAATAATAACAGAGTAAATGTTTTAATGAATGATATTCATAACAAATTCAGAAATCAGAATTCAAATCAAATACAGATTCATATTTATATTCGTATTCGTTTTCAGAGTTCACATATCCCATATGATCATACGTTGTACATCCATTAGCGCTAACAAATCTGATGACCCATAAAGGGATAGCCATAAAGGCATTCTGATGACTCATATGCACAGAGACGTTTCTGATGACCTATAAAGGGACAACCATAAAGGTATTCCAATGACCCATAAAGGGACGCATATCATATGATGCTAAGGATGCCACAAATACATTTCAAAGAACTGGACCATCATTCATTTAATCTCAAAATAACATTTTAGGAAATAGATCATATCATATCATAATGTTTAGAAAATATTTAACATTGAACATAGCTTTATAAGTTATTACTCACAGATGGCTCCAATAGCAGAACAGATAAAGCAGACAGATTAGATAATCTACGGCACGTGACCTACATAACACACAACAGATACATATTGAAACATACATTTGGAAAAAAAACTTACCTTGTTTCTTTTCTATCTCGGTGTGTTTCTAATCCTTATTCTCATTATTATATCTTAATTAAGGCTTACAAATGCCTAAGATGCAATGAGGATGCCAAAATATGAGTTGTAACACTTAATCAAATTTTCTTAAAAACAAGGTCTTCGTTTGAGTGCAACTTTGGTGGCTCGAGCGGTCTGCAAAACTTTGTAAAACTTCTGGGAGCTCTCATTTTATGCTTGAGAGCAATTTCCCATACTCGAGCGGAGGATAAAAAATAAGAGTGGTCGCTCAAGTGCAAGTTATGTTGCTCGAGCCACGACCCATGTCTGCAAAAGTACTGGAAGCTTGAATTTTACGCTCGAGCCAACTTTTAGTCGCTCGAGCGAAAGTGCAAAACAAAGAGTGGTCATTTGAGTGCAGGTTCTATCGCTCGAGCGATGATGCAGAATTTTGGAATTTCCAGATTGATGTTCAAGATGCAAAACTCAAGTGTAAAGCTTCAAAACACATCCTTTAGGCTCCAAAACTTGAGAAAATATGTCTAAACTTATAAAACATCAAGAATTAAGGATCATTTCCCAAAATCAAGGTCCAAAAGTAAGTCAATTGTCCAAAATTCAACTTGAAACTTCCAAAACATAACATGCATGAATTGTTATGAACTCCAACCTTCTAAAACATGATCAAATGATATACAATGGCATGAAACTTGATGAATTTCCAAAACCAAGGTGAAATAATGACATGCATGGTAGAATTACTTGAAATCAACTCCAAAATGCTATAGAATGCACATGCATGCATGATTCCTTTCAAAATCATCTATCTAAATTCAATTCTCATACTAATCTACTTAATTCTCTTGAATTTTCATGGAAATGAACTTAATGTCTCAAATTAAGATTGAATTCTTACCCTTAAGCCTTAGTTATGTAAGAATCTCAAGGTGTTCTCTCCAACTAATAAGTCCTTAGTTTGAATTCAAAACAATTCTTCTATCCCTCTCTCAAGTCTCCTTCTTCTTGGTTGAACTCAACTCTCACACACACACACACACACACACACACACACACACACACACACACACACGTTAGGGAGCTCAAGAAGACAAAATGAGAGTGTTTTTGTAAGTTCTAGAATTAAATTAGCCTTATATAGGCTTGGATTAAGTAAGCTTAATTAAACTTGATTAGGCTTAGTTAATTTGATCTATTTTATTCTAATTATTTGATTCTGAATTGAATTTCAATTAAACCTACCATAATGTTTCAAAATTTTCAAATAACACATAAATCAAGTCAATTTCGTGATCAGATGCCGATAAGGCTTTCAATTCGCATAATGAAACAGAAACATAGACAGATATTCCTACCATGGACAGATATAAACACAATTCACACATTTAATGCTTAATTAACACATGATTTCTCCTTAATTACCCATTAAGCATTCTTAATTAAGGATTATAGGCTAATCACAAGTTGGGGTTGTTACATATATATATAAGAAGGATTGATGTTTGTGGTGGTGTTTCTAAAAGAATTGACTAAAAGATTAATCCAACACGTGGTTTGTGCTTGGAAACATAAGAAATTAGGTATGGTAGTGGATAATATCTCTGCTATCTGTTTCTTCTTCTACAATTCAACATCCTTAAGCTTCCATAGCTATCTGGGTGTATATTCTTTCTTAACTCTAGTGTACTTAAAAATGAATATGAGTTGAATGACAAATATATTGGTGGCCATGTCCCTGTTTTCTTTACAGATGATATATATATATATATGTTTGTAAGACACAAATTTGCATCGCTTGTTAAATTACTTCCCTTATAGAGGAAAGAATTAAAGGGTTGATAAGAAACTATTTCATTTTTTCTTCTCTCTCTTCTCTGTATAATACAAAGAGAAATTTCTTCAAACCAGAGAAATTTCCAAAACACAGAGAAAATCAAAGAAATTTCTCTAAATTTCTCTGAGTTGGGAGAAATTTTTTTGAGTCGGGCGAAATTTCTCTGAGTTTGGGCCAAAATTTTGATTGATTTTCTCTGGCATTTGAATTTTTCCTGACCCATCAAATTACATTGCTTGTTTGATTTTTACTAGTTAGTTATCTCTTTGTGTGTAATTTTCCTCTTGAGATGAATTTTTTTTGACATCACAATTTTCTCTAAACATATTAGATTTACTTTACTCTATGTGTCTTGCTTGATTTTCTATGGCTAGTTGTCTCTTTGATTTTCTCTCCAATTTTCTCTGGTATTTTAATTTTTCCTGACCACATTAAACTCCCACTAATTTGTTTTGTTTGTTTGATTTTCACTAATTAGTTGTTCATTGAGCTGAATTTTCTCTAGTATTTGAATTTTCCCCAAAAACATTAAACTCTCACTAATTTAGGTTACTTGTTTCATTTTTACTGATTAGTTGTCTCATTGTGTGTAATTTTTCCTTTGAGATGAATTTTCTCTAGCACTAAGATATCCCTTTTAGATTAATTTTCTATGAACACATTGGACTTTCTTTCTCTCTATGCCTTGCTTGATTTTCTCTAGCTAGTTATCTCTTTGATTTTCTCTCAAATTTGCTTTGGCATTTGAATTTTCCTTGCCCACATTAAGCTGCCATTAATCTATGTTGCTTGTTTGATTTTCACTAGATTTCTAACTTCAAATTTTATTTTTGATCTTTTGGGATGTGTAGTGTTTGCTATTTTTTAAACTGTAATTAGATTTTGTATTTTAAGTTCTTTGATGAACTTAGTATGGGTGTTTTCTTGTAAAAATTATGGAAAAATTGATCTGTGATTTCTCTGTGTTCCAAAATTTCTCTGGATTAAAATTTCTCTATTTCGAAATTTCTCTGCTTCAAAATTTCTCGGTAAAAATTTGAGGGACCACAACTACTATGAAAATATTTCATTTCCTTTATGCTATAAAATCTTAATATGAGGGATCTTAAAAAAAAATCCCCTAAATATTTTGATGCATAAATAATTTTTAGTTCTTTAATCATAACATGTTTTGTTTAGTTTTTAAAAATAAAATAAGAAATTTATAAAATTTAAAATTATATGAGACTAAACTCACATTTGAATTTTCTTTTAAAGATTTTTAAATTTCAAATTAGATATGGTTCAAATATGGTGGGCTACAAATGGCTAACTTTTTATTTTTATTTTCTACATTAAGATTTTAAAATTTTGAAATCATGGATATGGTTAGATATAATAAAATTTATATGCTATATGTATTTCTTAATACTTAAAATTTTTAAAAAAAATTAAAAAAGTTTTAGATTAATGTTTTGAAGCTCATAGAATGTTTTAGACACTTTACTTAATATATAGTGTAGATAAAGATATATATGGAATAATACTATAGCAAGTGTTTCATTTTGAAACCCTAAATCATGGGATATATCGAAGCAATTGTTTTCTTTTTAACTGAATTTTGAAATTTATTATATACTTTTTTTTTTCAAAATCATGGACTAATTAGTCAATAACAAAAATTTCTTGTTTAAAATTTTAAAAATCTAGGAAATTGGTGTGAGATTTTGGAGCTTTCAAAAGTCTTCTCATTGAAATGTCACTTTATTATAATATGTAGTATAGATAGATAGATAGTATAAGATTGCATACTAAAAAATTTTCTAATCTTTTTGTTACATATATAATCTTAAAATATCTCTCCACTATAAATCTATCAATTATTCCATCAAACCTTATAGTTGAAATTAGTCTCTCTGTCACTTTCTATTTTACTAAGAGCAGTTATCCTTAGTCATCTCCAATAATTTCTCAATTCTTATTAAAAAATACTCCCTAATCATAAATTTGCTAAAATTTTCACCCAATATAATTATAAACTGTATTCTAAAATTTCTCCTAAATCTGTTCCTCACATCAAATTTTCAAAAGCTCTCTCTCTCTAAAATGTGAATTTTTAAAAACTGTGAATCTAATAAATAATTAACTCAAAAATTTTCTCTTCAACCAAACCTTATAATATAAATATGTGGTACACATATCCTCCCCTCTCTCTCTCTCTCCCCAAAATTGATTCCAGAACTTGGCAAACATCTTCAAATTTTTAGAGATAATTTTAGATTGGACCCAAAGCCCTTATTCAAACAACTCCAATGGAATAAAAGTTGAGAAAATCAATATTAAATATAAAAAAAAATGAGATTTTTATCACACATCAGCAATTACATAATATTTGAATAATATATTGGAAGTGTTTTTATAAGTACCAATAAAAGTCAAAATTTTAGATATGATTCATGATGAAATCATAAAATACCAACACCAAATAAAAATTGAAAATTAAAAACTATAAAATAAGTTTTAAAAATAATTGCTAGCAACACCTTTTTTATCCTATGAATAACAACAACAAAATTCAGCTTGAGTACAAACTACATGTCTTGTCGCAATATATCAAAAGTAAAGAAAATCGAATAGATAATTAATCAAAACAAATAAAATATCCAAAAAAAATGTTAAAAATTGCTTAATAACTGCATTATTTATTTGATTTTTCAATGACTGTTAATGTCACTGTTGAAAATAGTAAAACTAAATTCATACATGTTGTACAAATTGTGTAATTAAACAAGATAAATAGATTCATGATTAATCAAATTACATAATAGAATAAGAAAACATGTTGAATATTACAACCATAGAAATACACAATACGATAAAAGGTAAAGAAAGCAAACCGAAACTTGTGTGATACCACAGTGTCCTTAAAACAGATTAGCCGCCTCACCATGGGTGTTGGAGGTATGTCGATTTCTGTCTCCCAAGATACGACGGTCAAAACCAATTAATGCAGAAGCACATTTTGAATAGTTTCGGCGAACTTGATAATGGTTGCACTCTCTCTAACAAGAACCAAAGAAGGGACTAGCAAAAGAAGATAAGAAAAATTTTCTTTGGTGTAAAACCATCTCCAACTCTTTATCAAAACACTATCTCCTTTTTTCATAAAAAAAAAACTCTCCAGAATTATCCGTTTTTTTTTTTTTTCAAGTTGGAGGGGAAAGGCCTTTATTTATACAAGTAGGGGAATCCTTAGCCATAAAAGCTATACATTAATAGGGCCATCAAATGCCATTAACCAAGGCCGTCAATTCTAGCCATTAAGGCTAGAGTTATTAAGGTTGAAAACCTATGGCCACTAATATGGTCATCAACTCCATCATTAAAAGATGAGAGTTACAAAGGTCTAAACCTCGCATGTGCTTAATATATACAAATAAATATGTATGCAATGATGTTTGAATAAACTAACTAGATGGGTCACACAATGGATACCAATGTTGGGTTACAACCCGATCCAAACCCAATTCTCAAACACATGCACAAGCTAAGCCCAACACAACACAACATAGCTCAAGCTTAAGATTAAGATTAAGTCTAAGTCTAAGTCCAAGACCAAGACCAAACCCAACACATGCACAAGCACAAGCACAAGCACAAGTACAAGTACAAGTCTAGGCCCAGTCTAAATTAAGTCAAAATCTAAGCCCAACTTTTATTGATGTCCACTTTATGAGACAATTCTCATTCACACCTCAATAGTTTTGGCCCATCATTTTTATATTGTAATCTTCTCACTTGAGAGAATACAAAACCACCCAAACCCACCTCAACCGGCGGTTGGGTCCCACTTTAATTTCGAATTAAAGTTGCCGAAAAACCATTATTTTTCAACAATACCTTGTATGAAATTCAAAATCATGGGGAGGAGACCTGAATGGGCATGAAGGTTATGCCTATAGAGCCCCTAAAAATAGTATAAGTCATACCTTTAGGTAACAATCACCAATTCACAATACAAACGACTATGAGTTGTATCAAGGAAATTCACTAACAGAAGAATAAAAAGAATTCCAATAAAGCCATACAAATAATGAAATTGTCATGAGACAATCAATCAAACAGAGTAAAATCTTGAGACTTTGGCGTCTTAGTATCTCCTCAAACGTCTGCATTTTAGTATCACCATGGATGTTTTGATAGATCTAAATGTATATATAAACTTCTATAATTTTGTAGGTCTCCATAAACACAAATGCAATTAACTCCTATATATAGTGGGAGGATATGATATATGTGAGTTTAGATTAGTGGGAAAAAAGAAAAGATTAAGAAAGAGATTTTAGGAATTTAAAATTCAAAATTCAAAATTTGTTCTCATGATTATGAGGTGATTAAGAGGATAAATTTGAGGAATTTGTAATTCAAAATTTTGTTAGCATAATATTGGGTTTTGTTTTTGTAAATTAAAAAAACAAATAGAATCGGGATGAAATATTTTGATATAGATAAATATAAAATAATACTATAACAACCGTTTACTTTTATACACATAAATTTTTGAATATTAGCATACCAAGTGTTTCTTTTTGAAATTAATACTTTCCATTTGAAATTCATTAATTATGGAATATTTAGAATTTTTCTATTTATTAAATAAGAGTTGGCTAATAGATTTTTGGAAAAATTATCCAAAAATCCCATTTGGAAAAATGTTGCTCCATTTAGTCCTAGAAGTTTTCTTTCAAACCAATTAGTCCTTTTATTTATGGTATATTCTGGAGTTTACTTGTTTACCCTCGAGTGTGATTTTGGTTGTGATTTTTTCCTGTTGTTTGGGTGGGTTGGTTATGGTATGGTGTTAATTTTTGAAATTTTTGAAATTTTTGCGTAGAGTGATTTGTGGGATTAGTGATGTTTAGCCATTTGATGTGAGGGGACTGATGCGGAATCGTGGTGTTATTGTTGGTTTTTTTTTTTTTTTTTTTTTTTTTGGTTTGATTTTAACACTACCACCCACACAAGACCCACTACATACATGATTCTGACAAATGCACCTTCATTACCATGCACTTTCAGTAAGTAACATGTACACCTCCAACAAATCATCGCCAATAACATGCAAGTCATCAACATTCCATAAAAACTCCAACATACCTACAATTGCACGCACTAACTGTAACAACGCCCGCGAGGGGCCTCGCTACAGTTCGGACTCGATTTTTGTTGCGGTTCCAAATCTCGAACCAAAGAGTCCAAATCCGGCAAATCGTTTTGAGAAAAACAGATTTTTTTGAAAGAAGTGCCAAACATGGACTGCTTTGCCAGATAACAGAGTCGCCACCTAAATATTTTAAAATGGGAAATTTAGGAAACCCTGACTCGGTGCCAAAAGGCCACGTGTCCGTCATCACCAAAGTTGGCTCGGGAACTTGGGTACGATTGGGGAAGGTCACATCGTGAGCACCCCCGCTCGCCCGGTCAAAGACCGGCCTCTACTAACCATGATATCTGTTTTTGAAAACATTGTGAGTTCTTATTCCAGTTATTAGCCTAGGTTACTATGTGATGCTCGCAGCAAACAAGTATAGACTGGGCCGTCTGAATTGGAACAAAACACTTCATGTCTGTTTGTTTGAAAGTGGTTTGATGGTGCTACCCGCAGGTAGGCTAAAATGCGGATTTGCCACCCTCAGGTGGGCTTAGAAAACATGATTTTGCCACTATCTAGTGGGCTTAAAACAAACAGTCAATGTATTGTCCCAATTCAGATAACTCAACCTCCACCCACAGGCATTCAAGGCAGTTATATCACATAAGCACATAGCCTCATGGCAAGCATGCTGTCATGGCAGTCACTCACACGCATGCAAGGATGCTAAAGCATAAAAACTCACCGAGTACTCCAAGCCAAAACAGAAAACTGATTAGAAATCAATGCATGATCCTAAGTATACAGAATGCCTAATGCAACACATGCAAAATGCAACTAAGATGGCAGGCTCGGCTATTCTAAAGATGGCATGTGAAATGCTACAGCTATCAAGTACTCAATTTGGAATTGAAATACAATGCAGTTTGTATGATGCGCCGAGCCCGGTGCATGCAATACAGATGAATGATGCAAACATACTGTCATACTGTTATGCTAATTGAAATATGTCCTATATCTAACCATACAAAGCGGGTAAATAAAAGGGAGAAAGAAATGGGGGTTGGAAGACATACATCACACTCACACACCCTTATTACAGCATTGCCCTCGCGCAGAGGGTCCGAATAAATATACAGTCCGAATGAAAGAATAATACAGTCCGAATAAACAGTCCGAATAAATATACAAATTCTTAATTAATTGACAAATTAATTACAAAAGAAGTAAAACTGGCGTGCAGGCCAGGGACTGCCTTGCTATGATGAATGATGTATGTTGGGCTGCCTTCTCGCGGAAATCCATTGGGATGCCCCAATTAGCCTCTGTTTGCAGTGTTTCTCGAAATGCGCGCCGGATTCCGAAAAGTTGCTAATTCTTCATTTTGCTGCAACAGAGAGCAGGAAAAGGGCATAGCAATGTATTTCACAAATATATGCATGCCTCGATCCTCGTGCCACCAATCGCGCATATCGATGCATGATGGCCGAGGAACCGAATTGCACAACTTAATATGGGATGAATGCAAATGGATGCTACAATGAAAACCTAACTCCATCATGGGTAATCCGGAGTTTCGGTGACTTGGGAATTGAGACCCGTTCCGTCACTCGGAGTACGAAACGTGCCTCGTTTCCCGTGCCCGGGCTAACTCCTATCCCGAACACGATGCAATATGCATGATATGCATGAAATGCAACTAACATGTGATATAGCATGCACAATGCTATGAGAGTGAGATGTCTCGAAATGCGCGCCCACGGGCACGCAAACCGAGAAAATGGCATACAAGCATAAGATGACATGAAATATGATATATAATGAGACTAAAATGAAATGCCTCGAAATGCGTGCCCACAGGCACGTAATCCGAGAAAATGGCATACGGAATGCAAATCGGATAAAACAGAAGTGTGCCTCGAAATGCGTGCACGCGGGCGCGCAAACCGAGGCAATGCTAAAATAGAGATCAGATAAAACTGAAGTGCCTCGAAATGCGTGCCCACGGACACGCAAACCGAGGCGATGATGTGCGATGGAAAATCGGATAAAACCGAAGTGCCTCAAAATACGTGCCCGTGGACACGAAAACCGAGGCGATGATGTGCAATGCAAAATCGGATAAAACCGAAGTGCCTCGAAATGCGCGCCCACAGGCACGCAAACCGAGGCGATGATGAAATAAGAAAATCGGATAAAACCGAAGTGCCTCGAAATGCGTGCCCGCGGACACGCAAACCGAGGCGATGATGAAAAGCAAATCGGATAAAACCGAAGTGCCTCGAAGTGCGTGTCCACAGGCGCGCAAACCGAGGCGATGATGGAATGCAATGAGATGGCATACGGAATGCCACGATGGGCTTGCACCAACATGGGAGAGCCTCAGCTCACTCACATAGGAGGCCGTCGGGTAAAAACAGAGTTGCCTCGAAATGCATGCCCGCGGACACGCAAACCGAGGAATGCATGAAATGACATAGGAAAAGATATGCAAGCATGCAAACCGTATTTCAGCACTAAAATGAAGGGGGAAACAGCCCCGAAACAAATCGAAATGATACCCGAAGCATGCAATCATCCCGAAAATGTGAAATTAGGCCCCGAAATGGCCTATAACCATGCTATTCATGCAAAATATGATCATGGAAGCAAGAACAGTAGCAAGGCAGTCCCAAATATGTCATTTTTCAGTAATAAACATGGCCAAAATGTAAGCATAGACATGGCAACAATAGCTCGCAAGAATACGGTAAAAGAGAGGATTTACAAAGCAAGTAGTATATAGAAAATTCAAATGGAAAAACTTTCTTCTACAACACTGAAGAGGGCCCAAAAATAAGCATATATTCAGTTTATGGAAACCCCAAAATCAGAATAAAATCATGCTAACAATTCCATGCAAAATGGAGCTCAAAAGAGGTTATAACAAGAGACATGCAAAGCACACACCAAATGACAAAACTTTCTTCATGAAACATGTAAAGGGGATCAAAATAAGACCCCTCTTAGCTCTGACCAAGAGCCAAAACCACAAGCAAAAAAGGCTACAAAATATGCAAGATTTAGGGCCTAAAATGGATTTCAAAGAGAGGTGGTGTATAGAATGGCCAAATGAGGTTGAGCCCTTCTACAATGTTGTAGAGGGGCTCAAAATAAGCACAAAACCAGTAGGGGTTGGATCACCAAAAACAGATGCAAATAGACTAAAATTAGCATGCAAGATAATGGCATAAAAAGTGATATTGAAACAAGTATATGATAGAAATGCCAAATGAGGTTGAGCCCTTCTACAAAGTTGTAGAGGGGCTCAAAATAAGCATAAAAGCAGTAGGAGTGAAAGCCCAAAAAACAAAAGGAAATAGGGTAGAAATTTGATCCAAGAAAATGGTACAAAAATGGATTTTGAGACTTACCCTTGAAGACCTAACTTTCTTTGCTTCTTGGCTTTGATTTGTTGCTTCTTGGCCACTGAAGAACACCTCCTTGCTGCTGAAATGGAGTTGGCAATGGTGGTGCTTAGGGTTGATGAAGGAATGGCTCAAAGACTTGAAGTTTTTCTTGGAATTTTGGCTATGGAAATGGAAGAATTGGAAGATGAGCTCTTGAGGTCAAATTTTGTAACCTAGGCAAAGGAGCTATTGGTCCCTTTAAATAGGCAAAATGGGGTGTAAAAGGGGAGGGAAAAGCACCCAAGCTTTCCCTCCCAAAATATCCCCCGGATGGGGTGATATTTTGGCAAAAATATCCGGACAGCTGTACTGAGCTGGAAAGGGAGAAGCAGGCCGGCCAGGTGGTTTTCTGCAAGGTGGCCGGCCGGCCACCACCAAAAAATGAAGAGAAGATTTTCTGGCCGACCACCATGCAAAGGTGTCCTCCAATGTGTGTAGAACAAGGCCCCATGGTTGAAATCTGGCAACTCTGAAGCAGGAGTCACAACATAGAGCTTGAAGAAGAGGCTCAAAAATGAACTGCACAATTTCTGGCCGACCATATACTTTTTGTGTCCTCCCATATGTGTGCAACAAGGTTCCAAGGTCGGAAATTGGCAACACTGAAGCAGGAGCCACAACATAGAGCTTGAAGGAGAGGCTCAAAAATGAAACTTTGAATTTCTGGCCGACCAGTAGCTTTTAGGGTCCTCCCATGTCCCCTGATCACAGATATGTAGCTTTGGTTGGAAGAAAATACCCCCAGGGTGTTCAACATTGGCCCGGAAGTGAGAAAAACGGGCTCCGGAGGAGCGAAACTGGTTATCTGGGATAATTGCTGGCTTCTCACCCCCCAGTGATCTTCCTGATGTTGAAACAGAGGTACCTGCCAAGTTTGAACAAAAACTAATGAGAAATGAACCCTCGGAGCCAAAACCGAGCAATTCGGGATCCCGAAAATGAGCATCTGATGCCGGAAGTGGTGTTCAGCAGTGAAGTGGGTATCTGTGACCCCAGTGTCCCTCGGAATGAAAAAACAGAGGTACCTGCCAAAAATTAGAGAAAACTGATGCAAAATGAAAGCTCGGGACCAAAACCGCGCAGTTTGGGGTCCCAAAAACCGGCTACAGGCACCGAAAGTGGCATACGGCCACGAAGTGGGCATCTGAGACCCCAGGGTTCCTCAGAATATTAAAACAGAGGTCTCTGCCAAAAACCGGAGAAGTCGGAGATGGTTGGGCGGTCCCGAACCGAGGCACACGGCCTGACGGTTCCGAAAACCGGGAACCGGGCTCCGAAATGGGCAAAATGGCCTACGGCCACGAAAAGTAGCTCACGGCCACCGGGAGATAGTCTACGGGACTACTCCCTTCCCTCAGAAAAGAAAACAGGGAAAACCGAGCCTGGTTCGCAAATCGAGACAAGGTAGAGAAGAGAGTTCGGAAGTCCGGAGACAGGGCGCGCGGCCGCGACTCTGAGACTTCGGAACGAGCACAGCATGCAACATCACCGAGTGCTCAATCGGTGACGTCTGAGTCTTAAGGTCGGTCAAAAATGGGGTGTCTACAGTTGCCTCTCTTTGACAGAACTCGGAAGTCATAACAATGACGGGAGTGAATGTCAAAGCCTAGAGACGACCCATTTTTGACAAGGCCGAAGACTTAGACAAACATACAAGATAGACAAAGATGCGCCCGCAGGCATGCCCACAGGCAAAGGGGCAAAATGCAAAGAAGATAGGCTCGGAGCCAGGCGATCATGCAAGTGCAGCAAGCTGTAATGAAGCAAGTATTGACAAATAGATGCAACAGTTTTAAGCAAGAATGCAAAGCAACAACTACATTTCATGCAGTTAGGAATGCGGAGAATTATTCAATTCTCGTCGCGTCTCACACGGAGAAGATACGATACCTGCGCGATTCGTCTGGTCGCACCAGCCTCAAATGAACCGTACATACAATGTCGTGCCTGCAAAAGAAAGAAATTCAACAAGAACAATATGCTAACAACATATATTCAATATGATTCCTATGATTCCAAAAGTCTGACACACACAGTGTCGGTGAACAAATGCAACATAACGCAAGAAAAGATAATGCGTGACAACGCATGTTCAAGCATAGAAGTATTGTACACCAAGAAATCATGCATGACAATGCAAAACATTCATGAGAATGCGAATTATGAGCCAAATAAAGCAAAACGAACATAAATCAGGATGCCCATTTGACATGAAATGATGAACCGGAAAACGCGCATTTCGGCGACGGCAACTCAATCGCGGCCTCTGATTCACCTCCCGGAGAGGTCACAACATGTTTAAAAAGGATACACTCTGATTTTGATGAATAATGACGAGACACATGTCAGAAATTGCAGTTAAAGTTCCAGCGGAACAATTCGGCGCCAGAAAGTGCACTTTTCTTCAACTTTTTCAGGTCCCGGGAACTCCAATTTTCCTCAAAATTTGCAGAGAGGTAGGGGAGGGGGTGGGGAGCATGGTCGGCCAGCCCATTGCCCTAGGAGAGGCCATCGGCCAGGGGGCAAAAAGTGGGTGGCCGGCCAGCCAGGTTAGGTGGTCGGCCGGCCACTGCCCAAAAGCAGGGGCATTTTGGTCATTTTGGCATTTTCTATATATACACACCTCCAATGCCATCCGAAATCACTCCCCCAAGTGTGAAATTCTCTCCTCTTGCTCTCTAAGCCATTTTCTCTCTCAAATCTGCATTTTATACGCGCCCCTCGGCCTCCCACGCAAGTTGTTTCTGCGAAATCTTCCCGCGTTAAGCACTTTAAGCCGACTAAACTTTGATTCTGGGGCTTCTCTTCTCATTTTCACCAGTTGAGGTAAGTTTGTCTTAATATTTGGAAAATTTTCCCGGGGGTTGACTTTCGTTGACTTTTATTTCCCGAGAGTTGACTTTTGTTGACTTTTTTCAATTTTGGCTCATTTTGCTCATTTTTGCTCCTCTTTGCAGATTTCTCGACATGGCGGGCCATTTCCCTCACGGCGGAGGTTTTCCCGGTGCCGGAGACGATTACGACATTATGGCATTACCTCTGAGGGTCCGCCCTTTCATTCCCGATCGATATGCTCCAGCGGTGCATAGGCTTCCGCGAGCCACTTTTCGTCATTTCACCGATTTTAACGATCGGGCACCCAGGGATCTTCTTCTACGAGAGCCAGAGCAGCACCTCTCTTATGATGCAGAGGTATTTTACTTTATTCTCTGCATTCCTCGCGCATTTCATACTTTTGCTATGCTTAGACACACAGTTAGCTCACGACCTAGTACTTGCATCCTGAGCATGTGACTTAAACACTTGAATTTCATGAACACCTGGCACATTGAATAATTGGGGACGCGCAGTGCACATTAATTAGAAATTGAACACACGGCTCAAACATTGATTCACCGAAGACACAACCCGAAGTTTGAAAATGAGCACACAGCACATACTGACTAAGAGTAGAACACACAGTCCCTGAACTCAGATTTTCTGAACACGCAGCCCAGCTTTGAAGCGAACACACAGCCCACTGATTAAAAGTAGAACACACAGTCCTAAGCTTGAAGCGAACACACAGCCCGCTGATTGAGTAGAACACACAGTTCACTGATTGAGAGTAGAACACACAGTCCCAAACTTTGATGTCCTGAACACACAGCCCAGATCGAAGCGAACACACAGCCCACTGATTGAGTAGAACACACAGTCCCAAACTTGAAGCGAACACACAGCCCACTGATTGAGTAGAACACACAGTCCCAAAACGTGAAGCGAACACACAGCCCACTGATTGAGTAGAACGCACAGTCCCAAGACTTGAAGCGAACACACAGCCCACTAATTGAGTAGAACGCACAGTCCTAAAACTTGATTCACTGAACACACAGCCCAGCTTGAAGCGAACACACAGCCCACTGATTGAGTAGAACACACAGTCCCAAAACGTGAAGCGAACACACAGCCCACTGATTGAGTAGAACGCACAGTCCTAAAACTTGATTCACTGAACACACAGCCCAGCTTGAAGCGAACACACAGCCCACTGATTGAGTAGAACACACAGCCCCAAAACGTGAAGCGAACACACAGCCCACTGATTGAGTAGAACACACAGTCCCAAACTTGAAGCGAACACACAGCCCACTGATTTTCTGAAATTTGAACACGCAGCCCAAAACTTTGATGTACTGAACACACAGCCCAGATTTGAAGCGAACACACAGCCCACTGATTTTCTGAAATTTGAACACGCAGCCCAAAACTTTGATGTACTGAACACACAGCCCAGATTTGAAGCGAACACACAGCCCACTGATTTTCTGAAATTTGAACACGCAGCCCAAAACAAATCATTTGCACACAGCTCATTTTCACTTCATTTGCTGATCTACGCATTTATTCTAAATGCAGGTTCGCTCTCGCACAGTGCGAGGGTATGGCTCCGTCACCGCGAGAGAATGGTATTTTGAGCTTCCGGAAGCTGTCCGGGAATTGGTTGACTTTGCAGGGTTCGGGCCATTCTGCAGAGGATTATCTCATTGCCTCATTAGTAGGACTTTATTTGCTGCTTTGGCGGAGAGATGGTGGGACACCACCAATTCTTTCCATTTTTCTGCCACCGGGGATATGACCATGACCCCGCTGGACTTTGCTGTACTGACCGGCCTAGACATAGGCGGTGGGCCCATTCCCTACGACGAGGATATGGGTCAGTGGAAGGCTGCCTGGATGCACCTATTGGGGACACACCCGCCTGTAGACAGAGGTTCGGGGAGAGTCCGATACTCCTGGTTTGCTTTGCACTTTCGGCGGCCACAGATGGAGCCCGATACTCCTGAGGAGGCGGAGCAGTACGCCCGCGGTTTTCTCATGTACCTCCTCGGCACCACCTTGTTCGCTGATAGAGGGAACATGGTAGGGTTATATCTACTGAGCGCTCTGGTAGACCTATCACAGGTCGGTCAGTATGATTGGGGCGGCGCTGGCCTGGCTACCCTTTATTGTTACATGAGCGCAGTCTCTCGCGGGCGGGGGGACTTACTCGGCGGCTACTGGAGAGCCTGGGAGGTACATTCTGTCCTCTTGATTTACATTTCTGCTCCTCATTACTTATTCACTGCACGCACGGCGCACCTTGCATTCTGTATTCTGCCTTTTAGCACCTTGTATTCACATCCCGCACTGCTTTTCTCAGCTATGGGTATATGCATATTTTCCCACATTGGCTCCGGAGATGGAGGTGGCAGGACCTCCTATGACCCCGTATTCACTGATGTTTGAGGGTGAGCACTTACCGAGGCCTCGAGAGACTCTCTTCTCTCTGCGACAGTACTTTGACACTGTTCGGGCGACAGAGGTATTTTAGAACTCTCAGTTCTTTTGCATTTTCATCTTTCATCTGCTCTATATGTTCTGATTTCTGATTGATTTATGCACTGGTCATCCGCAGATCACCTGGCAACCCTGGGCAGTCTTCGGTGATGATCTCGAGAATCAGTACCCCGGGGGGTCGACTAGTTCTCAGTATAGGTTCCTGCTCGAGGGACCAGTCGGCAGGGCTTGGTTCCTGGGGAAACGCTTTCAGCGCCAGCTATGGGGGGGTAATTCTCAGGACCCTCCTGCTGTGCCTCCAGACACCATGCGGACTGCTGATAGATTATCCCCTGAGGAGGTCAGTAGTGCTATGCAGGGCACTGATGCTTTATTATATCTCATTGAGGGGAGCTACACCACCTATCGCCGCATATATCTGATGCCCCCCTTGACGGGAGTACGGGCTCCACCACGGAGGTCCACTGGCGCACCATCTTCGAGTCGTGCTCGTGCTACAGACATCCCCTCTTCTAGCAGGGCTGGCGCATCTAGAGGTAGAGGCAGTTCGATTCCTCCGATCCCTCCGACTCTCGATCACCCTGGATGGCCAGAGATGCCGACTGAGTTGACGAGTTGGCAGTATGGGGTTACCTCCCCGATTCCGATCCCTATGGAGCCTCCGACGCCTGGTCACAGATACGTCAGTGATCCTGACTCACCACCGGTATGTTCCACCATTTTTCATTTGTCACACAGACATTTTGGCAGTTGCTTATTTATTGATGAATTGAGCTTATGTCTGCAGCCACCTCGGGAGTACATAGACCAGATGCTCGGGGTGGTGGCCTCACTTGAGGGGATGGTCCTGCGTAGAGAGGCACAGATGTCCATTATGGGCTTCCAGGTACCCTTCATCTCTCTTGCATTTATCATATTTCTGTTAATGCTCTGGTTTTGAACATTCCATTGCACTGATAGGCTGTGTAGAGCACATCTGACACACACCCCACTCACATACTGTACTTGCACCTGTTTTTTATGGCTGGACTGATGTATTGCACTTTTCATTTTCAGATGCCTCCCGTATATGCTTCGGCACGGGGTGGGCCACCAGGGCCTTCTCAGAGAGGTCGAGGTGCTAGATCTGCTCGAGGTACAGAGACTCGAGGAGCTGGGCCATCTAGGCCTTACCGAGGAGCTCGAGGAGCAGGGTCGTCTCGCAGACGCAGGGCACCCATTGTCGAGGATGAGGAGGAGGAGGTCGCAGGCCACATATCAGAGACATCTCCTGGGGAGGGAGGCTCCGGTCTTGGTTCCGGGAGCGGAGACGAGCCTGAGGGGGATCCGGAGGATGACAGCTCCGATCCAGATGGTGATGATGATGCAGAGATTATCCCGCAGAAGAGGATGAGAGGGCCTCCCCATTCCCGTTTCCGAGGGCACTGATGTTATTTCCTACTTTATTCTACTTTTTAGCTAGTAGTTTGTAGCACTTTGCACATTGTTAGGCAGTTTTATTTTCTGTAAAACTTGTACCTTTATTCTGTTGTAAAATATGATGAAATGAAACAGCTTTTGAAAAGATGTTGTATTTGAAATTCTAAGCATTGCATCGCATTAGTCTGCACAAAATGGAATTGAATGGAAATGTGCCTCATGTATTACCGGGTCAGGTAGTGAACCGACGCAACAAATAAAAACAAATCGACTCACTAAGAAATAACAGAATCTTAGCAAGTTTACAACTCAATAAACAAAATACAACAATGTTAACGACTCAAAAGACAAGACTTAACAAAATTGTGTAATCAAAAAGTAACAATTCAAAAACACAAAAAGCGACAGCTCGACAAAACTTACAACTCGATAAACAAAACAACAACTCGATAAGAAAAACACAACAAAACGTACTTCGGACGGACAATCTGGATGACGGAGCGTATCCGAAATCGAGAGAAATTGAGGCCTTCGGCATTCTTGATGCATGAAAATGCTTCAAACTTTCTTCCGGCGGGCAAAATAGGACCAATGCGAGGCCGAAAACATTTCGCATTTGAAGACAAAAAGGTGGCCGGCCTACTAGGATAGGTGGCCGGCCGGCCACCTCTCCCATAACCACCGAAATGTTGACACGTGTCCTTTGAATAGTGTTTTGCCCCTCTATAAAAGCTCCACTCTTGGAACTTATTCATTTCATCACCTTTCCTCACAAAAATGGAAGCATTTCTCGCAGAAAATCTCACATCTTGGATTTCTGCTTTAGATGGCTCGGAGAAGTTGAATTTCCGGGGTTTTGGCTTGAATGCACTATTTACGTTGAGGCGGACTCCATTGCATCTTCCTTTCCTCCATGCCGCGGCAAGGTTTTGGAATCCGGTGACGCATGTCTTCAGCTTCGGAGGGCAAGAGGTATGTCCTACTTTTGAAGATTTTCAAGCTTTGATGGAGTCCGAACGCTCAGAAGAGATCTTGCCTCAGTCTCGTTTCGGCCATGCCCAAGCTTTAGGGCGGATGTGCGGTCTCAACGCGCATGATGCTCGATCTCTGATTGGTAATGGCATGTTGGATATCCCGAGCCTGATTTACCGATTCTCTGACGCTGGTGACCGCAGCGACCACTATTGGCAAAGTTTCCGGCAGCATGCCCTCTGCTTGTGCCTGCTATCCCATTTTCTGTTTGTCTCGGGCTCCGGAGGAGCTAGCATCCGTTTGATTGAAGTCACTCAAGGCTTGAGGGAAGGAAAGAGTTGTATCGCCATGACATTGGCCGAGACACTGATGGGTCTAGATGCCTTTTACCGCCAAGAGACAACCAGGTTTGCAGGGAGTCCACTACTGCTACAGGTAATGTTTCCCACCCAAGCTCACATGTATATTTGCTCACATCACTCGGCCCTCGGGCTCGGTTTTTCTCACAAAACCCTTATCTTACTTTTCTCTCATCGCACATCTCTCTATTCTTTATTCTCTCATTTTTCATCCCTCCCCAGATATGGTTGATGGATAAGTTGCAAGTTGTGGACTCTTGCCCTGCTTATTCAGCCCGCGGCTACTTCTTTCGGCAACGCCTAGTTAATGCTCCTGATGAGAGCTGGTGGTTTGAATGGATGTGCAACTTGTCAGCAGATCGCATTGCGTGGCGTTGCTCTTGGCTCAATCTCCCGGCAATGAGCTATAGCATGTCACGGCAGGTCGGGATTAGATTGATCGGCTTGACTCACTGCGTGTTCTACTTCCCATTCCGTATTCTGCGCCAGTTCGGCCATGATCAGACTTGCCCACCAGAGGGACTAGAGTATCCGACTACATTTCCAGTTCGAGGCGCACAGCTGGCTCGACAGATCGCAGCATGGAGAGTTAGAGAGCTTCTGGCCCCTGCCCCTGTCTTCAGTTGCACTTTGTCTGATGAGTGCTGGGATTGGCTCAACGAAGAAGCACAAGTTGGGCCCAAGTTGGCATCAGAGGCTTCAACTAGCTCTGGGAGGGGGCGCAGGGACACCTGACTGGACTGTGCCCCAGATTTATTGCTTTATTAGTACTTTCAGGTTTTCGTTATGAATGTAATAAAAAGCAACTTCAATTGTATGCAAGAGCGAGAGAACTCTGTTTTGAAATCAATGAAATTGAAGGTTGTGGTACTGAAAATTTTCCGCTTTGGTCTAAAAATGGTCTTAGTTGTGAAAAGATTAATTTGAACAAAGTCAACTTTTATTAAAACTTTTCAAAACTATTTTCGGTATGGATCAGAACTGGACACACCTGAGATCTGTCACTGAGATGCACAACCCCGAATCCTAGCAACTGGAAAGTTGCCCCTAGTTTGAATAGCACTGTACCGGAGATCACGGTAAATGCTGATGAATAAAGATGACTGAGATGATCAAAATGGACAAAGTTGATCGGGGAAAAGATTATGACTGAACTTCAAGATGAAGCTGCCTACGTATCCCAAAGATGGGAATCAAGTCTTACGTAGTTCAGGCTTAGGTTCACTCGGGTATTTTTACTCTCCTTTTGCGCTCTAACTTTTGCCAAGGCCGCCCTTTGCGGGTTTTCAACCTTGCGAGCTCAGTTTTTATAATTTCAAATTTTCTATGCTCTGAATTTTGCCTAGGTCGCCCTTTCGGGTTTTCGACCTAGTGAGCCTCTCAAGGGTAGTATTTCTTCAACTTGTCCATGTTGATCGGTTGGGAAAACTCTAAGCCATCTAGATCCATCAGAACCACAGCTCCACCTGACCAGACTGACTTGATGATGTAAGGACCAGTCCAATTGGGTCTGAACTTGCCCCTTGGGTCGTGGATAGGAGCTCGGTTGTCTTTGAGTACCAAATCTCCTTCCTTTAAATTCCTGGACTTAACCTTCTTGTTAAAAGCCCGGGCGATTCTGCGTTGATAACCCTGAACATGGTACAGTGCCTTCAACCTTCTTTCATCAAAAAGCATGAGTTCCTCAAATCTGTTCTGCTGCCAATCCGCTTCGGCTATTTGACATTCGGCCAATACTCGCAAAGACGGAACCTCAATCTCAATAGGTAGAACGGCCTCCATCCCATAAACTAATGAATACGGAGTTGCCCCAGTTGAAGTTCTGATTGAAGTCCGGTAGCCCCACAGAGCAAACGGCAGCTTATCTGGCCAGTCCCGGTAGGTCTCCACCATCTTCTGCAATATACGCTTGATATTCTTGTTGGCGGCCTCAACTGCTCCGTTGGTTTGCGGCCGGTAAGTAGACGACCTATGAAAAGCCACATTGTATTTCTCCAACAAATCAATCACCTCCTTCTTGAAGTGGGAACCATTGTCAGAAACTATTTCATTTGGGACTCCGTAGCGGCAGATAATGTTGTTTCTGATGAATTTTGCAACATGTGAAGCTTTCAACACTGCACAAGATTGGGCCTCAACCCACTTCGTGAAATAATCTATCGCTACGAGGATGAACTCATGCCCGTTTGACCCCTTCGGCGTAACAGCTCCAATTACATCAATTCCCCAGACAGAAAACGGCCATGGTGAAGTCATGTTGTACAGTTTTGACGGCGGAATGTTCATACGATTTGCATGAATCTGGCATTTGTGGCATCGCCTGACGAAACTAATACAATCCTCCTCCATGGTGGACCAATAATAACCTTGTCTAAGGATCTTCCGCGCCAACATCACCCCATTCATATGTGCACCACATTCACCCCCGTGGATGACTTCCATCAGTCGTTTGGACTCTTCAGCATCAACACACAGTTTATGCATTCCCAGATGACCTCTTCTATACAGCTTACCCCCACAGATGATGAACTGAACCGACATTCTTCTGATTGCCCTCTTGTCTTTGGCATTTACCCCTGGCGGGTATGCTTCTTTCTCTAAAAAGTTCCAGATATCGTAGTACCAGGGGTGTTCGTCCTGAGCTTCATCTATGGTTGCAATCGACTCATAAGCAGGTACAAATTTCTGGTCGATGATGACTGGACGCATTCGGACTCCACACGGGATGTCTATCATTGATGATAGAGTTGCTAAGGCGTCTGCGAACTTGTTGTTCTCTCTTAGTAGATGAGCGAAATTCAGCTTCTCAAACCGAGGAATCAGCAAATCCAAGGTTTGGTGATACATCATCATATTTTCTTCTTTTACTTTCCAGTCTCCTTTAGCTTGAGACACAACAAGATTCGAATCCCCAATGACGTCCAGCCGTCTTGCCCCTAGTTCCAGGGCTGCTTCTAAACCAGCGATGCACGCCTCATATTCTGCTTCATTATTTGAGACTTTGAACCGGAGTTTGAAGGCTAGAGGGATACGGGAATTGTCGGGTGCTATCAGCAACACTCCTATCCCATACCCATGTTGATTTGACGCTCCGTCAAAGTACATCGTCCAGGTTTCCTCGTCGATATGCAAAATTGATTCATCTGGGAACAGGTACTCGACTGCTTCATCCCCCTCAACCGGGTGGTCGGCAAGGAACTCTGCCACTGCTCTTCCTTTCACTGACTTGCGTATCACATATGTGAGATCAAATTCGGAGAGCAACAGCAACCAACGAGCTAGCCTACCCGTAAGCGCTGGTTTCTCGAAAAGATATTTGATGGGATCGAGTCGTGAAACCAACATTACAGAGTGAGCTAACAGGTAGTGCCGCAGCTTCCTGGTAACCCATACCAGAGCTAAGCAAGCCTTTTCTAGCGGTGTATATCGGGTCTCATACTCCAGCATTTTCTTGCTTAAATAGTAGATGGCTTTCTCCACCTTGTCTTCTGATTCTTGTGCAAGCATGCAGCCCATTGTAGTTTCAGTCACTGACAGATACAAAATCAACGGTTTCCCCGGTTCTGGTGGTGATAAAACGGGCGGGTTCTGTAGATATTCTTTAATTTGCTCAAACGCTGCTTGGCATCGGCCGTCCCATTGGAACTTCTTGCCTTTCTTCAGGAGACCAAAAAGTGGTTCACAAGTCAAGGTTAATTTTGAGATAAACCGTCTTATGAATTGCACTTTACCCAGAAAGCCGCGCACCTCCTTTTCAGTCCTTGGTGGGAGCATTTCTAGGATGGCCTTGATTTTGGAAGGGTCGACTTCGATGCCCCTTTGTGTAATCAGAAACCCCAGCATTTTTCCCGCTGTAACACCAAATGTACATTTTTGAGGGTTTAGCCGCAACCGGAATTCCCTGATCCTTTGGAAAAACTTATGCAAGGCGGTGTAGTGGCCCTCTCTTTCCTTGGACTTGACAATCATGTCGTCCACATACACCTCAACCTCTTTGTGGATCATATCATGTAGTATTGTGGTCGCGGCCCGTTGATAAGTAGCCCCAGCATTCTTCAACCCAAACGGCATTACCCGGTAGCAGTATGTCCCCCACGGGGTGGTGAATGCAGTCTTTTCTCTGTCCTCTGGCGCCATCACTATCTGGTTATACCCTGAAAAGCCATCCATGAATGAGAGCAATGCATGCCCTGCTGTAAAGTCCACTAACTCATCGATGTGCGGTAGGGGAAAATCGTCCTTCGGACTCGCTCTGTTCAAATCCCTGAAGTCTACGCACACCCGGATCCTGCCATCTTTCTTCGGCACCGGAACAATGTTGGCCAACCAAGTCGGATATTCAGAGACTAGCAGGAAGCCTGCGTCAATTTGCTTGGTGACCTCTTCCTTGATCTTAAGAGCCCAATCCGGGCGGATCCTTCTGAGCTTCTGTTTGACAGGTCGGGCCTCGGGGTCAAGGGGGATCCGATGCTGTACAATCTCAGGATCGATTCCAGGCATGTCTTCGTAGGACCACGCGAAAACATCTTTGAAATCTTTTAATAAAGCGACTAAGCGCTCGCGTTCCTCCGAAGACAACGTGGACCCGATCTGGACCAGCCGCGGGTCTTCCTCAGTACCAATATTCACAAAAATGATTTCATCCATTAAGGGTTTAACAAACCTCTCTTGCTCCTGCTCAATTAGTCGTTGTAAAACCGGAGGAACTTCGTCCTCGTCGTTTTGATCAAAATTTTGAAAGTCCTGATTTAAGCAATAAATTAGGGGCACAGAAAAGTACTCGGAAACCACATTCACCTCATTCTCATTAAGTTCATCCAAATCGTCCAATTCTTCTGTTACAACAGACTCAAAAGAAAAGGAAAAAGACGACCTGGACAGGACTGTGGCATCCGGGTTGACACCCCCAAGAGTACCAGACTCAGACTCAGTCGAGCTGGAATCTGATTCCGACTCACAGGACTCGGTGGAATCAGATTCCGGCTCACTACCTGACCCGGAACTGCTGGATAAGAATCCCTCCTCGTACTGCCAAATGAGAGAGGGTGCGATCGATGCATCCAAAATAGCTGCTGGTCGGCTCGTAGCCGTTTCATCTCCAATCATGGAAACCGCGACGTTATTCCCCAAGCAATCTTGGTCGATCGGAGGATCAGAGAGGAGACATGCCAGTGCTACCCCCATTTCTAATTCCGTGCCCTCAGCATCCTCTGCCTTATTCTGCTCAGCCTCAGTTGTTGGGTCTGTCCGCTCTGTGGCGACGTCATCCCCGGACAGTTGCAGGTCGAAGAAGATTTCGAAGCCTGGTACGCGCTTTCTCTCCGCGTTCAGCCACGGCTCTGGGAAGCCGCAAAATGGAAAATCTTCCCCCTCCCGGACGAAGCGTCCATTCAGGGTACCCCAGATGGGCCTATGCATTAGATCAAAAGGCTTCCCAGCCTGCTTCGCTCTGGCCCTGCCGGCCATTTCCTTTCCTTTCCTCGCCCAGTCTTCTTTGGTGGGCAGATAACCCAATCCAAAGGTATGTGGATTATGTGGCACTTCGGCCAACGTTGCGACTCCTTTCCTGCCGCTTCTCCCCAATCCCATCCCCGGGATATGCTGTAGCTTGTTCATGAGGTAGACGGCTTGAGCGCTGACATACAAACCCTCATTCACAGCCATAATGTTTTGTACCACCCGAGCCTCAGCCAAAGTAAATCCCGATATGAACATGTCCTCCATGCCGTGTTCAATCTCCAGGACCGGCGTAGATACCTCTGGAGGGGGATGGATTGATGAGTTCCCAAAAACAATGGCTACTCCCTTTCCATAGGGGTATTTCACCATTTGATGTAGAGTAGATGAGACTGCCTTCACCTGATGCAACCAGGGTCGCCCCAAAAGCATATTAAAGGATGCCGGGACCTCCAAGACATGAAAATCTACCTCGTGTTGCCCAGGTCCAATCTTGGTTTGGATTTTCACTGTCCCCAGGACATCCCTGCTTGTATTGTCATATGCTCTGATTACTTGAGTAGTGGGTGTGAAGTCCACAGGCTTTAACCCAATTGCGTACGCCGTTCTGGCCGGACAAACATTGATAGCGGACCCAGTGTCAACAAGCACCACCGGAATCCATTTGTCCCTGCATTCTACAGAGATGTAGAGAGGTCTGTTATGATCCACGCCCTCAGGCGGCAATTCCTTATCCGAAAAGGTCAATGCCGGGGAACCTCCTCCCGGAAAGACCAGCCCAACTAACTGTTCTGGCGTAGTTTCGATGGAGAGCTTGGCTTTGTCCATGGCAGATAGGACAGCCTGCCTGTGCACCCTTGAAGCCATAAGCAGTCCCCAAATGGAGATGTCTGCTTGTATTTTCTTTAGCTGCTTCAGTACAGCCTCTTCCTCAACTTGCTTCTCTCTCTGTTTTTCTGCCTCCTTATCTTTCCCTGATGCCTCGGGTTGATCTAAGTGTGGGGGCTTGAAATACCGCCCACTTCTGGTCATGTGGTCCACCTCCTCAAGGTACCAAGTGCTGTCTGGTTGGTCACCTGCCCAATCTTCGTCTGTGTGGGCAAGATACAAATCGTCATCTTCCCACCACATTCCATTAGCATCTAGCAGGCACCTGTCTGGTTCCGGCTTGTTTGCGCTCTCAGCATTTTCCTCCCACATGCTCACAGCATGTTCAGTTTTCGTGCTCACAGCACTCTCAACCTCCTCATGGTTCTTTGCTTTCCGGATCCTCTCGGAATCCCATCTCTTTTCTTGTTCCTCCAGTGTTAATTGTTCGGTTTTCAAAATGTCTTGGTCCCGAGCGAAATTCTTCGTACCGGCGCTCTCCGGCAATTCAATCTGATTCTCGGCCCTTCCGGCCACAAATGGTACAACATCTGGTTGATCATCCAACCACCCAACGACTTCTGCTGACTCCTCATAATCGTACCAGTTGATTGACGAATCCCCTGATTCCTGATCATTGAAGAATTGAAGGTTGGCGAAGTCCTCTTCCACCGTAGTCGGATCGTCCCCCGCTGATTCAAGTTTATCCCCCCGGATCATACACAATTCAGCCTCTGGCAACAGCCCCGCACTCAGCTTTGGTTGACTTACTGACAAGATATATCCACTCGGATCATAAGCTCTGCCAGCTAAATTCTCAGTTTGCTCCACCCCAGACTCAACTGTTTCGCTCTCCTCAGAAGCCTGCCCCGTTCTATTCTCGGTGGTCACCACCTTTGGCTCAGGTTGGGGTGTGGAGGTGTCCATCATGCACAAGTCCGTGCTATCAGGGAGGATCACCTCCGGCTTGGGTAGGTGGGAGGGAGTAATGTAGATACTAGGGTCGTAAGACACGCCCCCAGTTTGGATAAGATTGATTCTTTTGGGTGGATCTTGGTTGTGTGCTGGGAGGGGATTGGTTGTGACATTGGGTCGCTCGGGGGGTAGAATGATGTTCTTGTCAATGAGATCCTGAATCTCATGACGCAGCCTGTAGCATTGGTCGGTGTCATGACCATGCTGTTGGTGGTATTTGCAATATTTGGCTGGGTTATGGGAAGGAGGGAGTGGATTTGGTGGGGGCCTCGGTTCCAAAGGTTTCAGATGCCCTTTTCTGACTAGAACCCCGAGGACTTTGGACAAAGGCATATGTAGTGGGGAGAAGGTTCGTTGACCCCTGGGTTGGTATCTTGAAGCTTGATTACTGCTCCCAGAGGCATCAGAAAAAGGTGTGGCCGCTGCGGACCTTGGTTGGGGAGGGGGATTGGTGGTGACCATTCCGACCTCTGAAGTTCTTGTATTGGAAGAGCCACTCGGGCCCGCATTATTACCACGGTTGAATGTTCTCCGGGGTTGATCCCGATCTTGGTCAAACAGACCCTGTTTCATCGCATCTTCAATTTGCATCCCCATATCATGCAGATCTGCGAAGGTGGGGAAGGGAACTACAATCATCTTCTTCATTAATGCCGGCTGGAGATTGCGCACAATCATCCGTATTTGATCTCTGTCTGTTGGCCTTAAGGTCATCATCGATGCCTTCGCCCTCCACCGGGTCACAAAGTCAGAGAAAGATTCCTTGGGCTCCTGCCTTGTTGTCTCGAGATCACGAGTTGTGATCTCGATCTGCGTGTTGTATGAATATTGTGCCACGAAGGCCTCGGCCATCTCATCCCAGTTTATTTTCACCTGATCTTCCAGCTTTGAATACCAAGTGGATGCCACACCCGACAGGGTTCGACCGAACAAGGAAAGCTTTTGCGGTCGGGTTAGGCCCATTGGTCTTAGAATGTCTGAAAATAGCCGGAGGTGAACCATGGGGTCCCCGGATCCATCAAAACGATCGATCTGGGGCATCTTAAATCTGTCCGGCAATGTCACGGCTACATCAGTATAGCCGTCTTCAATGTCTGGGATGGACTTCACCCCCTGTGATTTCTTGAAGAGTTTTTCCAACTTGTTCAATTTCAGAGCTGTCTGGTCTACCTCGAACTCAAATGGAGCGTCCGGGTAGTTAGGTGTAATGTTTTTGGACAGTTGTGGTAGAAGCGGGGGCGGAGCCAGCCCCGTTGGAAGACCCGTGTCCTCTTGGGTGTTTTGGAGGTTAGGTGGAGGGTTCTGTGGGTTTGGGAGGGTATTCTGGGTATTCTGCAGATTTGGAGGGGCATTCTAGCCAGTAGCCAGTTGCTCAGGTAATGGGGCCCCGGGTGGAGGAGAAACCTGCTGTGCCCCTGGTGGAGGAGGGACCTGGTGGGAAGCAGATGCAGCGTTCTGCTGTTGTAATCTGGCAATCAGCTCAGACTGTTGGGCCATGACAGTAGCCTGCTGTTTAGAAAATTCCGCCTGGCGGATAGCATCGTCGTGCATTTGTTTCATGCTTTCACCCATCTGGCGCATCATCGCCTCCATTGCTGTGTTCTGTTGTTCCATCTGAATAACTGGCAGGTGTATCTCTATAGCAGAAAGAGGAATCTCAACCCGACTATCTGACACTATAGTAGACTGCTGTTCTGGTGATCCGTGCTCTGATATACTGTGCCTTCTCGACCTCCTTCTGATAACAGGGGGTAGAGAGTGGAACACTGGATGTCCGTCAACTAGATCCTCGGATCGGTTAAGTCGGCGACCACGTGTCCAGATTACTTGGGGAGTATCGACTGGCTCGGAAGCAATCGTGCTACAAACTGCCCTAGCAAAAAGATAATAAAGCAAAAAGGAAATAAATGACCAGAAAAACGGGCAGCATAACGGCTTAAATTTAAATACACACAACACACAGTCGGGCATACAACACACAGTTGGATAAGCTGGAAATACACTGTCCTCAACCACTGATCATTGTTCCAGTACCACTGTTCTGATAGACTGAATCTGATATCCACGGACAACTGATTCCCAAATACTGAATAATGCCCGCAGGCCTGATGCCCGAATTCAAAAACTGATGCCCGCAGGCCTGATGCCCAAACTTATACTGATACACGCATTCCCTGTAGAGACGCACTCTAACAAGCACATAGCAGATAAGTGAGAGCCAAAACACCCCTATGTTGGGGTAGGGTTTCCCTGTCCTATTTTGTCAGGAACTAGGGTTTCACTACGCACGCAGCGGCTTCAAACAACCTATAAACGGGTAAGCAACCTGTCCTAGTTTGGAATGGTCACTACGGATCCGAATATGCACTAGGTTGAATGGTCAAAAAGGGTGCCCCGGTAAAACCGGGGTTTGTGTTCCCATGCTGTCAGAGCCCAGAGCCGATCAGCCTTACGGACATGACTTGACAAGACAAGCCTCCGGCAAATCGTTCGGGAATGGCATATGGCAAACACGGTGTCCTAGGCGCACCAATGCAAATGCAATGCAAAGAAACACACAAGTGTAGTCAAAACAAGATATCATGAGTTCGAGTCAAGTTCTCTAAATCCCCAGCGGAGTCGCCAGAAACTGTAACAACGCCCGCGAGGGGCCTCGCTACAGTTCGGACTCGATTTTTGTTGCGGTTCCAAATCTCGAACCAAAGAGTCCAAATCCGGCAAATCGTTTTGAGAAAAACAGATTTTTTTGAAAGAAGTGCCAAACATGGACTGCTTTGCCAGATAACAGAGTCGCCACCTAAATATTTTAAAATGGGAAATTTAGGAAACCCTGACTCGGTGCCAAAAGGCCACGTGTCCGTCATCACCAAAGTTGGCTCGGGAACTTGGGTACGATTGGGGAAGGTCACATCGTGAGCACCCCCGCTCGCCCGGTCAAAGACTGGCCTCTACTAACCATGATATCTGTTTTTGAAAACATTGTGAGTTCTTATTCCAGTTATTAGCCTAGGTTACTATGTGATGCTCGCAGCAAACAAGTATAGACTGGGCCGTCTGAATTGGAACAAAACACTTCATGTCTGTTTGTTTGAAAGTGGTTTGATGGTGCTACCCGCAGGTAGGCTAAAATGCGGATTTGCCACCCTCAGGTGGGCTTAGAAAACATGATTTTGCCACTATCTAGTGGGCTTAAAACAAACAGTCAATGTATTGTCCCAATTCAGATAACTCAACCTCCACCCACAGGCATTCAAGGCAGTTATATCACATAAGCACATAGCCTCATGGCAAGCATGCTGTCATGGCAGTCACTCACACGCATGCAAGGATGCTAAAGCATAAAAACTCACCGAGTACTCCAAGCCAAAACAGAAAACTGATTAGAAATCAATGCATGATCCTAAGTATACAGAATGCCTAATACAACACATGCAAAATGCAACTAAGATGGCAGGCTCGGCTATTCTAAAGATGGCATGTGAAATGCTACAGCTATCAAGTACTCAATTTGGAATTGAAATACAATGCAGTTTGTATGATGCGCCGAGCCCGGTGCATGCAATACAGATGAATGATGCAAACATACTGTCATACTGTTATGCTAATTGAAATATACCCTATATCTAACCATCCAAAGCGGGTAAATAAAAGGGAGAAAGAAATGGGGGTTGGAAGACATACATCACACTCACACACCCTTATTACAGCATTGCCCTCGCGCAGAGGGTCCGAATAAATATACAGTCCGAATGAAAGAATAATACAGTCCGAATAAACAGTCCGAATAAATATACAAATTCTTAATTAATTGACAAATTAATTACAAAAGAAGTAAAACTGGCGTGCAGGCCAGGGACTGCCTTGCTATGATGAATGATGTATGTTGGGCTGCCTTCTCGCGGAAATCCATTGGGATGCCCCAATTAGCCTCTGTTTGCAGTGTTTCTCGAAATGCGCGCCGGATTCCGAAAAGTTGCTAATTCTTCATTTTGCTGCAACAGAGAGCAGGAAAAGGGCATAGCAATGTATTTCACAAATATATGCATGCCTCGATCCTCGTGCCACCAATCGCGCATATCGATGCATGATGGCCGAGGAACCGAATTGCACAACTTAATATGGGATGAATGCAAATGGATGCTACAATGAAAACCTAACTCCATCATGGGTAATCCGGAGTTTCGGTGACTTGGGAATTGAGACCCGTTCCGTCACTCGGAGTACGAAACGTGCCTCGTTTCCCGTGCCCGGGCTAACTCCTATCCCGAACACGATGCAATATGCATGATATGCATGAAATGCAACTAACATGTGATATAGCATGCACAATGCTATGAGAGTGAGATGTCTCGAAATGCGCGCCCACGGGCACGCAAACTGAGAAAATGGCATACAAGCATAAGATGACATGAAATATGATATATAATGAGACTAAAATGAAATGCCTCGAAATGCATGCCCACAGGCACGTAATCCGAGGAAATGGCATACGGAATGCAAATCGGATAAAACAGAAGTGTGCCTCGAAATGCGTGCACGCGGGCGCGCAAACCGAGGCAATGCTAAAATGGAGATCAGATAAAACTGAAGTGCCTCGAAATGCGTGCCGGCGGACACGCAAACCGGGGCGATGATGTGCGATGCAAAATCGGATAAAACTGAAGTGCCTCGAAATGCGTGCCCATGGACACGCAAACCGAGGCGATGATGTGCAATGCAAAATCGGATAAAACCGAAGTGCCTCGAAATGCGCGCCTACAGGCACGCAAACCGAGGCGATGATGAAATGAGAAAATTGGAGAAGTGCCTCGAAATGCGTGCCCGCGGACACGCAAATCGAGGCGATGATGAAAAGCAAATCGAATAAAACCGAAGTGCCTCGAAGTGCGTGCCCACAGGCGCGCAAACCGAGGCGATGATGGAATGCAATGAGATGGCATACGGAATGCCACGATGGGCTTACACCAACATGGGAGAGCCTCAGCTCACTCACATAGGAGGCCGTCGGGTAAAAACAGAGTTGCCTCGAAATGCGTGCCCGCGGACACGCAAACCGAGGAATGCATGAAATGACATAGGAAAAGATATGCAAGCATGCAAGCCGTATTTCAGCACTTAAATGAAGGGGGAAACAGCCCCGAAACAAATCGAAATGATACCCGAAGCATGCAATCATCCCGAAAATGTGAAATTAAGCCCCGAAATGGCCTATAACCATGCTATTCATGCAAAATATGATCATGGCAGCAAGAACAGTAGCAAGGCAGTCCCAAATATGGCATTTTTCAGTAATAAACATGGCCAAAATGTAAGCATAGACATGGCAACAATAGCTCGCAAGAATACGGTAAAAGAGAGGATTTACAAAGCAAGTAGTATATAGAAAATTCAAATGGAAAAACTTTCTTCTACAACACTGAATAGGGCCCAAAAATAAGCATATATTCAGTTTATGGCAACCCCAAAAGCAGAATAAAATCATGCTAACAATTCCATGCAAAATGGAGCTCAAAAGAGGTTATAACAAGAGACATGCAAAGCACACACCAAATGACAAAACTTTCTTCATGAAACATGTAAAGGGGGTCAAAATAAGACCCCTCTTAGCTCTGACCAAGAGCCAAAACCACAAGCACAAAAGGCTACAAAATATGCAAGATTTAGGGCCTAAAATGGATTTCAAAGAGAGGTGGTGTATAGAATGGCCAAATGAGGTTGAGCCCTTCTACAATGTTGTAGAGGGGCTCAAAATAAGCACAAAACCAGTAGGGGTTGGATCACCAAAAACAGATGCAAATAGACTAAAATTAGCATGCAAGATAATGGCATAAAAAGTGATATTGAAACAAGTATATGATAGAAATGCCAAATGAGGTTGAGCCCTTCTACAAAGTTGTAGAGGGGCTCAAAATAAGCATAAAAGCAGTAGGAGTGAAAGCCCAAAAAACAAAAGGAAATAGGGTAGAAATTTGATCCAAGAAAATGGTACAAAAATGGATTTTGAGACTTACCCTTGAAGACCTAACTTTCTTTGCTTCTTGGCTTTGATTTGTTGCTTCTTGGCCACTGAAGAACACCTCCTTGCTGCTGAAATGGAGTTGGCAATGGTGGTGCTTAGGGTTGATGAAGGAATGGCTCAAAGACTTGAAGTTTTTCTTGGAATTTTGGCTATGGAAATGGAAGAATTGGAAGATGAGCTCTTGAGGTCAAATTTTGTAACCTAGGCAAAGGAGCTATTGGTCCCTTTAAATAGGCAAAATGGGGTGTAAAAGGGGAGGGAAAAGCACCCAAGCTTTCCCTCCCAAAATATCCCCCGGATGGGGTGATATTTTGGCAAAAATATCCGGACAGCTGTACTGAGCTGGAAAGGGGGAAGCAGGCCGGCCAGGTGGTTTTCTGCAAGGTGGCCGGCCGGCCACCCCACCTGGTCGGCCAGCCACTCACCATGGCCGGCCGGCCACCACCAAAAAATGAAGAGAAGATTTTCTGGCCGACCACCATGCAAAGGTGTCCTCCAATGTGTGTAGAACAAGGCCCCATGGTTGAAATCTGGCAACTCTGAAGCAGGAGTCACAACATAGAGCTTGAAGAAGAGGCTCAAAAATGAACTGCACAATTTCTGGCCGACCATATACTTTTTGTGTCCTCCCATATGTGTGCAACAAGGTTCCAAGGTCGGAAATTGGCAACACTGAAGCAGGAGCCACAACATAGAGCTTGAAGGAGAGGCTCAAAAATGAAACTTTGAATTTCTGGCCGACCAGTAGCTTTTAGGGTCCTCCCATGTCCCCTGATCACAGATATGTAGCTTTGGTTGGAAGAAAATACCCCCAGGGTGTTCAACATTGGCCCGGAAGTGAGAAAAACGGGCTCCGGATGAGCGAAACTGGTTATCTGGGATAATTGCTGGCTTCTCACCCCCCAGTGATCTTCCTGATGTTGAAACAGAGGTACCTGCCAAGTTTGAACAAAAACTAATGAGAAATGAACCCTCGGAGCCAAAACCGAGCAATTCGGGATCCCGAAAATGAGCATCTGATGCCGGAAGTGGTGTTCAGCAGCGAAGTGGGTATCTGCGACCCCAGTGTCCCTCGGAATAACAAAACAGAGGTACCTGCCAAAAATCAGAGAAAACTGATGCAAAATGAAAGCTCGGGACCAAAACCGCGCAGTTTGGGGTCCCGAAAACCGGCTACAGGCACCGAAAGTGGCATACGGCCACGAAGTGGGCATCTGAGACCCCAGGGTTCCTCGGAATATTAAAACAGAGGTCTCTGCCAAAAACCGGAGAAGTCGGAGATGGTTGGGCGGTCCCGAACCGAGGCACACGGCCTGACGGTTCCGAAAACCGGGAACCGGGCTCCGAAATGGGCAAAATGGCCTACGGCCACGAAAAGTAGCTCACGGCCACCGGGAGATAGTCTACGGGACTACTCCCTTCCCTCAGAAAAGAAAACAGGGAAAACCGAGCCTGGTTCGCAAATCGAGACAAGGTAGAGAAGAGAGTTCGGAAGTCCGGAGACAGGGCGCGCGGCCGCGACTCTGAGACTTCGGAACGAGCACAGCATGCAACATCACCGAGTGCTCAATCGGTGACGTCTGAGTCTTAAGGTCGGTCAAAAATGGGGTGTCTACACTAACGTTATGGATTCATTGCTTCCATTGAAATTGGTTAATTTTTACTAACATGGAAGTCACACGTCCTAACATTTACGTGGACAATTGCAATCAAATCCTACACAAAAGCCGACAAAATCTTTCACCACCAATACAATAAACCCCCACTCAAACAGTAGGCTTCCATTAAACATCCTAAGCATCTACATCATCAATTAAATTTCTCTCCTACTTATATGGACATCTAACACAATCCACATCATTACTACACACACTTGCAACTGGAACAAACAGAGGACTCTTTTCGACATTGCAATAAAACAAGACAACTCATTTATTAATGACTCCATCATTGCACTCACGCCAATATATGATGACAACAAACACATATCACTAGAAAACACCTACATAATTTCATGCACAATGTTACGTTACCATAATTACAATCACAAACTGATATGTCCCAGTACATGACTTCACCCCCGGCTCAATTGCAACCCCACCAAACCAGTAACATCAAACAACGGATAGGCTAAATAAAAACCCCTTCACACCCATTACATATAGCCACACACTCAATACATGCTCCAACATTGCCAAACACTACCCATTACGACGATGATGTACCATAAAATAGAGAAATAAAACATCACAGACCACATACCTAACACCACTGTTAACCAATACCCCACAATCACACTAGTCCTAATGCTCCCGATGATCCTATGTCAGTGTAGGCTAAGAGATTTTTTCATATTTCCAGGGTCTCGGCATCAAACCAAACGTTATTTGGGACAACTATCACTGTTGAGTTAACATTACCATTAACGTTGCAATACGACCAATCTTTGCCCTGAACATTGTTGGTTGCCAACCTTGGTTTCACGAAGCTCGTGTGGTGGTCGACCACTCATTGTTTCTAACAAATCAATACATATATTTATTTAGAGACGTAACACGTAACGTAATCATAGGTGCATTAACATCATTCACTCAAGGACAATAACTATATAAGAGTATGTCAACCGACCGTCAAATTAATAAACAAAGCCAATAAAATTTAAATTAAGACTTGGTACCATTCACGTGCTTACCACTTTAAGTGCCTTGTTGTAGTGGTCATCTCGCATTCCTCATCTCTACCTCATGAAGTTGTAATGTTTCCACGTCCTGGTTTCCATATCATGCACCATGATAGTCCAATGGTTTGCATGGTAGATCAGGAAATGGGTGTACTGATGTCCTCATACGGCTTTGGTGTGGTACGCGACAACGCGCTTGCGTTCCTCATTATGTCCTACACGTGTTCAACAGCAATACATATAAATTAAACATTAATGCGTGCAGCTCACAATTTTATTTTGAGGGGGGTATGGTGTGTTTGAAATTACAAATACATACCGAACACACACTACTATACACGTTCGATGTGTCCACATATTCGGTTCTTTCGTCCGCCCTCTTTGTTACTATACAGGTACGATGTGTACACAACATAAACAAACTAACCCAAACATGGAGACCCAACTGTTAAAATACCACAACAACAATACAAACGCAAGCACCGACACACTAACATTGCACTTAATCAACATGGACACCAACAATGTTACACCCTAACTGAAAAGAATGTCATTGCAATCACATATCACCTACAAACTATACACACTAAAAACCATGGGATTCTTGGCCACATTCGAATAGAACAACACAACCAACAAGGAACATACATCAATAACTTTACATAATACTTACAAACACACCATCGCACAAACACATAATAACCCAAACAGCAAAATAATTTCATTTAAGGCTTGTTACACTAGCAAAATTAATACCCCCAAAATTGAAGGACACAACACGACATTAACCCAAACCAATTCCAAATCCACATTACCTACTTACATATAACAATAGTACAGATGTTTAATTAAAATTATGTAAGCATCATCAATGCCAAACCCAATCTACAACGTTACTCATGCAACTCAAAACATCAAACAAAGAGAATAAAACAATATCATGAACACATACCTTCTGCTATGGGTTCGGAACACAATCACCGACTAATGTGAAAGGCAATGTCAACTGTAATGGCAAATTGACTTTGTGTCGGACCCTAATTGGTGCCAGAAATGTACGTACATGAAGGGGTTTTTGTGTTTCTAGGGTTTAGGATAAAACACCAATGTTAAATTGGGCAATATAGACTGCGAAATTAACGTTACCAAAATCGAATAATGCAACAATGGAAAAAACATCGTGGAATCAACATTGGAATACCCAAACCTTCTATCTTCGTCTTCTTCGTTTTGACGGGAATGAGGGAAACCCAAAAATCTACAGAAAGCTTTTTGGACAAATTTGTAAATTCCACAATACACAAACCCACATATATCCCTAATATTGGTACAACAAGCGTGTAATTGATGTACAATTATATCATTAACATTGAAATGGGACCTATGGGTTCATCAAATAAAAGACAGGATTAAATGGTTAGCAAGATCTAAACTAGGGATTTATTGGCGCTTTACCCTAGATTTTTTTGCAATTGTTTGAAATAAAATAAAAATTAAGAAATTTAGTTTAAGGTTTTGGAGCTCTCACAATGTTCTTTGTTAGAAACTCCATTTTCCTTAATATATAGTATATATTATAGAGTTAATTGTTAAAAAGTCCACTCTAGTAATTGTTTAAGGCCTGTCTAGTAAATATTTTTTGTTAGTGAGAGATCCACCATTTATGAAATAATTTGGTGACAAGTTCTTTTTTTGGTTTTAGATTTTGTTTTCAATTTTACCCATTAATTTATCTGTTGACTTTATTTGACTATCTGATCAAATTATATCTACCTGTTGAAATTTATTTTCTATCTGTTCAAATATTTTTGACTATCTATTCAAATTTATATCTATATGTTTAAATTTATTTTCTATCTATTCAAATTTATATCTATTGGTTTGAATTTTTTAAACCTACCTGTTAAATTTTTTTTTTATCTGTTGAATTTTTATAATCTATTTTTTCTATCTGTTCAAATTCACACCATTTTCAAATTTTTTTCTCTCTATTTGTTTCTCTATTCACCTCTCTTTTCTCTTTCTATTTGTTGAAATTTTTTTACTTTTTTTGCTTTATCTTTTTGTTTATCTGTTGAAATAACTCTCTTTTTCTCTTTCTACCACCACATTACATCTAAAAAAATAATGCCCAAATAGTACACATTAATGTGTTTTTTGAAGAGAAAAGATTAGGTACATTTCTAATCTTTGGCATAATGCACAAAGTGATTGTCTCGAGATTTGAACCCATAACCTCAAGGTTATTAGGCCAAGGTTTTACCATTGAACCTATGGTCACTCCTACCTTACTTCTATCTGTTTAAATTTTAAATTTTTTTATTTGTTTAAATTTTAACTTATCTGTTTAAATCTATCTATTCATATATTTTATTTGTTTATTTTTTTTCACTATTCAAATTTATGTTTTATCTGTTCATCATCATTATCATCAACATTATCATCAATAACAACAACACATCTAAGCCAAGAAAAAAAAAACACAAATATGAGCTAAGAAGAAGAAAAAAAAAACACAAATCTAACTTTTCTCTCTCTCTCTCTCTCTCTCTCTCTCTCTCCCCTATCTTTCTCAAATCTACTTTTTCTCTCTACCTCTACTTCTCTTTCTCTTCCCTCAACTGAGAATTACTTTCTCTCTCTTTCTCTCTCTCTCTCTCTCTCTCTCTCTCTCTCTCTCTTTCTCATCAATGGCTGTGAGAATTTGTTGAAAATGAAATCCAGTCTCCTTCAATATTAACCGAATCTAAGATCCTAGCAAAATCATTCGAATTAGAGAATTTTAAAATTAGAGTGATGAAGATGAGAATGAGATATAGCACAAAAACAAAATATCTAAACAAAAATACAAAAATGTGGTTAGATTTACCAGAAGTGGAGTGAAAGTTATGATGTCCTAGGCCTTGTCTTAAATAGTATTGTGTAGTAGGATAGTATGCTTTTCTTTTGGTGTTTGGTTTATCATATCGGGTTGTTGAGATTCCCTTTCTACTCTTACTTAACCTTTCTTAACTTTTCCAAGTTGAAAATTGAGTTTTGAGCATTAGAACTTGTTTTGGATTGCAAAATCAAACTCTAGGTTTCTGGGCAAAACTGCTCGTGCGGAATGGGGAGCCGTCCGAGCGGATCATCACAGAGTCTTCTGGGTTTTCTGGGCAGAAAATCGCTCGAGCAGATTTTGGGTCCTACTTGAGCGGATTTTGGTGAAATTTTCTGGGCAACTCTCAGGAGCAATCCATCTACGAGGCAAAAAATTTCGCTTGTGCAGATTGAAAATTCCGCTCTTGCAAAATTGAAACCGCTCATGCGGAGTTCGACGCGTTTGTCTCGAAATTCGTACTCTTTGTCTCAAAATTGATGCCAAAAATGAGATACACCCAGATTTTCACATTTCTCTCTTTTTATACTCATATTTAATTTCCCTTCTCTTTACAAACACACCCAAATCCAACTTCTCTCTAAGATTTAGCTCAAATCTTCAAGAGTTTGAGGGGGCTTTTTACATCAAAACGAAAAGGGCGACAAGGGCTACATTTGCAACTAATTCGATTGTGTTTTCGTCAACTTTGAGTTCTAGGATTTTCTTTCTCTCCATATCCTAAGCTTGAGGTAGGGATATTCTTAGAGTTATATATATATATATTTGCAAGATTATGCTTGTTTGAAGCATTTATTACATGTTGAGTTATGATTTTAGGTTGTTGAACCCTAGATGATGTTAGAAGATGATTTTATCTACTTTTTCCAAAACTTTTGAGAATATGAGTTATGTCCCAAGGTGTGGGTGTTGTTTTGAAAAAAAAATTTCAAAAATGGTACAAAAACCTTGTTTTGGCAGAACCCTAGAATTTGGGAATTTTGAAAAAAGTTGAGATATTGTGAAAATTATGCGTGGTAAATTGTTATGTGAAGAAATGACGGAGAAATTCCTATGGTTGTATCTCATGAGGAAATTTCATGAAGGAATGAGAATAGTTGATTTTAAAACTTATCGTTGGTTTGTCTTGGAAAACCGAGTTTAGAAAATGATGTCTAACATATGGAGAATACATAAATGTTGACATTATTATATTGTCTCTTGGATATATATGTTTTGATGTTATATTGATAAGAGAAGTGGAATTTGATAATAATGGAAGATTGTATGGATGAATTGAGAAATTTCAAGGCATTGATATAGAAATACAATGCATTGGCATTTGATTTTATTATCATTACGTTTCGAATTGGCATTGTTGAGATTATTAAATGGAATTTTATTATTGCATTGGACATTTGCATCGTCATTTCATTTATCATTAATGCAATTGATTTTGGATATTGCATTGGAAAAGTATGGCTTTGAGAAAGGAAATTATTTTGTGAAACAAGATCATATTGATTTGTTTTTGGGGTAAATATGGTGGTAAGTCCGGAAAGGGATGTAGTTGGTATTGGTTAAGTTGGCCTACGAGTCCATGGTGGAAGACCGAAAACATGCACGGAGGAGGTACCATATGTCTTCCGATTAGCAACCGGTAAAGTAGGGGTTAGTAGGGGTTGGTAGTGCTTGTTATGCCTACTTGCAGACACCAACCTAGAGATTGCTTAAGTCGTATTTACCGCCCCTTTGAACTACATTGAAATTATTGAATTGGTAAATTCTCCAGATAGCATTGTGCACAACAATTTCAAAAGATAGAGATATGTGTTTTTGAACATAGCATGACATATGCATTCATCTCAAGAGATTGTATAAAATGTATATACTTTGTTAAGATTTTCCTACTGGGTTTTGTGCTCACTCTATGGGATTTTGTATAGGAAAGAATATGGTGATCCTATTGAGTTAGAGGCATAGAATATATTTTGAGAGCACAAGGCTCTTTTCTTTTGTTGTAATTATTTTGATAAGCCAAAGGCTTTATACATATGGGTTTGAAAACCACTTTTGTGTAACTAGGCTTAAGCCTTGGAATTTGTAACCCTTGAGGGCATTAATTTGTACTTGACTTATTGTGCCACATGCTGTAGATTCATATTCTACGAATGTTGAATATATACTCGCATGTGGAATAATTATTTTGTAAATCTCTTGATGTTTAGTGAATACACATGTTAGAAATTGATGATGTTGTCAATGTTGAGGTGTTATATTACTTACATGTATACTAAGCATTTGAGGGGTTGATTTTGGAGACAAGATAATGTAAATGGAAAGTTGATGAATCTATATTGTGTTAATTTTTGTGGTGTGACAAAAGCCGCTATAAAGACCAAGCAAAAACACGAGATGAACAAGTATGGAAAGGAAAACGAAACCGAGCACTGCCATCACCAGACATCTCTACCGCCTCTTCGGCAGGATAGTATACGATAAACCACTGCCCTTTATCTCCTCACTCCTAAACCTTCTCTCTCCACTTTTTTCTTTAACTTTTTGTACGCTTTTTGTGTGTAATTGCAATTCAAAACTTCAATCAAAACGTAAATTATTATTCAAATGATGATGATTAGTGATGAAATGATTGATTGTTTGTGTTGCCGTGCAAGAACCTAGCACCAATCTTGCTAGTGGGGATCTCCTGAAATAGGTCATTGTCGTGGTTTTTCAATTTCTGCAAGCGTGAATTCGAGCTCGTAGGATCTGGTAGTGGTGGATCTGGATATGGCGACAAGATGGTAAAGTGACAAAGCACTCTTGATGTGATGGTGGTGGCGTTGCTAGATAGCGGCAACAATATGAGAGAGAGAGAGAGAGAGAGAGAGAGAGAGTGTGTGTGTGTGTGTATGTGCAGTTGTGTTCACTTTTGAGTATTTGGCCTGTGCATATGATATATATATAGGGGCATGTTGGTCATTTTGTCCAAGCTTGTCCTTTTGGGCAAAGTATTCTAGCGCTTGAACTTTTGACCAAACAAAATTGAAAATTAGACTTTTCGCCTAAGCGCCCTAGATTATATATATAATTTCATACATAATATCTATGGTGGGCCCAACAAATCTTTCTCTTATTATAATAATATTTTATATATATATATTGTAGTTAAATTATATCCTATTTGAAAAAAGAAGAAGAAGTTAAATTATAATATATTATTTATAATAATTTTATAAAAACACTTAAAATATATAAAAAACAATAAAATCACATAAAATTGTAAAATAATACATATTATTGTCATAGTATTACTAATTCAATAGTGTACAAACAACCACTCTTTATCTTATATTTCCAACTTAATACCATTACATTTCTAATCTCTTTACTCAATTCTACCATACTCATAATCTCATCCAACTTAATCCACAAAACGAACATAGCCTATATATATGCTGGACTTCACAGTAGTTTTTTTTTTTTTTTTTTGGTGCTTTAAATTTATTTTTAATGAAGAATCAACCCATTGTAGCCAAGTTTAGGAAATGAAGGATTGGTGGTGATATGTATTTCTCTTGAAAAAATTATTTAAAAATTAGTGGTTAAAAAAAGATAAAGAAAACATCAGTGACTAGTGAAAGTGATTTCTCCAGGTTGATTCTGTATAGTTACGGAGAGGGTAATTTGTGAACAAATTGGGCCGAGTTAGGAAAAGTTTTCTTTGGAAGTTAGGCTGCATAATGGGCTGAGATAAGAGCTGATGTAGCTCGGTCTTGGGCTAAGAAGACACTAAGTCGGTCAGAGATGGGTTGCTAGGGGCTGGACCTAACTATCTGAAGGTAGTCCTTTATCGGACCGAGATGTTGTTAATGGAGAGGGCCGAGCTATGTGTAGTTCGGCAGGGTGCAATTCAGTAAATCGGCTTCCGGTCACATGGCTCGAGCGGCAGGGGACCGAGATAAGGTAGCTCGGCCAGGAATGTATATCCGAGCTTAAGGGAGTGGCCATCTCACTTGGCTTGCAGTGATGAGGGTGTTCTAAGGATAAGCATTATCCTTGGGCATGAGACTCCTAGAAGGACTCTGCTAAGGAGAGTTAGAGTCCTACTAGGATTGTGCAAACCATCTCACTTGGTTGGTAGTGAGTAGAGTGTTATCAGAATAGACACTCTTCACTGGGAGTGTGATTCCTATGAGGACTCTTCTAAGAAGAGTTAGAATCCTATTAGGATTGTGTCAGGCAGAATCTATAAAAGCTCATGACAGGACCTATGGACAGGTATCCCAATTCTTACTTTGGAATACACAGAGCTTTTGTGTCTATTGTCTATTTGCTGACTTAGGCATTGGAGAGGTTTCCGGCACACACCCGCCAGCTAACTCACGTTTATGTTTTCAGGTAGCAAAGTGACGATGTTTGAAGGAGTGCAAACTTGATCAACAGGATTATACGAGAAGATTATTTCTGTGCTCATACAATTGGCGTCGTTTGTGGAAAAGACACAAAGAACAAAACCTTTTGAATCAAGTTTTCCTCTTTAGTTGAAATCAATGGCGCACAGTGAAGATTTGCCACAATCTGCTATTGATGGGAAAACCCTGGAGGGGGCTGAGAGATGTGAAGGCTTACCTTTTATCCCACCCATGGTAGAGTTAGACCCCTAGTGATGGAACTCTCGGAGGGACACACGGGAGAGACGGGGCTCCAGTCCTCATCGCTCTCAAAGCCCTAAAAGGTAGAGGTAGAGGTTGGATTCTCAGGTTCTGGAGGATCGCGTGAGGGAGCAAGACAAAGTAATAAGAATAATGGCGGCTGACATAGAGACTATGAAATGCCAAATAAAGGGCAAAGATGTGGCAGAAGAAAAGGTAGGCAAAGACAGAGCGCATTCTCGCCACTCAGAAGATCGTGACAAACAAGTCACACCGTCTCATAAGGAAAGCAGAAGCCTTAGGATAGGCGACACACGGTCAAGAACCTCTAGGACTCGTTACTCTAGGTCTGAGAGAATGAGGACTGAAAGGTCATATACGGAGGGAAGCAGTTATTGGCCCTCGCACTCGCACCAAATGACATCTAGGCATACGGAGTTGCCTGGGTCGACGGACCTGCGTACAGTGCTAGAGGAAAGGGCTCGAAGGAAAGAAGACACTCAGGCTCGCGACCCCTGTAGAGTCTCTGCACTATAATGGTTGGCTCCTAGGACACATAGAAGTGTCGAGGTTGGAATGCCGGTACCACGCCTTGCCTACAAACCGGTAGACAAAGCGTTAGCAAGGTTGCAGAGCTCGCCGTTTGTTCCGGCGATGGAGAACGCACCATTACCCTCAGACTCCCACCAACCCAAATTCACTACTTATGAAGGGAAGTCAGACCCCTACATGCACTTTCGCCAGGTTATAGCCATGTATCGGCGAAACGAGGCTCTAATGTGTATCCTGTTTCCTTCTAGCCTTGGCGACCTGAGTTTAACATGGTTTGAAAGGTTGCCAAAAGGTAGCATAGCTTCATAGGTGCAACTAGCAGAAGCATTTGTGACCAGATTCAGAACAAACACCAAGACGCAGTGGAGATTGACCAGCTTCTCTCCATAGACATGGGTAAGAAGAAAACACTGAGGTCCTACAATAACCGGTATTGGGAGACTTTTAATCAGATTGGAGATTGCCCCACAAACCTAGCTATCGCACAGTATAAACAAGGTTTACTGGCTAACAATAAATTAAGGGATTCAATGACAATGACGCCGCCTTTTACTATGGAAGCCCTGATGGAGAGGGTGCACCAACACATCTTGGTAGAAGATGGGATGTGCACCAAGGCAGAGTCTGATACAAACAGCGATGTCGATAAAACACCCTCAACAAAAGTTAACACGGTCGACAAGAAGGACCGATTGCGCAAAAATCTTTGCCCAACTGGGGGTAAAGTGGGTTGGCAGGTTTGACCAACTCTTTCTAACAAATCTGTGCCCAACAGAGGGCAAAGGGGGTTGGCAGGTTTGACCAACTCTTTCTAAAAAAAATTTTGGACTCTTTGCCCAACTGGGGGGCAAAGGCAGTTTGGCAGGTTTGACTACCAAAACTTTTTTGCACCCTTCAGCCGAGATCAGGATCTAGGCTAAAGGCGGTTGGCAGGTTTGACTAACACAAAATTTTTGTACTCTTTGGCCGGGATGACAGTTACCACGGCCAAAGCAGGTTGGCAGGTTTGATCAATAAGTTTTTTGGATTCTTCAGCTGAGATGCGTATCTCGGCCAAAAAAGGTTGGGCCGATCTAGGAAAAGTCTTCTTTGGAAGTTAGGCTGCGTAATGGGCCAAGATAAGAGCTGATGTAGCTCGGTCTTGGACTTAGAAGACACTAGGACGGTCAGAGATGGATTGCTAGGAGCTGGACGTAGCTATCTGAAGGTAGTCCTTTATCGGACTGAGATGTTGTCAATAGAGAGGACCGAGCTATGTGTAGTTCAATAGGGTGCAATTCGGTAAATCGGCTTTCGGTAACACGGCTCGAACGGCAAGGGACTAAGATAAGGTAGCTTGGTCAGGAATGTATATTCGAGCATAAGAGAGTGGCCATCTCACTTGGCTTGCAGTGATGAGGGTGTTCTAAGGATAAGCATTATCCTTGGGCATGAGACTCCTAGAAGGACTCTGCTAAGGAGAGTTAGAGTCCTACTAGAATTGTGCAAACCATCTCACTTTGTTGGTAGTAAGTAGAGTGTTATCAGAATAGACACTCTTCACTGGGAGTGTGATTCTTAGGAGAACTCTTATAAGAAGAGTTGGAATCCTACTAGGATTGTGTCAGGCGGAATCTATAAAAGCTCATGACAGGACCTATAGACAAGTATCTCAATTCTTACTTTGGAATACACAGAGTTTTTTTTGTCTATTGTCTATTTGCTGACTTAGGCATTGGAGAGATTTCCAGCACACACCTGCCGACTAGCTCACGTTTGTGTTTTCAGGTGGCAAAGCGACAATGTTTCGAGGAATGCAAACTTGATCAATAGGATTATACGAGAAGATTATTTTTGTGCTCGTACAGTTACCATGGTAAGGTTTGCTTAATTATTTTATATAAAAAAATTTTACTTTTTCGATCCGTTTTGTGTAGATCAATCTAAAAAGCATAACATTTTTTTGAAAATTTCTATAAAAAAAAAAAAAAAAAAATTAAAAAGTCAAAATAAGCTTAAAAAGTCGCTCTATTTTTGTTTAATTTTGTCTTTTTGGATTTTTTTTAAAATTAATTTTTTGATTTATCTTGTCAAGTTGAATCTAAAAGCCTAAAACTATTTGAATTTTTTTTTAAAAAAAATTCACTAAAAATAAAAGTAAGAAAAAAAAAAAAAGCCACCAAAAGTAAACCCTTGTAAATCTTGATTTGCTCCAAAGATCTTGTTTACTGTCATATCCATTTTTCAATTTCAATTTTCAACCCTTTGTTAGAATTAAATTCATGAATATGTAAACTATATGCTTAACTTCAATATTATTACACTACTTTAGTGTCTATTTGTATTTTTTGGATAAGCCAGTGATCAATACAAACTTTCATTTTCATTTGTTTGGTCAATTTTCAATTCTTTCACTTACATTATGACGATCAACTTATGCAAATTAAAGTCAATAAATCAGAACATCACTATCTGATCAGTTATGAACTTTATAATTGATAAATATTTTCTAAGATGATTTTTTTAACATTATGATGATGAAGTATTATGCGATAATGCAATGATATCGAGTAATCAAAATTTTGGATAATCCTGTTTCGGAATTTATGCAAAAATTCAATAAAAAATCAAATATAGACACCTTTCATAAAATAAAAAATATATTTTTTTTATTTGAAGATATATCTCAGCAATATGATGGCTCAAATAACCAAAATAGTGTGATAAGTATTACTATTTATTAAATATGATGGCTCCTACAATTACACAGGACTTTCATTGTATCAATAAAAAATGATTTCGCGGTCCAGAGACGTCACATGATAATATCTCCCACCAATCAACAATCACCATACCCCTTATTGTTCCCTTAACCCAACACAAAATTGTGAGTTCTGCTTCCTTCACCAATTACAATACACTTAGGACACCACATGACTATATTCCAGATCTACCAAATAACTTCTCTATAATAATAGTACTAAGAAGTGAAACAAAGTAGTGAAATAAAACTGGCCATGATAACTAGTACTTTTCTAAGTATGATTCACTATTTACTTACAAAACTAACATTTATCATTAACTTTGTGTGCGTTTCTGTGCAAACAAATGCTGTTTGTTTATAATTAATTGCAAAGGCATTGGAGGATTATCTTAATATTTAATTTTTTATTAAAATGGTTTACCATAAACCTGTCCCTGAAGCCAATATATTTTCAAGTGCAAATAAACAAGTAAAATATGATACAACAACAACATCAAAAAAATACCAAATTATTTGATTGATTAATCAAATGAAAAAAATTATTGAGTGCCCTATATATATATTATGTGACATACATTACATAATGCTTTACGCTACTTATAGTGTGACACATAATTATAATAAGTAATTCCTACGAGGAGGGCTTGTGAAGTAATTGGACCCACTTGCAAGTAGTTTGAAAGTCCAATGATGCTTTTGGGTGTTTTGGAAGATGGTTAAAAATTGATTTTTTGACTTTTTTTTGATTTTTTTTGGTTGAAAAAACGTGTAAAAAATGTGAGAGATTATGTGATTCAAAAATGAATTAAAAGTTAGAAAGTAACTTTTAACCCACTTCTCAAAAGAGACCTTTGCGTGAAAGCACCAGATAACTTTTTGTCAAACAGGTAACTAGTTTTTAGGGTGGTGCAAATGCACCATAAATTATCTCTGTACACCCATATTTTCTCATAAGCATATGAACTTTGATATATATTAGGGGTGTAAAGAGGAATTTTATAAGTGTATTTAAAAGATCCCTTAAGAGGCATCTTGTAAAGATGAAGCCATGATGCAGTATTGTTTTTGTATTTTTTTTTTATTCTTTTGGATAGTACTAGTGATTGCACAAGGGCATCACACATGTTACGTGATTTTTTATTTTTTATTTTATCAATTATTAATATTATAATTATACGTGTTTTTTAAATTAATATGTGATATGTATATAAAGTATAGAGACTTATCTAAATAAATTGATCTATATCCAAAATACAATTAAGTAAAAAAATGAATATATACTCTGCTGAAAAATTTAAATGAGAAATGAGAAATGAGAAATTTTATAAATATAAACATTAATTTATAGTTAGATTGTTGAGATTATAATCTTATCTTAAACAATAAATAATAAGCAAATCCTTTAAATATATAGAATTACATAAATTGTTTTCTATCAACTTCCCAATTCAATTTTTCATAATCCGTACATGCAATCAGTGGCAAAGTCAGAAAATTAAATTAGAGGGGGCACTTATTAATTACAATATTGAAAATTTTTACAAAAATATTTCACGCAAGTTTTTATGATTGACTTTGAAAAACTTCAAAAAAAAAAATAATGTTATTTATAACTAGTGTATTATAGACAATATAAAAAAAATATGAATATAAGTCTTAAAATAAATTATATAATGATAAATTATTTTTTATACAAAATTTGATTAAAAATTCAATATAATGGTAATATCATGTCATCATTAGTATGTGATATCACCAACTAATAGTAAATAAACACATAAAAAGTGAACCTCACATGTCAAATGCAACAAACAATCGAATAAATTTCATATCTTTATAGTGAGATTACTTATACTTGCATATCAATAATGATGACATCATCGTTACATTTAAAATTTTTCATAAATTTTTTATAAATAATATAGATTATAGTAGTCTCTTCATTTTCAATCAAAATAACAATTATTGTTCTTATAATTTTTAAAATGTCATTGACATTTCACTCTAATAATATTTTTATAATTTTTTTATTTAAAATATTTTCTTTATATTTGCAAAAAAAAAAAAAAAAAAAGAGCCCAAAATCCGGGGGGCACGTGACCCCCCGGTCCTCACTTACCTCTGCCACTGCCTGTAATACACAATTTTATTTAATAATTCATCTCATAATACAAATTTATTGAACCCATTATTATATATTATTTACATACTATTATTGTAAGAATGCATTAATATCAATATATAATATATTTTTATACATCAAAAATTGTTGAGTTTTGTTTCCCGTGCCACAAATATCTTGCATAATGAAAAATATAACATTAATCATTAGTATATTTTCATTTATGCAGAAAATGTTGAATAGTTTTTTTTAAAGAAAATAGAATGATATTGTAACTTAATATTTCGATCGATATATGAATTTCATAATTATTTTCACGATATTTATAGATCCATATTTATAAGTGTTTGCAAGGTCACTTTCATGAAACAGTCAAATTATATAATTTATCATGGCATATGTAGCATCTGTAAGTAATCAGCATAAAACAAAAATTAAATTAAATTTTTTTTATTTGATATACTTACTCTCTGTATCATTGAGTTGCTACGATAATGTTTGAGTATCATTTGATTTTTTATTTATTTTATAATTTGACTAAAATGTGTGCATGAGGTACATTATTTTTTTAAACTTCACAATACATAGGATAATTCTTCCATCAGCTCGTCTAACTTTGCTTGGAGAACATATTGTAGTAGATTTTCTATAGTTTTTGTTTCACCATTTTCTTTTTTCTTTTTTTTCTTGCTCACCATTATAATTCATTGTAACAAAAATATTTTAATGAGTAAGAGTTTGAGACGATATCATATTATTATGAATTTCAAAATCTATTTTCCATCAATAATGTGATTTTTTCCTGTGAAGGGAAAAAAATATAATTATTGTCGTGATAAAAGTATTTTGCAAAGTATTAGTTTGTTATTGAAAGTATTTATTGTAGACACTTGTTTGTATGACATGTATATATATATATATTGAATATAAGTTGATAGGAGAACAATATACAATTCCACAATTTTTTCTAACAAATATAACTGTATTACTAAAGCGATACATGTTAGAAAATTAAAGTATCCGATAGTAATATAACATTACAGATTGACAATATATGAATACAGTAATATATATTTTTATATATTTATATATGTAGATATTGGCATATATAATATATCACAAAAATAATATGTGGAATCTATCGTAACAATATAATACGGGTAATAATGAGAAATAAATTATTCATAATTAAATAGTTGGTCATAATGTAGATGTTCAGTGTTACATATTTGTACAAATGCATCCTTTTTTTAATTAGATTATTAAATTCACTTGAAAATTGAAAGAGATTTGTGAATAATTTGTGTAAAATTAGAGATTAGTGAAAAAAAATAGAAGTTTATAGTATTTGGTTTGGTTTATTTTTTCAAACTTTTGTGTTGAATTTTTTCGTTTTCATGTTTTTTGTTTTTGACATTGTTTTTTTTTTAATAACCCTTTTATTTTCTTTTTAGATTCACTTAATTTAATATATATATTTTTTATTTTACTTTTAGATTTAGATTCACTTAATTTAAATACCCTTAGAAAATAATTTGTTTTGCGTTTTTTTTTTTGTGGAAAAAAATTATTAATATTAATAAATAATAATAATAATAACAAAAATAATAATAATAAAAAAATTAGTACATGTTTGAATTTATAATTTTTTTACTACTATTTTACTTTTTAATTCTATTTATATTATTAGATATTAAATTTTCATGTAAAAGTATAATTTAAATATAAAATATGAAAAAATTCCAGTATCTTTAATCACCAAAATTGACAAAATATGAAAGAAAAAAAATTAAAAAACATATTTAAAAAATAAAAGCAACGAAAGTGGTTCTTGTTTAAAATTTTGACATCATATCTTGGTTATTAAAATATCATGTAAAATATTACAGTTCATAAAATGTAATTTAAACAAAAAGAAAGTGTATAAAGATAACCTATAAAATTTTGAGATGCAGCACAAATCTCTATTTTAAAAACGCATGTGTTTTTCTCATTTTAAATTTAAACAAATGCATATAATTTTAAGATTTAATCAAAATTATTTACAATGATTTGAGTGTGTGTTTGTGTGTTATAGTGCGCGTGCTGTTGTTGGTTTCTTTACATTGCTTTAAGCAAAATTATTTTGAAAATTTTTTAGAATTTGACCATTGTAACAAAATAAATTGTGAATTTTTGATTTTATCAATTTAAATTTAAATTTTTAATTTATTTTCAATCTAAATCATTGACCTATTTTTGTTATGTAAGTTGATGCAAAAATGATATTTTAGATATTATATATATATATTTATATTGAGTTCAATAACTAAAATATATATTTTTTTCCCATTAATTTTACCTAACAAAAATAAGCGAATGATTGAGATTGAAAATAAATCAAAATATTAGCATTTAAATTGATAAAATTAAAAATTCATGATTTATTTTGTTACAAGGGTCAAAGTATAATTTTTTTTATTTTTTATTTTTGCAAATAATAATAATAATAATAATAACAACAACATCAACATTGTTCTCATTTAGGCAAATCAATTAGAAAATTATAGCACCCTTAAAATATTACTGTTAAATTTACTTGCAATGATGTGTATTATTACATATTATTTGTTGATTTGTTGATAAATCAACTAATTAATTTGAGTCTCCCCAATTAATTTCAAAGTTATGAGATTCAAGATGAGCACAAGTTGACCCAAATACTAAATATATAGCAGACGACTTATATTTATCTGTGAATAATAAAATATAAGTAGCTATACTCTAATAAATATCAATGTCAAAAGAAATATAACTAGTTTGATTTTTAAAAACATCAAAAATATAATAATCAATAAATATGCATTAAATTTCAACTCATGTGAATTTTCAAAAATAAAATAAAAAATATGTCAGTATATATTTCTCCTTATTACAATAAATGCCTTTAAAATTTGTAAGGTTTTATTTTATTTTGTTTCAAACCAACAGTTCTCTCTCTCTCTCCCTCCCCCCATTCCTCTACTTAAAAAAAAAAGAAAAAAAAAAAGTTCAAAACTATGTCGTTTTGTATGCACAACACACCCTATTGTACTCTATGCATAGCAGACACTCCTTGTCCTTTGTTCTTTAATCATCATCAATGTAAAAAATAAGGTGATGGTTTTTTTTTTTATAAGAAAAGAGACTGTCTATTTATATTTATATAGGACTTTGGAAGTAGAAATATAATTTTTGAGTGTTTAACTCAAAAAATAAAGAGATAGTTGGTTTATATAAGACATTTCATAACTTTTAAAAAATATAATAGATTGGAGAGATTTAAAAAATATAAAAAATGATAGATTCTTCACACTTTTATAATAATAGTAGATTGTTACTAAGGGCCTGTTTGACATACAAAAGGAGGGTACTTAGTAGATGGTGTAGCTTGACATGTGGAGTTGACGTCGGCTTTGGAAGTAAGGGTGCAACTCGGGCGAGTTCAGGCGGGTTGGGAGGTTGTTCAAGCCCAGCTTAAGTTGTGCTAAGATCTGTCCAGGCCCGAATTGTAAACTGAGACCGTCTACCCAAACCCGACCCGAGTTAAACCTGAATTGTTCGAATTGCCTAAATTGCCTGAATTGTAAATGAATTTCAGATTTTTTTTTTTTTTTGTAGCTACATTATTAAATTGTTAAAATTTGACTCTATTTACATTTTTTTTATTTATAGAAAATCATTAATGCCATCAAAACAAATAATTTATATAATGTAAGAGAGATACTATTATAATAGTCCTTACAATTTATGAGTGAAAAAAAAAAAAGAAGAAAGATTTTATATTATTTGTATATATAATAATATATATTCAATATGATTTAATAATCTAAATTATTTTACTATCATGTAATGGCTAATAATTTATATGTATATTTAATATTTTTATATATGTATAATTTAGGCTTTGGGTTGCTCGGGTTGTTTGACATCTTTGCCCAAGCTTGCCCAAATTTTATTTGGATTTCTGAATTTTTGTCGAAGCTCATACCGAATTTAAAAATATCTTATCCAAACTCTAAAAAAATTTAGACTGAATTCAAATTGTTCGGATTGAGCCTGCTCAAATTACATCTTACTTTAAAAAAGAAGCCTTAGCAATTCAATGGGCATGCTTAATGGCCCACGAACTCAAGTTGTCTCAGGTAAAACAACAAGACGGTTATCTAGTTGTGTGTTTCTGAAAATGTCCCTCCATGGTCTTGTGCTCCTATCATTGAGGATGTGCGATTACTAGCCTCCAGAAATGGTTTCTCGTTTAATTGGTACCTTAGATCTGCAAATATGGCAGTCCATTGAACTGCTAGAGCAGCCTTAAATGGTCTTTTGCCCCCGAATTGGGTGTCATGTCCCCCATAGCTTTGTAATAGTTTATTTGGAATGTGCTATAAAAGTATATATATATATTTTTTATCTTTTTTTAGTCATATTATCTATTTGTTTTTATATATATATTTTTTGTAAAAAATCAAAAAGTATATTTATTTAGATCATTCTAAACAAAAATCTACAATTTCTTGGTTAAAAAAAAAAAATACAAAAAGAGGGTACGATTGTTGGGTAACTTTTTTATATTTATATTTATTTTTAATATTTGTTTTAATTTTAATGATGATCAAACAAGGTTATATCCCGACAATGGTTGGTTTCGGAGAAATACTAACTATACTTTTTTCAATTAAAAGAAAAGGATTGGAGTTGGGGCTTGCTACATTCAAAATTTAAAATTCAAATCACACTCTACTATCAACCCACCATATACAATAATTAAAAGTAATTAAAAAGTGAATAAATTTCAAACTTCACCCTTTTAACATATCAAATAACTTAATTAAATTTAAAAAATTAAATTTTAATACATACCAAATAATTGTTTAAATTAAAAATAATTCAACATCTAAATTTTAGTATTTAAAAAAAGGGTCTAGCTTGTCTCATGTTGAGATCAAGACTGGACCTGTATAGTCTGGCCCATGGGTTTATTTTTGGGCTCCGTTTCGATAATCCGAACCGTTCAATATGTAAAACTCGTCGAGTACTATATCTCTGTAAATAATCACGTTGATCGGATATCGATAGCTATTTGATCGGATCAAATTAAAAAAAATGAATAGTGAAAAAATAAATAGTTGACAGAATTCTGATCTGATTAAATAACTATCGATATCCGATCAACGTGAGTTTTTATAGAGATATAGTACTCGACGAGTTTTACATATTGAACGGTTCGAATTATTGAAACAGAATCAAAAAATGGACCCATAAGCCTGATTGGACAGGTCCAATCTTAATCTCAACCTGAGACAAGCTGGACCTTAAAAAATTCAAGTAAGAGAGAGACTATGCGAAGGAGAGAGTTGAATTCTTTGCTTTGTAACGAGGTACCAGAACTTTGCCTAACCAAAGATACTAGAGATTCTTGATGAACTATTGTTAGAACAATCTTCTGTGTAAAATAAATAATTTGAAACCAAATCAAACAAAATAAAATAAATAATTTACAGAATTTATTTTACCGAACTGAAAGAAAAATTAAAAGATCAAGTCGAGTGTGTGACATTTTGTCCTTAAGACAGATTCGCCTCGCTACGGTGCTTATAGATAAAAGGCGTCTATCTCTCAAGATACAATGATCTTCACAAATTGTAGTAGCACTCTAAACAATTTGTACGGCGAACTAAACCTGTGTTCTTAACTCTCTGAATTTTATTCTAAAACTAGTATGAAGAATAATGATGCAAGAAAGCAAAACGAAGGCAACAAAATGAATTTTTTCTGGATATTTTCCAACCCCAAACTGCTGGAATTTATAGGCCAAAATATCTGTCTGAACAGGTACAGATTTTGAATGAATAGGTATACACTGTTTTGAACAGATACAGATTCAAAATTTGAACAGATCTAGTCATTGTTTAATTTGTAAACTGCTGGGAACAACTGGGCAGTTTCTGGCAGTTATAAACCTGTCAAAAACCAGTTTTAAATCTGTTCAAAATTTTAATCTGTTAAGAAATCAAATGAATAGGTACAACCCAAACTCACACATGTTAAAACCCAGTTTTCAATCTGTTCAAATCTACCTGAGCAGATTTAAATTTGTTTGGGAAAACAAAATCTGTCCGGGTGAAAAAAATTGTTTGGACAGTTTTAATCTTATTCGAAAAAAATGAACTGGAGGAAGTAACAAATGGACAAAAAAATTAAATTCAAATTTGGCACAAAATTTGAATTAATTTCGTTAAGAATTTTAGAAAAAGTTCAAAAAAAATTTCTCCAAAAAATTAATATTAGAACCGACCTGACCTACAACCCACACCTGTGCCCGGTACGACTCGGCTCGGCCGGACGGATGGATGGCGGCGATGGCGTGCGCGCGCGCGCATGTGGTGGTTTGAGCCAAGGTTCCATTTGTCCATAACTCCTCCTTTCTACAAACTTGGGGTGCCCCTTGGGGCCCAACCCAAGGTTGTATACCTAGAGCTTATATACTCACAAAAGCTCTTTTAAAGTTTCAATGTGGGACAACCCATTTTAAAGAAACCCACATTTACTTCTTTAATTGTCCATTCCACGAACCCGAAAACGACGTCAACTTTCCATTCACTCATAAATGGTTTTGACAAACCGTCTTCACCGTGTGATTTGCTATGTGGTAAGGAACACGTCACTTTTTTAGACCCGCCTCAAAAGACACGTGAGACTTTCTCTATTTTGGGCTCAAAGATGGCCCAAAATAAGCCTATAAAAACCAAAATTTCCAACAATTCCCCACATGAATGGAATTTGACAGAGAAAAAATGCAACAACATGATCTAATTATAGAGAGTACAGAAATTGGAAATATTCTGCAAAGGATAGGTAGCTTTTGGCTTTGAACCTTCCCTTGTGAGTCACTATCAGATTTACTAGCTAACTAGTGAACATGATGTCTTGAACCATTCAGCCGTATGTGTAAACCAAGACAATAGAACTCACACAGTATATTACTAGACACAGTTTAGTTCTCACTATTGTGTTCATTTTGGCCCTGAACAACCTGGTCTTTCATGAGTGCTCTAAAGAATTGTAACCCTTCACAAATCTCATAGAACCGGCCCAGTTCACACTCATATAGGTGATTCTTATGAAAAGTATCCTGTCATACTCCACTTGGTTTACCTAGATATAAGAATCATTAAAAGTATTACTTAACCTAAAACACTGCAGACATCGCTATTTCATCATAGAAATGGGTAGGAGTTTGACTCCCCAGTGATCCTTCTGAGTCATACACAAGTCGGTTGTCCCTTTGAACCTAGATCTTGGGATCTCCAGCCAACTAGATTGGGTTGCCGTTGTGGTAACTTTTATTTAACAGGCTTAAGTCCCATTTCCCTCGATGAATTTTCAACTAACTCTCTTGTTAACCCTTTGGTTAGTGAATCCGCTATATTGTCTTTAGGCTTCATATATTCAATGGAAATAATTCCATTAGAGAGTAGTTGTCTCATGGTGTTATGTCGATGACGAATGTGTTGTGACTTACTGTTATACATATGACTTTGTGCTCTACCTATTGCTGATTGACTATCACAATGTATGCATATAGCAAGCACCGGTTTTGGCCACATTGGAATATCTTCAAGGAAGTTGCGAAGCCATTCTGCTTTTTCCCCAACTTTATCTAAAGTTATGAATTCTGATTTCATAGTAGACCTAACAATGCAAGTTTGTATGGAAGATTTCCAAGATACAGCTGCCTCACCAAGAATAAAGACATACCCACTGGTGGACTTTGGGTCTCTAGTATCCAATATCCAGTTTGCATCACAGTATCCTTCAAGTACTGCTAGATATCTAGTATAATTCAGCCCAATGTTATGAGTAAATCTGAGGTATCTTAGAACCTTTATAATTGCTTTCCAGTGTTATATTCCTAGATTACTCGTATATCTACTTAATTTACTTACTGCATAAGCTATATCCGGGCGAGTGCAGTTCATCAAGTACATTAAGCTTCCAATAATTTGGGCATATTTTAATTGAGAAATACTTTCTTGTACATTCTTAGAAATAAGCAAATAAACATCCACAGGTGTTCTAGTAAGATAATCATCATCTTTGCTAAATTTATCAAGTATTTTCTCAATGTAATGAGATTGTGACAAAGTATAACCATCTGATGTTTTGGTAATTTTCATACCAAGAATTACATCAGCAATGCCCATGTCCGTTATGTTAAAATGTTTATTCAATATTTTCTTTGTAGTTTTAATCATGTCATTATTACTACCTATGATGAGCATATCATCCACATAAAGACATACTATAACATAACCTTTGTCTATGTTTTTAATATAAATACATTTGTCACACTCATTAATTTTAAATTCATTTGACATCATTGCTTTGTCAAATTTTTCATGCCATTACTTTGGCGCTTGTTTTAAACCATATAATGATTTAACCAATTTACACACTTTCTTTTCTTTTCTTGGAACAGAAAATTCTTCTGGTTGTTCCATGTAAATTTCTTCATCTAACTCACCATTTAAGAAAGCGGTTTTCACATCCATTTGATGAATTTTTAGATTATACAATGATGCAATAACAATTAGCATTCTAATGGATGTTGTTTTAGTAACCGGTGAGTATGTATCAAAGTAATCAAGACCTTCTTTTTGTCTATACCCTTTGACCACAAGTCTTGCCTTGTATTTGTCAATTGATTCATCCGCTTTCATTTTTCTTTTGAAAATCCACTTGTACCCAAGAGGTTTACAACTTGGTGGCAGATCCACCAATTCCCAAGTGTGATTTTGTAGGATGGATTCAAATTCACTGTTTACAGCCTCTTTCCATAAAAAAGCTTCAGGACTGGACATAACTTCTTTAAAAGTTAAAGGCTAATTTTCTAACAAAAATATTAGAAAATCTGGACCAAAAGATTTTGAGTTTCTAGCACGTTTACTACGCCTAGGTTCCTCTTTCTCATTTTGTTCTATCTCTCGCTCTTGTTCTTGTTCTTGATCTTGTTCTTGATCATGACTAGTAATAGCATCATAAGATCTTTTATTATTACTAGTCTCTTGTCCAGTCTTATTTGGAAATACAAGTTCAAAGAAAGACACATTCCGAGATTCATTAATAGTATTTACATGCATTTCGGAATGTTCTGACTTATGAATAAAAAATCGATATGCATTACTGTTCATGGTATAGCCAATGAAAATGCAATCCACTATTTTAGGACCTATCTTAGTCTTTTTAGGACTAGGAATAGCCATTTTAGCCAAGCACCTCCACACTTTTAAGTATTTGTAGGATGGTACTCTCCTATACCACAATTCATGAGGTGTTTGATTTACTTTCTTTCGGGGTACTTTATTAAGTATATAATTAGCATAAAGTATTATTTCTCCCCACAAGTTCTGAGGCAATCCAGAACTTATTAACATGTCATTCATGATTTCCTATAAAGTCTTATTTTTCCTTTCAGCAATTCCATTTTGCTGAGGTGAGTAAGGAGCGGTGGTTTGATGAATTATTCCATATTCTTTGCAAAACTCACCAAAAGGTGATTCATATTCACCACCTCTATCACTTCTAAGTTTCTTAATTTTCTTACTAAGTTGATTTTCAACTTCATTCTTATATTGAATGAAAGTTTCCAAAACTTCATCCTTGGTTCAAATTAAATAAACATAACTATATCTAGTATAGTCATCTATAAAAGTGATAAAATACTTTTTCCCACCTCTAGTTTGAATTGATTTAGAATCACAAATGTCACTATGAATTAATTCAAGTGGTTCCGTACTTCTTTCAATTGAATGAAAAGGAGTTTTGGATAATTTCACCTCAACGCAAATTTCACATTTATGATATGAATCAATATCAAATTTAGGTAAATATTCCATATTAATTAATCTACGCAAAGATCTATAATTAACATGTCCAAGTCTACCATGTCACAAATTTGAAGACTCAAGCAAGTAAGAAGAAGATGTATTTTTATTAATAACAGATAGTACAACAGTCATTACATTCATTTTGAAAAGGCCATCAAACATGTAACATTTTCCTACATACATCCCATTTTTGGTAAGTACAAACTTGTCACTTTCAAAGACTAGCCTAAACCCATTTTTACTCAACAAAGATTTGGAAACAAGATTCTTGCGAATGTTCGGTACATGCAGCACATTGTTGAGAGTGAGTTCCTTTCCAGATGTCATCTTCAAAATAATCTTTCCTTATCCTTCAACTTTAGAAGTCGAAGAGTTGCCCATAAAAAGTTATTCACTATTGTCCACCACTGAATAAGATGTGAACATCTTTTTGTCGGCAGAGATGTGGCGAGTAGTGCCAGTGTCCACCAACCATTCTTTAGGATTTTCGACAAGGTTTGTCTCGAAAACAACTGCAGAAAGATTTATGTGATCTACACCATTGGAAATTTTTTCCACTTCAGTCATATTGTGTGACGCCCCGAATCTACACTATTCGTTGCAGTCAAGGGAGAGTCACTAATGAGTCCTATGGTCAATAACCAAGTAAGATCCCAGATTGCCGGAGGAGTCAAATTAGCCTCCCTTCTAAGTCCGGCTTTCTTAGGCAACGCACTACCCTTTTGACAAATCTTAAAAGGTATTGACACAAGGTCTCATAAGTAACGATAAGGTGTATACATATAAATATTATAATATAAGTACATAACAACCACGAATATCCTCAATTTCAAAAGCTTCTTCTATTACATTACATCCCAAAACGAAAATTTAAATCTTCATATGAGCCTTACAAAATATCAAAAGAAATTTCTAACTTTCCTAAGGTAGCCAAAAGTCTTCGAAGGTTTCAGGCTCGTCGTCTCCAGCTATAAGCTCTTCTTTGGCACCTGGCATGATACGCCGTGAGCTTTGAATGCTCAGTAAACACACACACACCCCGTCATTTTTTCCCAATCCAATACACAATCACAATTATGACCTCAAGTAGTAAAGCATGATACTCAACTAAATAAATAAAGGGTTACAAGTTAGATGTTAGTAAACTAGAAATCCCCCAAAGAGATTTCGTCCTCCTAACCACAAGAATCGGACGCGGATTATTCGGTATGCCCCATCTTTTGTTGCTTTGTTGCAGAACTAACCTCGGATGCCTGCCAACGGTTATATACCACGTAGCACCAACCGCAGGGCCTCAAAAGAGATGGTAAAATAGGGCCTTGCCCAAATCCCTCCTCACACCAAACCACCTAGGGTCCGAATACAACCGCTCCGTTCAAGGGTTCCGAAAACCACTTGCGCAAGACTTTAACTTCCAAATAGGGAACGCATCCCAACAATTATCATCTTTTCATTACTCAAGTGATCGAAAACCCAATACTATCCCAATTAAGTTTTCCGTTGAGTTAAATGTTTTAAGTCAAGGTTAGACCAACGTAACAAGATAATAATATCCACATAAGCATGTATCATTAAGATGAAGAAGATAAAGAACGTAACCATAATACGTACAATATCATGCCAAGATGTGATCATAAGCTAATAAGCATTTTCATGAATATAAGAGCATAAAACACCCATGCGCAACAAAATTTCCAAATTCAATACCACAGAAGGATTAGAATGAAAGGACTATTTTAGATTTTTCATTGGACTCGGCCTTCCTATAGTTCGTAGAGAATTTAATCTAGTTTCCAGAACATATTTCGGAAATGAGATAGCTTTCCTAGATTTTAAGTTATTTAGAAAATACTTCAGCGCTGTCCAGATTCGTCGACTGTTACGAAAATTTGATTTTCTTGCAAACCGCTCACTGTTTTTCAATGAAACCAATTTTATTTGAAAGATAACTCCTTAAGGAAGATTTTGACATAAAAAAGAGGTCCAGAATAATTTTCTACATTTTTCTAGAAATTTTGAAAGTTGGCTGCAAAAATAGATTCTAAGGCACAATACTCAAAATGAGAAAATTTGTGAGAAAAGGGATCCACTAAGGGAAAATTTTCGTTTCTTGTGATGAAAACATGCTAACTAACATATATTAAACTCAGAAAATTTGCTTGAATGTGTGCCTTTGGAAAGTTTGAGAGATTGGTATGAAAAGGATAGTTTTGTACCGAAATGAGGGAAAATACATGAGAGGTAGAATCAAGGCTCAACTTTTATCATTTTTAACACAAGTAACTCATCAATAACACATCTGAAAACATGATCTAGAACCCTTAAGAACATGTATTTGAAAAAGGAAAATGAAAGAGAAGGTTGTTTTGTGGCTTACTTGTTAGGCTTGAATCAAGAGTGCTCTCCTCTTCCTTCCTCTCCCTCTTAAAACTTCTCTCTTGCTCCCCTTTCTCTCCTCTAGGCTGAATGTGTGTGTGAGTATGTTGTTTGTGTTTGCCATGCTAGGGGTGGTGGTATTTATAGGCAAATTTTGGTGTAAAAAGACATAAAGGCCCACTAGTTGAGATTGGATGGAAAAGTTAGGATTTACTTGGAGTCTAATGGAATAGGAGTGATTAGGGAGCTTAATCATGGAATTAGACAATATCTAGTTGGTCCTTAGTTGAAATGAAACTAGTATTGGGAACAAAACCCTAGGTTTAGGGGTACTAGGTGCTAGGATCATAATTGCAATTCTTGAAAATAGGCCCCTCACATTTACCTAGGGTGGCCGACCATTGGGAAAGGAGATGGGTCATTTTTTTATTCAATCTAAGTACTGGGGACACATCTCCCAATGTATACATATATATAGATCTTAATTTGATTGAGGGTACCTATAGTATAAAGGTACATGTACTAGTTTTGGGGAAATTTTTGAATTTAAATAAAAAAGTGAGGGCTTGGAATTAAATTTATGTATTGGAATTTTACTTATGCAGAATTAAATTAAATTAGGCTAAGGAATCTAATTCGGCTAGGATATTCCTGTTTCGATAAAATAATAAAAAAAAATGCTAACCGACAAGATTCGAAATAATTTAAAGAATTGAGGGGCTTTAATAAAATAATTCAAACATTAGGGTTTTTAAAGAGAATACATTTTTCAGGGGCCTCACGTATTGGCTTTAGCAACCATCTTACTTGATCTTCCTTGCCTTTGCAAAAAACAGTTCCTAAGAACCTCTCTAGCTTTTTACCATGATTCACTGGCACAGTTCCAACATAAAGAGAGGTTGGCGTAATGGCAATTACCATACCAGTACTGGTTTGAACATAAGTTTGACCAGTTTCTGTAGCCATGAATTCGAATTATAAAACAAAATTAGAATTAGAATTTTATACTACACAGGAAATTAAACCAAAATCACAGGATTAAATTCTGTAAAAATAAAAGAAACAAGAATTGTAACTTTTATTTTTAATTAATTTGAAAATAAAATAAAATTTTATTTAACCAAATTATTTCTTCACAAAAAATTAAATTTCTATAATACTTCAATACTTAAAAAACTGAAACAAAATTTTAATTAATGAACCCTCAGAAATAATTTTTGAAAACCAAAATTAGTTTCTGACAAAATTCCACAAATAAATATTCTGAATTGTTAATGACACCAGTATATTACTACTAGTTGTCAAAGAAAATAGATAGTATATTACTACTATCTGTCAAACTGTATATTACTACTATTTGTTTTCCAATCAGAATATTATTTTGTAAAACTACAGAAAATAATTTCTGTAAGAAGAAGAAAGAGAAAAGGAAACAAATGAAAAATTCTGTAAACAGAATAATTCAAATCTGTCTTAAAATTATTAGAATAATCTTTTGTGTAAATAAATAATTTGAAACCAAATCAAACAAAATAAAATAAATAACTTACAGAATTTATTTTATCGAACCGAAAGAAAAATTAAAAGATCAAGTTGAGTGTGTGACACTCTGTCCTTAAGACAGATTCGTCCCGCTATGGTGCTTACGGATAAAAGGCGTCTATCTCTCAAGATACAATGATCTTCACAAATTGTAGTAACACTCCAAACAATTTGTATGACGAACCAAACCTGTGTTCTTAACTTTCTGAATTTTATTCTAAAACTAGTATGAAGAATAATGGTGCAAGAAAGCAAAATGAAAGCAACAAAATAAATTTTTTCTGGATATTTTCCAACCCCAAACTGCTGGAAAAATCTAGAATTTATAAGCCAAAAGATCTATCCCAACAGGTACAGATTTTGAATGAACAAGTATACACTGTTTTGAACAGATACAGATTCAAAATTTGAACAGATCTAGTCACTGTTTAATCTGTAAACTACTGGGAACTGCTGGGTAGTTTCTGGCAGTTATAAACCTGTCAAAAATCAGTTTTAAATCTGTTCAAAATTTTAATCTGTTAAGGAATCAAATGAACAGGTACAACCCAAACTTAGACTTGTTAAAATTTAGTTTTCAATTTGTTCAAATTTGTCTGGGCAGATTTAAATCTGTTTGGGAAAACAGAATCTGTCCGAGTGAAAAAAAACAGTTTGGACAGTTTTAATCTTGTTCGGAAAAAATGGACTGGAGGAAGTAACAAATTGACAGAAAAATTAAATTCAAATTTGGCACAAAATTTGAATTAATTTCGTTAAGGATTTTGGAAAAAGTTCAAAAAAAATTTCTCCAAAAAATTAATATTAGAATCGACCCAACCCACAACCCACACTCGGCACGGCAGCGGTGCGCGTATGGTGGTTTGAGCTAAGGTTCCATTTATCCATAAATAATCCCTTCTACAAACTTGGGTGCTGCTTGGGGCCCAACCCAAGGTCGTATACCTAAAACTTACATACTCACAAAAGTTCTTTTAAAGTTTTAATGTGAGACAATCCATTTCAAGGAAACCCACATTTATTTCTTTAATTGTCCATTCCACGAATCCGAAAACGACGTCAACTGTCTTCACCGTGTGACTTGCCATGCGACAAGAAACATGTCACCTCTTTAGACCCACCTTAAAAAACGCGTGGGACCCTCTCTATTTTGGGCTAAAAAATAGCCCAAAATAAGCCCATAAAAACTAAATTTTCCAATAACTATACATTAAAAAATTACCAACTACTTAATCGATTATTAGGGGCACGTAGGGGGAATTTTGCTTTATGAATGAGAGTTTTATTATACACTCTCGGTCGGTTATCTAAGTGGTTACAAAAAGATACTTATTATTCTTGTTAAATTAGTTAAATTTTTATTATATTTTAGTTAAAAATTACTTTTATTTATTTATTTATTTATTTGGCTGTACAGATTTTCAACACATTCTCTAACAAACTCTTTATCCTTTTGCCATGCTATTTAAATATAATTTTTATTAATTTTAATTTAAAAATATTTTTTTATAAACTTTACACAACTAATTTGAAAATATAAAAATATTTTTTTTTAATGTTTAACTAGCCCAAACCACTAGTTACATTTGTTGAGTCAAATTCATCAAAACTAAAATAGTTAACTTAATAACTAGGTTGATGGAATTAAAATTTAATGATTTATTTATTACTTTAACTAAAAAATTAAAATAACTTTTAGGTGCCAAACTAATAGAATAGTATCGGCATATAATAATAATTTAACTATACTACATCCTATGGTCTGGTAAAATTTAAAAAAAAAAAAAAAGTTGGACTCTTGCCTAATTGAGGTAGCCTGTTCGTCCCCTATGAAAAAGCGGGGCAATTCTTTATTATTCGTTATGTAGCCCCCAACTCCATGACCCAAAACAAAGCCCAACCAAACACGGAGTTACATCGGATTTGTCTGGCAATGACTTTTTAATTAAAAAAATATAATAAATAAAATAGATTAAATAAATTAATAATCTTATAATAATGAATGGCAATTTTTTCTTTTATCAAAAACTAGTAAAAGATTCACTAATTATTAATTTTCAATGACAGTTTGAAAATTGTCATAAATAATATCTTTTAATTTTTAGCGACAGTTTAAAAAATTTGTCAGAGAAAACGTCACTAAGTTTTAGCGACAATTTATAAAACGGAAATGAGCCGTAACTCGACACCAAGGCTCGAATTGGCTCAAAAAAGGGAGAGGAGAAAGAGAAGGGAGGGAGAGAAGAGAAGGGAGGGAGAGGAAGAAGGGAGGGAGGAGATCGTCGCGCAGCACCACCGCCGTCGCCTCGCCGCCGATCGTCGCAGCTTCAGACCGTCGCCTCGCCAATCGTCGCACCACCGCCACGGCCTTGCCGATCGTCGCCGTCGCAGTCGCAGTCGCAGTCGCAGCCCCGCCTCCTCCTCCAGCCGATTTTTATGGCCCTCTCCCCTCCTCTCCTTCCTCCTCCTCCTCCTCCTCCCTTCTCTTCTTCTCCCTTCTTCTTCTTCTTCTTCGCTCTGCAACAAAAACACGGAAAAAAAAAAAAAAAAATCGACACCAAAACGACGTCGTTTTGGTGTCGAGCCAAACTCGAGCCACGGGTTTCGAGCTACGTAGCACTACCGTTTATAAAAATTGTTGACAAAAAAGTACTAATTGTTGCTTTTTGGCGGCATATGTAAAAAAATCGTCATAAAAAATTATATTTCGGGACAATTTTATCAAAACTTATTTTTAATAAAATTTAATGAAAATTAAATGCAACTATTAGAATTTATTAATAATTGAATAATGCTATATGCACCAATTAATATACTAATTAATATATCAATTGATGATGTAATATAGTTTAAGAGATTTTTAGTATTTATAATTTATATAACAAATGGGTTCAATAATAATATCATAACTAGTATTGATATATTAGTTAGTACCCTAATTAATACAAGTAACGCCACCGTTAGTAATTTACCTAATTATTTATCAATTTTACTTTCCCTCTAATAAAAATTAAAATAATCAAACCAAATAAACTTTTAGGCCTTGTTTGGTTTGATTTTGGAAGAAATTTTTTGAAAATATACTCCACAAACACTTTTTTAAGAGTTATCAAACTAAATAGATTTTTTCAAAAAAAGTTCTTAGAAATGTGTTTGGTTATCCAATTTCTAGGATTACTTTTGAAACATGTTTGCAAAAAAGGTAAACCAAACAAGTTTTTATACTTTTATCCCAAAAATTACTCTACAAAAAGGCAAACCAAACAAATTTTTGTACTTTTTATCTAAAAATTACTCTACAAAAAAGTAAACCAAATAAATTTTTGTACTTTTATCCCAAAAATTACTCTACAAAAAGGCAAACCAAACAAGTTTTTGTACTTTTTATCTCAAAAATTACTCTACAAAAAAGTAAACCAAACAAGTTTTCGTACTTTTTTATCTCAAAAACTACTCTATAAAAAAACCAAAGTTATTTTAGAGAGACTATTTAAAAAAAAGACAAACCCAACAAGTTTTTTTACTTTTTATATAAAAAACTACTCTACAAAAAAAACTAAAGTTATTTTAGAGACAATAATTAAAAAAAAGACAAACCAAACAAATTTTTATCATTTTCTATCTCAAAAACTGCTCTACAAACACAAATCAAATACGCCCTTAATTTCTAAAAAGCCAAAAATCAAACTAAAAAAACCAATTGGCAGACGGCAATAAAGTCACAAGATTATTCTTCTCTCTTGGATAATGAAAAGCTCTCCGGCGAGCCACTTGCAGTTTCAGAGCAACAATCGTCTCTCTGTCATGGCCACGGTTGCAGTAACCGTGTCCGCTGCCGGCACACGTTTACTGAGCCTCCGGCGCACGTTAACCATATCTAGGTGTTCTTCTTCTATGTCCGCTTATTCTCTGTCCTCAAAATTGGGCCTCCCTCCTCTGCAACTCCACTGTCCTTCTCCGGCGAGAAAGCTCGTAGTTCGAGCCGCGAGAACTGAGTCCAAAGGTGTCTCTCTTGGCTTCAGAGCTCCTCACTTTCAGGTCCCTCTCTTCTACTTCTCAATTCCTTACATATCAATGTATTTATTTTTGTAGGTCATCTTATGATTTAACTTCTCTTTCTCTATTGTGATTTAGCTTCCTGAGCCGCTTACTGGCAAATTGTGGAAATTGGACGACTTTGAAGCATACCCTGCTTTGCTGGTAAACTTTGATTTGTTGTGACAATCTTTTACTTTCTAGGGCTTTATTTATTTTTTAACCTTATTATTTACTGCAATGGCATGGATGATGAGTTTGTTAATCACTTCCATGGCAATGGAACTTCTCCATTTTTATTTACATTGCACTTTGAATGTCCAAATCACCGGCGGTGTAGAGCTAGGAATGATTGACATATTTCATCTTGCAAATGTTTGTCATAAGGTAGTGTTTGGTTCACCGTAATGAAGGTGGATTGGAATAGAATTCCCTTACAATGATAAATTATGGTTATATCTGCAATGTAATTTTAATAATTTTTTTTAGTGAACCAAACATGAGAATGGACATTCGGATGGCATGATCATTCCATTCCAACTCATTCCAATGAACCAATCATAGCATAACTATCTATGGAGAAACGGTTAAAATGAGATTCTTTATATACTAATGCTCTATGTGGTTCATTAAAATGAGATGGAATGATAATTACTTACACTGTGTTTGGTTGAGAGATTTGAGAAGGGATTTGGAAAGAAAAAGGGAAAGTATAGGTGAAATATGAATAAAATATACCTACATTCATCTAGTTTCACACATTTTCCCTTCCACTTTCTAAATCCCTTCCCAAATCCGTCAACCAAATACAGTGTTAGACTTTCTTATGGAATGATCATTCTCTTAACATAGTGAAATATGATTCCATTTGTAATGCGCTTGTCATTATATTTTTAGTTTAACCAAACATAGGGATGAATATTTTGATGGAATAATCATTCCATTCCGGTTCATTCTAATGAACCAAACACTACCCAAGACCATGATATCAAACATCAAGTATACAAGTAGAGTAATCAACATCCGTATTACAAATATCAACAGTCAAATAGAATCTAAAGTAAAACCAGATCTTCTCATTGTACCCATTGCCCATACATGACATATTTAACGTGCAAAAGCTTAAGAAAATAGAGATAGTTACTTTCCAAAAGCTGATAGCCCTCTTATCTATCATTCATCATGAGGGAAAACACACAAAAAATTTGAAAATCTATGTAAAACAGAGTTATAGTCAATTAGGGAAAAGATGTAGACAATGAAAACAAAGAAATATAGCAAAATTCTGGGAAGAAAAATTTACTTTTGAAAGAAATTAATAGAAGCAAAGTGATTGTCGAAGTCTTCATCAGAGAAATTTACATATGCTTTAGTTCAGTATATTAAGTTTTCAGCAAATAATGCTCTGCATTTGGCTGCGTATCAAGAAAAAATGGTGGTCTTGCTCCTCAATGGGTGTCATCACATGCTCCTCTTTTGACAAATTTTACCTTTCAGGTTTTGCTTTGGAGAGGGTTTGGTTATATTGGGCTTTCTGTTATTAGTCAATTCTGATTCTGTTTCCTATTATTTTCTCTTTTGTTATCTGACCAAGGAAGACACTTCTATCGTATTTACATGGCAATTTTGTCTTTAGAGCGTTATTCTGATTTTCTTTATGCTATGAAAAAGTTTCAATCTGCAGCTAATGTGACTTTAAACATAGATTTAACAGCCACGTCTGGACCTGTGGGCCTATAGAACACAATTGGAGTGGGTGAAGTAGTGGGCCCCTCCCATGGCCATGGCAAACTTAATAAACTTCCCAGATTGGCTTAGTTTTGAACTTGAAATTATGGCCATCTGAAGCTTAAGAAGCTTCTCAACCTTGGCTTCTTTATTGAATTTGACTCTCTCTCTCTCTCTCTCTCTCAAATAAGAAATTATGAGGTACGCATTAACAGTGTCATTATGCAGGTTATGTTCATTTGCAACCACTGCCCATTTGTTAAACACTTGAAAAAAGATATTGTGAAGCTTTCAAATTTCTATATGAAGGTAGGCTGGTAGTGGATTGAATTTTCTCCTGTTAGGCTTGTTTTTTGTGTCACTTGTATCTGCAATTGGGTACTATTGAGTCATTGACCGCCCAGAAGTAACATATTCAAAGTTCATTGTATTTTCCCATGCAGAAAGGGCTTGGAGTTATTGCAATATCTTCAAATTCTGTAGCCACTCATCCACAGGTTCAGATGACACTAGAATTTCAGATTTGAGCTGTGTTGAAGCTATTGTGTGATTTGTCCAACATCGAACTATTCCTCACAGGATGGACCACAATTCATTGCAGAGGAAGCCAAGCTATTTAACTATCCTTTCCCTTATCTCTATGATGAGGTAAGCAGCTTTAAGTCTCAACCTGCTTCTTCGTTCTTTTTATTTTCTATTTTTTCCCCATGGGCCATAACATGTTTTTTAATCTTCCATATTGTTTTTCAGTCATTAGCTCAATATTCTAAGTGTTCTTCATTAACATTGTGTTCTGCCCTTTTGAAGAATTTTATTGTTGCAACTGAAACATTTTCCTGGAAGTCAATAGCTTAACTGGTAAAATCTCTTATATCATACGAAATTGGATTCATGTTGTCCTAGAACACTGTCTCAATCTGATAAACCTGAACATTCCATAGCCAAAACCTGAGAAAAAATAGGAAAAAAGAAAATTTAAAACAAATACTAGACCATCGATTATACTGGAGTAACTTTATCATTCCTAATTTTTGGTCCCTGCCATGTTAAAAGTTTTTGGCCATATAGCCATTGCAATTCACTGATGTAAAATGTCTTGCATGTGTTTTTTTGAACTAATACAATTAGTAAAATTTTAATGTGGGAAGAAAAGACTTAAAGATAGCCATTAGTGGAATTTATTTAACTATTATTTGAAAGTTAGTGCACACCATTGATGATCCTATTATGAATTATTGATAATATAACTAAACATTCAAGTCTGTTCTAGTAACTTCCTAATCAAGTCAGCAATCTTGTTGATCAAAAACAAGAGGGCTGTGAAAAGAAATTATACTTTATCAACTGTTTGGGAAAAATAAAAGGTTGAGTCAATTTAGGTAATTTTTTAATCAACTATATAACCAACTTATGAGGCATTTCAAGATGAAAGAAAATGATTGTGAGGAAATGAATGTTGGGCTCTCCCTTTGTTTTTTGTTGCAAAAAGAAATACTTAATACTGTTGGCTACAAATGAATCATGTAGTTTCTGTAAATTGTTTCATTATTGTCCTTGCCAGGTTTGAGTCACTTGAGTCAGAAGGATTGATAAATTTCAGGATATATCAATTTGTCATCCAGTTCTTGGGGCCAATTGCCAGTAGCGTTGTTTTCTAATTGATGTGCATATCATTTATAATTCAGGATTAATTCATAGCCAATATATTGGCTAGCAAAGTAATATCCTGTATAGAACTGACATGATTTGGGTGACGGAGCAAAGGAGATCCCAACAATTTTGTGTTTTTCTTTTAATTGTACATGTGCATGAACAAACACACACTCCCCTATTACTTTTAACCTTGTGATTATAATTATATTCTTGTTGGTTTTAAATTCTTCTTCCTCTGAAGTTGATTAATAAATGAATTTGTATTCCTCAACCCTTACAACCCAAGTTTATAAGGCCTTTATATATCTAAGAATGCTCTTCTGCAGTCGCAAGATGTTGCAAGAGATTTTGGAGCTGTTTGCACTCCAGAGTTTTTCCTATTTAAAAAGGTAATAATGACCTGCACTTAATATACTAGAGTTTTTTTCCATGTGTGGTTTCTTATCTCAGATTTTCCTCAGAGGTGCTCAATTTTATCACCATCCTTAAAATCCCCCATCATGGACTAATCATTGTGATCGAAGTTTCTAGCCATGCCCATCCCTGCCACCATAATTTGACATGTTCTGTGTTGACAAAATTGTATCATTTCATAATAGGATGGTCGAAGGCCCTTTGAGCTGGTGTATCATGGCCAGTTTGATGATTCACGACCGAGTAATAATGTCCCTGTCACTGGAAGGTTGGTTTCTGTAACTTCTAGGTTTATTTATATAAATATTGCAAATCTTCTCTCGGATTGGTATTCTTTTTAATGGGTATCTAATTAGCTATTATGATAAATTGTCTACTCTAGGGACTTGAGCCTTGCCATAGACCGTGTTCTCAGTGGCCAACCGATACCAGCAGTTCAAAAACCCAGGTATTCTATAACTTTTCCTTGTCTCATCTTCTTCCTCTTAATACCAAATTATTTATCTATAATTAAGTGATTATAAGCTGAGATCATTTTCTCCATTTGTCAAAAGTGTTGGATGCAGCATAAAGTGGCATCCAGAGACAAAGTTGTAATGTGTGATGCTGGTTTTAGTTATTTCAAGGTCGTAGTTTGCAATGCTTTCAGGTGCGTCATGTTTTGGTTCCAATGGGTGATGATCATTGTGATATCCCAATGTAAATTTTATTTACTCATGTTACTTTTTTGTTTTACGCCAGTATTGTTGTGTTATGTAATGTTTATTTCTGTAATATGACTGTTGCGTATGTAGCGAGTTTAACTATTGCTTATGTAATGTTTAATCGTGTAATATAACTTTTTGTAGTCAGTGTGCGTGTGTATGCTCTTTTTTTTTTCTTTTTTTTTTTTTTTTTTATTGGAACGTGTATATGCTGTGTTCCCCTGGTTCTATGGTGCCAAATGGTGTTGCGCCTGTATATATATATTCCTGAAATTTTGTATTACACATAAAAATAAATACAATATTGGCCAAAAAATCTTGGCATTTTGCTTCTTGAGATACCATTTGTGAAGAAAAATGTTATCAAGGGAAATTCAGTTCTAATATGATGAACGGCATAGTTTTGCATCAGTAGAAGTTACTATCTTGGTAGTTTATTGTTTCAAGGGTTCAATTGGAATCAAAGTATAATTTCTTGTGTGTCACTGAAAAATAAAAAAGAAAAAGAGGGGGAAAAAAAAAAAGAAGGTAAATTACAAATACATCCATTGTTTAAAATGCGAATTGCCCTATGTATTTTGAAAAATTACAAATATCTCTTGTCATAATTTTTTATTTAATAGAATTAATTGATCTCTTATACCTAAATTATTAATTGAAATATATTTCTAGTATTATTAAAAATTGTGAAATGACTTGATGATTTATGAATAAAAATGACTATTCATTATGAAATTAGAAAATTCAAGGGGCAAAATATAATTTTTAGAACTATAAGGGGCGATTTGTATTTTAAACAAATCTCTTGGGATTTATTTATAATTTATCCCAAAAATATTGAGCTGTCTTCTCACTACATTATCTAATTATAGCATACAACCTAGACCAATACGTTTATTCTTCTTTGCAGTTCCTTGTGAGACTATTTTCTATACGGTTTTTATTTATTTATTTGATAATTCAACAGTGAATTAGCCTGAATATGAACTTAATAATGTTTTAATGGTACATTTAGGTAGTAGGGAACTGCTACTGCCAGGGAAACTCTGGCTTTTTCTAGTGCGAGTGCTGCTTTGAATGGTTGTACACGTTGCTTTGGCAGTTTACATTGCTTTTGAAACAGCCCGTTCTGCTCTGGCAATTAGGACACCTCAGCGCTTTATTTGATTGGAAGATTTAGGAAGGGATTTAGAAACGGAAAGAAAAAAGATAGGCAAAATGTGAATAAAATATATCTATATTTTACGTAGTTTTATACACTCTTTTCATTTTTCTTTCTAAATCTCTTAACCAAACACAATATAGATATATTTTAGAAACTGTCATAAGTTGTTATTAATGGTATTATTGTCCGTGCATTATTTTCTTCTTCTTCCTTCTTTTTTTTTGTTAACAAGAAACCCTACGCCAGCTTTGGTGAGACCCAGGGTAAAAGCCCGGATATGTGTGACCATTCGCTACCTCACATACATAAGACACTGTAACCGTTTATTGCCTTAATTTGGTAGTAATAATATTACTAATAATTGCATAATGACAGGAGCTATAAAAAAATGGTTTAACTGGATAAGCTTAAGAGTATTTATCAGAGTTTGGACCTAAATGATTGTTGTAAGGCACATGATGATAACTTTTTTTGTTTTTGTTTTGGGTACATCGGATCCTTGACTCCCTAAGGTGCAAGGGTTCGGACGAACTGAGCCAGTCTCAGTTGGTTCATGCTAATACATATTGCTGTAAAAGCAAATGTTTAACTCGATAAGCTTAGTAGTACTTATCGACAAGGGTTTGCCTAAAGATGCCTGAAAGGAAGAGGGTTTAGAATTAAATGAATGTTGTAATGCACACGATGATGATGGGTTTAGAAGTACTTAAAACTAAAAATTGGTGAAAGAAGCTTGAGAAGAGGCAGGATTGGAGTTGGACATAAACAAATGTTTTAATGGACATGATAATACTTGTTGCTTGCATGGGAAGTACCATGAAAATAAGAAGCTCTGTCTAATGTTACTTGCATTCGTGGCCATTAAAGTTTGATAGGTTTGTTTAATTTAAACCATATCTGCGGGCGTAACATGGTTTGATATGACCTGACTAAAAGCAATGTATCTTTCAAGAAAATGGAACATGACATCTCTTTATCTTCACCGAAAGGGATGTTAGGGGCCTTGTAATGGTTTCGTGGTCCATAGCTTTTCCCATAATTGTATGTTCCATGTGGCTGATGCCAACCCAGAATTTGTCACCACCATAGCTTTTTTATCAGCCTAACTTCCCCACATACAACCCAAAGGACTAGAATTCTGTTTGTCTGTGTTATTGGGCCCTTGTTGGAGAACTGCAATTGCTTATTGAGTAATGTCGATGGATTCCTTAATATTGTAACACCTCCAGTTCTTTTCTAGTTCACGTGAATGGAGGGTAAGGCTTTACAGCCATGGAAAGCGAGTGCTAACCTAATTGCTCCAGAATGCATGTTGTGGTCCCCTGAAATAGCAAGAGTGAACCATTCGTTCAGCTTCAGACGCTGGTATCTGATATTGGTGAAAGAGAGAAGCCTGAAATTCTTTAGTTGTGAAGATAGCAGTTGGGGGAACCTTAGTTGTCATATACTAAATAGTTTATTACTGCCATCTTGAAAGCCAGGCTTTGCACTAAAAATTGTATGCATGTTCGATATTTAAGCTAGTATGTATACTGTGCGTATATTAGCCAATTAACAAGTTATGATTGTTTGATAATATTTATTTGTGTAAAATATAAGCTGCTTACTTTTAAGAATTTTTGTATTCTTAGGATGAAATATTGGGTTGTCATTATCTATTCAATTGAACTTTTGCAATCCACGTTTTGAAGAACCCATTTGTATGATTCCTGTACTGAAATGAACGTACCAATTTGCTTTGGCTTTATTGAGAAGTCTTGGTTAGAGTTTTCCAAAAACTCTTTTCAGAAAATTCTATTTTTTTGTTTTCTGTATTTTTTTGTTTTTACTGAATTTTTTTAATATTTTAAGTAATTTTTTTTACTTTTTAGACATACCTAACATAAATATACCTAAAAGTAAAAAATTTGTGAAAAAAACCTTTTAAAAATTCACTAAATACCAAAAATACAAAAAAAATACGAGAATTCTGTACATATTTTGTATTTTTATGTATTTATTAATTTTTTAAAATATCTTTTCGCAAATTTTTTACTTTTTGGATACATCTAAGTAAGGTGCATCTAAAAAAGTAAAAAAATATTTAAAATTTTAAAAATATTTAGTAAAAACAAAAAAATACGAAAACCAAAAAATTCAATTTTTAAAAAACTTAATTCAAAAAACTCAAACCAAACACAATTTATTTCCCAAATGGAATGAAGGAAAGTAGAATATCAATATACAATCAATATTAAACCTTCTTACAAATTTTTAATATTAATCTATACAATTTATTTGTTACATGTAAAAATCAATTAATTCAAACATAAGACTTTGAAATAACTATGGCAAATGGGAAGGTGATCTAATTAGGGGTTCAGACGATCTAGAGAAACTAGAACAGTGAGCTGCTGCTTTCAGGTTGGGTACTAATCCCTTTTTGATAGAATTGGGTTTTTCGAAATCTTCATTTTCGTGCTTGATCTCTTTGAGCATTGCTGTGATATCTTTCATTGTGGGTCGCTCCTCTGGGCAAGGGTTCACACAAAGTAGAGCCACCCCAAGCACTTGAAGCATCTCTTGAATTTGTGTGCCAGATCTCTGAAGTAGTTGCTGATCAAGAATTGATGTGAATTCTCTATGCTTTTCTCGTAGTTCCTGGTTAACCCAACTAACAATGTGGCCCCCCTCAGGAATCCGCCGATCAGTTGGTTCCATCCCTGTTAGGACCTCTATGAGCACAATGCCGTAGCTATATACGTCACTCTTCTCTGTGATCCTTAAGCTATATCCATATTCTGCAATTTGTAACCAGTTATTGTTAGTCTTCTGTGCTAAGTTAATAGTTTCCCATTTTATAATGAACACATTGTAGTGAGATGCAGGATGGAAATCTGATATATATATATATATATAATATAGAAAAAAATCGAAACTTGGTGATTGTCGGGAACATTTCAGGATGAAATTGACATAACAGTGTAACACAACAGGAAACTAGAGAATTTTGAGCCATAGAAGAAGGTTTTGACAAGTTAGTGATGATCATGGAATTGAAAATGTGTTATGGAGCATTTTGAGAATAGTTCAGAAAAGATTCTGAAAACATTGCATTTTTATCTAGAAAATGATTAATCTTACATTGAATCCAAAAGCATGTGCAAACTATTCTATGAGTTCAGAACAAAGCATAGCCAAAAGAAGGAAAGAAAAAGAGAGCTTACCAGGAGCTATGTACCCATAAGAACCTGCTACTGTGTTGGAAACACTTGAATAATCTGAAGATTTAACAAGCTTTGCAAGCCCAAAATCTGCAATGAAACCTTCAAACTGTGATCCCACCAAGATGTTGTTGGACTTCACATCGCGATGAACTATGGGAGGAAAGCAATCATTGTGAAGATAAGCCAAACCATGAGCAGCTCCTAGTATGATCTTATACCTCGCATCCCAGTCCAAGAATATCTTCTTCTCATGGAGCAATCCAGCTAAACTTCCATTACTGATGTAATCAAACAAGAGCAATCTACTTTTTCCTTTTTTACAACAGCCCAGAAGCCTCACTATATTTTTATGCCTTATTGATCCAAGCGTTGTAACTTCTGCAGAAAACAAGTCTCTCTCTGGAAACTCATCACTCTTTGTTGGCCACAGCTTCTTCACCGCAACAACCTGTCGCGTTGGGGTTTCAACACGATAAACCACTCCTGAACAACCCTTTCCAACAATGTTAGAATCCAAAAGCTTTGTCACAATATCATCCACTGAGAAGTTCAACTTTTGGAATGGGGTGATTTCCCACTCCAGTTCATCTTCTTCATCATTCCTCCCAAGTTTATTTCCTTGCGCTCTGATAAGAGAAATTACTCCAATAGTCACAATTATCGTAGTAACAGTTATGCTGAGTACTGCCAATATAATGTGGCTTTTAGTATATCTGCTACTGTGTAGGTTTGTGCTAAGCTTGGACTTGTTTCTGTTAGTGCAGAGCTCTGGATTACCAAGGAAAACAGTGTCCAGGAGGTCCTGGAAGAACTTGGTATTGGGAAGAAAACCGGAGAAATTATTATACGAGACATTCAGAAAAGCAAGATTGTCCAGATTACCCAGTACTCTTAGGCTTCCTGTTAACATATTGTGAGAGAGATCCAAGTTTGCAAGCTGTGAAAAGTTTGAAAAGCCTTCTGGGATGGGTCCACTCAAAAAATTCCAACTCAAATTCAATAAGATATCTAATCCTTGCAGGTGACCAATCTCATCGGGGATTAAGCCACTGATTCTGTTGTTGCTCATATCCAACAACTGCAAATCCTTGCATACTCCCAGTGATTTAGGAATCAAACCAGTAATGTAGTTCCCATTTAATACAAGTTTGTTTAAAAATTTGAGCTTGCCCAAATTCTGAGGAATGATGCCTGATATTTTGTTCATGGAGAGGTCTAAAACATTCAGTTCTACAAGAGATTCAATGGAGGTTGGGATCATGCCTTGGAGCTTATTTTCATGCAAATCAACCATTTCTAGCTGAGTGCAGTTGCCAATCTCTGGAGGGATTTCTCCAGTAAATTGATTTTGTGACAACTCTAGAAAACTCAAACTTTGTAATAGCCCAATTTCTGATGGAATTTGACCAGCTAAAACGTTTGAACCCAGCCTTAAACGTGTCAAGCTGGTGCAATTGCCAATAGCTGCTGGAATTCCTCCAGAGAGTTCATTTGATATCAACAACAATTCAGTTAAGTTCTTGAGATTGAAAAGTGAGTTTGGAACTGACCCAGTAAGATAATTGTGTGAGAGATCCATCGCGTGAAGCTTCTTGCAGTTCGCCAGCTCGGATGGTATGCTTCCGTGAAGTTGATTTTTCCAAGCAAAGAACAGAGACAGCTCGTTTAACTCCCCGATGGTGGGTGGAATCTCCCCGGAGAATCTGTTGTTATCCAATTCAAGTTGCTTCAAGTGGGAAAAGTTTCCAAAGAATGGTGGAATTTTTCCAGAAATGTTGTTCTCGGACAAAAGAAGCCCCTCCAAAGCACTTAAATTCACAAGAGATGGAGGTATCTCACCCGTTAGAGAATTTATTGAGAAATCAATGACCGTCAAGCCCGAACATTTTCCAAGAGATCCTGGAATGCACCCACTAAGCTTGTTTTGCCAAAGTAACAATCTTTTGAGATTTTTCAGCAAGCTTAGTTCACTTGGAATCTCTCCAAAAATTTGGTTCTGATACACAAACAGATCTTCCAAGGCCGAGCAATTACCAATTTCAGGTGGAATCTCACCAGTGAGATTTGCTGTGTATACTGAAAGAGTCTTGAGATTCTTCAACTCTCCAATACTATATGGAATATTCCCTGAAATCCCGGTATCTGCAAGACCAAGAAAAACTAGTTCTTTGCATTGTGATATCTGCATTGGGATCTCTCCATGAATTCCCGGGTTTCCACCAGCTCGAAAGATTTGTAGAGCCCATAACTGCCCTATTTCTAGCGGAATTCTTCCAGAGAGCTGATTATCAAACAGTTCAAGCTGTTGAAGCTTTGAGCAGTTTCTGATTTCAGTCGGAATTCCATTCTGTAAGGAATTAGAACTCAGTGATAGGAGCTGCAGTTGGGATAATTTTCCGATTTCTGGTGGTATTCTTCCTGTTAGAGCATTGACACTGAGATCCAAGCTGACCAGCGACGACAAGTTTCCAATTGAAGATGGAATTGCTCCTGTGAGGTTTGCATGCGAAAGGACAAGGGTGGCAAGGAAGTTGAAAGAGAGGAACTGAATAGGGAAGGTTGTGCCAAGATTGATAGAGCTAATAGTTACTTTCGAAACAAACCCATTGCTGTTACATTCGATATAGTCCCATTTACAAGGGTTTTGGTGGGTTGCATTCCACGAAGCGAAGAAAGTGGCAGAATAAGATGAATTGAAGGTAGAAAGCCATGAGAGTAGAGAGAGGCCTTCTTGGTTCAAAGCAGAGATGGCTGGGAACAAAGAGATGTTGAGGAGCAAGAGAAATATTGTGATGGCTTTGCTTGACATGATGAGGTATGTACTCTGCTACTGTTCTATCTCAGCTAGTTGTAGCAAAAGAAACTCGAAAACTTTTCTAAAATGTTATCTTTATCATGGAAGTTGATTTATCCTAAAATGCCCTTTGGTTTCATCTAGAATTACAGAAGAAACAATCTGAATCTTGAAACCCTTTTCAGAGTCTTGATGATGAATAAACTGTCTTGGTTTTACTGAGATGGTATTGAATTGACAACTAGTGACAAGAAAGACAGATTAACTGACTAATATAATGCAATGATGAATAGTAACATTTTGTTGTGTTATGAAGATACTGATTTTGCAAGTTTTAAATATATTGAGGAAAGGAAGCCTTCTCTTTTATATACATATCCGGCAAAATTACTATTCTTGCCTATGTCTTTTTTGTAGGTTAGTAGTTTCCTTTGGCCTCTTGTTTTTGATTGTATCTGTACGCTTGGAATCGGGAATAATAATTGAGAGCACATGCTAGGGTATATTGTACAATAATGTGCTTCATTTGGTATTTGAAAGAATGAGACAGGAGTGGAAATGCTAAATCATGTCATCTTTTTACTTGGATTATTCGGAGTACCGACTCAGCATAGCATGCTAATATGATGCTTGAGACCAATAAGGGAGTGTTTGGCATGTGCTAAAATGAACAATATTTTATTTGGGTCACATCACTTTTCTACTACATCACTTCAAATCCAACCCATATTTTACTTTTTTTCGTAAAAAGTCAAAAAGTATACTTATTTAAATCATCCCAAACACCCCTAAGTGTAGTAGTCACATAATGAATGAAGCTGACCAGACCCACCTTGATTGGTTGAGTGGAAAATAAGGTCGGTCCTATCCATCTTTTTTTGTGTGACTTCTTTAGTCAAGAGAATCACGTACATGTCACGTTAATATTCCCATTCTAGAACTACTGAATAATTTTTCTTTAGAGCTAGCTAAGGAGAAGAAATCATGACTAAGTTCTGTGATAGGTGTAGTATAAATAACAGTTTATACATAATCTATGCTTAGACATTGAGAATGCTTTCCTATTCCTGTGGTCATTTTATTTTTAAATTTCTCTCTGTTGATTGAGGGTACTTTTACATGGTAGATTAATGTTTGGACGGCAATTCATGAAAAATCTAAAATGTTATCCAGTTAGTATGTATGCATTTTTTTGCTTTAGCGTTTGTGAGCATAACCATCCAAAAACAAATGAAAAGTACAAATCTGCACCAAAAAGAGGTAGACTCCACAACCTTTTTTTCTGCAGCATTATTGTTTGTTGTAATGTCTCTAAATCAGCTTCCTCTGCTAAGGTTTGTCCACTTTCTAGAGAAATAATGCAGTTATCTAGTGATCCATTCCCTCATAGTGACAATCTCATTTCTTTTACCCATGCATGAACCTTCTCACCTAAAATGCTAGAAATCTTGAAATTTTTTAACAAAAAATTTCCCCACTTGTAATTTTGCATTATTATTCCCTTACATAGTGAAAATCCCATAAGGGGTTGTTTGGGGTGTTCTAAATAAGTGCACTTTTTGTCTTTTTGGACTAAAAAGATGAGGAAAAAAAGATAGATGTTTGGGTTAACTTTTTGTCTTTTAATGAAAAAATGTGTAATAAAAAATTGTACAAATAAAATGTGTAGTGGAAGATTAATTATTGATTGTACGGCTGCCTCGGTTGCCCAGCATGTGTATACAAAAAAAAATAATCACCTCCTTCGGGACAAATAACTTGTGGATAGTGATGGTCGGTCCGTGGGGGCCATCATGGGTCCCATTTTAATAATCTGAACCGTTCAATATGTACAATTCGTCGAGTATTATATGCCTGTAAAAAATCACGTTGATCAGATATCTATAGCTATATGATCAGATTAGTTTATTTTTCAACAGTTAACTATTATCACACCATCCGTTTTCTTTATACAAAACGGATTTGATCATATAGTTAACGATATTCGATCAATGTGATTTTTTATAGGAATATATTAATTGACGAGTTTTACATGTTAAACGGTTCGGATTATCAAAAGGGAGTCTTTAGTGGGCCCCCATAGGCCCAACATTTTTGTGACTTTACATATAGTATTTTTTTTGGGTCCCAAACTTCGGGGCAAATGACTGTCAGACGGCTCCGAACAGCTGCTGTGCATTTGAAGTGTAAATATATATAAAATATTTTTTTAATATTTTTTATTTGTGAATAGTAATGTCTTTTTTATTTTTTGTGTAACTTTTTGACTTTTTAGATTTTTTTGAGGATGCCAAACTTGGCTACACAGTTTACGAAGGTGCTTATGTGCCATTTTGGCAAGTTGGCAAAAAGCCAACGTTTTGTGTGTGTTGCCAAAAACTCAAGTTGCCAAAAATGCCCCAAATTCCCATTTGGGAAGACCAAAAACGCCACCCCCAAATTTACCAAATTATCCTTTAGAAAATTTTGATTAATTAATTTAAAAATCAAAAAGTAAGGATATTTTAGTCATTTTGGAGTGATGTGACACTTTAAAAAAATATTAAACCAAAAAGTAAAAAAGCCAGCTTTTTACCAACTTCCCAAATCACTTTCAAAAAAGTCAAAAAACTTGGTAAAAAGCTAAAAGCCAGCTTTTTACCAACTTCCCAAAATACCCCTATGACTGTAACCTTTAGAGTATGTTCTTACAACTCATGAGATAAAAATGGACTTAAAAAAGGATAAAAAAAAGATGATTATTGAGTTGTTGAGAAAGGAGATGCTTTTAGCTTATGTATTTAGATTTTCATCTTCTATTTTTTTAGAAGTTGCACTAAATGGGCATATAATATATATATATATATATATGTATTTAAAAGAAAAAAGAACCCAAAAGTGGAAGTTCGTTTAGTTGCTTAAACAATAATTTGAACCAAAATTAGTGACTTGTGATCTAGAGATGCCCTTGTCAAGAAGGTACGGCTGAAAGAATCTGAGGAAAGAAAATGAACTTTCAACTGCAGGAGTCTTGCAAAGGAAATGTTGAGTGTGATTTGGAGATGGAACCCAAGTTGGGGGTAATAGTTGAAAGGTAAGAATTGTGGTAGGAGAGAGAGTGAGTGAGAGTGAGAGTGAGAGTTATGGAAGGTGGGGTTAATGTGATTTTGGCCGACCATGAGTAGTGGCAGCAGATTGCATATTTCAATTATCTGATTTGGAGTGTTGTTTTTGACATGAACCCGTCGTCCTCACCAGAGAATCACATTATGGTTTTGTTTAGAAAGTTAGTTGTTTTAGTTGATAAGTTGTGTTTTTTTTCTGTTGATAATTTTAGTTTAATTAAGAAAGTTGTGTTTCAAAAATTGATTGATCTTTTTTTATAATAGTTGATTTGATGATTGATTTATCTTATTAATTATTTTAATTTATTTTATCTTTTTAATGTGCTATTTTAGTCCTACCTTCTTTCTAAATACTCTCTCTCTCTATATATATATATGACATATCTCTAAATTATTTAGTGTCGGCACTATAACAATTATATCTCCACCATCTATCTATTTGTGGCATAGCCACATTTTAGTGAGTTTGGAGTGGCGGCTGCGCACCATGCGTAGCAATTATTGTTGTGCAGTTAATAGTTTTTTTTTAGGTCTCATTTTGATAATATGCATTGTTCATTTTTTAGAAGATATCGAGTATAATATACTTAAAAAAATTCAAGTTAATCAAATATTGATATCCTTTTCATCAAGACATATTTATATCTAAAAAATTGAATGGTGAATTTAATTTTTAGTGTAAATCTGAATACAAACATGACTTGATGAAAGGGATACCGATATTCAATTAACTTAAAGTTTTACAAGCACATTTTATGCGATGAATAATGCTTGGGACCCCCTTTTGGGGGTCACCCCCTCACCCCCTTTGCCACGTGGCGGGGGGTGATTGGAGGAGCAGGAAAAAAAAGAAAAAGAAAAAAAAAAGTAACCAATGAGAGAGAGAGGGGGTCAAAGGGGGTGGAGGGAAAAGGGGGGATGAATCATTGTTGTTATGCGATATCTTTTAAAAGTGAACGATTCGGATAGTCAGAATGAAACTTGAAAAAAATTTCATTAACAGCGCAACAGTAATTACTGCGCACTATGCGCAACAACCTTCCCAAGTTGGCCTCGTTTGGGGAGTCACTATTTTAGCCAAAAAGTCAAAAAGCCAACTAAAACTAGTCACATCACCTCTCTACTTTTCTGCACATCTTTTCGTAAAAAGTCAAAAAGTTACTAAAATAGCCTGTTCCCAAACGAAGCCAGTACCACACAAAGTACTTATTTATTTATTTGGAGTAATTATTATTATTTTATATAGCACTTTCATTGTGTATTTGGAGTAATGTATTTACATGGTTGAAAAAAACAAAGGCTTTGTTGGGCATAAAGGGTTTGGGTTAAAATAATTACAAAAAAAATAAAATAAGTTAAAAATTAAATAAGATAAAATGTTATATTTAAATTATAATTATTTTATTTTTTTTTCATAAAAAAGTTAAAAAAGTTAAAAAATTCATCCAAGATGAGACTTTTTAATTTTAGATTAAAATAGTCAAAAAAATTAAAAAGTTAATCCACACTTCAAACGAAGGCAAAGAATAATGATAGGCAAATCAAAATACACGATTAGTCAAACACATGATGAGGTGATATTTTGGAAATTAAGGTGACTTTTGGTTTACTTTTTCAAATTCAATTCTATTTTTAAATTATGATTTGGATGTAATATATTAATCAAATATATTTTTAAAATACAATTTAAAATTATTTTTAAAATTTATTTATTTATTTTTTTTATATTATTATTAATCAATCAATCAATCACTTTTTCTCTGTCATCTCTCCTCTCATATTCTCTCACATTCTCTATATTAATCAATAAAAAATAAAATAAAATAAAAATTTACAAATCATTCCAAAACTATTTTCAAAATTCATAACCAAACAAAATTTCTTTTTTTAAATCATAATTCAAAAACTCAAAACTTAAAACACAATTTCACATTCAAATCATAATTTTAAAATTAAACCAAACAGATTCTAAGATGTTCTCCATTACATAAATGGAATGGAAATCACTATTTCCTAATCAATAGTTAAGAAAGATCTACATCAATATATTCTTAATTTATATTCAAGACTTGTTACTAAAGAAAGTTTTTAAACTTAAAATGAAATGATAGTGATAAGGATTTTACACAATTTTTAATTGGTACAAAATCGTGAGATTTATAATTTTGAGCGGGATTAATAGATTTTTTAAATATGATACTCATGATTTTAGATTAATTATTTTGAGAAGAACATAAAAAGTTTAAAATTAAATTTTAATTTATTTTGAGTCATATATAGTGTTTGGTTTGAGTTTTCTGGATTAAATTTTTTGAAAATTGACTTTTTTGGTTTTCGTGTTTTTTTTATTTTTAGTGAATATTTTTTAAATTTTAAACATTTTTTTTTTACTTTTTTAAATGCACCTTACTTAAATGTATCTGAAAAGTAAAAAATTTGTGAAAAAATATTTTAAAAAATTAAAAAATATATAAAAATATAAAAAATGTACTGAATTCTTGTATTTTTTTTGTATTTTTGGTATTTAGTGAATTTTTTAAAGATTTTTTTTATAATTTTTTTACTTTTTAGGTATATTTATGTTAGGTGTCTAAAAAGTAAAAAAATTCATTAAAAACAAAAAAACACAAAAAATAAGAAAGTAAAATTTTTTAAAAAGTATTTTTTAAAAAATGAAAACAAACAAGGTGTTTTTTCTATTTTTTGATATATTTTTTTCTATAAAAAAATTAAAAAATTAACTTTTAACTAATTTTATAAAACAATCCATATATATAACTAGGCTCAGAGGACACTTTAGTCATTGATGTGAGACAAAGAGGTGAGATCTACACATGGGCCACAGATGTGGGCTCCACCACTTTGTTTCACAGTTGAGTTTGAATTTATGTTTTTATTTTTTTATTCTTAAACTTTTTCAACCCCCATCCATCATCATATATTGGGTTGTGTGCGAACAAATTTATTTTTGTTATATACCATTAGTTCTAGATTTTGATGACATAAATTTGCAACCTTATTAGGAGTTGTTTAAGAGGATCTAAATAAATATATTTTTTGATTTTTTATAAAATATAGATTGAGTTTGGATTAGATTTGAAGTAATGTGTTAAAAAGATAATATGACTTAAATAAGATGATATGACTTAAATAAGATAATGACTTTTTAACTTCTAAACTTTTTAACTTTTTTGAAATATGTCAAATTAACCTAAATGGGATGGGATCTCTCCTTAATAGAAAAAGATATCAGTCACCAAAATGAATTTTTTCACCTTTTCATTTATTTTTCACTTTAAATGTGGATCCACATAATATGCTAACAGAGGATACCGTGGCGGCAGTGCAAGAAATAAATGAAATTAATGTGGTAATGCATAGTAACAATGTTTTTAAAACCTGACCAAATTCGATTTCAGACTAACCTATGATTCGCTAGCTTTTCTTCTTGTCATCAACCTTAAAACATGAAAGTGAAACATGTTTTCTGTTTCCACTTTCTTGAAAACATTTTGTTTTGCTTCATGAGCCAACTCTGCTCATGCAGCATTGCAGGTATGTAGGGTTGCAAACGATCTGAGCGGAGTTGAGCTGGACTTTAATATGTTTGGACTTGTTTATTAAGATTTTAACGAACTCGAGCTCGAAATCGAATTTAATAAAAATTTAACGAACCGAGCTCGGGTCGAATTGACTTAGGCTTTATTCGAGTTCGAGCTTGTTCACGACTCTTAACGAGTCAAAAAATTTATAAATTCATCTTTGCGTATAAGAATAAAGTTACAATTAAAATTTTGATTATATAATTACATATACAATATATATAAATATTCTAAAAAAAAATCAATATTTTATCAAAATAATAATATCTACTACTACTATTATATAAATGTACTATCTATAGTTAACTATTATTTACATTTATATTTTTTAAATATATAGATAATATATTTGTCTTATTTTTTATACATAGTTTTACATTATTTAATATATAAATAATAAATATTAAAAGAGCCAGTTAACGAGCCGAGCTTTAAAATGTTTAGGCTGGTTTATTAAAAATTTAACGAGTTCGAGCTCAAGCTCAAACGCAAAAAAAAATTTAACGAATCGAATTCGAACGAGCTCTTATCGAACCGAGTTCGAATCTGTCCACGAATCACCCTATTCATTTACAGCTCTATATGTACGTATGTCTCTCATCCTTTGGTCACAATGGCTTATTGAAAATATTGTTCTGCCCAGAAATCCTCTTTCTGAATATTGCTTCAAACCGTTGCAAAGTACACAAATGCAAAAGTGGAAATGGATCAACTGACTCAAATTGTTCAAAGTTCTGGCCATTAGGCCATTCATTGATGGGCCTTCAGAACTCCTTTATTTTTTTGGGGAGTTAGAGGCTGGTCCTATGGACCGGTCTTATTACCCAACAAATTCTATCTAAAAAAATTAAATAGTAGTTTTTATTTTTACTTCTAGACTCAACACTAAAACCTAACATTCGGCTACCGTCTCTGTGAGAAACACACAGACACTAATAAATGTTATCAGTATTTACCAAACCATTTAAATTATTTATTCTTTCTTACTCTTACTCACATACATACACACTCACTAATTCATAAAAATACATCCATACACTTACTAATTCACAAAATTTAGCAGTGATAAAATGTTATCAGTGATAAATTTCATACTCACATACATACACACTCGCTAATTCACAAAAACAAATTAAAAAATATTCAATAGTGATAACTTTATCACTGGTTTATCACCGGTTTAAACAAATTTATCACTGATTTATCACTAGTTTAAACAAATTTATTACTGGTTTAAATAGATTTATCACTTAGATCTTCCCCAATATAAAAGATAGAGAGAGAGAGAGACAGAGAGAGAGGACCCGGTGGCAAAGAGCCCAGATCTTAGATCTAGAGGTAGAGGCGATGACGACTATAGAAGTGGAGGCGGCAGTGGTCGGCAACAACGGTGGAGGTGGAGGGGAAGACGTCGGTGGGAGTGGAAGCAATGGTGAAAGTAGAAGAAGATGCTAGTTGAGGTCGCCGGCAATGACGACAATAGAGGCAGCAGCGGTCGGTAACGGTGGAGATGGCGATGGTTATTGGTGGAGAAATGTGCAGAGAGAGAGAGAGAGCTTTTTTTTTTCATTTTTTTTTTTCATCTTTCATCTCCAAATCTAAGTATAAAAACATGAGGGTAAAAAGGAATAAACAAAAATGTTCAGGACCTATAGGTAAAAAAGTCTCCATTAAAGACTTATTGGATAATAATCCTTAAAAATAGAACTGGCCGTAAAAATCCCTATTTTTTTTAACTAGGCCTTCCAAACTGTTGGTGCAGCAAAAATTGTTGGCACAAAATATTCAATCTCTCATGGTTAGCACCCAGAAAAAGAAAAAAAGAAAAAAAAAAACCCCCCTTGATCGGGCAATCCTTGACCCACCCCGACCCTAATGGGATTAGGGCCACTAATAAGGGTAGGGGCGGGTTTGGTATAAGTAGGTTGAACCTGTTTGGGTTGGGGCAAGATAGTAGAAGGGTAATCTCAATCCGCTTATAAATACTTAATTATTAATTGAGCCTTCTTTTCTTCCATAGATGAAGACATTCATAACTGGCATGATTTTGCAAAGGCCGAGTATATGCCAAGGGGGGCGGGTTGGTCTTATTTTTATTGAGAAAAGTTAGGGATCATGAAAATTTTTTCATGAAAATGATTATGAAAAATTTATGATCCTTGAATTACCTTGATTAGTGTGTGATGTTTTATTCTAAGTATAATCCAAGGGTCACAAAACTTTCATTATTATTTTCATGAAAGATTTTTTATGATACCTAGCATTGCTGATTTTTATTTTTACTTTTTGTGTGTGCATCAAATGTCTCAACTCTATTTGTCATATCATATAAGGTTGGTGCAGGGTTATGAGCTTGAAAAGCATATATAAAAAATAAAAAATAAAAATTTGAATTAACAAAGGTTAGAGCAACTTTTATTTTAAAACCATATTTATGAGATAATAACATGTAAATTTTAAATTCTGATAATACTGGTAGTATGGAATTTTGCCATAAAAGTTGTTATCGGACAAAAGAAGATCCTGCAATGTACTTAAATTTGTAAGAGATGGAGGAATTTCACCGGTCGGAGAGTTTTTTGAGAAATCAATAACAGTCGAGCCTAAACAGGGTTCCGAGAAATGTTGGAATGCTCCCACTAAAAGTTTGTTTTGCCCAAGTACCAACTTTGTGAGATTTTTCAACAAGCTTAATTCACTTGGAATCGTGCCTTGGAGCTTATTTTCTTGCAAATAAACAATTTTTAGCTGAGTGCAGTTGCCAATCTCTTTGGGGACTTCTCTGGTAAATTGATTTCTTAACCACTGCAGAGAACTCAAACTTTGTAGTTGAGCAATTTCTGATGGAATTTGACCGGATAACATGTTTGAATCTAGTACTAGACGTGTCAAACTGGTGCAATTGCCAATAGCAGATGGAATTCCTCCATAGAGTTCATTTGATATCAGAACCACGTCAGTAAAGTTGTTGAGATTGAAAAGAGACTTGGGAATTGACCCAGTAAGATAATTGTGTGAGAGATCCAGCGATTGAAGCTTCTTGCAGTTTGCTAGCTCCGATGGTATGCTTCCATGAAACTGATTTTCCCAAGCAAAAAACACAGAGAGCTCTTTTAATTCCCCGATGGCAGGTGGAATTTCCCCGGAGAGTCTGTTGTTATTCAATTTAAGTTGCTTCAAGCTGGAAAAGTTGCCAATAAATGCTGGAATTTCGGCAGAAATGTTGTTCACGGACAAAAGAAGCTTCTCCAATGCACTTAAATTTGCAAGAGATGGAGGAATCTCACCTGTCAGAGTGTTTAAAGAGAAATTAATCTCAATCAAGCCTGAACAGTTTCCAATAGATTCTGGAATGCTTCCACTAAGCTTGTTTTACCAAAGATACACATATTTGAGATTTTTTAGCAAGCTTAGTTCACTAGGAATCTCTCCAGAAATATTGTTTTGACTCATAGATAGTTCCTCCAAGGCGGGATGATTACCAATTTCACGTGGAAGCTCACCAGTGAGATTTGCTCAAGAAATAAAGGAAATGAGAGAAAATTGTTTGATTACAAAAATCAAACTATAAATAAAATTAAATAAATAAAAACAGATTTTATTTTGTTACAAAAACAGAATTAAAATCTGATAATAAACAAACAAAACAGAATAATAAATTAAACAACTTACTTGATTAATTTCTTTGAATAATAATCTGATCAAGTCCAGTGTTTGACACTGTGTCCTTAAGACAGATTCGTCATCTCCACAGTGCTTCAGAATATGGACGTCTATCTCCCATGATGAAATGATCAACTACAAATAAATGCAGAACTACAATTTATTTGTTCAACGAACACACTAAGTGTTTACACTTTTTCTCACAAAAATAAAATGCAGCAAAATGAAGAATAAATTTGCAGAGGAGAAGTACGAAATTTCTAAATGAAACATCAAATGAGGGCTGTCCTATTTATAAATGTATTGGTAGCTGCAGGTTTTGAATTAAACAGGTGCTAACCTGTTTTGAACAGGTATGAAACCTGTTTGGTTTTGAATTAAACAGATTTAAATCTGTTGGGTTCAAAATTCAAACGGATAAAAACGGAAGGGATAAAATTAAATCCAAATGTTTCTGGTCAAAAAATATTAGTATTGGGCCGAACAAGCCCAACCCAACCACACACCACGCACCCGCGCCCAAGCCTAGGCCTAGCCCAGCCTGCCTGACCGGACGGATGGATAGCGGCGGCGCGTACGCACGTGTGTGGTGATTTTTGGGTCCAATGGATCAAGCCCATTATCACGACCCAAACCCGCTTCTATGGGTTTAGCATCGTAACTGGCCAGTAATCCGAGATTACCGAAGGCCTGCTTAACAGCAAATCAGTAATACAGAGTACAGGGGCTGGCGGAAGCCAAAACAGTAATTAAAAGATGTCCAACGAGTTGTGATAGTCTGTATGCAAAAGGACTTTTTTTTTTTTTAACATATTCACAGTCAGAAACAAAACAGTATGTACATACATCATATACAGGTATTCAGGTTAGGGACCAAATCCCTACCATAACAGTACAGTACAAGTCTACACAGTCTATACAAAACAAAAACAAAAAGGGGGAATCTAAAACACCCTACAGGAGCCTTAGCTTGGCAGTACATGGAACCTCGCAGTGAGGCACAGTGGTTGGCTTGACAGAAAGGGAGTTTAACCCAACGCTCCTAGCTCCGATCCGGTGCCTGGACTCCTACATATATATATAAACAGTGAGCTAAAGCCCAGTGAATAACATATGCATAAAGATGTTAAGAATGAATGTCCTTTCAGTATTTAAAACAGTCATTCAAACAGTATATCAATTATTCGATCATAGCAGTCATAAGTGGTACATCCAGTAGCAAAGCAGTACAGTAGGTCTTAACAGACCGAACAGTCAGTTGATGGCCATCATATCAGTAAACAGTAGTGGTTCCAAACATGGGAACCGATAGAGATCTTTGTAACAGTAGCAGTAGTAGTTTAGTAACAGTAAATTGCTATGGATGCCACGAAAACAGTTCGCAAATAGGACAAACATTCATTCAGTAAACAGTGTCATCTCATAAAGCAGTACAGTCATTTGTTCAGGAAATAATCTCAATTGAACATATCTTTACAACACAGTTACTCACAGAGTTCTGGGCTACAGATAAGCTAGTGCGCGTCTTTGGATGCCAACCCTACACAATTACAGGATGAACACACACTAAGTCACATACTTGGGAATCGAAGACTTAGCCCCTACTTAGACTCGGTGTGGTTCTACATCAATATCCTCCTTGAGATGCCTTAAACATGCCTTAGGAATGCCTAGGATGAAAAGAGGATGCAACGATGCACTTTTAAACACTTTACAAAATTTTCAGAAAATAAGGGTCACGCTCGAGCGTGGATTTCTCCGCTCGAGCGGACATGCAGACAAAAGGGCTCCGCTCGAGCGTGTATTACTCCGCTCGAGTGGACTGCAAACTACAGTAAAAGTACTGGATGCACGAAATTCACGCTCGACGGGCGCTCGCCCCTCGTTCGAGCGTGAGACACAAGTCCTCGCTCGAGCGTGCATTCCACCGCTCGAGCGGACTGTAAACACATGCAGAGTACTAGATATACGCATTTCACGCTCGAGCGTTCATTTCTCCGCTCGAGCGGACTGCATGAATCCAGAGTGTACGCTTGAGCATGGAGTTCCCCGCTCGAGCGTGAGTCCAAAATCTGGAATTTCCAGATTTGAACCTCAAGCTCAAAACTCGACTTTAAAGCTTCAAATTCGATCCTTTTAGGCTAATTTTCTGGAAAACTCTTGTAAACTCATAGTATAACATGTTTCAAAGATCAATTTGAGAAATCAAAGTCCAAAGGTAGTTCAATTAAACACAATTTTCAAATAAACTTCAAGAACATGAAGAACAATGCAAATTCAACACATGCATGGGTTCCTTGAAACTCCAATGTTCTAAAACAAGATCAAATGCAAGATTTAACTTCAAAACATGGTGAGTTCATGGACTATAACAAAAAATGTGGACATGCATGTAAGAATTTCTATGAAAACAACCTCAAACTTCATGATATGCACATGCATGCATTATTTAAGCTTCAATTCAACATATTAAGCTGATTCTTGACTTTAAAACTTTAATCTTCCATGAAACATGCAAGAACTAACTAGAATTCACAATCAAGAAGATGAATATCCTACCTTATGTCTTCAATTTCAAGTCTAGAAGCTCAATTTGCCAATCTACTCTTCAATTCCTCTAAATTTCAAGCAATTCTTGTTGAATTCTGTTTTCTCCTATCTCTCTTTCTCTCTAGTCGGTTTGCTTTAGGAATAAGGCTGAAGAAATGATGCTAAACAATGCTAAAGGTGAGAGAAATAGTGGCCTAGCATAACCCACTCAATGGCAATATGGAAATAAAGGCAAACTAATGTGATACAACTTTATTTAATCCAATTTAATCATACCAAATCACATTTCAATTAAACATACTATAAAATCACATAAATTCTAATTAACATGAAACACTAATCAATTTCAGAATTGGCCGCCTATATGGCCTTCAATTCGCAGTTCAAACTTAAGACATGAATAGATTAATTAACAGTCAAACAGATAGAAATGCGTTTAAACTAATATACTCAATCAATCAGTCAGAATTTCAGTCAATCAGTCGTTTAACATGCTTAATCATAGATTAGCATTAATCAGTGGTGAGGGTTGTCACACCCATTTTGCCCATAACCTCCCTCTCTACAAAACTTAGGTACCCCTTGGGGCACACCCCAAGTTCCAATCCCATGCCTTATAAAGCCATTCAAAACTTCCCACCAAATCAATGTGGGACAAGCCATTTTCCAACCTTAAGGAATTTCCACCAAAACTTCATTTACATGGAGCTCACTTTGGCTTCAATTTCCCATTCACTCGATAATGGTTTTGAGCAACCAAATATACTACGTGAATCACAACGCGGCATAGAATGCGTTACCACTTTGACCCGCCAAATTTGACGCTCGGGCCCTACCTAAATAATATACCAAAGTTAGGAAAAAAATTCTTCTGGTTTTACCTAGAATTTTCCAACCATTTCCAATAATCCCCCACATGAATGGAATTTGATGACAACGAAAATGCAACAATATGCAGACTTTATTGAAAGAGTATAAGTCAAAAATATCTTGCATCAGGATAGGTAGCTTTTGGTCTTGAACCTTCTCTAGTGATAACCGATCGGACTTACTGGCTAACCAATGGACGCGATGCCTTGAATTGGTCAGCCGTTTGTGTAAGCCAAGACAATAGATTTCACACAAAATATCTTCTAACACATCGTGGTTCTCACTGTTGTGTTCATTTTGGCCTTGAACACTCCTGGTTTTCATGAGTGTTTCTAGAGAATTTAGCCTCCTTTCATTCTCATAGAACCGGCCCCAGTTCGACACTCACATAGGTGAGTATCTCCTTATACTCGTCTTGATTTTATGCCTTAATCAAGATATAAGTAATAATTAAAAGCAAAACTTATCCTTATACCCCTGCAGACAACACATGTTGCAGATATCACTCTCACCATAGGAATGGGTAAGGAATTTTAATCCCTTGGTGATTTCTGGCGAGCCACACATAACTTAGTTGTCCCTTTGAACTTAGTTCTTGGGATCTCCAGTCATATAAGTAGGGTTACCATTATGACGACTCTTATGTAATAGGCTTTAATACCATCCCCTTCGATGAACTATACACTAGCTCTTTTGTCAAACCTTTTGTTAACGGATCCGCAATATTCTCTTTAGATTTTATATAATCTATTGAGATTATTCCATTTGACAACAATTGCCTAACGGTATTATGTCGACGACGAATATGTCGTGACTTACCGTTATACATATGATTCTGTCCCTTGCCTATTGCAGATTGACTATCATAATGAATGCAAATAGCTGGCACATGTTTTGGCCACATTGGAATGTCTTCTAAGAAGTGACGAAGCCATTCTGCATCTTCTCCTGCTTTGTCTAAAGCAATGAACTCGGATTCCATTGTGGATCGTGCGATGCATGTTTGTTTCGTGGACTTCTAAGAAACGGCAGCGCCTCCCAGAGTAAAGACATATCCACTAGTGGATTTTGAATCTTTAGTATCCGATATCCAATTGGCATCACAATAACCTTCGAGTACTGCTGGATATCGAGTAAAGTTCAAACTATAGCGACCCCGGTCTTTTCCCATTGGATTATTATATCTGGACTTATGTCCCGTGGATTCTGTTGTCATATTATTGTTGTTGTCATCCTTTAACGTCATTGTTTGAGTCTTAGGGTGTGTTAGACTTGTTTCGAGTAGGTGGTTTGAGTCTGGGATCAAACCCCAGATTTTTGAAGTTTCGGCCTTTCCGCTCGAGCGGACCTTCTTGCGCTCGAGCGGAGATTGCACACTTCCAGTATTTGTGAACCCTGCAAAACTTCTGCAGGTGTGATATCTACGCTCGAGCGGGATTTCTGAGCTCGAGCGTGTTGAGCTCGAGCGGTATTGTTTACGCTCGAGCGGGTAGTGTGTTCTTCGCGTGGGTTCTGGAATGGGAAAATCTACGCTCGAGCGGTTAACATTGCGCTCGAGCGGACATTGTTTTTGTTCTTTACGCTCGAGCGGTGTTTTGTGCGCTCGAGCGGGCCTGTCGAGTTTAAATACGCAGCAGCGTGTTTTAAAACAGTTTTTCAGCCTCTTTCAGTTTATAAAACCCTAGGTTACGAGTTTTCTCTCTCCCAACTCATCTTCTCTCCTAGGTTTCATCTATTTAGAGTGAGTATCTAACCTAGTTCCTTCATTAAAAAGGTAGAGTGAGTCGAGGGCTTCCATCTAATCTGAACGGTTTTTGATTTGGAGCACTTTGGAGTTTGGGCTATCATCTCCGTCTTCTTCTTTTTGGGTTCTTGCTTCGAGGTAGGGATTTCCTACTCCATTTATACGTTTTAATCTTAAGTGTTGGTATTTTGGTATGTGGGGGTAGTTTGGTAATTTTGGGAGAAACCTTAGGGTTTTGGCTTAGATTAATTTGTATAATTAATTTAAGGGAAAAATGTGGAATTGGGTTTAATTCATGAAGTTGGGAAAATTATGAGATTAATGATATAGTTGGGTAGTTTAAATGCTTACCTATGAGAATGTGGACTTTACATTCATTGTTGTATTTATTTCTTGTTTAGAAATAACTGTTTTGGGCTATCGGTGGAGGATAGTCGTGATTGTTGTAGACCTTGCATGTGGCTTAGGTATAACTGGAATTAAGTCACGTATGTTGACAGTTGAATTAATACAGAACATTACTTGTATTGATTATGTGTTGTATATGGCAATTGTGTGTTTCATTGCATATGCATGTTGTTTGGAGAAGATAGGGGATGAACTCCACGGTTTAGGGGAAGATAGGGGATGTACCTCTAAACCGGATTTGTTGGGAGGAGATAGGGGATGGACTCCAGTAGCATCACTCATATGTGTGCTTATTGATAATAGCAATATTGCTATTCGTTGTTGATATGATACATCACCACCATGTGTATCAGTTGGGAAGTATGGAAGTGGATTTGATTGAGATCGTTATAACACCAGCATGTGTGTTTATTTTGTTATATGAAAGGTTTAACCTGATTTGTTATCCTTGTAGAGTTGTTTGGCCAGGTTCTGAGCCATGTCTGTATAAATGGAAAGTGTATTGTGTCATAGACAATATGTCATAGACAATGTAGACATTAGTGTCATGAAATTGGAAATTGATTATCTTGTGTTAACCACGTATCGAATGCTAATGCTTTAGTTAATTCTTATGCTTGGTTTAGTATTTTTCTACTGGGCTGTGGCTCACCCTATATGGGAACTTCATTTTCAGGTTCAGGTGGTTCACTACCTCCAAGGACTTAGCTTGTGAGGATTTGGATTCGAAGACTTGCTTTATTTTATTTGTTTTATTTGAATAACTTGTAAACTTTCAAGCCTAGGGCTTTATTTGTTTTTGAGTTAGAACTCATGGAATTGTGTCCAAGTGTTGGCTTGGCAAGATGTAAGCCCATAGGGCCTTTATTATGATGTTTTTATTTCATGGTACTCTGATAAGTGGAATAAAATACTTTATTTCTTTATAATTCCGCATGTTAATATTATGTATTATGGGTTTATTTTTGAGGGCGTTACAACTTGGTATCAGAGCGTACCGGGTTTGAATACTTTGGGTACGTGGGAAGTGATTAGAATCACAATGGGTTCGTCTCGTTTGATAGAGACTTAGTGTAATGTTATATGCTCATGTGATAACATGTTTATGTGACTATGTGGGTATGGAATGTAGTTTCTAGGATGTTGACTGGACCCTTGAGTCTCTGAAAGTCTTGTTGGAAAGGCACTTGATCAATGTTGTTTCCAACCGGAACTTTAGTGGCACCTCGGGACTATCATTATCCAGGAATGAAATTCGTAGGTGCTTATGTGATTATGTGCTTACATGGTGTGATTTATTGTTGTCCAATGTATTAGGACGTGAGTGTTATAACTTTGGCACATTATTTAGAGTGCTAACGTCTTTATTTCCTTTATTAGGATGTCAGGACGAGGACGAGGTCGTGGTAGGCGTGGTAGGCAGGCCAGGCAAGAAGTGCCTATACCGGAGGAAATTCCGGCAGTTCAGGAGGGTGTTGGCCAGGCCAATGTGGCCGAGCCAGTAGGACAGCAGTTTATGGGCGCTTTGGCCCAAGGGATAGCAGGGGCATTTCAGGCGTCAGTTGACATTCTGAGGGCTGCGAATCCAGCCCAGACCGTAGTTGCTGCAGATACAGGACCTGCTTTTCTGAAGAGGGAATTCTTCCGGTCTCACCCGGATGAATTTTTAGGTGACCCTAGCGAGCCGCTTAAGGCAGACGAATGGCTCGAACAGACAACGAAAACGTTTGAGATGCTAGGCATCGAAGACGAGGCACTGAAGGTGACCTTGGCATCTTTCCAGCTGAAGGGGGATGCGGGTCAGTGGTGGAAGTTCACCAAGGGTCGTATTGGAGGTACTTGGAAGGCTTTTGTTGATGCTTTTCAGGAGAAGTACTTGTCTCCAGCTGTTCAGGAGAAGTTGAGAGATCAGTTCCGCCATCTTGAGCAGAACAGTTTATCAGTGGCCGAGTTTGAGGCTGCATTCACTAGTTTGTCCAGGTTTGCACCTGAGTTGGTGGCGACTGAGGAACGCCGTTGCATTGAGTTTGAGAAGAAGTTGAGGCGTGGCCTCATGCTGAGAGTTGTTGGGTCTATGATTTGGGATTTTGGGCGTTTGGTTGATGCAGCAGCCCATACTGAGATTATGATGCAGGAAGAGGGGGAAAAGCAGAAAGGCTCCAAGAGGAGTCAGGATGGCCAGAGTGATGGCAGGAGGCAGAGAGGTTTCACTCCTCAGCAGCCTCAGAGTAGTTTTTCTAGATCCACTTTTCCAGTGCCAAGTGCTAGTTCTGGGAAGGGTAGTCAGGGAGACATTACCTGTTTCAAGTGTGGCCAGCTGGGTCACAAGTCTCCAGTTTGTCCTCAGAGGGGAGGAGTTCAGAGAGCAGCATCTTCTTCGGCTCGATCTCAGAGCCAGAGTCAGGGCAGAGGCCCACTCTTTTGTTTTCAGTGCGGCCAGCCGGGGCACCTGAAGAGGTTTTGCCCGCAGTTGAGTGGCACACCTGGTGCATCGGGTTTGAGGCAGACTCAGAGTAGTCAGCCAACTCAGTCCGTTCAGGCCTCGAGGGCCAATCAGGGGGCTTCATCGTCCCAGTCTGTGCAGCAATCTTATGCTCCGAGGGGTGAGCAGGTTGATCAGAGGTCGTCTGGGCGTGTGTATGCTGTTACCGCGCAGGAACCTGTACCGGCTCCGTCGGTTGTGAGAGGTACCTTTTTGTTTTGCAATTCAGTTGCTAGTGTTTTGGTTGATACGGGTGCATCTCATTCCTTTGTGTCTGCTGCATTTGCATCTATTTTGGAGTTGGAGTTAGCACAGTTAGCATCTCCTATTTGTGTAGTGTCACCTCTTGGGGGTGAATTGATCTTGAAACAAGGTGTTAGGGGTTGTGATATAGAGGTCGATGATCATAGAATTCCTTTTTCTTTTGTGGTTATGCCCATGAAGGGCTTCGATGTTATTTTGGGTATGGACTGGTTATCGTCATACCGGGCATTTATTGATTGCTACCGTCAGAGGGTCACTTGTTGTACCGTTAGCGGAGAACGTTTTCATTTTCTGGGGGACCGGGTTGGTAGTATGTTACCATCGGGGTATGATCCGCGAAGACGGAGTGAGTTGAGTGGTCTACTTGCTAGCCTTGAGAGTAGTGAGTGTGATGAGACTCAGACTGTGTTGCCAAGAGTGGTATGTGAATACTCGGACGTGTTTCCCGAGGATCTTGTTAGTTTGCCACCTCATCGAGAGATTGAGTTCTCTATTGATCTAGTGCCCGGCACGGCGCCGATTTCTATGGCACCTTATCGTTTTGCCCCAGCCGAGTTAGTTGAGTTGAAAGTTCAGCTCCAGGAGTTGCTAGATAAGGGCTATATTCGTCCTAGTGTTTCGCCGTGGGGAGCACCGGCCCTCTTTGCTAAGAAGAAAGGTGGTGCGTTGAGACTGTGTATCGATTATCGGAAATTGAATCGGGCTACGGTTAAGAATAAGTACCCTATGCCTCGTATAGATGATCTGTTTGACCAGTTGAAGGGTTCCCGTTGTTTCTCTAAAATAGACTTGAGATCGGGTTACCACCAGTTGAGAGTCAGGGAGGAGGATATTCCGAAGACGGCATTCCGTACGCGGTATGGCCACTATGAGTTCCTGGTGATGCCATTTGGGCTCACCAATGCACCGGCAGTGTTTATGGATTTGATGAACCGGATCTTCCGGGAATTTTTAGATCGTTTTGTGGTCGTCTTTGTGGACGACATTCTTATCTACTCATCTTCAGAAGAGGAGCACGAGGAGCACTTGAGAATAGTGCTAGAGTTACTTAGAGCCCATAAGCTTTATGCTAAGTTTGGGAAGTGTGAGTTCTGGCTAAAAGAGGTGAAGTTCTTAGGCCATGTAGTTTCTGGGGAAGGGGTGTCTGTTGATGCGTCCAAGACAGAGGCAGTGCAAGATTGGGCACAGCCTAAGAATGTGTTTGAGATCCGCAGTTTTCTGGGATTAGCTGGGTATTACCGTCGGTTTGTGAAAGATTTCTCCAGGTTAGCTTCACCTTTGACTAGACTGACTCGGAAGGGAGTCAATTTTGTTTGGAGTGAGACTTGTGAAAAGTCGTTTCAGGAGCTGAAGGTTAGATTGACCACCGCTCCGGTCTTGATTATTCCGGAGAGAGGGTTGGGTTATGCAGTCTATTGTGACGCCTCACGAGAGGGTCTGGGTTGTGTGTTGATGCAAGAGGGAAAAGTGGTTGCCTATGGCTCACGTCAGTTGAAAATTCATGAGAAGAATTACCCTACGCATGATTTAGAATTAGCAGCTGTGATTTTTGCCTTGAAGATTTGGAGGCATTATCTGTATGGTGAGAAATTTGAGGTATTCTCCGATCATAAGAGTCTGAAATATCTGTTTACACAGAAAGACTTGAATTTGAGGCAGAGGAGGTGGATGGAATTTATTGAGGATTACGACTTCGAGTTGCACTATCATCCGGGGAAGGCCAATGTTGTGGCCGATGCCCTTAGCAGGAAATCTGTTGGTGACATAGCTAGTATAGTCATCCGAGAGTGGGAGATGTTGGGTGCACTTGGGGAGTTTGATTTACTTTTGGGTGAATCCGTTGAGGCTGCGGCCTTGTTTTCTGTTGTTGCGCAGCCTGCACTTGTGACTCGAGTGTTAGAGGCTCAGAGGGGTGATCTTGAGGTAGAATCGCTCCGAGAAAAGATTTCCAGTGGGAAGGTTGAGAAGGGTTTGACGGTGTATCCCGACCTGAGTGTGAGATACCGAGACCGTTTGTTTGTGCCGGAGTCTTGCCGAGAGGAGGTACTTCGAGAGTTTCATCATTCGCGCCTTGCGGTGCATCCGGGAGGCACTAAAATGTATCGGGATTTGGGTCGCCAATTTTGGTGGCGAGGTATGAAGAGAGATGTGGCAGCTTTCGTGTCTAAGTGCCTTACTTGTCAGCAAGTGAAGGCCGAGCATCAGAGGCCAGCGGGTTTGTTGCAACCCTTGCCTATTGCCGAGTGGAAGTGGGAACATGTCACTATGGACTTCGTTGTGGGTCTTCCGAGAACTCAGCGGGGTAGTGATGCTATTTGGGTGGTTGTAGACCGGTTGACTAAGTCGGCGCACTTCATTCCTATGCGCGTTAGAGATTCAGTAGATCATCTTGCCGATTTATACATTCGGGACATAGTGAGGTTGCACGGGGTCCCAGTGACGATCGTCTCAGATAGAGATCCTCGTTTCACTGCCAGGTTATGGCAGAGTTTGCAGAGTGCTTTAGGCACCAAATTGACCTTTAGCACAGCTTATCATCCCCAGACTGACGGGCAGTCCGAGCGTACTATTCAGATCCTTGAGGATATGCTTCGGGGTTGTGTTCTCGACTTTAGTGGGTCGTGGGAGAGGCACTTGCCTTTAGTGGAGTTTGCCTACAACAACAGTTTTCAGGCTAGTATCGGTATGGCACCGTTTGAGGCCTTGTATGGCCGACCCTGTAGGTCTCCAGTTTGTTGGGCCGAGGTGGGTGATGCACCTTTGTTGGGTCCGGAGTTAGTGAGGGAAACGACGGAGAAGGTTGAGCTTATCCGTAGGAGGCTTGTTACAGCCCAGAGTCGTCAGAAATCTTATGTCGACCGTAGGAGGAGACCTTTGATGTTTAAGGTAGGTGATCATGTCTTTCTGAAGATATCACCTAGGCGAGGTTTGATGAGGTTTGGGAAGAGCGGGAAGTTGTCCCCTCGATTTATTGGTCCTTTTGAGATCCTTGAGAGGATTGGCGAGGCTGCTTATCGTTTAGCTTTGCCACCGCAGTTATCCGGAGTTCATGATGTGTTTCATGTGAGTATGCTTCGGAAGTATGAGCCAGATCCATCACATGTGTTGGATTGGACTGATTTAGTAATTGATGAGGATGTCTCTTATGAGGAGAGACCAATTCGGGTCTTGGATAGGCGGGATCAAGTTTTGCGAGGCAAAACCATCCCTTTGGTGAAAGTTTTATGGAAGCATCACGGAGTGGAGGAAGCCACTTGGGAACGTGAATTGGAAGTCCGTGAGAAATATCCAGACATGTTTAGTGATTAGAAATCTTATATATATAGATTTTTGTAATATTGTTAAACTTGAGAATTTTATATATGTCATAAGTTGGAAAACATTAAGAATGTTTTGGATTTAATGTTAGCATTTTGAACTTACCTTTTTGGAAGCGGAATATAACATTTATACATGAAATGTGTTGTTTATATCATGAGATTGAATATGATATGGAAATTGTTAACATTGAAAGGAATAATGCATAATATTGATGCAAGTTGAATATATGTTGATTCATACATATTGTGAGATGCCTCTTGATAAGAGATGAAGTGACCGGTATTGGGTCAAGTTGTTTATTGTTTTATGATATCAGTGGGAATTGAGAAAACTTGTTTTTGAAAACTTATGCTTAATTTCGGGGACGAAATTCTTTTAAGGGGGGGAGGTTATAGCGACCCCGGTCTTTTCCCATTGGATTATTGTATCTGGACTTATGTCCCGTGGATTCTGTTGTCATATTATTGTTGTTGTCATCCTTTAACGTCATTGTTTGAGTCTTAGGGTGTGTTAGACTTGTTTCGAGTAGGTGGTTTGAGTCTGGGATCAAACCCCAGATTTTTGAAGTTTCGGCCTTTCCGCTCGAGCGGACCTTCTTGCGCTCGAGCGGAGATTGCACACTTCCAGTATTTGTGAACCCTGCAAAACTTCTGCAGGTGTGATATCTACGCTCGAGCGGGATTTCTGAGCTCGAGCGTGTTGAGCTCGAGCGGTATTGTTTACGCTCGAGCGGGTAGTGTGTTCTTCGCGTGGGTTCTGGAATGGGAAAATCTACGCTCGAGCGGTTAACATTGCGCTCGAGCGGACATTGTTTTTGTTCTTTACGCTCGAGCGGTGTTTTGTGCGCTCGAGCGGGCCTGTCGAGTTTAAATACGCAGCAGCGTGTTTTAAAACAGTTTTTCAGCCTCTTTCAGTTTATAAAACCCTAGGTTACGAGTTTTCTCTCTCCCAACTCATCTTCTCTCCTAGGTTTCATCTATTTAGAGTGAGTATCTAACCTAGTTCCTTCATTAAAAAGGTAGAGTGAGTCGAGGGCTTCCATCTAATCTGAACGGTTTTTGATTTGGAGCACTTTGGAGTTTGGGCTATCATCTCCGTCTTCTTCTTTTTGGGTTCTTGCTTCGAGGTAGGGATTTCCTACTCCATTTATACGTTTTAATCTTAAGTGTTGGTATTTTGGTATGTGGGGGTAGTTTGGTAATTTTGGGAGAAACCTTAGGGTTTTGGCTTAGATTAATTTGTATAATTAATTTAAGGGAAAAATGTGGAATTGGGTTTAATTCATGAAGTTGGGAAAATTATGAGATTAATGATATAGTTGGGTAGTTTAAATGCTTACCTATGAGAATGTGGACTTTACATTCATTGTTGTATTTATTTCTTGTTTAGAAATAACTGTTTTGGGCTATCGGTGGAGGATAGTCGTGATTGTTGTAGACCTTGCATGTGGCTTAGGTATAACTGGAATTAAGTCACGTATGTTGACAGTTGAATTAATACAGAACATTACTTGTATTGATTATGTGTTGTATATGGCAATTGTGTGTTTCATTGCATATGCATGTTGTTTGGAGAAGATAGGGGATGAACTCCACGGTTTAGGGGAAGATAGGGGATGTACCTCTAAACCGGATTTGTTGGGAGGAGATAGGGGATGGACTCCAGTAGCATCACTCATATGTGTGCTTATTGATAATAGCAATATTGCTATTCGTTGTTGATATGATACATCACCACCATGTGTATCAGTTGGGAAGTATGGAAGTGGATTTGATTGAGATCGTTATAACACCAGCATGTGTGTTTATTTTGTTATATGAAAGGTTTAACCTGATTTGTTATCCTTGTAGAGTTGTTTGGCCAGGTTCTGAGCCATGTCTGTATAAATGGAAAGTGTATTGTGTCATAGACAATATGTCATAGACAATGTAGACATTAGTGTCATGAAATTGGAAATTGATTATCTTGTGTTAACCACGTATCGAATGCTAATGCTTTAGTTAATTCTTATGCTTGGTTTAGTATTTTTCTACTGGGCTGTGGCTCACCCTATATGGGAACTTCATTTTCAGGTTCAGGTGGTTCACTACCTCCAAGGACTTAGCTTGTGAGGATTTGGATTCGAAGACTTGCTTTATTTTATTTGTTTTATTTGAATAACTTGTAAACTTTCAAGCCTAGGGCTTTATTTGTTTTTGAGTTAGAACTCATGGAATTGTGTCCAAGTGTTGGCTTGGCAAGATGTAAGCCCATAGGGCCTTTATTATGATGTTTTTATTTCATGGTACTCTGATAAGTGGAATAAAATACTTTATTTCTTTATAATTCCGCATGTTAATATTATGTATTATGGGTTTATTTTTGAGGGCGTTACACAAACCATGATCACGGGTAAATCTTAGATATCTAAGAACCCGAATGATCACCTTCCATGGTCTTCTCCGGGGTTACTAGTGTACCTTCTCAATTTACTGATAGCATAAGCTATATCAGGACGAGTACAATTCATTAGGTACATTAGGCTTCCAATGATTTGTGAGTATGTTAATTGAGACGCAGCATCACCTTTATTTTTCGATAAATAAAGACTAATGTCTACAGGTGTTCTTGCTACATTCATATCATCCTTGATAAATTTATCAAGAATTTTCTCTACACTCAAACAGGTCCCTTCCGTTTTTATCTGTTTGAATTTTGAACCCAACAGATTTAAATCTGTTTAATTCAAAACCAAACAGGTTTCATACCTGTTCAAAACAGGTTAGCACCTGTTTAATTCAAAACCTGCAACCACCAATACATCTATAAATAGGACAGCCCTCATTTGATGTTTCATTCAGAAATTTCGTACTTCTCCGCTGCAAATTTATTCTTCATTTTGCTGCATTTTATTTTTGTGAGAAAAAGTGTAAACACTTAGTGTGTTTGTTGAACAAATAAATTTTAGTGCTACATTTATTTGTAGTTGATCATTTCATTCTGGGAGATAGACTTCCATATTCCGAAAATACCGTGGAGAGGACGAATCTGTCTTAAGGACACAGTGTCAAACACTGGACTTGATCGGATTATTATTCGAAGAAATCAATCAAGTAAGTTGTTTAATTTATTATTTTGTTTTGTTTGTTTATTAAATTAGATTTTAATTTTGTTTTTGTAATAAAATAAAATCTGTTTTTATTTATTTAATTTTATTTCTAGTTTGATTTTTGTAATCAAACAATTTTCTTTCCTTTCCTTCATTTCTTGTACATTCTGTTTGTCGTTAAGTACACAAACATAATTAATTAATTACAGTGAAGATTGTCCAACAATCTTAAGACATAACTATTTTGGTATCTTCATTGTATTTAATTTTCTATGATTTTATAAAGACATATTCTGGTTGGAAAAATAAATAGTGGTTTATGCTATTTGACAAATAGTAGTAATATACTGTCTATTTTCTTTGACAACTAGTAGTAATATACTGGTGTCATTAACAATTGCAGAATATTAATTTGTGTTACAGAAAATTATTGTGGTATTTTAATTTTCTAGTTTTAGTAACAAGGAAAATAAAATTATTTTGTGTTATAATTTATTTTCTGGTTTTAGTAACTAGAAAATTAAGTTGTGTTTTAATTTTTCTGATTTTTGTAATAAGAGATTATGGCTACTACAACTGAAACTGCAACTGGTAGTGGTACTCTTATTGTTACATCAACATCGGTCCCTATCCAGAACCATGTTCAAGTACCAATCAATCATGGAGAAAAACGGGAAAAATTTAATGGTACTGAGTTTAAGAGATGGCAGCAGAAGATGCTGTTCTATCTTACAACTCTTAATTTGATCCGGTTTCTCCATAAAGAGGCTCTAGCACTTAAAGAGGGTGAAAGTGATCGGCAAGTTGTTGCTGCTGTAAATACTTGGAAACATTCAGATTTCCTATGCAGAAACTACATCCTCAATGGCCTTGATAACATACTGTATAATGTTTACAGTCCTCTGAAAACAGCAAAAGAATTATGGGATTCTTTGGAGAAGAAATACATGACAGAGGATGCCGGCGTGAAGAAATTTGTTGTTGATAAATTTCTGGACTTCGTTATGGTAGACTCCCAAATGGTAATTTCTCAAGTTCAAAGTTTTCAATTAATTTTACATGATATTCATTCTGAGGGTATGTCTTTGAGCGAGTCTTTCCAAGTCGCTGCTTTAGTGGAAAAGTTACCACCGGCTTGGAAAGATTTCAAAAATTATTTAAAACATAAATGCAAAGAAATGACGATGGATGAACTTATTGTAAGACTGAGAATTGAGGAAGATAACCGTAAGGCTGAAAAGAGGAATGGGAAAAATCCCATTGAGTCCACGGCTAATGTGGTTGAACAAGTTCATAAACCACATAACAAAAAGAGGAAGTTTATTGGAGATGGTCCTAAACAAGGCGACTACAATGGCAACAAGAAGTTCAAAGGAAAATGCTATAACTGTGGCAGGACTGGACATCGAGCTTCTGATTGTCGCCGCCCTAAGAAGAATCGTGGAAGTACAAGCAAGAAGACTACCAATCAAGCCAATATAACTGAACTAGACTACACCCCTGACGAGGTGAATGACATCAACCTCTCTGCTGTGGTGTCTGAGGCTAACTTGGTTGGAAATCCCAAAGAGTGGTGGGTTGACACTGGAGCAACTCATCACATATGTGCAGACAATAAGATGTTCACTACCTACAATGAGGTTGCAAATGGTGAACAACTTTTCATGGGAAATTCTTCTACTTCTGTTGTGGCTGGACAAGGAAAAGTGATCTTGAAGATGACATCAGGGAAAGAACTGACCCTCAACAACGTACTGCATGTACTTGACATCCGGAAGAATTTGGTTTCGGGCTCTTTGTTAAGTAAAAATGGTTTTAGGCTTATATGTGAGTCTGATAAATTTGTATTATCAAAGAGTGGTATGTACGTTGGTAAGGTATACATGAGTGGTGCTCTCTTCAAATTAAATGTAATGACAGTTGTACCAAAAGTTGCTATGAATAAAAATAACACATTTTTTGCTTATATTCTTGAGTCGAATTTATGGCATGGTAGATTATGACATGTAAATTATGATGCTTTGCGTAGATTAATTGGTTTGGATTATATACCAAAGTTTGAAATTAATCCTAATCATAAATGTGAAATTTGTGTAGAAGCGAAACTAACTAAGGCTCCATTTAAATCGATTGAAATCTCTAGAATTAATTCATATAGATGTATGTGATCTTAAATTTGTTCAAACTAGAGGAGGTAAAAAGTATTTCATAACATTTATTGATGATTGCACAAGATATTGTTATGTTTATTTACTTAGAAGTAAAGATGAAACCTTAGAAATGTTTAAACTCTACAAAACAAAAGTTGAAAATCAACTTGGTAAAACCATTAAAATGGTTAGAAGTGATAAGGGTGGTTAATATGATGCACCATTAAATGAATTTTGTGCACAACATGGCATTATTCACCAAACTACAGCACCTTATTCTCCTCAGCAAAATGGAATTGCTGAAAGAAAGAATAGAACCCTAAAAGAAATGATGAATGCCATGTTACTAAATTCAGGCTTACCACAGAACTTGTGGGGGGAAGCAATATTGTCTGCTAATCATGTTCTTAACAGAATACCCCACAAGAAAACCAACAGCACTCCTTATGAATTGTGGAAAGGTCGACCGCCTTCCTACAAATATTTAAAAGTGTGGGGGTGTTTGGCAAAAGTTGAAGTTCCTGTTCCTAAAAAGACTAAGATTGGACCAAAAACACTAGATTGTGTATTTATTGGTTATGCTTAGAATACTAGTGCATATCGGTTTCTGACTTATAAATCAGAAATACCTGATATAAATGTGAACACTATTATAGAGTCAAGGAATACTGTGTTTTTTGAACATGTCTTTCCTTACAAGAAATGACAGGAATTAAGTTCACAGAAAAGAACTTATGATTGTATACAAAGTCAAGAGACTAATGACAATCAAACACAAGAGATTAGTAATGGTCTCGACCAACAGGATTTAACTGATGATGAACCAAGACGAAGTAAGAGAACGAGAACATCAAAATCCTTTGGTCCAGATTTTCTGACATACCTATTAGAAAATGAACCTCAAAGCTTTAAGGAAGCAATGACAGGTCCTGAAGCACCTTTGTGGAAAGAGGCTGTTAATAATGAAATTGAATCCATTATGCAAAATCATACTTGGGAATTGGTGGATCTTCCACTAGGTTCTAAACCTCTTGGATATAAATAGATATTCAAGAGAAAAATGAAAGCAGACGGTTTAATTGACAAGTATAAAGCAAGACTTGTAGTTAAAGGTTACAGACAAAAGGAAGGTCTGGACTATTTTGACACATATTCTCCTGTGACAAGAATAACATCCATTCGCATGCTTATTGCTATAGCAGCGTTGTTTAATTTAGAAATACAGCAAATGGATGTTAAGACAGCTTTTTTAAACAGTGATCTAAATGAAGAGATCTATATGAAGCAACCCGAAGGGTTTGTAGTACTGGGGCAAGAAAAGAAAGTTTGTCGGCTTGTAAAATCCCTTTATGGATTAAAACAAGCATCTAAGTAAAGGCATGAGAAATTTGATCATGCAATGCTTACTGATGGGTTTAAGATAAATGAATGTGACAAATGCGTCTATGTTAAAAACACTGACCTAGGATATGTCATAGTTTGTCTTTATGTGGATGACATGCTTATCATTGGAAGCAGTCAAAACATGATCAAATCAACTAAGCAAATGCTTAACAAAAGATTTGATATGAGGGATATAGGGGTCGCAGATGTTATATTAGGAATGAAAATTACTAAAACATCCGATAGATATGCATTATCTCAATCACATTATATTGAGAAAATTTTTGATAAATTTATCAAGGATGATATGAATGTAGCAAGAACACCTGTAGACATTAGTCTTTATTTATCGAAAAATAAAGGTGATGCTTTGTCTCAGTTAACATACTCCAAAATCATTGGCAAGACTGGATATCGAGCTTCTGATTGCCGCCGCCCTAAGAAGGATCGTGGAACTACAAGCAAGAAGACTACCAATCAGGCCAATGTAACTGAACTAGATTACATCTCTGACGGGGTGAATGACATCAACCTCTCTACTGTGATGTCTGAGGCTAACTTGGTTGGAAATCCCAAAGAGTGGTGGGTTGACACTGGAGCAACTCGTCACATATGTGCAGACAAGAAGATGTTCACTACCTACAATGAGGCTACAAATGGTGAACAACTTTTCATGGGAAATTCTTCTACTTCTACTGTGGCTAGACAAGGAAAAGTGATCTTGAAGATGACATCAGGGAAAGAACTGACCCTCAACAATGTACTGCATGTACCTGACATCCGGAAGAATTTAGTTTCTGGTTCTTTGTTAAGTAAAAATGGTTTTAGGCTTGTCTTTGAGTCTGATAAATTTGTATTAACAAAGAGTGACATGTATGTTGGTAAGGGATACATAAGTGATGGTCTCTTCAAACTAAATGTAATGACAGTTGTACCAAAAGTTACTAGTAATAAGAATAACATATCTATTGCTTATATTCTTAAGTCGAATTTATGGCATAGTAGATTAGGACATATAAATTATGATGCTTTGCGTAGATTAATTGGTTTAGATTATATACCAAAGTTTGAAATTAATCTTAATCATAAATGTGAAATTTGTGTAGAAGCGAAACTAACTAAGGCTCCATTTAAATGTTAAAAATACTAACCAAGGATATGTCATAGTTTGTCTTTATGTGGATGACATGATTATCATTGGAAGCAGTCAAAACATGATCAAATCAACTAAGCAAATGCTTAACAGAAGATTTGATATGAAAGATATGGGGGTCGCAGATGTTATATTAGGAATGAAAATTATTAAAACATCTGACGGATATGCGTTATCTCAATCTCATTATATTGAGAAAATTCTTGATAAATTTATCAAGGATGATTTGAATGTAGCTAGAACATCTGTAGACATCAGTCTTTGTTTATCGAAAAATAAAGGTGATGTAGTGTCTCAGTTAAAATACTCTTAAATCATTGGAAGCCTAATGTACCTAATGAATTGTACTCGTCCTGATATAGCTTATGCTATCAGTAAATTAAGTAGGTACACTAGTAACCCTGGAGAAGACCATTGAAAGGCGATCATTCGGGTTCTTAGATATCTAAGATTCGCCCGTGATCATGGTTTGAACTTTACTCAATATCCAAGGTTATTGTGATGCAAATTGGATATCGGATACTAAAGATTCAAAATCCACAAGTGGATATGTCTTTACTCTGGGAGGCGCTGCTGTTTCTTGGAAATCCACGAAACAAACATGCATTGCGCGATCCACAATGGAATCCGAGTTCATTGCTTTAGACAAAGCAGGAGAAGAAGCAGAATAGCTTCGTCACTTCTTAGAAGACATTCCAATGTGGCCAAAACCTGTGCCAGCTATTTGCATTCATTGTGATAGTCAATCTGTTATAGGCAGGGCACAGAATCATATGTATAACGGTAAGTCACGACATATTCGTCGTCGACATAATACCGTAAGGCAATTGTTGTCAAATGGAATAATCTCAATAGATTATATAAAATCTAAAGAGAATATTGCGGATCCGTTAACAAAAGGTTTGACAAAAGAGCTAGTGTATAGTTCGTCGAAGGGGATGGGATTAAAGCCTATTACATAAGAGTCATCATAATGGTAACTGTAGACACCCCATTTTTGACCGCCCTTAAGACTTGGGCGTTACTGATGGTTTACTTAGTGTTGAAAGTTGTGCAGTGCAAAGGTTCGGTTTCTTTGGCAAGGAGAGTCAAATCCCAACCTTACACCTCATTTTGGACCAAAGCTATTTTGAATGGTTTTTAGACCTTAAAACCTTCTCTTTTAAAATATTTTTGAAATAAAGTTCTTACGATGTTCCGATGCTCACATTTTGTTGAATGTTGCGCTTTTCGGTAAATCGAGCAAGGGCAAAGTGGAAATGAATGAAAGAGAGATTAAATCTTTGAAAAATATTTCAAAACACCTTGTTTAGGGATTTGGAGTTGAAGAAAAGAGGAAAGGAGAGAAGAAAACTAGTTTGGGAGAAGTTCGGCATGAATCCGGGAAGGATCGAAACTAAGCGGCTTCACCAAAATAGGCATAACTTTTTTCACAGTTGGAATTTTGATACAAGGCTTCCACCATTGGAAAACTTACTTCCGGGGCTTCAATTTGGACAGAAGAATGACCAGAAAAGGAGTCCAGACGAAGGAGTTATGCCCATTTGAAGTTGGACTTGGAAACTAGAATTTTCCTGCCGACCAGAAAAATAGGCTGCCGACCAGAAAAGTATCCAGTCGACCCAAAAAGGTGGTCGGTTGACTAGAAAAGTGGTCTGCAGGTCCCAAACTTAGATTTTTTTGAAGATATTTTCTCTCCAACTGTCTTCCACAACCTCCAGCTGTTCCATATACAGATATTTCGAACAAACTCTTGCTTTTTGCTATATATGAGCCATATCTCCCATTTTTGCAAAAAGAGAACATTGAAGCAATTTTGGGAGCCTCTCTCTGTAAAAAATTTCTCTCTCTCTAGAAATTCCAGAGCTAAATTGCAGGTTGTCTCTCTAGTTGGCTCTCCCTCTTGACCTTGTGTGCATGCAAGAGATATACTTGGAGATATACCTCTCCTTTGCCTAGGCATCCTTGATCAAACTTGTTCACCATTGGGATGAGATTCCTTGGAGCCTCCTTTGAGTCCTAGAAGTTGGTTTTAGCTCAAAACTTTGTCTATTTTACAGCTGTGCTTCAAGGGTAAGCATCTCCCTCTTTTAAGCTCCTTTTTGTACACTATCTTGGCCAACTTTGCATGCTTGTTTTGCCACCCTTTCAAACTATTTTTGGCTTGGTGTTGAACTACAAAAATATCTGATTTTCAGTCCTAGAAGTGGTGGTTTAAGCCTTGTTTGGCTAGGGGGTGTTTCCTCCCTTTTGCTCCTTGGCTTGTAAAGTCTTTTGAGCCATCTTTCACCACCTTTCAAACCAACTTTTTTTGGCCTTTAAACCACTTAATTCCAAAGGAATTTCAGTGGTGAAAAGGTGGTTTTGAGGCCCCAAATAGGAGGGGGTTGTCCCCCATTCTTTTCTCTTGTTTGCATGTGTTGATGGCCAACCAAATGAGCATGTGTTTTTACTTCTTTGTGGCTTTGTTTAGGCTCATTTTTGTGACTTTTTAGACCTGTCATGACTCTGTTTTGGGCTGTCTTGGTCACCTCTTGTATGCTTCTTATACTTGTAGTGTAAACCTACTTGTAGCCTTGCAAAGTAGCATGTCTTTCTAGCATGTATTGGCTCCATTTCAGCAGGTTTTTGGCCATCATTTGACATGTCATAACTCTGATTTAGGTTGGTTTGGTTTCCTGTTACATGCTCCTTGCACTTGTAGTGCAATTTTGGTTCACTAGCCTAGCATATATGTTGTTTTAGCCTTTTGATCTAGCATGCGTATGCTCTACTCCAACACATTTTTGGCTTTGATTTAACATGCTTGAGGTCTAATTTAAGTGGTTTTGGTCATGCATGTTTGGTTTTGCATAGCTATAGTGCATTTGGCTTTGCTAGCCTTGCACTATGGGACCCCTAGCATGTCATATTTGAGCCTTTTGCATGGCATGGCATCATTTGGTAGGTAATTTCAGACCATAAACTTCTGCCATACTCTCATGTTTATCACTCTTTCATTATGTTTAAGAGTTATGCCCTTATGCCTTGTTTGTGAGCTAATTCGGGAGCCTATCTTTCTTGCCATCTTTGTTGCGAGTCTAGTATGTTATTGCTACCATTTTGACCTGCCTTAGGTTTGTTTTGAGTGCTTTAGGTCATTTGAGCATTGCTTGGTATGATTGTAGTGTAAAGCCCTTGACTAGCTTTGTATTTCAAGTCTCTTGGCATGCTTTATTTGAGCCTTTTGCATGGCATGACATCATTTGGTAGGTAATTTCAGAGCATGTTTCACTGTCATGCCCTCACATCTTTCACTCTTTCAATGCTTTTGGAAGGTTGTGCTTTATGCCTTAAATATGAGCCAATATGTATGCCATCTTGTCTAAGCATTTGGGCTACCATATCAGTGTATTTTTGGTGTTATTTTGCCATGATACAACTTTGATTTTTGTTGATAAAGTCATCTCATGCTTGGTGTTGGTAGATGTAGTGTAATCCTCGTTGTTGGGCTAGCATGCTCCATGCTTCATGCCTTCATGCTAGCTTGTTTTGGTTACACTCTATGCATGTTTTAGCCTTGATTTGACATGCTGTAGGACTGTTTTGGGTCACCTTGGCCCTTTGGGGCTTGCTTGATGGGGCTATAGTGCAAGTGCCTATGCTAGTCTTGAGCTTTGAGCCTCCTACTATGCTCCATTGTGACATGTGCATGATTTGGCATCATTTAACATGTTATTTCAGAGTATATAGCATTGCCATGTTCTCACTTCTTTCACTCTTTGAGTGCTTCTAAGAGTTGTGACTTTGTGCCTCGCTTATGGCCTAACTTGTATGCATGCATACCTAGGCTTTTGAGCTCCCATCTCAGCATATTTTGGTCTTTGTTTTGACCTAATTGAGCTCTACCCATGGCTGATTCAATCATTTGTGCCATGTATTGCATGCCTCTTGTGTAGTCCTTTTGGTAGCCTTGTGTCTTAGGTCCTCTTGCATGCTATACTTGTGTTGTTTGAGTGATTTGGCATCATTTCATACATGATTTCAGTGCATATAGTGTTGTCACACTTCCATGTTTGTCACTTCTTAATCATGCTTGAGGGTTGTGCTCTTATGCTTAGTTGATAGGCCATTGCATGAGCATCACCATCTTGCCTTTCATGCCATCATTTCATAGCATTTTGGCCACTGTTTTGGCATGATTTAGGTTTGTCCATATTCGGTTTAAGTCCATTGAGCATTGTTTTGCATGCCTCTTGTGAGATGCTCTTTCCTAGCTTTGGTGCCTTAAGCTTCTAAACTTGCCATGCATGCATTGTTTGCATTATAGAATCTTGGGCATGCCATTCTCGCATTGGTAGAATAGCATGTTGTTTGCATGTTGTTGCATTGCATTGTGTTTGCATGCCATTAGCATTGATAGGTTGATCATGCTTATGTTGTGTTGCATTGTGTTTGGATAGGGTGTTAATCCAAACACGAGAAACGAGGGACGTTTCATACTTGAAGTGATGAAACGTGCCTTATTTCTCGGTCGCCGGCCCTCTTGATCAAGCATGATAGAGGTTAAGGCTCTTATTTGTTATTTGTGCATTTATTGACATTGAATCGTGCAATTTTGGCTTCTCGGCCATCGTGCATTACGATGCTCGGTTGGTGGCCCGAGAGTCGAGAACCACACCCCCTTGAGCTTAAGAAATGATAGGGAGGGTGGTTGTGCATACATACCTTGCAAATATACTGCTGTGCCCCTTCTTGTTCTCTGTTGCAGCAAATTGGAGCTTAGCAGGATTTTCTGGTCGGCAGACCAGAAAAAGTAGCTAGCCGACCACTTTTTCTGGTCTGCAGCAAACTTAAGTGGTCTACAGGTGGTCTACAACACCATTAAGTGGTCGGCAGCCTTCTTGGAGGTTCCTATGATGGGGTAGAAGCTATCTGGAGCTTTGTGCGGTGTTCTGAGATCAAATGCAAACAGAGGCAAGTTGGGGCATAGCGATGGATTTCTGAGCGAGGCAATTGAGTATGCATGCACTTCTCGCCCCGAGGCCCCTTTTAACTGCTTTGCTTAGCTAGTTAACTATTTGGTTCTGTACTTAAGTAGTTAACGCACTTAGCTATCCATTTGTGTTTGTAATTAGTTAACTTGTTAGTTAATTAGTTTCGTTTTGTAATAATTAGTTTAATTAGCTTAGATTAGCTAGTTAGCTTATTATTTGAACCCTCCGTCGAGAGGCTGAATTTTGTAATAAGTGTGCATGTGTGTGTGCATATCTTCCAACCCCCATTTCTTTCTCCCTTTTACTTATCAGTTTTTGATGGTTAGTTTTAGGGCATGTTTCGATTAGCATCCTTATGCTTTGCATGTTTACATTCATTCATTTGTTTTGCATGCACTGGGCTCGGCGCATCATACAAATTGCATTGTATTTCAATACTAATTTGAATACATGTTATCAAGTTGCATTCACACGACATCTTAGAATAGCCGAGCCTATCTTAGTTGCATTTTTGCATGTGTTGCATTAAGGCATTCTTGACATAGCTAGGATCATGCATTGATTACTAACTAGTTTTTGTTTTGGCTCAGAGTACACTGTGAGTGTTTACGCTTTAGCATACTGTATGAGATGTGTATGTTGCCATGTTATCATGCTTGCCATGAGGCTATTTGCTTAAATGATATAACCGCATGAATGCCTGTGGATGAAGGCTTGATTGCTTGAATTGGAACAATTCATCAAAATGTGTGTTTTAAGCCCACTTGAGGTGGCAAATCATGTTGTTTTCTAAGCCCACTTGAGGGTGGCAAAATCCGCATCTTAGCCTACTTGCGAGTAGCAATTTCAAACCATTTTCGAAAAACAAACATGAGACATTTTGTTCCAATTTGAGTGATTCAGTCTATACTTGTATGTTGTGCGCATCACATAATAATTCTAGATTAATAATCGGAATAAGAACACATGTGTTTTCAAAAACAACATATCATGTTAGTAAAGGCCGATCCTTTGATCGGGCGAGCGGGGGTGCTCATTGTATGACCTTCCGCTCTCGTACCTAAGTTCCCAAGCCGATGCAACTTTGGTGATGACGGACACGTGGCCTTAGGCACGAGTCAGGGTTTCCTAAATTTTCCAAAACAAAATATTTAGGTGGCGACTCTGAAATCTGGCGAAGCAGTCCATGTTTGGCGCTTTTTGATTAAAATCGATTTTCCAAAATGATTTGCCGGATTTGGACTCTTTGGTGATTTATCAGTCTTACATTGCACATTGTGAGATTAGATTCAGAACCGTGACATAAGTCCGAACTGTAGTAGCTAAGAACAATGATTCGTGCTCTCACGCGCGGAGCGGAGTTCTGGGCGGTCTACAGTAACCCTACTTATATGACTAGAGATCCCAAGAACTAAGTTCAAAGGGACAATTAAATTATGTGTGGCTCGCTAGAAATCACCAAGGGATTAAAATTCCCTACCCATTCATATGGTGAGAGTGATATCTGCAACGTGTGTTGTCTGTAGAGGTATAAGGATAAGCTTTGCTTTTAATGATTACTTATATCTTGATTAAGGTATAAAATCAAGACGAGTATAAGGAGATACTCACAATAAGAATCACCTATATGAGTGTCGAACTGGGGCTGGTTCTATGAGAATGAAAGAGGCTAAATTCTCTAAAAACACTTATGAAAATGAGGAGCGTTCAAGGCCAAAATGAATACAATAGTGAGAACCATGATGTGTTAGAAGATATTTTGTGTGAAATCTATTGTCTTGACTTACACAAACGGCTGAACAATTCAAGGCATCACGTCCATTGGTTAGCCAGTAAGTCCGATAGGTTGTCACTAGGGAAGGTTCAAGGCTAAAAGCTACCTATCCTGATGCGAGATATTTTTGACTTATACTCTTTCGATAAAGTCTGCATATTGTTGCATTTCCGTTGTCATCAAATTCCATTCATGTGAGGGATTGTTGGAAATGGTTGGAAAATTCTGGGTAAAACCAGAATTTTTTTCTAACTTTGGTCAATTATTTAGGTGGGACCCGAGCGTCGATTTTCGCGGGTCTAAGTGGTAACGCGTTCTATGCCGCGTTGTGATTCACGTGGTATATTTGGTTGCTCAAAACCATTATCGAGTGAACGGGAAATTGAAGCCAAAGTGTGCTCCATAGAAATGGAGTTTTGGTGGAAATTCCTTAAAGTTTGTGTAAATGGCTTGTCCTACATTGTTTTGGTGGGAAGTTTTGATTGGGTTTATATAGCTTGGACTTATAACTAGGGGAGGGCCCTAAGGGGCACCCCAATTTTGTAGAAGGGAGAGGTTATGGGCAAAATGGGCTAGACCCATTGGACCCAAAAATCACCACACACGTGCGCACACGCCGATGTCTGTCCAGTCGGGCGGGCTAGGCTGGGCCTGGGCTTAGGCGCGGGTGCATGGTGTGAGGTTGGGTTGGGTTGTCTGGCCCAATACTAATCTTTTTGGGCCAAAAATATTTGAATTCAATTTATTTTTGATAGAATAAATTCTGTCCAAATTTAAGGTTTAATTTTTGAATTCAAAATTTTATTTGCACCTCTTCAGAAATTCTTTACAGGTTCGGATCTGTCCAAAACCGAATCTGTTCGGTTCAAATGTAAATCCACCCGAACAGATTTGAAATTCAAACAGATTCGGTTATCTGTTCCAATTCAAACCTAACAGGTACAGTACCTGTTCAAACAGGTATGCTACCTGTTCAATTCAAAATTAAAGGGTGCCATTACTTCTATAAATAGACCAGCCCTCATTTGATCAGATTCACTCCAATTTTCGTCCATCTTTTACTACAAATCATCTCTGCATTTTGCTGCATTTATTCCGTTATTTTTTTTGTGAGAAAGAGTGTATACACTAAGTGTGTTTGTTGAACAAATAAATTGTAGTGCTGCATTTATTTGTTATTGATCATTTCATCCTGGGAGATAGACGTCCATATTCTGAAAGCACCGAGGAGAGGACGAATCTGTCTTAAGGGCATAGTGTCAAACACTGGACTTGATCAGATTATTATTTGAAAAAATTAATCAAGTAAGTTGTTTAATTTATTATTTTGTTTTATTTGTTTATTAAATCAGATTTTAATTTTGTTTTTTTTGTAACAAAATAAAATATGTTTTTATTTATTTAATTCTATTTCTAGCTTGATTTTTGTAATCAAACATTCTCTCTCATTTCCTAATTTTCTTTTATATTCTGTTTGTCGTTTAGTACCCAAACATAATTAATTAATTTAATTACAGTCCAGATTGGAAAGTCTATAGTACATTGTGTTCAAAAAATGTACGGTACATAGAAAATCAATGGCTAAGATTGAGCCACATCATTAAAAGTGACCTACTAAATAGGTCACTTTTTATAGTTATAAGTCAAAATCATATTTCTTCATAACTATAATCAAATTGATCATAACTTAGTTATAACCACATCTCATAACCAACACCATTTTGTTCATAACTAATATCACATATTTCATAACCACATCTCATAATCAACACCATTTTGTTCATAACTAATATCACATATTTCATAATCATAATCACATATCTCATAACCATTGATCACATATCTCATAACTACTACCCACATGAATCATAACCACATCTCATAACCAGCCCCTTTAAGTCATAACCAACATCACATATCTCATAACCTCTAATCACATATCTCGTAACCAACACCTTTTTGTCATAACTAACATCACATATCTAATAAGCACTAGTCATATATCTCACAATTAACATCTTTTTGCTCATAACCACACCACTTTGATCATAACCAATATCACATATCTCATAACCACTAGTCATATATCTCATAATTAACATCTTTTTGCTCATAACCATACCACTTTGATTATAACCAACATCACATATCTCATAACCATTTATCACATATCTCATAACTACGACCCACATGAATCATAACTACATCTCATAACCAGCCTCTTTGAGTCATAACCAACATCACATATCTCATAACCACTAGTCACATATCTAATAACCAATATCATATATCTCATAACCACTAGTCACATAACCAATATCTCATAACTCATAACCATTAATACATATAGCATAACCAAACACCCTTTGACACCACTTTGCTTATAACTATTACCCGCATAACTCATAACCATTAATACATATAGCATAACCAAACACCCCTTGACACCACTTTGCTTATAACCATTACCCACATATCTCATAACGACTAACACATATAGCATAACCAAACACCCTTTGACACCACTTCGCTCATAACCCTTACCCACATATCTCATAACCACTAACACATATAGCATAACCAAACACCCTTTGACACCACTTTGCTCATAACCATTACCCACATATCTCATAACCACTAACACATTTAGCATAACCAAACATCCTTTGACACCACTTTGCTCATAACCATTACCCACATACCTTATAACCACTAACACGTATAGCATAACCACACACTCTTTGACACCACTTTACTCATAACCATTACCCACATATCTCATAACCAACATCACATATATCATAACTACTAATCACATATCTCATAACGACACCACTTCAATCATAACCAACATTACATATCTCATAACTACTAATCACATATCTCATAACCAAACACCCTTTGACTTATAACTATACCACTCTGCTCATAACCAGAATCATATATCTCATAATCACTAATCATATATCTCATTACCTTTACCCACATATGTTATAACCACATCTCATAACTAACACCCTTTGTTTCATAATTAATATCACATATATCATAACCACTAATCATATATCTCATAACCACTACTCACATATAGGGGTGTAAATTTGGCCCACGAGCTCGTGACACACCCCAAGTCCGCTCGCGCCCTGGGTAAGCCTAACCAAGCTCGAGCCTAAGCCCAACCTAAGACCCTAGGCTATGTGTTCTAGAGCCCGGCCTGGCCCGGCCCTAGTGTGTTATGGAGTGTGACCCATCCCGTGAGCTCGCCCCGAAATTTTTTTCCCCATCTGGCTCAACCCGACCTCAACGGCTCCCTGCCCCCCCTGTTAGTGCAATGGTAAAAAATTTAGAACAAAACAATTTGAAAGAGTCATATAACCGTTAATTTCACCAACAACAAACTTTATTTTTTATTTATTTATATATATATAAATTAACCCCTCCCTCCTAAGTTCTATAAATACCACCCTTCTCACATTTTATTTCTCACAAACAAATCTGTCTCTCAAACTCTTATTCTCTTTGAACTCTCAACTCTCTCAATTATTTTTGAAGTGTCATCCCTAAGTGACAATTGCAATTGATCACCTATCCCTATTTTAGATTTATTTTTAGTCATAATATTTTCATTAAAAATAATACAAATAATAATATACAAAAGATATACTTTTTAAAATATCTATATACACTTATAGACATATATATATATATAATTTAACTAAATTTTAATAAAAAATATGCTGAAAAAAATTATCTATGACGTGATTTTATTTTATTCTACTAATTAATTTTTCTCCTAAATTTTTTTCTCAACTTTTCTTCATTTTTTTCTCCACTCAATTTTCTTTCCGTTGATTTGTCCTAGTTGTGCCTGAGCTCTCACTACAAGAAAAGTGGGCTTAAAAGATGAAAGCATTTGAGACAGCACAACTTGCCATCGCAAAAAAAGTGAGTTTTTGCAACGGCACAACTTGCCGTCGCGAAAAAAGGGAGTTTTTGCGATGACATTATTTATTGTCGCAGAAAAATAGAGTATTTGCGACGGCAGAAAATGCTGTCGCGAAAAATGAGAGTATTTGTGATGGCAGAGATTGCTGTCTCGAAAAAGGACAGTATTTGCGATGGCAGAGATTGCTGTCTCGAAAAAATAAAGTTTTTGCGACGGCACTGTCTCGAAAAAATAAAGTTTTTGCGACGGCACCAACTGCCGTCGCAAAAAAAAAAAAAAAAGTAGTGAGTTTTTTGCGACTGTAATAGGTACCGTTGCAAAAAAAAAATAAAAAAAAATAAAAATTGTGTCTTTGAGACAATTTCATAAATATACAGTCACAAAATGGTTTGAATAAATACAACGGTATTTTTCTGTCGAAATTTTTTAAAAAAAAAACGACGTCGTCTTACTCTTTTGATATAATATTTATCTCTTCACCAATTTTTTCATCTTCTTGTCTCTCTGTCTCTTCTCTTTCTCTCTTTCACTCATCACTCTTCTTTCTCTGTGTGTGTGTGTGTGTGTGTGTGTGTGTGTGTCTTTCGCTCATCTCTCTTCTCTCTGTCTCTCTCAGCTGTCTTCTCTCTCTCGCTCATCTTTCTATCTCTCTCTGTATCTCTCGCTCATCTCTCTCTCTCTCTCTGTCTCTCTCGCTTATCTCTCTTCTCTCTCATCTCTCTTCTCGCTCATCTCTCTTCTCTCTCTATCTCTTTCTTTTTCTATGTCTTTCTCTCGTTCATCTCTTTTTGCTCTCTTTCTCTCTCTTTTTTTCTATCTCTTGCTCATCTTTTGTTTCTCTTTATTTTTCTGTCTATCTATCTATCTGCCTGTCTCTGTCTCACTCTTTTTCACTCATCACTCTTCTCTCTCTCTTTCTCTCTCTGTTTGCCTGTCTATTTGTCTGGCTGTTTGTCTCTCCCTCATTGTGTTCACTTTGCTCACTCTCCCCCTTCCCTCTTCTCTATTTATCGAGCTCTCTTTTGATTTATTGAGACACTACAAGAAAATGCACTTTTCGCGACCACTTTGTCTCTTTCTCGCTTATCACTTTATCTCTGTCTCTCTATCTCTCTTCTCTGCCTGTCTCTCACTCTCTCTCTCACTCTCTCTCTCTCTCACCACCCATATCCTCTACCACCTTCATCACTATTGCAAATGCCATTCCATTACCACCATTACTACCACTGTTGCCACTCCACCTCTACGACTATCATTACAACCACAATCGCCACCACTCCACTACCACCACTACTACTACTATTACCTCTCCTCCACCATCGCTACTCTATCTCCTCTACGACTACCACAACTTCACCACTAATCTCCTTCGCCATCACCACCACCATCACCACCACTATCACCTCTTATCCAGTACTTTCACCACTACTGCCACTCTCTATCCTCTACCACAAAAAAATTAATTCATGATTTTTAGTAACAAAAAAAAATGGATCGTAGAAAAATATTTTTCATTGACCACAAAAAATTCACTTTATTTTAATAGAAAATATTTTTCATTAAAATATTACCCATATTTCTGCCAAATAAATTTTTTTTTTTATTCATTAAAATAAAAATGAAACAAATAAATTTTCAATCTTAGTAACTAAAAGAAAAAAAAAATTCATTAACTACAAAAAAAATAAATTATTTTAACAAAAAATAGATTTTATTGTCGTCGCCAAAAACAAGGAACCATTTTACTGTTTAAAAATTCATTTGTGATGTCCTGCTCCCAAAAACCCAAAATCCCCAATCGGGTTCCCCCAGAGAGAGAGAGAGAGCGAGAGAGAGAGAGAGAGAGAGAGATGAAGGGTTCTGTTTGTGTATAATTGGTTTCTCCTTTCCTTCTTCTCTATTCTTTGGGTTCAGCGACTCTTCGCATACCATCAAATGCGAGGCTTCCGTTGCTTCAGGGTGAGAAGTTGATCAGAGAGCTTAATTTCTTCCCAAAGGAGTCTATCAACATCGTCGATCCCAATGATGTCTCTGCTGCGCCTGTCGCTCCCAGGATCGTCGAGAAGCGTTTCGAGTTTCCCAATTTCGCTGACCCCGACGTTTCCGCCGAAGACTTGGGTCACCATGCTGGTTACTACACGATTCAGCATTCTCATGCTGCTAGGTATTTTCAAATCCCTCCAATTTCGATTTTTATTACTCACTTTTATGTCAATTTGTTTATATCTATACTATACTATAATAGTGGTGTGTGGTGTGTTATTACAGGTTATAAATTTTGATCTCAATCTGAATTTGGATTTCATTAGTTATAGGACGTTTTGATCTGGGCAATTACATGAAGATATTTTGGAAAGGAAAAAAAAATGCAACATCTACCTCAATTTTGGCCTTCCCTTTTAGATATAGATATGTATATAGAAAGGAAATTGAAATAGAGAAAGACTCAAACAATTGCAAGAGCCATGCACATGTTATTTTAGAATGGTCAGTTGAACCCTAGGAGGTGCAGAGGCTCTGGCACTATGTGCTACCCCATTTTGGTTGAATTTCTTTGATTTATCTGAAATTTGTGAATTGAACTTGACTCTTTTTTTTTTTTTTTATTGAATGAGGATGTATTAAAATTTTTATCAATTGAAAAGTAGTTGTTCCTTAATTCAATTTTTATTGACTCAATTGCAAATTTTTTTTTTTAAAATTTACACACGCATCGCATGTGCCTTAACCGCTAGTATTTATTTATTTATTCTTGCGAACTTCTATTAATTTTCAAGTTTTGCTTGTGAAAATTCTTTGACTGAAATATGAATTTCTGTGTGGTTCAAATTTTATTCTTTGGGTTTGATTTGTTACAAATCTATGAAATAAGAATGGGTTTCTATGAAATAGATATGTTATGTTATTATTTGGCTTTATATATTTGGTAGTTTAGCACTATTAGTCCTATTTTGTTCTTAGTTAGTTAATTTTAAATTTTAAGTTGTTATGGATAGTTTTTAAATTTTTCATTATGTGTACATACTTTTAGTCCTATTTTTCATCCTTTTTGGCCTAGCAATAAATAAATAAATAAAACTTCAATTTACACCTATCAAATGAATTTCAGTTATTTATTAGTTGAGTTTTATAGGCATGGCAGCATGGGCTAGATTCACGCTAATTGGTAGGCTCTTGTTGATTGTGATGCATGCTGCCGATTGTGATTTTGAGCAAGTCTCCATGAAGGGGGAATTTTTTTTCTTACTTCTTATTTTAGCTCATTTTTGGTATTAATAACTGTTTGTTTACTTTTTAACAAACCATTAATAACTGTTCGTTTACTTTGGTTATGAAGTGTTAGTTTTCTCTTGCATAAACCACCCTCCTGCAAACAAACATGGGCAATTAAGTTATATATATTTTACTCTTTTTGTTTTTATTTTCTATTTTTTATCCTCAATATTTGAAATTGTAGAGAAATTTTATGCACTTAATTAGTCTGCTTTTCTAACATCTTGTGCTTTAGTGTTTTCCAAAACTAGCATGGAAGACATTCATAATGTTTACTTGTAGTTTGCATTTCTGGAATGTCAGTATGGGCCACTGATTTCTTGAAGGTTCTGGGGATCGTTGCTTAGCTGATCACAAGAATTGACGATGTGGTCTGCATACCCGAGGTATATTTTGTTATCATTGTGATATTTTGTCCAGAAGGAAATATTATGTAAGCTTTTTTATTTGTATTTTTTAAAAAATTTGTTCGGAAGGAAAAGACACTAGACTAAATTTCTGAGTGATTTAAAAGAACAAGCTTGATTTTTGGAGTGGGGCTTGTAACCCCCTAGCATATGATGAATCTGCTAGTTCTTTCTGTTGCCAAATGTGATTTTGGGCGAGTCTCCATGACCGTAAGTGTTTTCTATAGTAGCAACATAATACAGAGCATTTAGGTTTACAATCCATTTCAAATTTATCCATATGGATTCACTACTGAAAAATCTAGAAACCCTAGATGTTGATTTGTGATTATGTACCAATTTTAGGCAGAATATAACAATCCCAAACAAACAATCAAAGACAAATCGACACAACGATTTTACGTGGAAAAACCACAATTGGACACCTCCAACTGTGATCAAAAAACCACGGGCAACAGCCACAAGACAATCCACTAAGAAGATATAAAGGAATTACACAGGTATACTCTCAATTACCTAGCGAATCCACAACGCCTAATTGAACCAACCTCTTTGTGCCTCTTCCAACCCCATTTTCACCACGGAATTGTCTTTCTGATGAGCCACTCCAGAATCCACCGAAGCTTCAGGCTCGAATTCTTCAAAATCCACCGAAGAACAACTCTCTTTTGTATAACAAACAAAACCTTTGATGTACTCTCTTTTAAACCATGAGTTGAATACTCAAAAAACATCAAAGAAAATCTAACAAAATATCTCCAGATATAAACCTTAAGAACCAAAAAGAAGATCTAGAAAAAAAAAATACTTTAGTGTTTGGGAGAAAACCAACTATTAATAGAAAACCAAAGCAATCCTAGTTTCAGAAGAAAACCAACTCCTAAACAAATCTGGAAATCTGGGATCGCGTGGTCCGCTCGAGCGTGGGTCTTCCCGCTCGAGCAGAGACTTCATTTTTTGTGATTTCATATAGGCTCCACGCTCGAGAGGACATTTCCACGCGTCGAGCGTGCGAATCATATCATCCAGTACTTTTTCAGGCATAGCAGAGATACTGTGAGCTCGCAAACCCGGCTCGAGCGCCCCTTTCCCCGCTCGAGCGGGAAGGGCCAAAACTGGAAAGACTGGAAAAGTATAACATGATCGTGACAGGCAACTTTGAATGTATTTTTGCATTTTGCTTCGGGCCGCGAGCTGACCGGGCAGCTCGACGCCCGTCATAATCAGCGAAGTGGCAATCTTGAAAGCATTAACATCACAAACTTTTCTGAACGGCACAATTTAGGTTGGATTCGCATCTAATAACCTCATAGCCTCACTAAAATTAAAGTGCGAAAATAAATACAACTGAAAGGAGTTTTGTCAAACTGGATTGCCAAGAATAAAAACCTAACAACTACCTTGCCTACTTGATTAACAATTTTAAACATCAAGATGGGAAAAACTGTTTAAGGCATTCATTTCAAGCCTGCATTGAGGTGCTCGTTTCTAACCCTAGCGCAACTCTAGTTTAGAAGTGCCTGCTCGAGTTGAGTTGAGTTGTGGTTGGAGTTATTATTGTAGTACTATGCCTTGTCCCATGGACGCACGAAAAACTAGAGCTTTTTTATTTTCAATTTTTTATTTTTTAGTTTTGGATAAATTTGTATTTTCAAATTTTTAGATGCTAAACTTAATTTACCACAAACATTAAGTAGTGAATAAACTCTAAATGCTTTCAATTTTCCATGTTATATTTTTTGCTAGCACACCATATTTCTATTACAAGTTACAACTATTTAGATTTCAGGTGAAATAGTGCATAGTGTCAATTTTGATTGTCTATCCCTTAATTCTGTTGCGGATTAAGTCCTGCTAGAGTCATAAAATTCTAAAGAAGCATGGGCATGAATTCTGTTGGATTCATTTGCTGTTGATTATGTTGCTGTCTTCTTTCTCTAGTTCTATTTTGTAGTTAATTCTTAGCTTTAATTAGTAGATTTATAAGTAGTATTTATGTTTCTTGATCATAAGCTTAATTGGAAGATATAGAAGCACTGTTTTTGTAGGTTAGTCATATAAGTATGTTATGTTGTGTTTGGGACATTGTGTTGCTGAGAAAATATGCAATGAGGGAAAGAAAAGGAGACTGCAAGTTTATTCGGGTTTTTTTTGTTTTGTTTGTGTGTATTGTGCGTGTGAAGTATTTGTGCTTGAAGAAGATAAATAATAGCTAATTGTTGCTTATTTCGTGTAATTAGTAGATCTATAAGCACGTGCTATGCTTGGTTGCTGGAGAAAATAAGTTTAGTGAAAATAAGGAAGAAGGAAACTGAAATGCTGAAATCTTTCCTTTAATTTTATTTTTGATTTCCCAAAATTGACAACTTACCATATGCCCTTATGGTTTTGGATAAACTATATTGACAAAGTAGTTTACGATTCTAGTTTTTAGAGGCAGTTCTAGTTGCGCTATGCAATTATGAATTCCTCATTTATTTGTCAACGTTCTTGTACACTCACAATGTTGAGTAGCAACAGCCAAAATCCTCGTTTGGGATCGTTCTTGTACACTCACAATTTTGAATTGCTTTTTTTTTTTTTTTTTTTTTTTTACAAGAATTGTATTTGAGGGATAGAACAACAAAAAAAGTTTGGTCTATGGAGTTGTGAATTTGTTTTGGTCTTTTTATTTTGTTTAAATATGGGACAATGGTGTTTCAGCCAATCGCCGAAACATCCCCAACTATTCACCCCCCAAAACATCGCATTCAACTCTCTGTCTCCCACTCGCTGCTCCTCTCACCTTGCCGATCACCCTCCGCCTCTATCGCTGTTAGAGTTGCCAATCGCCGCCATCACTGCTAGTGTTGCCGATCGTCACTGCCACCGCCACCGCCACCGCCACCGCCACTGCCACCAGCTGGCCCTACCCTTCTCTTAGATCGCCTCACCGCTCGGCAATTTGGTAAGTTTCTTTTTCTTTCTCTTTGCTCTCTCTCTCTCTCTCTATGCTTTTTGCTATGCTATCTTTGCTTTTGGCTCTCTCCCTTTGGTTTGGGCTCTCTATCTCATCCTGTTTCTGGTAAGTTTTTTTTTTTTACTGACTTGATTCTATTATTGTGAAGTTGTGAGAGGTTGAAAATTTCTTATATTTGATGAGCATTTGTGAAACAAATATAAATGTATTGATTTAACTTAAAATATTTGTAAGCTTTTTGGTTTAAAATATAAATGTAGGTTGGTTGGTTAAAATTTTAATGTAGGGTGTTTGGTTAAAAGATTAAAATATATATACATATATATATATATATTTGTAAAAAATATGAAATACAAAAAAAAAAAAGAAGAAAAAAAAAGAAGAAAAAAGTATTGGTTTAGCTTAAAATATGAATGTAGGGTGTTTGGTTATATTTGATCAGCATTTGTGAAAAAAATATAAATGTACTAAAGTTTAGGAATGTTGCTTTAGTAGTTACTTTGCTATTTTTTTAGATTTTTCTCTCAAAATATCAAATAAAAAAAAATGTTATATATGGTGTTGCTTCAAGAGTAACTTTGGTTTTGTTAGATTGTGGCTTCACAGCATTGGTTTTTAAATGATGGTTTGCAAAAATCCTTAGCCACTATATTTCATAGTTTTTGAAGCAGATTTAATGCCTTTGTCTTTGGCTCTTCATGATAGTGTTGAGTTCGCTGGTTTTTGCTGTTCTAAATAAACAAATTCTTTTGGTAGCCCTTCTTACAACTAGGAAGGCACCTCTTTAGGCAAGTAAATTCTTCTCTACTTAGTGAATTAAAGCTTGAATTATGGTTATTATATTTATAACAATTCTTGTGTTTTTTAGATTCTTTGTTATCTTAATTAATTGATGTGTAGCGAAATTTGTAGGTACCAAAAGAGTATTGAGCTCCAGATCTTGAAGCTTTCATTCAAGAGGCTTGTCCATGAAATTGCTCAGGACTTCAAGGTAATTGAATGGTCGCAATAGATAAACATTGTCATATTTATCGTAATTTTTTTTTAGTAGTGTATGTTAATGGTTAATGTTTTTTGATTTTGTGTGTGTGTGTGTGTGTGTGTGTGTGTGTGTGTGTTGGGTTGTGGATTTGAATAGGTTACATTCTTTGATTGTTGACTAAAATTTTGAATGGTTTTGCTTTTGTTTCTGTTTTTTTGTTTTCAAATTATTACCTCTTCTACAATTTGTTGCTGATTTACTTGTGTATATGTGTGTGTGTGTCTGGAAAACTTTTATTTATGATGGACGTCACTCTTTAGCAAGTTTGGCCCCTCTCTCTCTATATGTATGTGTGTATTCTTTCTCAGTTTGATCATTGTTGTTGCCTCTATCAGCTAAAGCTTGAATGACTACAGTGACTGTAGTTAGACAAACGCCTATTTTTTTGAATTAAATTGTTGGTCATAGATTTCAAAGCATTGTTGATTATGACTTTTCTGTTTTGACTTTTTATTTGCCAATTTTGTTTTGGTCAAAGTAGTTTGTGGCCCTTTCAAGAGTCTCATATGACAAATTTGAGTGTGGACTTATTGACAGTGTCCAATAAAGCATCTTTCTAATTGTTCCTCTTTGGCACCTATCACTCTCGACAGAAAATACCAAATGTGATTTAAATAATTTATGGTTTTTAGATAACAAGTTTTGTCTTTGAGTTTTGCCATTTTAATTTGCTTTGAAATTCTGTACTCTTAGAAGGAGTAGTGTGCATTAGAGCTATCCTCCATATAATTTTTTCTCTAATTTATACGAATTATGGGCAACTTTCACATGTCCATCATGGTTTAAAATTTTTCTTATTGCTAGCTACTTGATTTCTTTATGAAATTTCTGACAATGTTGGTTTACTTGAAATATGCATGAAAAACCATGGACAAAGTCGTTCAATAGAAAAGAGGCCAGCTGTATGCAATAAATCATAGCTCCTTGGGCAAGGATGTGAATGACATATGGACGCGGATATGTCTCCTCTTCAGTTCAGTTGAGTCATGTTGTTTAGTCTAGAGGATAAATTATTTATCATCAAAGAAATTTGTGAAATAAAATGGCTGGTTTTAAGGCTAAGTTAGTGTAGAAACTTGGTGCTAATGAGTTTCTGCTAAAGTAATATAGTGGTTATAGATTGGTGCTTCAGAACATGGTGTTGCATTTGTTTCTTTTTAACTGTAGAAATAGAAATTTGGTTTGAATTTTAAGGTTTGTTGGATGGTGTTTAAAAGACAGATGGCAGAAATTTATAGATTGGAGCTTCTAAGGTATATTTGTTTTTCTAAAAACTTTTTTTTGGGGGCTAATATGTTAATGCCTTTTGTTTGGAAAGAAAAAAAAAAAAAAAAAATACTTGTATTGGTTGGTTGGTTCCTAACGTTGCAGGTCATATTGTCCATCTGAATATCACATATGAACTGCTTCCTTACATTTATGAATACTTTGTTAGAATAATGAGGAGTGGGTGAGAGAATTTCTTCTTCTTTTCCCAATCTATTCGATTTTATTAAATAGATTGGGAAAAGAAGAAGAAATGTCATTCCACTACCACCATTATTACCACCGTTGCCACTCCACCTCTACAACTACCATTACTACCACCATCGCTACCACTCCACTACCACCACTGTTACCACCACTACTACTACTGCTATTACCTTTCCTCCACCACCGCTACTCCATCTCCTCTACCACTACCACAACTTCACCACTAATATCCTTCGCCATCACCAACAGCACCACCACCATCACCTCTCATCCACCACCTTCACCACTACTGCCGCTCCCTCTCCTCTACCACAAAAAATTAGCTCTTGATTTTTAGTAACAAAAAAAAAATGGGTCACAAAAAAATATTTTTCATTGAACATAAAAAATTAACTTTATTTTAACGAAAAATATTTTTCATTAAAATATTACCCCTACTTCTACCAAATTAAAAAAAAAAATTCATTAAAATAAAAATAAAACAAATTTCTCCCATTTTTTCACTGACTCACCCGACCGCCCGCCCGCACCACCCAAACTTAATTTCTCCCCTTTTTTCCCTCTGCCTTTCCCCCCCCTTTTTTTTCATTTCCTTTCAGGTTTGTAGAGCCCTTAATTTCACAACACTGTTTCAAAACAGTGAGCAAACCTTAATCTGAGAGAGAGAAGATAGAGGGTTTGAAGAGAGACTGGGGTTGAACGGGAAGGGTTTCAATCGGCGGCGAGACTGGTTCAGCAGCGGCGAGACGGTACGCTTCTTTTGACACTTTTTGCGACTCTCTCATTCCAGTCGGTTCCTCTATCGACTGGGTTGAAATGGTTCCTCTATATCTCTATGTGACTGTGTATCTCTTGGAACAACAATGATGTAGTTTTATAATCCGAACAGATCTTAAACCCTATGGCCAGTCGGTTCGTCTCCACTATGGCCAGAGACAAACCCATCTTCTCTGCGCTCTCATTCTTTTCTTCTTTTATTTTTATTTTTTTGAACAACCTTGCACTCTCATTCATGGCTCTCTAACTCAATGCAAATAATCTCAGATCCAAAACACTTAAATCCTCTTATAATCAGTCAAATTGAAGAGCCGACTGGCCATAGGGTTTCAATTTATGAATGATCAAGCTTTGTGGGCTATATTTGGAAGATACTTTCAATTGATTTTCGCTGAGTACTGCAACTTGTTATTTTGCCCTAATCAGTTGAAAGTTATGAGTATAAATGGGGATGACTATTGAATTGTGCTTCAACTCTGTGACTCTGCAGATGATAGATGGTTATTTATCTAAGATGACTTGAATATGTATAGGGTTTTATTTATAATTTAAAAGTGAGTTTATAATTTAACAGGGTTTCCAGAGCTTTTTTTTCTATATAATTGTAGTCTATTGATGCTTTTGGTTAATTAGTGATGGAATTGCTTGGACTTCTTCTGATTTATAAATTCTTATTGTTTGATTTGATTTGGGAATACAACTTATGCTAATTGATAGGAATACCAAATCATTTTGACTTACCAAGGTCACCCTTTTTTTTTAGCAAAGAAATAATTCTGACTTACCAAGGTCACCCTTTTTTTTCTTCTTCTTTTTATTTTTATTTTGCATTCTTCCATTCATGTCCTTGTTTGTTGTCTTAGCTCATTTCTATTTCTTAAAGTTGAATATATATTCACTTAGTAACTTTATATTACCTCGTTTCTTGTTTTTGTTGTTTAAAGTATAGATTCATCGAGTAACTTTATATTATCTTACTAAAAGTTTTTACTAAAAAATACAAGAGGCTAAATGTGATTGATTGTCAAAAAATCAATGACATTTAAACATCTAATGATATTAGGGCATGTATGTTTTTAGTAAGATTGCTACCATAAGATTATATGTTGGCAGCCAAGTACTTTATCATACAAACTCGTTGTGTTTTCAGTTGATTCTCAACAAGCTTCCTACTGATTAGAATGCTTAAAAGAAATATATTAATTTGAGGAATGGTGTCTGAAGAGAGTAGCAAAACTAGGAAGTTGTGCTGTTGAAACTTAATATTGTTGAGGATTTTTTTTTGTGATTATTGATACATATATACTAGCGGTTGGCACATGTGATGTGTGCGCAATTTAAATAAGTATTAAAAACATATTTTCACATGTGTTGTGTCACTCAAGTGGTTAGAGTCTTAGTTAATAGACTCAAGGTCATAAGTTGAAGTCCTACTCTTCTCATTCTAATTTTTTTTAATAGAAAAATAAGACACTTGACATAGGCGCTGTTGGGAAGTTTGGTTTTTGGTTTTTTTTCACTAAAAGACAAATTGGTTACAAAACCAAAAAAAACTAATCCAAAACAAAATATCACATTAAACCCCATAATCATTTCACTTTTTATCTCACAAACATCATATCCAACCACAAAAAAACCCAACTATCTTTCCAAACACAAAAAAAATTTTCTCCAATAATATCCTACAACTAAAAAAAACCTACAAACAAAACTCACTTCCCAAACACCCACATAAGAAGAAGTAAAGGTTTCAAGACACTAATTGAAGCCTTTATATAATAGTAGAGAATATATATATATATATTTGATTGAGGTGTTGTTGTGTATGATGATGAGAAATTGTGAAGCTAAGGTGTAATGATGTTGCTGCTGTATTTATGTTTTTGAGGTTGGTCAGTCAACTTATTTCCATCAAGAGTTGATTAGTAATTGAGAAGATACCAATGAAGCTTTGATAATCAAGTTTTTTGTTCTTGATTGCTCAGTTCCACTGGTATGTGGAGTTGTTTTTGGTTCACTACTTTTTGTAATTTAATCTATTTTGAAACAGAGTAAGTTTATAATGAAATGTACTAATATAGATTATTGAACTAATTTGTACAATATTATCTGAAACAAGACTTGGTTTATGTGGGAGCCGAATAAGTAGAAGAGACGGAAGATGCGTACCCCACAAATCAGATACTATTCGGCTCCATATTGCGTAACTAGGACGCCGAATACGTTCGGAAAGCCGAATAGACGGAGGTCAGTAGCTCCGAATGAATAAAAGGGGAATGGGATGAAAGTAGGCTCAGGCCCCGAGGCCCAGAAAGCAAGTATAAATACAAGAACCACAGAGTTAGAAAGGTATGTAAGAATCACTTCACTAAACTTAGTAAACAAGCTATCTTGAGTGTCTGAACTAACTTGTCCGTCGGAGTGCTAATTCCGGCACCCCCGACCGGAGTGTTTGTATCTTTTCAAGTGGTTAGCTGAGGATCACTGGCGTCTCCCAGGATCTGAAGAGTATTTCCAAACCACTTCTCCACAATTGGCGTCGTCTGTGGGAATACTCAAATACATCCATGGTAGGCGTGACTAAAGATCCTCCGATAGCCACTGACAAGACCGCACAGAGAGGTGACCACATTCCAGCAAACTCGCTTGGACCAAAAACCTTCGCAGCAAGACTTGCCTCGGACACAATACAAGCGACCATGGCACAAGCTAGGCAAACCAAACAGAGGTTGGACAACATCATCGCTGAGAACGAACGCCTCCGTCGCGATTTGGCCTCGGAGATAGCAAAATCCAAACAAACGGTGCGCCAGGCTTCTGAGCGACCCCCGAGGGCAGATGATCGACGATCTCGGGCCCGACAGCAAGAAACTGACAGCCGCTGTGCCCCAACAGATCATCTTGAGGAGTTGGCAAAGGACGAACGTCTCCACCAATGCGTTCGGAAGAGTGTGGTTGAAACACCTGCCCCTCCGAAAGATGCATTTCCGCTTGACACCGTCCACATGATATACAGCCTACCAGCAGCCCCGGCCGTGCATGCGATCCAATCACATCCAGGCCCCCGACAGCAACTCACGCCAGCAAAGCGGCCCCGAGAAATGCCAAGTATCGCCTTTGACGATTCTGATTTGATCGGTGTAATACTCCCTCACATCGATCCGTTGGTTGTTGAGCTCACGTCGAACGTGTTCTTATCGACCAGGGCAGTACCTCGGAGGTTATGTACTATAAAACCTTCACCAAACTCGGATTCAACGAGTCAGACCTGACTCTGGCCCCTTATCCACTATTCGGCTTCAATGCCACTCCAGAGTACCCCTTGGGAAAGATCAGCTTACCCGTTCGAGTAGGTTCCAGAACGGTGGATGTGGAATTCTTGGTCGTCAGGCTGCCTTCACCGTACAATCTCATCATGGAGCGATCGTGGTTGCATACATTGCAGGCCGTCCCAAGCACCTATCATCAACTGCTACGTTTCCCAACAGAACAGGGCATTCAGCAAATCCACGGATCCCAGAAATCGGCACAAGCATGTTATCTCCTTGCCCCCAGAACGCCAAAGGAACTGTAAGTAAACTCCATTGAGGTGCCGAATCGGGAGATCCTGGATGACGTTGGGCGGTATCCAAATGAGAAGGCCATGGAAGATTTAGACCGAGTTGACATTGATGGAAGCCCAGAAAAGTTCTTCATGATCGGCACCTCTCTGAATTAGGCCGACAGGCAGCAGCTGATCTCTTTCTTGCTCAACAACCTTGATGTCTTTGCGTGGACTCCGTACGAAATGCCGGGAATAGACCCGTCAGTTTCACAGCACCATCTGAATGTCGATCCGAAATGTAAGCCAATCATTCAGAAAGGCTGACGGTCAGCCGCGGAGCACACTGCCGCCGTTGTTGAGGAGGTAGACAAACTGCTTGACGCCGGGGCAATTAGAGAAGTCACTTACCCTACGTGGCTCTCCAATACAGTGGTGGTGAAGAAGAAAAATGGGACTTGGCGAGTGTGCGTCGACTTCACGGATCTGAACAAAGCTTGCCCCAAAGACTGTTTTCCTCTACCTAGAATTGACCAGCTCGTCGACGCGACGGTACGTCATCAACGCATGAGCTTCCTCGATGCTTACAGAGGCTACCATCAGATCGCCATGCATCCAGATGACCAGGACAAAACTGCCTTCCTCACCCCAAGAGGAACCTATTGCTACAAAGTTATGCCCTTTGGGCTGAAGAATGCAGGGGCAACATACCAAAGATTGGTCACCGCCATGTTCAAAGAGCAACTCGGCCACACTATGGAAGTATACATCGACGATATGGTGGTCAAGTCCAAAGAAGAACAGAATCATATAGCCGATCTAGAAAAGACATTTAGCATCTTACGCAAATACAGAATGAAACTGAACGCTTCCAAGTATGCGTTCGGAATCGGCTCTGGCAAATTCCTGGGCTACATCGTCAATCACCGAGGAATCGAAGCCAACCCGAGGCAAGTCACAACAATCTTGGAACTCGGCTCCCCCCGTTTAGTAAAAGAAGTCCAAAAGTTGATGGGGATGGCCGCTGCACTCAACAGGTTCATCAGTCGGTCTACAGATCACTGCCGACAATTCTTTCAGACACTACGGCAGGGCAAGGCTTTTGAATGGTCCGCCGAATCCAGATCAGCCTTCAACGGACTCAAGACCTACCTCCGCTCGGTACCTCTCTTGAAAACACCCACCGCTGGTGACCCGCTCATCCTATATCTGGCAGTTTCCGATAGGGCCGTCAGCACCGTACTCTTAAAAGAGGAGGAGGAGGAGCAACGGCCAGTGTATTATGTGAGCAAGGCAATGGTTGACGCCGAAACACGCTACCTTCCACTGGAAAAACTCATCTTAGCCCTAGTCATGGCGGCAAGAAAACTGATGCATTACTTCCACGGATATAGCATTGGGGTGCCAACGGATTATCCCCTCCGATCAGTACTACGGAGTGCAGAAGCATCGGGATGTGTTTCGAAATGGGCTCTTGAACTTGGCCAATACGTTATTTGGTTTTTACCTAAAACTGCAATCAAGGGGCAGGTGTTGGCCGACTTTGTTGCCGAATTCACCGGCGAGCTTGCCAACCTCAAACCTGATGAAGTTCGACCAAAGGCTGAAGTTTTACCAAAGCTGAACTGGAGGATTTATGTCGGGGATATTTGGCAATTATACTGTGATGGATCATCTAACCAAAGGGGCAGTGGCGCCGGAGTCGTAATCATGTCTCCAGACGGCGCAGTAATTGAGCAGGCCGTCAAGCTTGGCTTCGAAGCATCAAATAACGAAGCCAAATATGAAGCCCTTCTAGCCGGTCTGCGGAATGCGCACCTTCTTGGCGCGCGGCGTCTGCTTGTGTTTTGTGATTCAAAGTTGGTAATCAATCAGCTAAAGGGGGAGTACGCGGCAAGAAACGACCGTATGGCGGCCTACATGAAAACCGCCAATTCCTTGCTGGCAAAATTTGACCATCACGAACTAAACCAAATAACACGTGACCAGAACACACACGCGGATGCTTTGGCGTGCCTAGCCTCCGCCATCAATTCTGAGATCAAACGGATCATTGAAGTAGGTTTCGTCCCGGAGCCGAGTATCGGCCCTCCGGAGGAAATCCATGTCAACGTTATAGAATCTGCACCAAGCTGGATGGACCCCATTGCTGCATTCCTCTCTTCTGAACAACTCCCAGAGGACAAAAAAGAAGCACACAAGTTGCGAAATAAAGCCCTGTGATACTATCTGGATCCGCAAGGAGGGCTTTACAAAAAGTCCCTCTCTGGTCCATATTTGGAATGTGGGCACCTCGACAAAGTGGAAGAGCTTCTGACAGAGATACATGAGGGCAGTTGCGGTGCCCATTCTGGCGGACGCTCCCTGGCCCATCGAGCTATAACACAGGGATATTATTGGCCGACAATGAGAGCTGATGCGGAGAGTTATGCAAAAAAATGCGAACAGTGCCAAAAGTTCTCCCCGTTAACCTATCTGCCTGCCGAAGAGTTGAACTCTATCACCAGCCCTTGGCTGTTTGCTCAGTGGGGACTTGATATCGTAGGACCATTGCCCAAGGCCCCAGGGAACAAGCGATTCTTAATCGTCGCGACAGACTACTTCACAAAATGGGTCGAAGCGGAGGTTCTAACACATATACGAGATGCCGACATTAAACGCTTTGTATGGAGAAACATCATAACATGATTCAGCATTCCGAGAGCTCTCATCTCAGACAATGGCACCCAGTTCGATTGTGGCGTATATCGCGAGTTATGCAGCAAATATGGCATTCGGCCTTACTTCTCGACACCGGCCTACCCCCAAAGCAATGGTCAAGCCGAAGCCTCTAACAAATCCATCTTGGACGGCATCAAAAAGAGGTTGGAAAAAGCTAAAGGCAAATGGGTCGATGAATTGCCGAGTGTATTGTGGGCACATCGTACTACGCCGAGGAGGTCCACTGGAGAAACGCCGTTTGCTCTATGCTTTGGAACCCAGGCAATCTTACCCCTGGAAATCGGCCTCCCAACTCTGAAATCGCAAGTTTTTGACATGGGCCGAAACGACATGATGCTAGCCCTACATCTGATTCTAATCGAAGAACGAAGAGACCGCGCCCTGGCATCTATGGCACGATATCAGCAACAGCTCGCCAAGTCGTATAATCAGCGAGTTCAGTTGCGCCGATACACGCCAGGAGAGCTTGTCCTAAAGAAGGTACTTCCAGCCGACCGGAGACCGGCCGATGGAAAGTTGGGTCCAAACTGGGACGGCCCCTATCAAATTGAATCCATCGCAGGAACAGGGGCATATCGGCTCTCAGACATGTCGGGGAGAAGCCTGCCACGGCCTTGGAATTCAACACATTTACGTAAATTCTATCATTGACCCGACTTGTGGGCTTGATACTTGTACATGTTCCACCTTTGCAATACAAAGTTTCTCATTTTCTCAAGCTCGCTCCCAAGCCTTGATTAATAAGGGCCGATTAACCCTTCTAAGGCCAAAACAAAGACTCCGGATTCGGAGTGCCCTTCGTGGATATCACGATTGGCCAAAATAAAGCCTCTGGATTCGGAGCCCCCCTTTTGGTGCATGACACCTTAGGGCCGATTAAGACTCCGGATTCGAAGCGCCCTTCGTGGATATCACGATTGGCCAAAATAAAGCCTTCGGATTCGGAGCCCCCTTTTTGGTGCATGACACCTTAGGGCTGATTAAGACTCCGGATTTGGAGCGCCCATCGTGAATATCACGATTGGCCAAAATAAAGCCTCCGGATTCGGAGCCCCCCTTTTGGTGCATGACACCTTAGGGCCCATAAAGCCTTCGGTTTCGGAGCCCCCTTTTGGTGCATGACAACTTAGGGCCGATTAAGACTCTGGATTCGGAGCGCCCTTCGTGGATATCATGATTGGCCAAAATAAAGCCTCCAGATTCGGAGCCCCTTTTTTGGTGCATGACACCTTAGGGCCGATTAAGCCTATTAAGGCCGATTAAGACTCCGGATTCGGAGTGCCCTTCGTGGATATCACGATTGGCCAAAATAAAGCCTCCGGATTCGGAGCCCCCGATTAAGACTCCGGATTCGGAGCCCCTTTTTGGTGCATGACACCTTAGGGCCGATTAAGACTCCGGATTCGGAGCGCCCTTCGTGGATATCACGACTGGCCTTTTTGAGAGATGCATTCGAACCACTTCATTGGCCGAATAAATATTCACAGAATCGTTCTTAATATGAACCGGTCAATGCATGTTTAAACATTTACGCCGTGCAATACAAAACTTGCCAGTAAGTTGAAATAATACGCTTAATTAAGCACATAACATTTCAAGACCAAATACAGACGTTGAACATAAAAGAAATTCTATTTATTCGGCGCGATGTCTTCTCGCGTTCCAAAGTCTATTCATTCGGCACCCTCATCGTCGCTCTTCTCGATATCGAAATCGGAATAAGGCAAGTAGTGGCGATGGTACAGGGGCGAGGCCGAATCAATGCCCACGGCTTCGAGAGCTTTCTCGGTTTGAAGGGCCTTGATCTAGCCGTGCTTAAATCCACGATTTTCACATCGGCAGACCTCCTCGGCAAGGTCCTGTTTGGTCTTCTCTATCCCGACCCTCAGGTCGTCCTGAAATCCCTTTTCATAATCCGGTGTCCGTTGGGTCACTCTCTCCGCAACAACCAATTTAGATTGACCGGCCGCCACCAACGCGCTCGTTTGAACATTCTTCAGCTGCCGAAGCTCACGTTCAGCCTTTTCCGCGCGAATCTCCAGACTGGGATTCCTTTCGTCCTTTCTCTCGCTCTCACGTCGCACTTCCCATAGACGCATGCCGACTTCGTAAGCAGTATATAGTCCTTTCACGGCCCCATGTATGTCGTCTCGAAATACTTCGAAATCTCGACATCCTACCATCGACTGTTGGACTTCCGGCAGGAATATCTGTCGAGCGAACTCGACTGCCACATCTGGGTCTTTAATGATAGAATCCGCCTCCGTCATTGGTCTATTCCTCACAGACACTGCAAAACTCAACGGTCGTGGCGTCGCATCAGGCTCAATTTTCAGATGAAAGCGCGGAGAATTTCCCCGTTGTTGCCTGTCCTTTCGGGGCAATCTGCTTCGATAACTAAGGGGCTGCTGTGTTTCCCGATCCTTGGACGTTCTTCTTCCCGTACGAGTAGGCTCGCTACTACGACTCATTGCGGCGTCTAATTCAATCACTCATCGTCCTTCCTAAGTTGCCTGAATGGAAATAAGTAGGGCCTTTGGCGTGCCCCCGCCCCATTTATCCTTCAATGTATGTAGCTCTCCCGAGGCAACGTCAGTACTCCCAAACGTCAACAGTCGGATGCCAATTGTCCAGCCCACGCGCTGGGCTAGCACGCGCCCTGGCTAAGGCCTGGCTAAGGCAAGCGCAGATCTATTGATCTGGTCGGCCATGTCTTCAATCTGTGCCTCAGCCAGCCCGAGTTAAGCCCATTCGGCTTCCTACGCTCGCGCCCTGGCTAAGGGCAGATTTATTGATCTGGTCGGCCATGTGTTCAAGCGCAAGCGCCGATTAACGTATGACTCAGCCAGCCCACGAGTTAGGCCCATTCGGCTTCTCAAGCTCGCGTCCTGGCTAAGGCCTGGCTAAGGCAAGAGCAGATCTATTGATCTGGTTGGCCATGTCTTCAATCTGTGCCTCAGCCAGCCTGTTAGGCCCATTCGGCTTCCCAAGCTCGCGCCCTGGCTAAGTCAAGGGCAGATTTATTGATCTGGTCGGCCATGTGTTGTTCAAGCGCAAGCGCCGATCAAGCTGTGACTTAGCCAGCCCACGAGTTAAGCCCATTCAGCTTCCTAAGCTGGCGCCCTGGCTTAGTCAAGGGCAGATTTATTGATCTGGTCGGCCATGTGTTCTTCAAGCGCAAGCGCCGATTAACCTGTGACTCAGCCAGCCCACGAGTTAGGCCCATTCGGCTTCTCAAGCTCGCGCCCTGGCTAAGGCAAGAGCAGATCTATTGATCTGGTTGGCCATGTCTTCAATCTGTGCCTCAGCCAGCCTGTTAGGCCCATTCGGCTTCCCAAGCTCGCGCCCTGGCTAAGTCAAGGGCAGATTTATTGATCTGGTCGGCCATGTGTTGTTCAAGCGCAAGCGCCGATCAAATTGTGACTTAGCCAGCCCACGAGTTAAGCCCATTCGGCTTCCTAAGCTGGCACCTTGACTTAGTCAAGGGTAGATTTATTGATCTGGTCGGCCATGTGTTGTTCAAGCGCAAGCACCGATTAACCTGTGACTCAGCCAGCCCACGAGTTAGGCCCATTCGGCTTCTCAAGCTCACGCCCTGGCTAAGGGCAGATTTATTGATCTGGTTGGCCATGTTTTGTTCAAGCACAAGCGCCGATCAAGCTGTGACTTAGCCAGCCCACGAGTTAAGCCCATTCGGCTTCCTAAGCTCGCGCCCTGGCTAAGGCAAGGGTAGATTTCATCAACATTTTTCATCAACAACATTTTCCTTAGCAAGTTGAACACAATTCATGAAATTTTATATACACAAATTACTAAACAAAAAGCTACAAGCCTAACAAAAAACAAGTATGACTGTAGCAATACATGAAATATACCAAATTAAAAACTGTAAAAATACATTCGACATTGTAAAAACTGTCAGTCGCCCAGATCAGCCATCGGAATCAGACTCCAATGGCTCAACATCCACTTGCTCACATGGTATCGGCATAATCAATGAAGCGTTAGTAGCAGCAAGGGCTTTTTGCCAGCCATGTTTGAATCCCCGATTTTCAAACTTGGGGACTTGGTCCACGTACTCGGCGAGTCTAGCATTTTTCCCGGCCTCGAATACTTTGGAAGACTGCGAGTCGGCTGCTTCCTTCACCGCCTTCATTTCAGCCAACTCAGCCTCCAGTTTGGAGATCGACTTCTGGGCCAATTGGAGCGCATCTTCGCTCGCGTCCGCCTTCTTCTCGGCATCCGATATCAGTTCATCCACACTACGAGCTTTCTCCATCTTGGCGTCGACCCTTGACGCTTCCTTGTTCGCCCTCGAAGCTTCGACCTCGGCCCTTCTCCTCTAGCCTTCCAGTTCCTCGCGTAAATGACCAATCTGTTTGACGGCGTCGCGATGGCGACGGCCCATATCGGCTATCCATCCGACGGTCTACAAAACAAGAATTTAAAACCATAAGTTCAACGGTATTTGGATGAAGTGAAGTTAAGTTCGAATATGTACCAAAAGTGCCGATTGGGCGGCCAGTGCTGTCGCATTCAGATCCGTTTCCATCCGGAAAGCCTCCTTGTCGGACGGCAACGACACGGACGTAGCCAAGCTGAATGCGACTTCTGGATCTTTAAGCGCCGAAGCATCAGAAGAAACCGGCATGTTTTTTATCATCGGCTGAATGACAAAAGGAACGATCACATTCGACCCCTCCAATCGAGAACGTTTGCCGCCATGTTCGTCCGAGCCGGCTTCAAACTCGGCAGGGCGTTTCTCTGCCTCAACTTCGTGGCCGGCCTGCACGACCAAAGTAGACTCGGCATTCTGATTTTCTGCCGTTTCCACCTCAATAACGCGCAAGGACTCTGATTCGCTAACAGGCAGGGAGAATTGAGATTCGGTGGTGGGTGGTACTTCAGAAGGAGGGGCCTCCGCTCTCCGCCGCGCGGCTAACCTTTCCGCATTCGCCTTCCTGGCAAGTTTTGTCAAGCTTAACCCAGCCATGTCTTCGGGGTCTACGGCGGGAAGATCCTCTAAGCCGTGAAATGGCTATCAAGTGAAAGATCCCCTCGGCCCGAAGTTGATGGGGGATCGGCCGAATTCAGTACCTCGTCAGACTCGATTTCGGACTGATCTGATTTGGAAACATTAGCTACTTCCCGCTCTGAATCAGACCCTTCAAAACCAACCTGGCTCAAGTTTTTGAAGTCGGACAAAATAAGAGCGATAAGAGAATCTTCACCATCCGGAACCGGGATATTTTCTGCCGCCGAGAAGGTCGTATATGTCGGCTCGTAACGAAGCAGAATGTGGGCCGCCCTCCCTTGTTTCTGAAGGCTTCGACGGCCGAAATATTTGAGCGCGACGTCGATATCCGAAAGAACGGCATCGTCAGTTGAAGACAGAACTTTCTTCAAATTGCGCCTTGCACAAGCCAAGCCGTAACATTTCAAAGAAGAGGCTTCACAACAAAAATGAACAAATAATAAAAGCGAGAAGGCAATCGGCCACCTGGCTCGCCCATCCGTCTAGGAATAGGGTTGGCGTGATCCTCCTCTTCGCCAAATTCCCAGTTACCCCAGACAACGACCATAACATCATCAACTCGTTTTCCAGGACTGGAAAGCATAGTAATCAGCTGATGGTCGATATCCTTGGCCCTGAGGAAGAAACGCCCGTGCCGACCAGAAGACTTAGCCAAGGCATAACAATGCCGGATGGCTGGAATGCCAAGGTTAATTCTTAGGCCACGGTTGAGTGCTATAACCCCCATTATGATTCTAAAGAAATTCACATTGGGCTGGGAAGGGATTAAACCCCAATGGCGAAGCATGGCCCTAAGAAACGGGTGAAGGGGGAAATGGACTCCACCCTCTGCGATTGACAAAAGAGGAAAGACAATTGTGGTTTCGTCCTCCCTCTCCATATCAAGAGTGCTGTCTGCCACAAGCGACAGACGGACATCATCAGGAATGGAGAAATGGCGTTTAAAGCCAGCAATTTGATCTGACGAGAGGAGGTCTTTTAAATGTTTCGCCATATCCTACAGTTTATGAGAATATGCCAAGGAAGGAATAAACTAGAAAGAGTCTTCAAAGCAAGGGAGAAGAGAACTTACAAAGAATGAAGAGAATATCGAAAAAGAGAGTTGCAGGGACGATTCAAAAGGCAATCCAGCGATGAGCGTCATAAAATACATACTTGAAAGGACATCAAAATTTTAAATCGCAATAAATAGATACGTACGAGGGGGCGGGAAGTCGACACGACAATCGAAAGGGGTGCGCATAGATATCCGCATGAGGATGAGGCCCACCGCTGAATTTTGGCTCTGACTTTTCGAAATTCAAAACCAAGCACTCCAGCCAACTTTCGTCGGAGAAGTGCTTGGGGGGCAATTGTGGGAGCCGAATAAGTAGAAGAGACGAAAGATGCGTACCCCACAAATTAGATACTATTCGGCTCCATATTGCGTAACTAGGACGCCGAATACGTTCGGAAAGCTGAATAGACGGAGGTCAGTAGCTCCAAATGAATAAAAGGGGAATGGGATGAAAGTAGGCTCAGGCCCCGAGGCCCAGAAAGCAAGTATAAATACAAGAACCACAGAGTTAGAAAGGTATGTAAGAATCACTTCACTAAACTTAGTAAACAAGCTATCTTGAGTGTCTGAACTAACTTGTCCGTCGGAGTGCTAATTCCGGCACCCCCGACTGGAGTGTTTGTATCTTTTCAGGTGGTTAGTTGAGGATCACTAGCGTCTCCCAGGATCTGAAGAGTATTTCCAAACCACTTCTCCACAGTTTACTATCAAAGTAGTAAAGTTACATTTCCCTTTTAGTAATACCAACACAATTGTTTGTCTTGTAAGATTACAAGTATAAGATGATGATGAACATAGTAATAATCATTGAAATAGTAACTTCACTATCAGAATCATCAAAACAAATATCACAATTCAAAGTATGTATAGATGAATATTCTTTGTCAAAATTCTCCCCCTCTAAATCCCGTCATTCCTTGTGTAAGTTTTACCAAAAAGCATAAAAAATACACACCCTCTATTGGTAGTAGGTTGCTTTATGTTTTTATAAATTTTTGTCTCATCTCTGTTTTATTTGTATATAACAATTTCTCGACATATATCCATTGCAACTTTAATATATATTTTACGTCACAATTTCTTGACATGTCTCTTCTCTTCTCCCCTCCAACAATAATGGATTTATATAATGGGCACTAGCAAGCGTGCTTTGCATGCAGCTCTCTCACTAGTACTTATATAAGCATTTATATGTTTATGATGAGAAAGTGAAAATGATGTATTGCATGCTTTGTACAAAAGAAATAAAAATAAATGTACTCTTAGTTTGAATTGTAAAATTTAAATTCTTTTATGTGATGCAAACCAGTGAATGATTTTCTGATTTGCAACGTCCATTATATTAAAGGTTGGGCATGATTTGATACAAGTATATATGGCCATCTATTGGTTTTTTAGCCAATCACACCTTAATTTATTTGTCTTCTTGTAGTTCTTGACAGGAACCTTTGGATATGCAGCTCCAGGTATGGCATGACTTTTCCTAAAATCAACAAGCAACTTTTTTTTATTTACCAACTTTTATGGCATAGTTTTCTCTAAATTGGCATGCAAAGCCTTTTCTACTATTCTTCTTCTTAATTTTCCATGAACAAACTGTCATTTCTTTTTCTTTTTCTATTTTTTTTTCCCATTATCCCTCTATTTTCTTTGGTCTGTTTTTATGTCAGAACTTGCTTACGCTATGGAAGTGAATGAGAAGTTGGATGTTTATAGCTTTGGAGTTTTAATACTGGAAGTTTTAATGGGGAAGCATCCGGGCAATCTCATCTCATCTCTTTCCTTATCACCACCCACTGTTTATGGTGTATTGTTGAAAGATATATTGGATATGCGCCTCCCATCTCCTGGGAATCATGTGGAAGAAGTGGTCCTTGTTGTGAAGCTAGCATTGGCATGTTTACACACCAGTCCACAGTGCCGACCAACAATGCGACAAATTTCTGTGGCTCTATCAAAACAGAGACCACCTCTGCAGAATTCATTTCACTTGATTTCATTAGGACAACTCTTTGATGTCAAATGTTCAACCTCCTGAGCATTCTCCTCTTCCCTTTATTGTTTTGTGTTTTTGTTTTTCTATTTTTACTTTGAAATTTTGATTTCCATTCTCTTTGTTATCTATTTCTCTGCAATTTTCTGTGTTCAAAGTTGGAAACACATTGAAATACTGTTGGTAAATAAAAACGTGTTCCTGGACCATGTGGCGACTCCTCTTTGTTTTCCTTTCCTGTAAATGTTTTGTATGCTTAAGTGAATCAAAGTGATCAATTGATTTAGTAAGTGACTCAACAATTCAATTGAACAGATCACCTTATGAGCCATGTGATTTAGAGTATTTTTGTAGTTTTTTTCTAAGCTGTTAATAATCTATAAGCGGCATCTAAAAACACACTCACCATTTCAGAATAATAGTTTTTTTTTTCTTCTTCTTCTACTTATGTAATAGAACTTACATAAGTAGAAATTATAACCTAACTAAATATTCCAAAGTAAAAACGAAAATAAGAAGGCATAACCAACTCATTTGAACTGCAACAAATCAATGAAGTAGCAGCTGTTATAATGTACATCTGCAATTGCATATATGTGTCATGATAATTCAAATTAACACACACTTGAAAGCAGAGCATAACCAGGTTTCTCGTTTATTTCGTTTTCCTTTTGTTCTCTCTTTCTTCTTTGTTTTCTTTTCTATATTTGTTTCTTTGGTAAAGCATGCTTTCACAATAAGAGTCAATACTACTACAAAATCATAAATTGATCACATATTTTAAAAATGATGTATAAATTTAATCACAAATTTTTATTTTGTCAAAGCATAATTTTTAGGAGTGTGATTGCTAAGGATCATTTTCGATCACACTTTTTACCGTCATTAAAAGATAATTTCATCACGTGTTTTGATCGTGATAATAAACATTTAGATCACAAATTTTAATGTGATCAATAATTAATAAAACCTAAGATTGAATTTAAATAATCTATGATTAATAATGAGATAATATCACAATTATATGCATTTCTCATCACAATTAGTGCGTGTGATAAAAGAAAAAAGTTCGACCACAAAATACGACTATCAATCACAATATATCAACCATCATTAAAATCTAAATAGAACTAACATCCAAAATATAATCAATATTATTTGTACAAAAATTTCATTTGAATCACAACATTGACTACATATGAATAGCTAATAACTTTATATTTTTCATAAATAAAAGTCTAATGTTGGAAAAATATATACAAAGAAAGTTAAGAAATAAAAGGTTTTTTTACTGTGATTACACAATAAAAATCTCATTAAAAAAATGAGAAAATTTAAGAACTCAAAATTCTTGAATGTTCTATTTTCTTTGACTATATTTTGTATCTCTCCAAGCAATTTCTAACCTGAATAATGAGAACACAAATTAGTTCAAAGGTTGCTAGAAGTATAAGAATAAACTTACTCATTCGTTCAAAATTAAAGAAAACAAAAATTGGAAGGAAAAAAAAAATCTAAAAGTTCATAAGATTGATTAGAGTTTGAATTAATCAACTAGAGATGAAATTAAATGTAAGGGTAACATCATCACAGATACATTAACTGGATAGACAATGAAAAATAGAAAATTCTTGATAAGGGTCTATTGACTTGGGACCAGAAGAGATAAATAAAATGTTAATACAATTTAACAAATCAAAGCTATCAACTTGCAGATGAACCAAAAAAATAAAAAATAGAAGTATGCAATTGCTTGTATATTTGCAAGAGTATCATATACATATAAATACATAATAAACAATAAATGCCATATCATAATTCAAATGTATCCGTTTTTTAAATGTATGACTCTACTTTTCTAATCTAACAAATAAATCTACAATTCCTAGGCTTCAATTTACTTTGACTACGTTTCTAAGACATCATTAATTTGCTGAAGTATTATACTTCACATAGTCGCATGATCTAGGGTAGTTTGAACTGGGGCAAAGGTTGGGTACATAGACGTAGTGGGTGTTTGGGAAGTGGCTATTTTAGAGGCTTTTTGACTATTTTAGTAGGCTATTTTAGTTTTTGTGTTTCGGAAGATGAGATGGATTTTTATTTGAGTTGTTGTATTGAAAAATGTGTTGAAATGATGTTTGAGTTAAAATGACAAATTTGTCCCTAACCTCACATTTTTTTAAATTGATGTAAAGGGGGCAAAATCGTCATTTACCAATAATGGGACAACTTGTCAATGTGATAGTGGTAGGCTATGCCTACACTGTCATTGACAGCCCACGGTTTCAGCTATTTTTTTTTTTTTACTATGAAGTGTTGGTTTAGGGGCTTTTTGGCTTTTTTTTAGTTTGAGACTATTTTAGCCTCAAACTCAGCTTCCCAAACACCCCCACAATAGTTCATGGTTTTGCCCCCAACAACATTTTTTTCAAGCTCAAGTGTTAGAAAATTACAATTTTGACCTAGTATTCTCTTATTCCTTCTCTTTTATTATTATTATTATTATTATTATTATTATTATTATTATTATTATTATTATTATTTATTTCTATTGTTTTTCCTTGAAGTGTGTTAAGGATCACTTTTAAAGTCATGCTGCATAACACTAGGAAAACAGATAACACATAAGACCCAAGGAACGTACAAACTTATAATCGAAAGTCAGAAGGTTGAAACAACCTTAAGCAATTATGTTAAACAAAATCCATACTTACAATTATGTCAAGAACTCACCTCGTATCATTATTGAAGAATTTGCAACCTACAAGTGATAGTAATGTAATAAGTATTTGAAACCACAAATACATTTGCTATGTTACTTAAGAAAATTTACATGACATCAGTTTATGCAACCCATTTATTTATGGCCAGAAAGTTAAACAATAAAAGGAGGAGGGGGGGGGGGGAAGAAGATAAGAGAAGGAAGTTATTCACCACCAGGATGTGAACAAGATATAAATCTACTTAGACTGACTAAAGCAATTGAATCGAAGACACGATCATAAAATAAGGTTTAATGCAAAATTACAATGAATCTAGAGACATCATTGTTTTGTCCCTCATTGCTCTAATAATACACCAATAAAAAAGAAAATACCACAAGATCAAAATCCGCAATAATAACCAAAAACTGAAAATTAGACTAGAACAAGACATTCTAATTTGTGACCTTGCAACTGTCAGGAAAAAAAAAAAAGAACACAAAATGTTTATACAAAGCATCAAAGCAATAACCAATAAGCGTGTGTTTAATGAAGTTCAACTCCAGTTTGATGTGCTGTGAGAGTTGATCAAAGTGCAAACAGTGTGTTGCTTTCACTAAGACATTATAAACTCAAACCCTTGGTTATTGTAGGAAATATGAAGTTAAATACAAACACATGCAAGAAAATCAAAGCCATTACATTGTAGTTCAAAGAAGTAAATAAATAAACATTTAAAGTGCAAAACTACAAAGAAAAAGACCATGTTCGAATGAGCATTCAGTACAAACACATGAATTTCATAGATATTATAAATGGCATTAATAATAAAAAAAAAATGGGGAAAAGAAAAACTTAAAATTTATTTAGACTATAGTATAAATCTCTAGAGGCTAGAGAACACTTGCATATTTTAAACTCATTTCAAAATTTAAAACCCATTTAGACTATAGAAACTCATATAGTAAAGACAGTAACAACTTTAAAGTTTCTGGGTTTACATCCATAAGACTCGTGGAAACATGGTGTTTGTTAAGAATAGGAACATATTTATATTTTAAAAAAAATGAAAAAGAAAATAGAAGAAACAGGGGAAAAAGCTCACTACCTATACAAACAACCACAATAATTGTTTTTCAATTATACACTAAAAAAAGGAAAAAGAAAAAAGAGAAGAAGCATTAATTACATGTTACCTTCCTCTTTGATAGTTGGCAATTGCTATGGCAATGTCCATGAAATTGATGGCCAAAACTGAATAACAAAAAATAGAGAAATGGTTATAAATTAGTGATAGAGTTTGTGAATATAACAAATATTGAACCTAATAACAATAATAATAATAATGTTTTCTCAAAGATGAGCTAATAGTTTCTCAAATCCTCAAACATCAAAACTTTTAACTAAAACCTAATAACAATAACAATAACTATAATAATAATAATCTGTAAAATCAAATTTACAAAAGGTAAAAAACAACAATCAGATTAAAAACAAAGCCTGCACATGTGAATATGTTATATATAAATCTCTAAATGTTCCTTCAAATCAGATAAAGAATGGGTCCTATTCTCATATGCAAGCAGAGTTTCTCAACAAGTTGACATACCTAAATGACAATATGCTGCATTTTTTCGAGGACAATCCACCTCAACTACCAAGTCAACACCAATAAGTATAGTTTTGGTTCAAACTTTGCATTAAATTTCATAGCAATTCAAGTTGTTTAACTTGAAGTTAAAACTACAGTCAAAATTCAAAGTTTTGACCTATGACAAGAACAGTACTTCATGCAGTCACTACTGCTCTAAATGCACACATATAACCTGCCATTTCAAGCCTATGAAGAAAAAAAAAATGAAGGCAAAAAAAGAATAAATTATGGCTATGTTTCAGCATATAGAAATCATCATCAAGCAAATAAACTTAGCCTATATCATTAGGATTAGGTAAATTTGCAACATCACTCTACAAAAATCCTTTCCAGATGTTGGCGAAAACATAACTATTTAACAACCCCCCCCCCCCCCCCCAAAAAAAAAAAAAAAAGAACAACTACACTCAATAAGATAAAGAAAATCACAGGGATAAATGGAAGAGTACATCAGAGATGTTTCTCAGAACAATGATAAACTAAGAGAATTCTTTAAAACAAAAATTTTGAAAAAAGTAATTGTCACTAAAAATAATTTGCTTACACAAGACTTAGAAGAAATGAAAGAACTAATATAATGCTTTCAACTCAATCAAACATAAAATCAATTTGTAAATATACCATAGAGGAATCAAATACTTTCATATTTCGATTTCGATTTTCGAATACTACACAATTTAAGAATGGTTAGGGTTTCAAAAAAAAAAAAAAAAAAAACAGATTCTAGCTGCAAAACCTTATTAAATCTTCAGTTCTTCCCCCAGTCAATGAGTTCGACAATCGTGAGGAATAGGGAAAGGAGAAGGGTTGCAGAACTGGTGGTGAAGATGGAGAGAGAGAAGAAACAGAAAGAGGGAGGAAAGTGATGCGGGTGTGATTTATTATATAGATAGATTTAAAAACAAAATTAAAAATACGTATACAACCACCATTATATAGAAATTGCGAAAAAAGAAGAAGAAGAAGAAGAAGAAGAAGAAGAAGAAGAAGAAGAAGAAGAAGAAGAAGAAAGTATATAATCACGGGAAAGTCTACAGTACATTTTGTCCAAAAAGAAGAAGAAGAAAGTATATAAAAGTTTGGCAAAGATATTCGTTGCCACATCAGTTACAAATATACATCAGGAAAAGAAGAAGCAAACAAGGAGGTTAAGATATCCATACTCAACGCAAAGAATATCTACAATCTAATACAGGATATATAGCTTAGGCAATAAAGGTTAAAATGAAACTGTCATTTACAAATTTCTAAGTTCAATCAACAACAAAAAACAATAGCCAATTGTAACTTGCAAAACGTAATGGAAATACCTAAAAATAAAAAAATAAAAAAACAATGATGAACAAAGTTAAAAAATGAGCAATATATGTTTGCTTTCATGTCCATAATGTCAAACCTATTGTCCATGTAAACATATTATTCACTCTATCAAAATTTCAGTTGCTTTTAGATGGGCTTCAAGCCATGGCCTTTTTTTTGTTCAATTGAAGGGGTTGGATTTTGTTGTAGCTAATGACAATAGGTATGGAATTAAGTTTGTGTTGAGTTTAGTGAGTAACAATGATAGGTTTGGAGTAAAGAAACATTATGTGAACTGCTAAGAAATCAAGGTTAGTACCTAACACGTGATAACATGTGCCTACAAATTTGCAAATCTTCATTCTCTTTTGGCACTTTTGATCTGCCAATTGGAACCATCAAATTGTAAGTTATATTGATTTTATTCATGCTAAAATGAATATGTTTTTTTAAACCAAACATATTTTTTTTTTAGAAAAAACATTTAAATTGTTATTAAAATATTAAAAAATATATTCACTGAAAAATAAAAATGATATATAAAGGTTAAGTGTTTCTAAACTTGAGTGTACATGGTTAAATGGGGGGTGTAAAGAATTGTTTTTCGGGTATAAATAGAAGCACCCCACACATAATAAAAATAGAGAAGATAATAAAAACTCCAAAGAGATGAGAACAGTGAGGTCTGGTCTCAGAGTACCTGCACAATTTTGTTAGACTTGGCCTAGGCATTTAAAGCAGGCCCATCTCTACAAGAAACACTAAACGTGGTCGTTGTATTGATTAGATTACGTAATTAATAAAGGTTTATTTTGAACCAAAAGGGAAAATCCAATGAAATCATATTGTTGATTAAGAGTGGTACGAAATATTGCAGGCAAGGAAAACAAACTAATAAAAAATAAGTTGTTTTTCCTAATCAATAACAGTAAGTGATCAATGACAGTATGTTATTATTGGTTTGGGCATATTATCAAACACATGGTGAGCAAAAGATAAAATTGTAGCAAAACAACAAAACAAAGACAATACATAGGCTGAGCCAAATATTAAATAGAATTGGGGCAATAACAAGCATCAATCTAATATAGAAGCATAGAAATCAAGTAATGACATCTCCATAGAAGACAAAGAAACAGCAAAGTGAAAGCAATTAAAGGAATGTGAATATGACTGAGAACTGATGTTAATTTTGAATGAGAACAAATATCAGATATTCATTCTTTACGGCTACGGTTTTGAAATCAAAGCCCCAATGGCACAACTATCTTGGGTGGCTATGGATATTAATTTTGACTGATAAAAAAAATTAATAACAGATATTCAATGGTTAGGGTTTTGAATCAAAGCACCAATGCACATTTAGATGAAGCTTAGAGTTAGCAACAAACCTAAACTACGGAAAATAGTTCTCGGAAAAATTCGATTCAACTGGAAGGGAAGGGAAAAGACGATGACTAGGTCTTTGGTCACAAACCCATGGTGGAGACGTCCAGAGAGTGAGAGCTTCTGAAGAAGATGTCAACATGGCTAAAGCCCGGATCGTCGACGAGGCTGGTGGTCCTTGGAAGCTTCGGCTATGGCGGAAGAGAAGAGGGAGGAGAAGAGCCAACAAGACGGCCAAACACGACTGATTCAATTTTGTTTCCCCTTCTAACTGGCTACACCGGTTGCCTATGTGAGAGTTAAATTATTTAAGTAATTTAGTTATGACCTGGTTATGAGGTAATATGGTATAAATAAATAAGTGAATATAACTAAGTTATGAGTCAATATGATAGTGGTTATGACTAATATGGTATTGGTTATGACATAAAATCATATAAGTTCATAACTACATGTATGGTACATCTAAATGTACCATAGCATCACCCGTAACTGCCCTATTTCTAATGGAATTCTTCTAGAGAGGTGGTTAGTAAATAGTAGAAGCTGTTGAAGCTTTGAGTAGTTTCCGATTTCAGTTGGAATTCTATTCTGTAAGGAAATAGAACTCAGTGACAGGAGCTTCAGTTGGGATAATTTTCCGATTTTTGGTGGTATTCTTCCTGTGAGAGCATTGTAACTGAGATCCAAGCTGACCAGTGAAGACAAGTTTCCAATCGAAGATGGAATTTCTCCGGTGAGGTTGCCATAAGAAAGGACAAGGGTGGTAAGGAAGTTGAAGCAGAGGAACTGAGTGGGGAAGGTTGTGAAAAGATGGATAGAGGTAATATTGATTTCTGAAACAAACCTATTGCTGTCACATTTGATATAGTCCCATTTACATGGGTCATTGTGGGTCGTGGAAGCAAGGGAAGTGGCAGGATGAGATGAATTGAAAGTAGAAAGCCATGAGAGTAAAGAGAGGCCTTCTTGGTTCAAAGCAGAGATGGCTAGTACGTTGAGTAACAAGCCAAATATCATGTCTGCATTGCTTGACATTATTGAAGAAAACCTGAATTCAGTACTCTGAACGTCCGGAGAAAAAACAAATTACTTTTTTTAAAAAAAAATAACAGAATTGTGTTTGTTGGTCAATCATGTACAATGCTCTGCTTATTATATAGATTTGTTAGGTCTTTATACACTTGCTAACTCTTCAACAACCCCCTCAAGGATGGATCTATGGGTTGTCGGTCCACCAAAAATTAAAATATAAGAAAACTAAAAACTCGTTTTGGATGGGTGAATTTCAAATGATGGAATTTGAGATTGAATCTATGAAGATTAGTTTTGAATGTAGATAATAACTCTAAAATGAAACATTAAATAAGAGTATGTTAGTATTTTCTTAATGTTGTGTTTGGTTGGAGAATTTGAGGAGGGATTTGGAAAGGGAAAGGGAAAGGGAAAAAGTGTGTGAAACTAGGTGAAATGTAGGTATATTTTATTCATATTTCACCTAACTTTTCTTTTTCCGTTTCCAAATCCCCCTCAAATCTCCCAACCAAACATAGCGTAAGAGTTTTGATTCTTGGTGATCTCAACTTAAGAGCATTTAGATTTGGTGAGTCCATTTTGGAGACGGTGATCCAAATTATTAATTTTTTTAATGCATGTTGGGTAGAATATTCATTTAAAAAAATTAAGAAATAATAATAATTAAAAAAAAAGAAAAAAAAGAGGAGGGGAGGAGCAGTGACCATGAACATTCTGTCGGTGTTCTCCAACGGCAACTAGTCACTCCCACGAGCGTTGCGGCAACTCTTCAATCCAATTTGTGTATATATATTTCAATATTCTGATTGTATCCTATTGAATAAACATGAAACGGGTATTCATATTTTTGGATTTGCATCTATTCCATTAATCCTCTGTGGTGTGGCTGGAAGAGATGTGACTGGTTTTCTTATTATGGAAGCAAACACATCAGAAACGTAACAAAATTTAAGGCAAAAGTTGCAAATAACTGAAGAGAACAATTGAAAAATGAATTGATTTTAGTTTTTGGATAAATTATAAATAGACTCTTGAGATTTATTTAAAATACGAATTGTGTAGTTTAAAAAATTACATCCTATCCTTTGAAAGTTCTAATTTCATAACAAATGATCTATTTTATTACGGAAAAATTAGTAAAATCTTATTAGTGACAAAGATACGCTAGAAAAGTTGCCGGCATAGGAAAATTTTGTCTGCACAAGAAAAATCGGCGGCGGCGGCGGTGGCGGTGACTGGTGGCAGTAGGCAATGTTGGTGAGATAGAGAAATATGTGATATTCAACAAGTAGGGTGTTGAATGAGTGACATATGTCACATTTCAATAAATAGTTAGTTTGGTAAATTTCAACAAATAAACAAATAGAGTTGGTGAATTTTAATAGATACATAAATCGGGTGATTTCAAGAGATAGATTGATTTTATTTCAACATCTTTTTGGACAAATTGTGTTCTTTTGGCCCAAAGAGATTAGAGTTTGGGCCTAATGGCCCAAAAGATTCAAAAATAGATTTATGGTCATCTCTTTTTATTAGTAAATGTTGGAAAAAATGGATTTTTGGTGATTTTAATTAAATATTAAAGTGGGTCCCAACCATTTATTGTGTTGGGTCCAAGTGAGTCTAGATACTTTGCAATGAGATCTTTACACCACAAAAAAAATAGCCAAAAACCATTGAGAATTGAATGAGAAATTGCCTCATGAAGTTAGCTTCATAAAAGAGGTAGTGGGATTAGTGTGTATAATATGTTTGTAACTCCTGCAATATTGCATAGGTTAATGGTGCATTAGTGACTAGCCATAAAGGCAGGTTAATGGTGCATTAATGACCAACTATAAAGGCTGGAGGCTCCTTCTCTCTTCCCTATACATATATAAATTGAGACTCTCCTGTCTAGTCTCAACATATAAATTTTTGCTTTCATTTTACAAGTCAGTTTGCTAGAAAGTTCCTACAGTGAGAGAGTGCTGCCACGAGTTTTGTTCACTAAGCAAGACAGAGAGTGTTTCTACTGCAGTTGGTTTTTGACCGTTGTATCCTAGGAGACAGACGCCGGAATTCCTCAAGCACTCAACCCGTGAGGCGGCGAAAATCTATTTTAAGGAAATTGTTATCGTGCAGACTTTGGTTGTTTTCTTTACCATTTTAATCTATTGTGTATTTCTGTTGTAGATTAGTTTTAATTCTCAGCATGTGTTTTTGATATATAATTTTGATTTATTCGTGAATCTATTTATTTAATTTCACAATTTGGACAATAATAAATCATTAAGTCAATTAACAGTTTAAATGATATCAGAAATATATTTCAATTAATAATTTAAATAATTTTATTATTATATAAAAGAAAAATTAAAAATTTTATAAAACGAACTATTTGCATTATCGAAATGGTATAATGAGCTCAATAGGTCCAAATAATGAATCCGGATCCTCCGTCGCCCTTTCCTGTGGCGTATCCCTGTCGCCCTCCAAAACGACGTCGTTTTGGAGGTTTTTTTTTTTTTTTTTTTCTCGATCAAACGCTTATCTACTTCGGAAGCTGAAGACCTCCGATCGGCAGAACAAACTTCGCTATTTGGATTTATCTTCATGCACCTGAGATACCTCTGACTCCCCCACTTCAAAATCGTGAAATTGTGCAGAGGCTTCGATCTCTCAGAACAATTTAATGACAAATATATATCTTTCAGAGCTATCTTCTTTTTCTTTCCTTTTTCTTCTTTCCATTAATACCATTTTTGTATATTCTTTAAATTTTTATTTCAAAAAGCAATTAATAAACATCAGATTTGGGTTGTCATCTTCAAAGGAGATTAAATTTCTTAGGAAGAGGATCACAACCTACTGTGAATGGCAGCTCCAGTGTGTTTTTTTAAAAACATTTTACTAATTTTTTTGTTTCAATGGCAGACCCTCAACCCTCCTCAAAGCCTTAAATATGAAAAATAATAATAAAAAAAAAACAATAGAGAGGCACAGAAGAAGGAATCCGGATCCTCCTTTCCTACCAGGCCCACCACCTCTTATAATAATATTGAACCAAAATTTAAAAATGCAAAATCGTTCCACAGAAAACAAATTTTCTGGGCATTTTCTTTCCAGACTAGAGAACCCCAGAAAATTTTACATTTTTTTTAATGTCAAGAACGAAATTTGTTTTGTAGATTAGTTTAGATTAGATTAGATTTTGCATTTTTAATTTTCTGGGCATTTTCTTTCCAGATTAGATTAGATTTTGTCAAGAACGAAATCTGTGGAACCAAGCCCTTTGTGTTTCGTTTTGCTGTGCTCTGTTCTGAGAGCACGAAAAATTTGATTCTGGGTTTGATGATGATGAAATTTGATTTTAGTTCTTGGGTTTGTGGGTAAAAAAAAGATGAAGCAAAGAGGCAGGTCTGGGATTTTGGGATGGTTGCTTGATCAATGGTGATTTTGGGATTTTGGGATGGTTGCTTGATCAATGGTGATTTTGGGATGGTTGCTGGATCAATGCTTGATCAGTCGGAGCGGAGACAAGAGAGAGCTTCATTCCAAGGAATGGTTGCTTGATCAATGGTGATTTTGGGTAAAAGCGGAGAGAGAGAAGCAGATCAGTGAGGAGAGAGAGAGAGTTATCAGTGAGAGAGAAAGAAGAAGAAGAAAAAAAAAAAAAAGCCCTCCAACACGACGTCGTTTTGGAGGGCGACAGGGATGCGCCACAGGAAAGGGCGACGGAGGATCCGGATTGCCAAATAATACCTTCCACTTCAAATCATGAATTGAAAAGAAGCCAAGTCCTAAAAAAAATGAAAGCCCCAATTGAAAATAAAGATAATCGATTAAAATTGAAAATTCAAATAAAAACGAAATCAACCTTGAACGTTGCCGTGCCAGAGAAGACAGACGGAGCATTTTATTATTATTATTATTATTATTTATTTTTTATGTTTGGTGATTGTGATAATGACATGGTGGTCTTAGGTGGCCTGCTCGCTGTGGAATTTTACAAATTTATGACTAATTTGGATATCAAAAAGTTCTTTATTAATCAAAAAAATTCCACCACTAACCATCCCACTCACTACTATTGTTTATTTTTTATTTTTTAATTTTATCAGAATGCTAGAAGAGTATAATTGATAATCAAGATTTACCATCAAGGATTAGGTACATCCTTTGCCAAAACAGAATACAACCAAGCTGGTGGGTGATATTCCCAAGTAGAAGCACAATCTTCCCCAACAGCTCTTTGAGCCAAATAGTGTGCCACACCATTTGTGCCCCTGCGTGCAAACCGAATCTCGCAGGATACAAATTCACATTCATGCCGAAGACACTAAAATGTCGTTGACAATATCTTCAACAGCCACAATCCCTGAAGTTTGCTGGAGCACCAACTTCGCCATTGGCTGCAAATTCCTTTCCAAAACAACTCTTGCAAGATGCAATTCCTTAGCAAACAAAAGCCCTGCATACGCTTCCACAAGTAAAGGGTCACATAACTACTGAATTGGACACAACCGTCCTGCCACAAATCGTTACTTGAAATAGTTAAATTTTATTACGTAAACATCAATATTTTATTATTTTAATAAATATGATAAGTCTTATTCGGAAGACTTATGGTACATATAGTCCTGTGAAAAAATTTATGTTCCTGTAAGTCCTGTGAATTTTTTGTCGACACATTTATGCCCATTATTATTATTTAATAACCTAATTAATGACAATATCATATATAGAAAATCTAATATTACTATAGATTGTGAGCATATCTATATGGTAGGGAATTTGAATTTTAAAATGTTAGAAAAAATTTAGAAGTGAATGGAAATGGACTCCATTCGAATGAAAGGGTACAACCCTTCATGGTATCTCTTCATTTTAAAGGGTGTGCCCCAAGGGTCATGTCACTTCTTTGTGCATCTCTCTGTTCAAACTGAACAGGTGCCAACAATAAAGGTAGCCCTTATTCCAGTTTTCTTAACTCCAAATTCCTTAAGTTCAATCATTCTTTTCTTGTATTCTACATCCATGTGAGTCTGAATTTTGTGAGTGCAAAACATAGTTTTGGTTAGCTGTACAATCAAAAGTGTGCTTTCTTCGTTCGTGATAATTGTTATATCTTGGAGACAGGACGTCTATTGTTCTCAACACCATTGGAGAGGACAAAATTCTATCTTAATGACACAGTGTTCAAACACTAGTCTCAATTACAAACTTGTTCATAAACAATCAGCAGAATATTGTAAGGTTTAAGTTCGTTTATTTTATTTTATTTATTATTTGCTTAAATTAATTATTTGCGAAAATTATCTCCAACAATTTTAAGACAGAATCTTCATGCTGTTAACAGTTTCTGTATAAACTGTAATATTGTAGTTATTTATTTTCGGTTAAAATTAATTTTAGCAAATTTTATTTTTATGTGAAAAAAAGGTTTTCAGAACTTGTGATTAGTTTATAATACTGTTTTGGTTTTTATTTTACACATTCAATTATTGAGTTTTGCCTGAATCTGTATTCGAGTAGAACTCTGTTTTTCTCTCTTCATAATTAGAGAATCCTACAATATTTATTTCTGGATTTACTATTTTTTTTTTCCCTCTGAGTTTTGTTTACTGGTTTGTTTTACTGTAACGTATAAAAAAAAAATGGTTTACCTGAATTCTCTTTGCAATAGAACTTTGTTGTTGTTGTCCTAATAATTTCTAGTACAGTAGTTTATTTGGACACTCGTTTTTATTGTTCAATTATTTTGGTACTGTTGTATTTTACTATATTTTATTTATTTGTCGAAATTATCTCCAACACAAAATTGACATTCCATATATGGGAAATCTAATATTATCATAGATTATGATCACATCTATATGGTTGGGATTTTGAATTTCCAAATTGATGTTTTGTTTGGTGATCAGACCTTTGATCAAACTACATTTTAGGAAACAAAATATAGGTGACATGTTATGTCTCACGTCAACATGATTTATTGTGAAACATAAATGGAATGTGATGGATTTACATGTTAGCGGCCGTTGCGTCAAGTCTATTGGCACAGTTTGAAAGAGAAACAGATTCATTTTTCATATCAAATATAAACAGCCTTAACGTGAACGTGAGCTCACATTGAATGTGAAACTTACATTTTCATGTGCGTAGCCCAATTGGGCAATGAGACAATTACGCACTCGGAATGTCCACCAATCATTGGTTCTAGACTACGAAGTGCAATGTAAAAGTGTACACACTTATGCAGTCAATGTGACATGATGTGAACATTGAATCCAATGTGGAAAAATGGAATGTGACAATGGGAATCCTCAAATGTGTACCCTCAAATCTCGATGACAATGTGTACGTGACTTTTGAAAATGGAATGCGATGGAGTCACATAAATTGAATCCATTTGAAGTTGAACTCTGCAGTTTTGGGATCCAAAATAAGCAGCCCAACGTTAATGTGAGTTCGAATTTAGCTCAATCGTTGGTGGTAGACTACGAAGCGCAATGTACATTTGAGTACACTTTGGAATGCGTGTGTCACATGTTATGTGGGTTCGTAATGGTTGATAATGTGTATGTGATATTTAAAAATGGAATGTGACGAAGTCACATAAACCGATGCATTTTTTGTATCAACACTAAACAACTCAATGTAAATGTGAGCTCACTTTGAGTATAGGTGTGACTTGGTTCTAGTATGGGGTCAACTAGGGTGGGTTCACGCTATTGAATCCAATGTGAAGGTGAACTCTGCACCACTTCCCACAACATTGTGAATAAAGCATAAATACACCTAATCACCTTAATATGACCATGATTTTTGAGAAGAGACTATGAACGCACCATTTCTACTGATGAATGTGAGTCATGTTCTAATACAAACAACTGAAACCCAGTTTGCTTACCAGTAGTTACAACATAGATGAACACAAAAGGCAAACCATTTCAACAAACCCACATGTACCCCAAACTAATTCTACATTCGAGAATCAAATTGCATATAGATACGATGCCAAGAATCACCGTAATACAAAGCAAAAACAACTTACAAAAAACACACATACCTCTTCGTGATAACCTATTCTTCTTGCAATTTGATGAATGCAAAACACACAACCATGAGACCTTCATCAATCATCTGCCATATTTACATCCATTTAATTCGAAATTTTGAAACGTAATAAATCCTGCGATTAAAGTAATTTTCTGATTATGAAGAAACGCACAACTACCTAATAAGGATAGCCTTCCCTCCAAAAATTGGCAAACAAGATATAGGAAGTATAAAATATAGTTTTGAAAATGAGAACAAGTTAGGGGTACAATAATCTAATTCTAACACTGATTTACACATTATAGTAGGGTAGTTCACAAGTCAAGTCGGCTCAGTTTTGCTGCCAAACCGTCACTCGACCCGACCACTTTGGGTATAGAGGAAATTCATCACCCAATTTCAACCGGGTACTCCTTGAAACTGCACAACATTGGTGTAGCTCAACTTTTTCACGCCCTCTCTCGGAAGTCGAAATAAGCCTTACAGTATTGGACTCCCGCTGTTCTGAATCTGATCTCACAAGTGCAATGTGAAACAGATAAACACCAAAGAGTCCCAATCTGGCAAATCTTTTGGAAAATCAATTTTGAATCAAAAATGCCAAAAATGGACTACTTTGCCAGATACAGAGTCGCTACCTAAATATTTTTTGGAAAATTTAGGAAACCCATGACTCGTGCTGTAATAACCCCGACCCGTAATTAGCTACTAATCAGTGATTAAGGATGTTAATGAGAGGATTAAAATGAATTATGGGATTAATATATAAATCGCATGATATTTGGCCTTCTATCTGTTACTTATAGAATATCTGTTTGGAAATTTCCACTTTAATATGTAAATTGAAAGCCTTATCGGCATCCGAAACCGAAATTGATTACATCAATATGTTATTTGGAATTTTTAGAACACTATGGCAAGTTTTATTAAAAATTGATCCAGAACGATTCATTAAGTTGCGTTTGGCAAGCCTTATGTTTTAATTAATGTATTATCGCATCATAACTATTTATATGAGCCTTAAGCTCATTTTGAGCTCATTCTTTTACCCCTTAGTGCAAAAATCTAAGAACTCATTTTAGAGAGAGAGAGAGAGAGAGAGAGAGAGAGTGCAATTCTAGAGAGAGAAAGGAAGAGATTGAGGAAGAATTGAAGGTTTTGTGTTGAATTCATCAAGATTGTGCTAGAACAAGAGTAATTCAAGACTCTAGGTGAGCTTTTGACTATTAATTCAAAGAGTTATGTGTTGTAGAGATGAATTCATGGAGTTGTTAGGATCATTGCATGTAATTTACACATGTTGGTCAAGAAGATGGAAGATTTGAATATAATTTCACATGCATGTATATATATAGAGGTTTGTCATTTGAGTTTGATTTTGGGCATCTATGTTATCATAAGTTATTTGGCACTTGCATGTATAATTCATCATGTTTTAAAGCTTAAATTCATGTTTTGAAAAGGTTTTCCCTCATGCATGGAGCCTTTAAGCTCAATTTTGTTAAAACCATGGTGTTGGAGAAAAAGAGTTTTTGAAAAATACATACATGGAAGTTTGAACTCAATTTTGGCTAAATCCATGAGTTTGGAGCTAAGGATTTGTAAATGATCATATATTTGCGATTTAGAAAAGTTTTCCAAGTGTTTTGAACAAGCCATGTACGATTTTGCCATTGAGATTGCATTTGGAAGCTCAAGAACCCTGTTTTGGGAACCCAGAATTTTGAAGGTCGCTCGAGCGGGGGATTTGCCGCTCGAGCGTACATTTCGTGCATCCAGTAATTTTGCAGGCTATTACAGCCCGCTCGAGCGACCACTTGGACGCTTGAGCGAACCCTTTGCATGCTGTTAATCCGCTCGAGCGTGGAAGTTGAAGCTCGAGCGTGGATTGTGACCAACCAGTACTTTTTTTTCCAAGTTTGCAGGCCGCTCGAGCGACACCTCTCATATTTGCATGTCCGCTCGAGCGAGGAAAGCTACACTCGAGCGGGGACCTTATTTTCAGAAATTTTGCCTAAGTGTTCTAAGTGGCATCCTCATTGCATCTTAGGCATTCCTAAGCCTTAATTAAGCCATAGTAATGAGGTTGTGGATTAGAAACATACTAAGAAAAGAATGTACCAAGTTCTGAGACTGCAAGTGTGTGTGTTTTAGGCAATGTGATAAGAAAGAATAAGAACTAATGTAATGAAAGCTAAGCCTTAATGGCCACTTGAATGTGTAATGATAAGACATGCTTGTGTTATGTATTTTGTGATTGTAGGTCAAGACTCGAGGATTGATTGGCCGCTTACTGGAACCACTGTGAGTAACGTTATCGTAAAGATACGTTCATATGAATTATGTTCCAAATGAAATATGATAAGTTCTGATTTCTGAAATGATATCTGTTTTCGTGAACGAATATTCCATGTTTGAAATCTATTATGGCATCCATAGATAGTCCCAAGTCATAGGGGACGGCATGAAAATGCGGGTCCATGACATATAAGTAATTATGAGATCTCGTTAGCCACTTCATTGTGGTGATATGTGTTTAATCGGTATCCGAAACCGATTACTCTAGTCGGAAGACGTTCTGTCATGTGTTCTATGGGATGTACCATTATTATGTTCTGATATGAGGATAATTATGCTATGATCTGTTTTCCGCTTATGATATGTTCGGATTTCGTTCACTAACCCCTTTACCTTAATGTTATTCACTGGGCTTTAGCTCACTGTTTGTATATATATATGTATAGGTGAGCATTCTGGAGTTCGAGTCTGAAGGCTTTTGCTTGGATCTGTGTTCCGTTGTTAGCCAACCATTGTGCCTCACGTGGAGGTTCCCGAAGCGTCCTGTGTTTAAGTTCTGTGGTTTCTGTTTATATAAGATTTGATGTCGTTGGCTGTACTTAAAATACTGTAATGCGTGTGGGTATAATGTATGGTTGACTACTGATTATGTATATAAAGTTTTAAATATTCTATTTCATGTAGTTCAACACAGCTTATTGGACAACTATATTTATGTATTTGCTTCCGCTAGCCCCTTAATCTTGTTAATCTGTTCAGAGGCCTTCGGTAATCCAAGGATTACTGGCCGGTTACGATGTTAAACCTATGGGGGCGGGTTTGGGTCGTGACACGTGCTAAAGGCCACGTGTCTGCCATCACCAAGATTGTCTCGGCTTGAGAACTTAGGTATGAAAGGGGAAGGTCATGAATGAATTTGAGCACCCTCGCTCGCCCGATAAAAGATCGACCTCTACTAATCATGATATGAATCTTATTTACATTATATGCTCTAGTTCCGGTTATTAGGCTAGCATTACTATGTGATGCGCATGCACACAAGTATAGACTAACTTTGCAAGAACATTTCAATTCATGTTTGTTTTGAAAATTGTTTCGAAATATGTATCACTTGAAAAAGTGATCGCATATGAACATTGCTCAAATTATTCCAATTCAAGCAATTGGCCTTTATCTACAGGCGTTCAAAATAGTTTATCATTTAAGCAATTAGCCTCATGGAAAGCATACTAGACATGGTAACAATCACACTCATGCAATATGCTAAAGCAAGTAAAGGCTCAACTAATACTCAAAGCCAAAACAAACAAAAGAGTTAGCGACCCACAAAAATTCATCATCATTCAATTCCTTATTAGTGGTGCCTTCTATGAGTTTTGCTGGGCCCTTCTTTACTTTAAGGTACTAACAGAAACCGCCTTTATTCTTGCTAAGGGAATACTAGTGGAATATCTTAGTATAGACACCCCATTTTTGACCGTCCTCAAGACTTAGACGTCATCGTTTGTGCACTCGATGATTGTGTTTGTTTGTGTTCATTTTTGAGCGCCCGAAGTCCTCGGTGGAACGCCTTGTCTTTGAGCCTTTGAACTTTGTTCTTTTTCTGCCTTGTTTTGGACCAAAACTTGGTGTTTGGATCTCTAGGTAGCCGACCTGTCGGCCACCGCCCAAGGCTGTCGGCCATGGATATGGCCGGTCGGCCACTGGTGGTGGCCAGTCGGCTACCACTGGTGGCCGATAGCCACCAGTCTCTTTTTCCAAATATTTCTGGATATTTGTTTGCCAGCTGTGCCAGTTGTTGCTCACTGAGCTGCATCTTCATACACGTGTATGGTAGGATGTATTCAAGCTCAAGACTTGATTTTCTATATATAGGGGATGTCCTCCCCCATTTTGAGAGGTTAGACATTTTAGAACAAAAATCTCTCTCTCTCTAGAATTCTCTCTCTCTCTCTCTCTTGATATTTTGTGCCTTATAGCTTGTTTTCTCTTAGCTTTTGCACACTAACCTTAACCAAACTTGACCACCATTGAGCTAAGGTTCCTTGGAGTCTTGTTTGAGCTTTGGAAGAAGGTTTGAGCTTGAATTTGTGGTTGTTTTGTGCTGTGCTTCAAAGGTATAGAATTTACCTCATTTGAGCTCTTTGTGCATGCTTACTTTCCTATCTTTTTCAATTGTTTTAAGGCTGTTTTTGAGGTGTAAAAAACTCTATTTTTGAGGCATAAAAATGGTGGTTTGAGCCTTTGTGAGTTAGGGGGTTGTCCCCTCTCTTTTGGCTCCTTAGCTTGTGAAGCTTTTTGTGCTATTTTTCTTTACATTCAAATCAAAATTTTTGGACCTTTTAACCACTAAATCTCAAAGGTTTTTCAATGGTAAAAACCTTCTTTTGAAGTCCAAAATTGGAGGGGTTAGCCTCTCTCCCTTGTTGTCTTACTTGCATGCCTAGTTGCCTTACATGTTAGCATGTTTTTATAGCCTAACTTAGCTTTGGTCCAGCATGTTTTTGCTACTGTTTTGACTTGTTTTAGCTCTGTTTTTGGCTGGTTAAGCCATTTGAGCCTTGTATGGCATGGTTGTAGTGTTAATTCTTTCATTAGCTTGGAGTTTTAATGCTTTGTTCATTATTGTTTTGAGTTGAAAGCATGTTTTAGTGTTGTTTTGCACTCCATTTCAGCACTGAAATTTCTGCAACCTCCCTCTATTCTTCACTCTTTTATTTGCTTTGAAAATGGTTCTAAACCCCTTGCTTGCTTAAGTGTGAAATTGAGACATTCGTGCTTCATTACCAACGGCACAAGGTCTTTTTTATGCCCAAAGTAACTTGTGGTTTAAGTCTACTTTCCATTAGAGGACACTCACTTTTGAACTTAACCAATTAAAGAATGGATTGGTAATTTAAAATGAGTAAACAAAATAAACAAGTAAAAGAGGCAAGATAAGCATCTTTTATGCTGCATTGCATGTGTTCGAATCGGACTTTAATTTGAACACAAGGAAAATGGGACATTTCATACTCGAAAGTGATGAAATGTGCCACTTTCCTTGGTCACCATCATCCTTGATCATGCATGATAGGGTGGTGGCATCTTGAGTCCCATTTTGCATTGATTGAACTTGCACAATTGGCTACATAAACCATCATGCAATGAAATTACTTGATTGATGGTTTGTGAAATCAAATTTTGTCATTCCTTTGATTTCCCCATGAAGAGGAGAGGTAAAATGTGCAAACATCTGTGAAAATACACTGCTTTGCCCTGTCTGCTCTTTGTTGCAGCAAAAAGTGGAGTACATGTCATCAATGGCCGACCGGCCACCATTGGTAGCCGACTGACCATCATTGGTAGCCGACAGGCCCCCTGTCGACTACCAATGAAAATTGCACAGTGTGTTCCTGAGGTGGAGCAGAGGTGTTCTGGAAGTGGACAGTTTCTTTGGTGTTCAAGTGTGCAAACAGAGGCGTTCAATGGCAAGGTGGTGGCTTTTCAGGTGGAGAAGTCAAGCATGCATGCATCCCTCACCCCTCGAGGCCATTTACTTGCTTTGCTTAATTAGTTAGTTGTAGCTAATTCATTCATACAAGTGTTGAAACTATTTAGTTAATTATTTCATTTTCTAATTAATTAGCTTAATTCGGTTTGTAATAATTAGTTAACTAGGATAGTTAATTAGTTTCGAGTTTTGTAATAATTAGTTAGCTTAATTAGCGTAACTAGTTAGCTTATTCATTTGGATCCTCCTTCGTGAGGGCAAAATGTTGTAATAAGTGTGCGTGTGTGTGTATGTCTCCCAACCCCACGTCTTTCTCCCTTTTACTTAATCGCTTTTGATGGTTATATTAGGGACATTTTCAATTAGCATACCTTATGCTTGCATGTTTGCATCCATTCATTTGTCTTGCATGCACCAAGGCTCGGCGCATCATTCAAACTGCATCGCAATTTCAATATCTTCATTGAATACATGTTTAACCGCATGATGTTCAAATTGATTCATATGCCATATTAGTAGCCGAACCTATTAATTGCATTATTGCATGTGTTGCATTAGGCATCTTGCATAGTTAGGATCATGCATCTTTCTAACTAGTTTTTGTTTTGGCTTGGAGTACTCGGTAAGTCTTTATGCTTTAGCATACTTGCATAAGTATGATTGTCATATTGCCATGTTTTGCATGCTTGTTATGAGGCTATGTGCTTACTTGCTAAACTGCATGAATGCCTGTGGATGAAAGCTTTGTTGTTTGAATTAGAACGATTCAACAAATGTGAGTTTTAAGCCCACTTTTTTGTGGCAAATCATGTTTTAAGCCCACTATGTTTGGTGGGAAATCCGCATTTTTAAGCCCACTATGTTTAGTGGGAAATCTGCATTTTTAAGCCCACTTGAGAGTGACAAATTCAAATCATTTTCGAAAGCAAACATGAGTTGAATTGTTCCAAGTCTTGCGACTAGTCTATACTTACTTGTGCGCATCACATAGTAATGTTAGCTAATAATCGGAATAAGAACACATGAGGTTTATAAAATGACACATCATGGTTAGTAGAGGCCGATCTTTGATCGGGCGAGCGTGGGTGCTCAATTCATGACCTTCCCCCCTCGCACCCAAGTTCCCGAGCCGAGGCAATTTTGGTGATGACGGACACTTGGCCTTCGGCACAAGTCAGGGTTTCCTAAATTTCCCAAAAATAAAAATATTTAGGTGGCGACTTTGTATCTGGCAAAGTAGTCCAATTTTGGCATTATTTGATTGAAAATCGATTTTTCAAAAAGATTTGCCGGATTTGGACTCTTTGGTGATTATCAGTTACACATTGCACTTGTGAGATTAGATTCAGAACCACGGGAGTTGGAACTGTGAGGCCTTCTTTTCAAACCCTTTCCAAAAGGCGGGGGCGCGGAAAAAGGCGAGTCCACACTTAGCAAGCCCTAGATTCAAACCCAACACACAGTTTAGCGCAGCTACGCCGTTGATTATTTTGTACGTATTAGTTGACACTTGGGTTGGGAAAAGCCTAGTTTGTCTAAGGAATTCGCACATTAGGGGTTGAACTGGGAAGCGAAGCCCCCCTCTATTATTGACACCAAAGTAAAGGGACATGAATCAAGTCGACCCCAAGGCTCCATCCCCTCCTCAGCTAACTCCAATTGAAAGTCGTTTGGGATTCCAAACTCTACACAAAAATCGGCGATTGCTCTTGGAGAGCTCACTCTGAAGCGATATCATTATGTTCATGATTTAGCACGATATCAATGTTCATGGGGATGTACTCAGTTTGCTCGGTCATAGAGCAAGGGCAACTAAGAATTTTAGCTCGGCTTATGGGTAGGTGACACTATCTTAGGTACTATGGTCTATATAGCTCAGTCATTGAGCAGGGTGGATGTGGCTTGGATTAGGAGCTTGAAACTATCCATGGGTTCTAGCTCGATCCTAGGTAGTGGACAAAGCCAACCCCCACAACTCGGTTTATGGAGTATAGAAAGCAAAGAGCCACCTAGCTCGGTTTTGGAGTAGAGGCAACTACTTTGGCTTGGTCGTATAGCATGGCCGCCACTTTAGACCGGTTTATGTGCAAATCCAACGTCTGAGATTGAAAATTGGTTATAGCTGGGCGAAGACGAGTTTAACAAATCAAAGTTAAGATTTTTGCCCGATCAAAGCCAGATTTTTTAGAGTTCATATAGAAACTAGGGTTTGGAAGACGCCTAGATTATGTTCTACGACCCAAGCAAGCCTAGATACCGATTTAGTCATTCTATGGGACATTGGGAAGCCAAAGACTTTGAGTTTCGGGAAAAAAAAAAACCTCAAACTTGCAATGAAAAACCCACCAAGAACATGAAGAACAACTATGGAGATGGGAAGGTATCGTGAAGAACTTATCGATTCAAGCCTCAAATGACGATCCAGGCTAGCAAAAATACTCCTGCTGAGATTGTGATCCAATCATGCAAGAATGACTGGGATCTGAACCTTGGATGTGCTGCAGTGGAGATTGGGGGCTTTGGGGAATAGGGTTTTGCTTTTACGAAGATGAATAGCGGGTAAGACTATAGGTATATGTCGCCTACTTATAGGCGAACTCAAAGAAGTGCCAACTTTTTGAATTTTTGGTATTTGTGTTGATGATAGGAAGGCTGCTCGGAACCAATGACAGTACAACACGTGTCTAAGACGTGATGTTTTATCAGCATGGCAGGTGGAAAACTTGACGATGGCGGTATTAGGTCGGATCTGGGACCCGACAATTATTTAGCTCAGTAAAGAAAATTAATCCCAGTCACACCGAAGCCGACGGAATTAAGGGGCAATTGAGAGAGGAATTTGTGCCTTGCAAATTAACCGAGCTAAATGGACCATGGAGTTGGGCCGAGCTTGGAAGGACCTGGATCGTAACTGTGGCCGTGCAAGTTAAGATCAAGCCACGGTGTGGAACGCACTCTGATTACGAGCCGAGTTGGGTCAAGGGTGAGCCAACCACCCTTGACCGAGCTGAAGAATGAGAATGAGCTGCAAATCAATGCCACGAAGATGATAGCCGAGATAAGATGCTACTCTTGAGACCGACGTCTATTAGCTCGGCGTATCGACTTGTAGAGTGAGCACACGTGAGGGTTTCATCAAGTGATTGCTCGATTAGGATGTTCCACGTGGCCCAATGGAGAATAGGGCGAGGAATCCAGCTGAAGTAAGCATCAATACCATTTGGCAGTTTGGCCAGTGCTGTTTGGTGGTATTGATGCACACACACGTAAAGGAAAGAGAGGGCAGTACTGTCACGTGTCCAGCAAAGGACGGTAGAGGTAGTGGACGCACAATCTTGGGCTACAAGGCCAGCCTAGATAAGGCGCGCATGGGCAACCAGAATGGGTAAGCAAACATTAGCATTCTGCACTCTGTCTTATTCTTCATGTGAACTAACTTGACCGTCGGAGAGGTTTTCTGGAAAACGACCTGCCGGGTAGCTCGCCATTGTTTTGTTCGCAGCGAGTCGGAGTTCATTCGGAGCAAGAAGAGCTTGGCAGCAAGGCGTATGGAAGTCGACGATCATTTCTCTCCCGTACAACAGCCTATTCAATTTATCACATTTATGTAAAAAAAAAAAAAATTAACAATAAATATATTTTTAAAAATAAACCATACGAAGGACTCTATAATTAAACGGTTCGGAGTATCAAAATAAATATATTGTCTTTTTCTTTCAGTTTATGCCTTCTTTCTTCTTATACGAAGTGGATTTCAGGTGAATGAAACTCGAACTCAAAATTTTTAATTTAATAAAAACAGTTTACCACTTGAGTGACACACAATATTTATATTTTTAAATAAAAATAAAAATTTATATTTTACAAATTAAACAGCTCAACCATTGGGTGGCATATACCCACTAATTTATTTATAATCAAACAGACCTTACAGGATTTCTCCTGTAAATTGATTTTCTGACAACTCCAGAAAACTCAAACTTTGTAATAGCCCAATTTCTGATGGAATTTGACCAGTTAACATGTTTGAACCCAGACGTAGACGTGTCAAGCTGGTGCAATTGCCAATAGCCGCTGGAATTCCCCCAGAAAGTTGATTTGATATCAACATCAATTTGGTTAAGTTCTTGAGATTGAAAAGTGAGTTGGGAACTGACCCAGTGAGATAATTGTATGAGAGATCCAGTATTTCAAGCTTCTCGCAGTTGCCCAGCTCTGATGGTATGCTTCCGCCAAGTTGATTTTTCCAAGCAAGGAACACAGAAAGCTCCTTTAATTTCCCGATGGCAGGTGGAATCTCCCCAGAGAATCTGTTGTGATCCAATTGAAGTTCCTTCAAGCTGGAAAAGTTGCCAAAGAACGGTGGAATTTTGTTGTTCATGGACAACCCGAGAAAGTTCAATGCACTCAACTTTGCAAGAGATGGAGGAATCTCACCCGTCATAGAGTTGTTTGACAAATCAATCACCATCAAGCCCGAACAGTTTCCAAGAGATCCTGGAATGCTCCCACTAAGCTTGTTTTCCCAAAATAACAATGTTTTAAGATTTTTCAACAAGCTTAGTTCACTTGGAATCTCTCCAGAAATTTGGTTCTCATACACGAACAGATCTTCCAAGGCCGAGCAATTACCAATTTCACGTGGAATCTCACCAGTGAGATTTGCAGTGTATACTCCAAGTGTCTTGAGATTCTTCAACTCTCCAATACTATATGGAATCTTCCCTGAAATCCCAGTCCATGCAAGACCAAGAAAAACTAGTTCTATGCTGTGATATCTGCATTGGAATTTCTCCGTGGATTCCCGTGTTTCCACCAGCTCGAAGATTTCTAGAGCCCGTAACTGCCCTATTTCTAATGGAATTCTTCCAGAGAGGTGGTTATCAAACAGTAGAAGCTGTTGAAGCTTTGAGCAATTTCCGATTTCAGTTGGAATTCCATCTTGCAAGGAATTAGAATTCAGTGATAGGAGCTGCAGTTGGGATAATTTTCCGATTTCTGGCGGTATTCTTCCTGTGAGAGCATTGGTAACTGAGATCCAAGCTGACCAGTGACGACAAGTTTCCAATCGAAGATGGAATTTCTCCGGTGAGGTTGCCATAAGAAAGGATAAGGGTGGTAAGGAAGTGAAGGAGAGGAACTGAGTGGGGAAGGTTGTGAAAAGATGGATAGAGGTAATATTGATTCTGAAACAAACCCATTGCTGTTACATTTGATATAGTCCCATTTACATGGGTTATTGTGGGTTGCGTTCCACGAAGCAAAGAAAGTGGCAGAATGAGATGAATTGAAAGTAGAAAGCCATGAGAGTAAAGAGAGGCTTCTTGGTTCAAAGCAGAGATGGCTAGTATGTTGAGGAACAAGCCAAATATCATGGCTGCATTGCCTGACATGATTGAAGAAAACCTGAATTCAGTACTCTGAACCTCAGGAGAAAAAACAAATACTTTTTCTTCGTTTTTTTTAAAATAACAGAACTGTGTTTGTTGGTCGATCATATACAATGCTCTGCTTAATTATATAGAGTTGTTAGGTGCTTTATAGACTTGCTAGCTCTTCAACAACCCACTCAAGGATGGATCTATGGGTCGTCGGTCCACCAAAAATTTAAAATATAAAAAGACTAAAAACTCGTTTTGGATGGGTGAATTTCGAATGATGGAATTTGAGATTGAATCTGTGAAGAGTAGTTTTGAATGTAGATAATAACTCTACAAATGAAAAATTAAATATAAGTATGTTTGTATTTTCTTAAGAGTTTTGATTCTTGGTGATCTCAACTTAAGAGCATTTGGATTTGGTGAGTCCATTTTAGAGTTGACGGTGATCTAAATTATTCATTTTTTTAATAATATGTTGGTAAAATATTCATATAAAAAAATTAAGAAATAATAATAATAAGAGTAATAATTTTTTTTTTTTTTAAAAAAAAAAAAAAAGAAAAAAAAGAGAGGGGGAGAAGCAGTGACCATGAACATTCTATTGGTGTTCTCCAACGGCAACTAGTCACTCCCACGGAGCGTTGTGGCAACTCTTCACTCCAATTTGTGTATATATATTTCAATATTCCTGATTTTATCCTATTGTATAAACATGAAACGGGTATTCATATTTTTGGATTTGCATCTATTACATTTATCCTCTGTGGTGTGGCTGGAAGAGGTGTGACTGGTTTTCTTATTATGGAAGCAAACACATCAGAAAACTCAACAAAATTTAAGGCAAAAGTTGCAAATACTGAAGAGAACAATTGAAAAATGTTAGTTTTTGGATAAATTATAAATAGACTCCTGAGATTTATTTAAACACAAATTGTGTAGTTTAAAAAATTATATTCTGTCCTTTGAAAGTTCTAATTCATAACATATGATCCATTTTATTAGGAAAAATTAGTAAAATCTTATTTAGTGATAAAGATAAGCTAGAAAAGTTGCCGGCATAGGAAAATTTTGTTTGCATCAGAAAAATCGGCGGCGGTAGTGATTGGTGGCAGTAGGCAATGTTGGTGAGATAGAGAAATATGTGATATTCAACAAGTAGGGAGTTGAATGAGTGACATATGTCACATTTCAATAAATAGTTGGTTTGGTGAATTTCAACAAATAAACAAATAGAGTTGGTGAATTTTAACAGATACATAAATCGGGTGATTTCAAGAGATAGATTGATTTTATCATCTTTTTGGACAAATTGTGTCCTTTTGGCCCAAAGAGATTAGAGTTTGGGCCTAATGGCCCAAAAGATTCAGAAAATAGATTTATGGTCATCTCTTTTTATTAATAAATGTTGGAAAAAATGAATTTTTGGTGACTTTAATTAAATATTAAAGTTGGTCCCAACCATCTATTGTGTTGGGTCCAAGTGGGTCTAGATACTTTGTAATGAGATATTTACACCACAAAAAGAATGGCCAAAAACCATTGAGAATTGAATGAGAAATTGACTCATGAAATTAGCTTTATGAAAGAGGTAGTGGAATTAATTAGTGTGTATAATATGTTTGTAACTCCTGCAATATTGCAAAGGTTAATGGTGCATTAGTGACCAGCCATAAAGGCTGGAGGCTCCTCCTCTCTCCCTTATATATGTATAAATTGAGACCCTCCTATCTAGTCTCAACACAGAAATTTTTGCTTCCATTTTACAAGTCAGTTTGCTAGAAAGTTCTTACAGTGAGAGAGTGCTGCCACGAGTTTTGTTCGCTAAGCAAGACAGAGAATGCTTCTGCCGTAGCTAGTTTTTGATCGTCGTATCTTGGGAGACAGACGTCAGAATTCCTCAAGCACTCGACCCGTGAGGCGGTGAAAATCTGTTTTAAGAAAATTGTTACCGTGCAGGTTCGGTTTGATTTCTTTACCATTTTAATCTATTATGTATTTCTGTTATAGTTTAGTTGTATTTATTAGCATGTGTTCTTGGTATATAATTTTGATTTATTCGTGAATCTATTTATTTAATTTCACAATTTGGACAATAATAAATCATTAAGTCAATTAACAGTTTTAATGATATCAGAAATATATTTCAATTAATAATTTAAATAATTTTATTATTATATAAAAGAGCAATTAAGAATTTTATAAATAAACTATTTGCATTATCGAAATGGTATAATGAGCTCAATAGGTCCAAATAGTACCTTCCACTTCAAATCATGATTGAAAAGAAGCCAAGCACTAAAAAAATGAAAGCTCCAATTGAAAATAAAGATAATCGATTAAAATTGAAAATTCAAAATAAAAACGAAATCAACCTTGAACGTTGCCGTGCCAGAAAAGACAAACGGAACAATTTTTTTATTATTTATTTTTGAGAAAATTATCCCTAGGTTCTATTTGAAATATATGTACACTCTTTAATCTAACAACTTTTTAAGTAGACTCAAAAGTCCTACACATTCCCCCCTCTCTCTCTCTCTCTCAGCTTTTTGTTTCATTCTTTAAGTTTTTTTTTTTTTTTTGTGTGTGTGTGTGTGTGTGTGGGTTTCTTCCTTCCTGTCTTTTCCTTTCCTTCTTTGTCATGTTCGATAATCTGTGATCACACCTTCCTTATTCTCTTTCTCTTTCTAATGTATAGTCAGCAGTGACCGACGACCACCATTGTATTGGGGTTCACCAGCAACCAGCAACCACCGACTCATGACTTCATCATCACTGACGACGAAGAAGATGAGTAAATCTACATGAGATCTAACTAGATTTATACTAAAAATAGTTACCGGAGTACAATATTTTTTTCTATAGCTATTTTTTCCTTTGATTTCTCAATTTTTCTACCTTTTCTCTGTTACACACGTCTATTTTTCTGTTTCAATGGAGAAAAATTTCAAATTCTGAATAAGTTATTTTTAAGTTTTAGTTACAGGCGGTGAAAACTGTAAAATTTTACAGTTTCATCTTTTTTGGTGTTGAAATGAATCATGCTTTAAAACTGCAAAATTTTGCAGTTTCATAACATGTTTTCAACTTAATAGAATAATGCTTTGAAAATGTAAATTTTACATTTTCAAAACTTACTTTTCAGTTTCATCAATATTACAGATTATTTGCTTAAACCCTACAAAATTGAAAAATAATACATACTTTTTCCCATTGTTGTTTGTTGTTGTTTTGTTTTTAATTATAATTTCTCCATTTATTATTTTTTTTCGACAATATTCTAAATATTCCGTGAGTCTCCGATGATGTTCTTGACATTTTTCAGTGACGTTCAAAACACTTCGGCGAACTTCCGGCAATGCTCAAAACACCCTGGCGAACTTTCGGTGATGCTCCGGTGACTTATCAGTGATGTTGAATATTTCGACGCTTCTTTAGTGAGTCTGACGGAAGTCGTTGAATGTAGCAGCATTTTTTAAGTTTTTTAAAAAAAAATAAAAAATAAAATTTTTTGGTAACAATTAAAAATATGTAAGACTAATTGGTGCAAGTATTTTGTTTTGGGATTAGATAAATTTTAAACTTTGTGTATGGGACTTATTGGTAAGTGCCCCTTTATTTTTTATGTTTAGTGATTGTGATAATGACATGGTGGTCTTAGGTAGGCTGCTCACTGTGGAATTTAACAAATTTATGACTAATTTGAATATCAAAAAGTTCTTTATTAATCAAAAAAAAAAAAAAAAAATCCACCACTAACCATCCCATTCACTACTATTGTTTATTTTTTATTTTTGTCAAAAGAAGAGTATAATTGATAATCAAGATTTACCATCGATGATTAGGTACATCCTTTGCCAAAATAGAATACAACCAAACTGGAGGGTGATATTCCCAAGTAGAAGCACAATCTTCCCCAACAGCCCTTTGAGCCAAATAGTGTGCCACACCATTTGTGCCCCTACGTGCAAACCGAATCTCGCAGGATACAAATTCACATTCATGCCGAAGACACTAAAATGTCGTTGACAATATCTTCAACAGCCACAATCCCTGCTGTTTGCTGGAGCACCAACTTCACCATTGGCTGCAAATCCCTTTCCAAAACAACCCCTGCAAGATGCAATTCCTTACGCTGTGTTTGGTTAGGAGATTTGGAGAATGATTTGGAAAGGAAAATGGAAAAGGAAGGTGAAATGTGAATAAAATATACCTACATTTCACCTAGTTTCACACACTTTTTCCCTTTCCTTTTCCAAATCCCTTCTTAAATCTTCCAACCAAACGCAACATTAGCAAACAAAAGCCCCAGTCGAGCTGCATATGCTTCCACAAGTAAAGGGTCACATAATTGCTGAATTGGACACAACTGTCCTGCCACAAATCGTTATTACTTGAAATAGTTAAATTTTATTACGTAAACATTAATATTTTATTATTGTAATAAATGTCATAAGTCTTATTCGGAAAACTTATGCTACATATAGTCCTGTGAAAAAATTTATGTTTCTGTAAGTCCTGTGGATTTTTTGTTGACACATTTTAATAACATGATTAATGGCAATATCATATATCAAAAATTCAATGTAACCATAGATTGTGATTATATTTATATGGATGGGAATTGGAATTTCAAAATGTTGGAAAAAATTTAGAAGTTAATGGAAATGGACTCCATTCGGATGAAAGGGTGCAACTCTTCATGGTGTCTCTTCATTTTAAGCGGTGTGCCCCAAGGGTCATGTCTCTTCTTTGTGCCTTCTTTGTTCAAACTGAACAAGTGCTAACAATAAAGGCAGCCCCCCTTTTAGTTTTCTTTAACTCCAAATTCCTTAACTTCAAGCATTCTTTTCTTGTATTCTACATCTATGTGAGTGCAAAACATAGTTTTGGTTTGTTGTACAATCAAAGAGTGTGCTCTCTTCATTTGTGGCAATTGTTATATCTTGGAGACATAACGTCCATTGTTCTCAACACCATTGGAGAGGACAAAATTCTGTCTTAATGACGCAATGTTCAAATACTAGTCCCAATCACAAACTTGTTCATTAACAATTAACAGAAGTATTGTAAGGTTTAATTTCATTATTTATTTTATTTTATTTATTATTTTCTTAAATTAATTATTTGCCAAAATTATCTCCAACAATTTTAAGACTGAATCTTCATATTGTTTAACAATTTTTGTATAATTTGTAATACAATAGTTATTTATTTTTGGTTAAAATAAATTAATTTTAGCAAATTTATTTTTTATGTGAAAAAAAGGTTTTCGGAACTTGTGTTTTGTTTATAATACTGTTCTGGTTTTTCTTTGACACATTCGATTGTTGAGTTTTGCCCAAATCCGTATTCGAGTAGAACTCTTTTTTTTTCTTTTTTCTTTTTTTAATTAGAGAATCCTGCAATATTTATTTGTAGATTTACTATTTTTTTCCCTCTGAGTTTTGTTTACAGTAAAACTCTAGTTTGTTTTACTGTAACATATATATATATAAATAAATAAATGGTTTACCCGAATTCTCTTTGCAATAGAACTTTGTTATTGTTGTCCTAATAATTTCTAGTACACTAGTTTATTTGAACACTCATTTTTATTGTTCAATTATTTTGGAACTGCTGTATTTTACTGTATATATATATATAGTGTGGAATCTTCTGTTTAACATAAAATTTTTGTTAATCAGAAATTGCTACAGAAAGTACTGTTACACCATGAAGTACTGTCCTTACACCCATTGTGCCTATATGGGTTGCTTCCATTCTGATGGTTGTTGGACATGGTCATATTTCCGTCAATCATAGGGAAAAACCTGAAAAATTCAATGGTACAAATGTTAAGCGTTGGTAACAGAAAATATTATTTTATCTGACCACCTTAAATTTGACAAGGTTTTTGTGAGAAGATACTTCATCTCTTAGTGAGAATGAAAGTAATGCACAAGTTGTTGTAGCGGTAGATGCATGGAAACATGCAGATTTTCTCTGTAGGAACTATATCCTCAATGATTTGGATAACACATTATATAATGTGTATAGTCCAATCAAGACCGCAAAAGCATTGTGGGATTCGCTTGATCGCAAATATAAAATGGAAGATGGGGAACAAAGAAATTTGTTGTTGGTCGCTTCCTTGATTTTAAGATGGCAGATTGCAAAACGGTGATCAATCAAGTCCAAGAACTTCAAGTTATCCTGTATGAAATTCATGCAGAAGGAATTTCTTTGAGTGAATCTTTTCAAGTGGCAGTTATTATTGAAAAAATTACCTCTGACTTGGAGGGATTTTCAAAACTATTTAAAACACAAATGCAAAGAGATGTTATTAGAGGATTTGATTGTTCGCTCGTGAATTGAAGAGGATAACCGTGGTTCTGAAATGAAAAATGGATATCATCTCATGGAATCCAAGGCAAACATTGTGGAACATAAGCCAAAGTTCAACAATAAGAAAAGGAAGCATCTTGGAGAGGGCTCCAAGCAAGGTGCTAAAAGTAGAGACAATCAGAATTTTAATGTCAAGTGCTTTGTGTATGACAAAATGAGACATTGTGTCAAGGATTGTTGCAAGAAGAGGACTCAAGGGAACTTCAAGAAGAAACTTGCTCAAGCCAACCTAACTAAGGAAAAGAGTCTTTGTGCAATGGTTTCACACCTGAATGAATTTGGCGTCGTGTCTAAAGTCAATTTAGTGGACAACCCCAAAGCATGATGGGTGGACACAAGCACTACTCGCCACATTTGTTCTGAGGAAAAGATGTTCTCATCATATCATGTAGCAAAAGATGGAGAACAACTCTACATGAGGAATTCTTCGGCTTCCAAAGTTGAGGGACAAAGGAATGTGGTGCTAAAGATGACGTTAGGCAAAGAACTCACTCCCAAAGATGTGCTACATGTACCAGATATTTGAAAGAACTTGGTTTCTGGATCTTTGTTGAGCAAGAATGGGTTTAAACTAGTGTTTGAAATTGATAAGTTTGTACTCACTAAAAATGGAATGTATGTAGGAAAGAGGTACATGAGCGATGGGCTCTTTAAACTTAATGTAATGACTATTGTTCCAAAGTTCAATAAAATTAACACATCTTCTGTTTACTTGCTGGTGTCTTCTTGTTTATGGCATGGTAGAATAAGTCATGTAAATTATGATACTTTGCAAAGACTAATTTACCTTGATTGTTTGCCCAAATTTCAAATTGATTTAAATCATAAATGTGAAGTGTGTGTTGAAGCAAAATTAATTAAAGCACCATTTCAATCAATTGAAAGGAAAACTGAGCCACTAGGCTTAGTCCATAGTGAAATTTGTGATTTGATATTTGTTCAAACTCAAGTAGCAGAAAGTATTTCATTACTTTTATTGACGATAGCACTAGATATTGCTATGTATACTTGCTATGAAGCAAGGATGAAGCCTTGGAAAAATTCATTCAAATAAGAATGAGGTTGAATTACAATTAGGTAGAAAAATTGAGGCGTTAAGAAGTGACAAAGGTGGTAAATATGATGCACCTTTTGGTGACTTATGTTCACAACTCGGAATTGTGCATCAAACTATTGTATCTTATACACCTTAGCAAAATGGAGTTGTTGAGAGGAAAACTTGAACTTTAAAAGAAATGATGAGTGTTATGTTAATTAGTTCGGGAGTACCTCAGAACTTGTGGGAGGAAGCTATTCTTTTTGCCAATTATATTTTGAATAAAATACCTCACAAGAAAACACTTCAAATACCTTATGAATTATGGAAAGGCCAAAAGCCTTCGTATAAATATTTAAAAGTGTTGGGGGTGCTTGGCTAAGGTAGCATTACCAAACCCTAAAAAGGTCAAGATATGTCCTAAAACGATTGATTGTGTATTCATTGGGTATGCAAGCAATAGTAGTGCCTATCGATTTTTAGTACATAAAAGTGACAACTCAGAGGTCCATGTTAATACAATCATTGAGTCAAGAAATGCTTCATTTGTCGAAAATAGTTTTCCTTGAAAATCCACTCAAGAGATTAGTATTCCTAAACAGACTCATGATATTGCATTTGGCAATAGTTAAGAATTGGTTAAAGAAAATCAAGGAGGAGAGTTTGAATAACAGCATAGACGAAGTAAAAGGGCCAGAGTTGAGAAAACTTTTGGTCCTGCCTTCTTAACATTTCTTTTTGAGAATAAGCCTCGAGCATTCAAAGAAGCAATGTCAACTCCTGAAGCTCCTTTATGGAAAGAAAATATTAACAGTGAAATTGAATCTATCTTACAAAATCATACTTGAGAATTTGTGGATCTTCCACCAAGTTGTAAACCTCTTAGATATAAATGGATATTCAAAAGGAAAATAAAATCGGATGGATCAATTGACAAGTACAAAGCAAGATTTGTGGTTAAGAGTTATGGGCAAACTGATGGAATGGATTACTTTGATACCTATTCACTCGTAACAAGGATTACATCCATTAGAATGTGAATTGTAATTGCTGCTTTAAACAATCTAGAGATATATCAAATAGAGGTAAAGACTGTATTCTTGAATGGTGATATGAATGAAGAAATTTACATGGAACAACCAGATGTCGTTCTAGGCAAAGAGAAGAAAGTGTGCAAATTAGTAAAATCATTGTATGGTTTGAAACAAGCACCAAAACAATGGTATGAAAATTTTTACAACGTCATGATATTAAATGGATTTAAAATCAATGAGTGTGACGAATGTGTTTATGTTAAAAACACCAAGAAAGGTTATGTCATTATTTGCCTATATGTAGATGATATACTAATTATTGGTAGCAATAATGGAATGATCAATTTAACCAAGAAAATGTTGAACACTAAGTTTCACATGAAAGATATGAAAGTAGTAGATGTGATTTTAGGAATGAAAATTAGTAAAACATCTGAAGGATATGTTTTGTCTCAAACTCATGTTGACAAAATTCTTGAGAAATTCAATAAGCATGATGACCGTCATGTAAAGACACATGTGGATGCTAACCTTCATTTAATGAAAAATAAATGTGAAAACATATCATAATTTGAATAATCCTGAATAATTAGAAGTCTACTATATCTCATGAGTTGCACGCGTCCTAATATAGTGCGTGCAATAAGTAAATTGAGTAGATACACTAGCAACCCAGAAAAAGACCATTGCACAACAATAGTTACGGTTCTTAGATACCTAAGATACACCCGTAACTATGGGTTGTACTATACTAGGTATCCAGCAGTCCTAGAAGCAAATTGGGACGCTGATTAGATATTTGACACTAAAGATTCTAAATCTACTAGTGGCTATGTCTTTATCTTGGAAGGTGGAGCGATCTTTTGGAAATCTTCTAAACAAACTTGCATATTTAGATCCATAATGGAATATGAATTTATTGCTTTAGACAAAGCAGGAGAAAAAGTAGAGTGGCTTCATAATTTCTTAGAAGATATTCCAATGTGGCCGAAACCTGTGCCAATGATTTGCATTCATTGCGATAGTCAAACCGCAATGGCTAAGACACAAAATCATATATATAACTGTAAGTCTTATCACATCCATAGTAAACATAACACCGTTAGGCAACTTCTCTCTAATGGAATAATTTCTATTGAGTTTATAAGGTCAAAAGAAAACATAGCAGATTCGTTGACAAAGGGTTTGACCAGAGAGCAAGTTTTGCGATCATCAAGGGGAATGGAATTAAGCCTATCACTTAAAAGTTATCTTAATGGCAACCCAACTTAGTTGACTAGAGATCCCAAGATCTAGGTTCAAAGGGACAACCGAAGTAAGAATGACTAATTAGAATCATTAAGGAGTAATTCTCCTAGCCATTTCTATGATGAGATAGTGATTACCTGCAATGAAAAATAGGTTAAGTTTTGCTTTTAATGAGACTCATAGATTGAAAATTCAAATGGGGTATAGCAGGATTCTTGTAATGGGAATCACTTATATAAGTGTGAACTGAGCCGATTTTATGACAATTGAAAATGCTAGAGCACTCATGTGTGATAGCCCAACCCATATTATGCTTAATTATACATGTGTTTATGTGTTTGATGTGAATATGCAAGTTTAATTGTGTGAATTATGTGAATTTGGCATTATATCTGTTGAATGTAGGAATATTTGTTACAATTATCACTTTGAACTGAAATTGAAAGCCTTAGAGGCACGATAAACCAAAACTGACTTCATATTTGTGATTAGCATGATTTTTAGAACCTACGGTGAAATTTTAAAAAATTACGGTTCGTAATGATTAAATTAAGATTTATGAGTTAAGTCATATATGTGTTTGGCTCTTGTGTTCTTCATTTTGGTGGAGGCTTGCTAGAGAGTGAGTTGGAGAGAGAGAGAGAGAGAGAGAGAGGAGAAGCTAGGATTTTGCAAGAAATTCAAAGGGCAAATCCTAGATTTGTTGGAATATTTGTATATGTCTCATCTTTTGCTTAAAATCAAGAGGAAATTGGGAACTGTGGGTTAGGGTTTGAGATATGTAATGGTTAGAGTTAAATGCATGAAATTGAACCTTCATCTCTCTATTTTTGTTTGATTCGAGTTCATTTTTGTGATTAATGGATGAAATAAACTCTAGATGGTTATACAAACAAGATTTGTTGGAAGATCATTCATAGATATGTGTATTTTGAGCTTGTATATATAAATCATGAATATGTGAAAAGATGAGGCCATGGATTTCATGTTGAAGCAAGATTAATAGGTTTGATGTGGAATTACCCTTGAATCATGTTAGTATATCATGTTTTTGAGTTGTTTTTGCATGAATTTGGGCTAGGAAATGAGTTTGGGAAGTTTGCATTTTTGTGCCATTTTCAGACTGCTTGTGTGTGCCCAGACCGCTCAAGCGACTATGGGCTCCGCACAAACGGCCCATGGCTCAAGCCAGAGGATTCCATTCTGCACACTCGAGCGGTTCACACTTCCGCATGAGCAGAGCATGACAGCTCGAGCAATTAGACCGACCGCACGTGCGGCCAAGCGTGGAAGAAAATCCTGCTTTCTTGTGTTGACTCCTCCGACCTTTTGTACGCATTCTTGACCTTATGTAAACCCTCTGGAGTATGAATTGATGATTTAAAACCATTGGAAAGGGTTGTGAATCGCGAAAAGAAAAGTGTACATAAAGAACAAATTATTTATCGAATGTGTGTGTGATATGTTTTGTGTAGGTCGTGTGCCGGAGGAAATGTCGCAAGATCAAACGCACTGTGAGTAATAGTATTGTACATATATGTTCTTCATTGTGTATTTTGAGCCATGAATGGTAAATTGTGCCGACATTGTGTTTTGATTGAAATGAATGAAATTCGTAAAAAGTTATATGACATGTGTAATGTAGACCTAAGGTTGTTTTGTTTATGCTATGATATGTTTGGGCTTGAGGCCGTTTTGTGGGCCCAAGGCTGCTCTGTATCATATGTGGGCCCGAGGCCATTCTGTCTTATATGTGGGCCTGAGGCCGTTCTGTCTTATATGTGGACTCGAGGCCGTTCTATTAATGACATGATAATATGTGATTGGACTTGAGGTCGTTCTGAACTGTTGTTAATATGTGGGCTCGAGGCCGTTTTGTACCTTATGTGGGCCTGAGGCCGTTCTGATATGATGGGCTTAAGGCCGCTCTGTTTATGTACTGGGCCTAAGGCCATTCTGTTATATGATGGGCCCAAGGCCGTTCTGTTTAAGTGATAGGCCTAAGGCCATTCTGTATTATGATTATAGTTATTGTGAGAACCTTATGCTCTTTTATTTACACTGATTTACTATACTGTTACTCATTGAACTTCGCTCACCCAATATTATGTATGCACATGTAGGTGATCCGCAGCATATAACCCACCCTTAGAGTTCGCTTCAAGAGCTATTTTGTGACCTTGTCCAGTCATGTCATTGAGTTGGAGTTTTGCTTTTGAATCACATTATGCTTTAACTTTATTTTGTTTTTGCTATTTTGGTTTTGGGACATGTAATCAATGTGTATGAAATTTCCTATGGTACTTATGTTTTTGCATAGGCATGTAATTAATGTTTGGTTGTGTTATGAGGTTAACTTCATAATTTTGCTCCTATTGGCACAACTCAATGGACGGTTGTGTTATGAGGTTAACTTCATAATTTTGCTCCTATTGGCACAACTCAATGGACGTCTTATTTGTTGTATGCTTCCACTTATGACCCATTATTATAAGTATTCCGTATGTTTGTTTGAGGCTAAAGATAATCAAGTGATTACTGGCCGGTTATGACCCAAACTTTTAGAGGCGGATTTGGGTCATGACATCATGAATCTAGGAATTGTCCAGGACCAAAATTGACACAACCGATAGAACCAAGTTGTGTATGGAAATAAAACTGTGTGACAAGCTATTGTCTCAATTTACGTCAACGACATAACAGTTCAAGACATCATGTTCACTGATCAACTTGTAAATCCGATAGTCTTTTACAAGGAAAAGTTCAGGGCGAAAAGCTACCTATCCTATGCAGGATATTTCTGGATTTGTACTCACATAGTCTACATGTTGTTGCATTTCTCGTTTTGTCAATTTTATTCATGTGGGGGATTGTTAGAAAAAATTTGGAAGTGCAATGAAATGATGCAACCCTTCATGGTGTCTCTTCATTTTAAAAGGTGTGACCCAAGGGTCATGTCCCTTCTTCATGCCTTCTTTGTTCAAACTGAATAGGTGCCAACAAGCCTATATGAAGGTAGCCCCCATTCTAGTTTTCTTAATTCCAAATTCCTCAAGTTCAAGCATTCTTTTCTTGTATTCTTCATCTGTGCAAGTTTAAATTTTGTGAGTGGAAAACGTAGTTTTGGTGCGATGTACAATCAAAGAGTGTGCTCTCTTTATTTGTGGTGAATGTTATATCTTGGAGAAAGGACATCCATTGTTCTCAAGCAGCATTAGAGAGGATGAAATTCTGTCTTAAAGACACAATGTTCAAACACTGGCCTCAATCACAAACTTGTTCATAAACAATTGGCAAAAGTATTGTAAGGTTTAATTTTGTTATTTATTTTATTTTATTTATTATTTACTTAAATTAATTATTTGTCAAAATTGTCTCCAACACAAAATTGACGTTCTATATATGGGAAATCCAATATTATCACAGATTATGATCACATCCATATGGTTGGGATTTTGAATTTCAAATTTGATGTTTTGTTTGGTGATCAAACCTTTGATGAAGCTACATTTTAGGAAACAAAATATAGGTGATATGTTATGTCTCACATCAACCTAATTTGTTGTCAAACATAAATGGAATGTGATGGATTTACATGTTAGCGGCTGTTGCGTCAAGTATATTGGCACAGTTTGAAAGAGAAACAGATTCATTTTTCATATCAAATATGAACAGCCCCAACGTAAATATGAGCTCACATTGAATGTGAAACTTACATTCTCATGTGCATAGCCCAATTGGGCAATGAGACATTTACACACTCGGAATGTCCACCAATCGTTGGTTCTAGACTACGAAGTGCAATGTAAAAGTGTACACACTTATGTAGTCAATGTGGTGTGATGTGAACATTGAATCCAATGTGGAAAAATGGAATGCGACAATGAGAATCCTCAAATGTGTACCCTCAAATCTCGATAACAATGTGTACGTGACTTTTGAAAATGGAATGTGATGGAGTCACATAAATTGAATCCATTTGAAGTTGAACTCTGTAGGGGGCACGACACATTGGGGGCTATCTTGGGATCCAAAATAAGCAGCCCAACGTTAATGTGAGTTCGGATTTAGCTCAATCGTTGGTGGTAGACTACGAAGTGCAATGTACATTTGAGTACACTTTGGAGTGTGTGTGTGACATGTTAGTGACGCGATATCAACTAATGTGGGTTTGTAATGGCTGATAATGTGTATGTGGCATTTAAAAATGGAATGTGACGAAGTCACATAAACTGATTATGAAAAAATGAACTGAGAAGTTGATAGAAAAATATTTGTTTAATACTATATATATATATGTATAAGGACATATTTATTATTTATTGTTGAAAATAAGATTGTGATCTCAACAATCTAACTATGAATTAATATTTATATTTATAAAATTTCTCATTAAAATTTTTTAGCCAAGTATGTATTAATTTCTTACTTAGTTGTATTTTGGATACATATCAATTTATCCATAGAAGTCTCCATACTGTATATACATATCACATACCAATTTAAGAGACACGTATAATTACAATACTAACAATTAATAAAAAAATCACGTGTCACGTACAACGTACGTGCCCAACCACTAGTTCAAACTAAAAGGTCAAGTGGAGGGAAAGCTTGCAAAACGAATCAGCTAGAAAGAGCATGATAGCGGAAAGGCTAGTTCGGTTCCATTCTCTGACCCCCAAAAAAAAAAAAAAAAAAAAAATCAGAATTTTTTTGAAAAATAGAAATTAGTTAGACAAAAATAAATATCAAAAAAATATTTTAAAATTTTAAAAATAATTTTTTTCTCCAAAAAGATAACACTATATAAAAATGATAAGTGATTTTGATTTTTTCATTTTTTTCATGAAACTAATTTTCAATTTTTTTAAAAAAAAATTTTGAAATAAGTTTTTGAAATCCAAACCAAACATGACCTCTGTATTTGTAATTTGTTGGAACAATGTAATAAAGAAAGCATAAAAACCTGAAATGGAGGGAGGCTGAAACAACACGTAGAAAAATAGAAGTAATGGAAATTTTTTTTTGAAGATATCAGTTTGACAAAGGCCCTGTTTAGTAGGGCTTATTTTCAACTTATTTCGGCTTTTAGTTTAATTTAAGCTATTTTGATGTGTTTGGTTCAGCTCAACAATACAGCTTATAGCTTTTTGTAAGTCAAAAATCAACTTATTCTTTGAGCGGGGGAGGAGAAGCTTAATTTATAAGTAAAAAATCAGCTTATGTTCACAGCTATATGCTATAAGCTGTTAGGCTATAAGTTGTAATCACCTTCCCACAGCTCTACCAAACGGGGCCAAATATGATATAATTATGATGATGGTTACCTCCAACATTCATGATGAGAAGAAAAGTTTAATTTAATGACGATGTGAATACAACAATTAAGTGCACATGATTGTATCATATACTAAAAAACGCCGCTAATTGTTTTGTGACGTTTAGTATCAAACGTCGAAGATGCAGTCGTCGCTGTAACTTTATGACGCTTTAAAACGTCGCTATATTAGTATAGGCGGCGTTTTTCGTTTTTTAAAACCCCGCTAAATGTGCTGCCTAACAGTACAATGACGTCACGCCACATTTAGCGACGTTTTAAAAATGCCGTGATAGATCTTTTCTATTTTAAAAATATAACAGTTGACATTATTCTATTGTGGCATTTTTAAACGCCATTATAGCTTCATTTGATTTTTTTTTTTTTGAAATTATGCTAATTCTATGAGATTTAACTAAAAAAAATAAAAGACAAAAAAAATATTAAATATATTGACTAAATTTAGGTACACATAATATTGAATCAATTCATGCTTTTTCAATATGCAAAAATATTTCAATTCCAAGATAAAATAAAGTTAAACTAGTGTCCAGTGGTAAGTTGAAAGTTATTACAAAACAGATCGGCACAAAAAATGCAATTCAAACTAATTACACATACAAGTACTATGAAAGCATCTACCAAGAAAAAAATTCCGGGGTTTTTCTATTGGCGCAGTCAAAGAAATGTCTGAAAGATCATTGAAAAAATAAAATGAGATTTGATGTGCACTCTTCAATTCAGTCATGAGCTGCCAAAACTGCTGTTGCAACTCTCTTCAATGATTTAGATGCCTTACGAATATCAGATTCAGAAAGTGGAATGTTGCAGGGAATAAAAGTTACATCAGAATTATATATGAAAGGTGAAATCAACACAATCTACTACTTACCAGATAACAGTAGTATAAATTCATAGTATTAAGTACCAAATAATTATTTAAAAGAAAACCAATTCACTCACGTAATTTGGGAAGATAACCATATCAACATTCCCAGGCACCCCTGCTAACTGCACATAGAATAATATTAAGAACAAACACAATAACTTCTAACTGCACATAGAATGAAGAATATGCCTTCATAAAAAGCTGTCAAAATTTCGTAAGTACCAAAGCGAGCGCCAGCACCTAAAATCCTTCCCAACATTAACCACCCAAAACCACTGTACAAACCTACAATGTTCATTGAAGAGAATATTCATTTAACCAGCAGTAATAAACAAGAATCATAAATAACTTAAGCTCAACTGTAGCTGTTAACCTCATCTACATGACTCATTGCACTAATGGAAGCTCAAGCAAAACAATAAGTTAATCGAATTACCTGCATTTCCTAAGTTTTAACTCTATCAAGAACTGGAGTTGTAGTCTACTGTTTATTAGAAACTGACCCTACCTGTTATTTTCTCCACCGCAACAAATAAGCATCAATATTAGAAACAGATAGTCATATGCAAACAAACAGATGCAAACAAACAGTTCCAAAATCAACACCAACATGCATATGCACACACATATGAGCATACAAATGCAGACAGAGGTTGGTTTCAAACTTCGAACCTGTATAAGGACTTTGATAGTATCAAGAGGGTAAGTGAGGGCAGTGCCCAATCTGACTGAACCTGCAGCAGCAACTGCATGTGTAGCAAAAATCTGGTTCTTCATCAGTTCTTCCATCTGAAAGATTTGCACAAATGTCAAAAACAACTAGGCAGTCCACAACCTGAAACTGAAGTTCTGAAGAGTCTTTATATCAGATTCAAACAGTTTTTTGGAGATCCAATTTCTTCTATCTTCATATGGTTACAGAAAAGTACCCTCAAACCTCAATGCATACATTGAGCACTCAAAATATGTAAAGACAGAATAAAATATTAATCATAATTCTCAATGTGTGTGCATCCAACATGCTTCCAACTACATATGCTTAAAATTTAGCTCTATATGAATTTGCAATTACACAGTAAATATGAAGAGATACCGGCCCCTGACCAACTTTTATAGAAGAGAGAATATAGGAAATTACAGCTGTGCAAGTGAACCACAGTGCAAATAGATTTGGAGCTTAGATTCTATAGTTGGAATTTGGTGTAGTTTTCAACAGTTGGTAATCGCTGAAAACGAGAATCAAACTACCAATCATGTCAAAATGATGTGGCAACATCATGAACAGCCCGAAATAGATGATGCTAAATGGAGATGTTCAACAAAAACGTATAATAGACAATTTATAAATAAAAAATAAATCAATTATACCTGTGATATATCTCTAGTTTCAATCTAGTCGTGTAGTATCAATTTTACCAATTTCATCCATTAATTTATTAAATTGGGTCAATTTAGTCCAATTTATAACCTATATTAAGAAATTGGATAGATATCAAACAAAAAATGGCCCATTCAAAAGGGACTGGATCATTTCAAATTGGACATAAATCCCAATTCACTTTGAAAGCTGCTACAAGAGCTTCATACAAACTCATTTGCACAGTTTACACAGATTTATTTGAAGATCAAAAGATGTCTTGTTTCTGCAAACCCTTTAAAAAAACAAGATTAATTAGATTTTAAGGTAAGCATGGCAAAGACAAGATACATGAAACATAATCTTCAGAAAACCAGGAAGCAGAGCAAATGGACATTTAAAATAGATGGCCAACAGATACCCAAAAATAATCATCGCATAATGTCAAGGTTGCTCATCAATAAGTAGGGAGATTGAAAGAGCATTACCCATAATTTAGAATCAAACAGATGAAAACAAGAAGTGCTTTTAAAGCACGGTGAAAGAAGCTATTACTTGCAATTTAAAACAAACTTTGGTTAGGAAGATTAGAAAGCCAGCCATGCTCTTCAACCCATTCTCACTGCAACATGCATTATGTATATCTAAAATATGATGTTGAGATGAATAATTAGCATGACAAGAAATAAAACCACACACACAGAGGGAAAAAAATAACTCATTCGCAAGAACTTAACAGAGTACGGAAGAAAAAACTAGCTAGGATGGTTTACTCATGTACAGTCATAGCCCCGAAATGCACCAGCAGGGGAAGGAATTTGGAAAGGATGACAAGAAGGCAAAAAAGAAAATGGCCCAAGTGAAGCACATAGCTGTCATTACGAAGGGCAACTCTGGTTGATGGTGTGAGTTTTGTTATATCTATGCTCTTATCGATATCAACAACATATTTCCCTTCTGGATGAACCTGAAAAGTCAACAAAAAGATAATCAGTCAATTCATTTGCAGTTGCAGGTCACAAACTAACATGTGGAAAAACGAATTGCACAATTAAATAACAGGAATTATGGAACTCAGAGAAACTGCTGCTATATTCCCAACCCCCCAAGAAAAATAAAAGAGATGGAAAATCAAGCAATTCAGTAATGAACCTACCTCCAGAACTTATAGACAGCTAAAAAGGTACAGAATTTTAGACAATTTCTAAAGTGATTAAAGAATAGGAATATGATGGTAGCCAATTATAGTCCCATCGGAGGAAAAATGCCAACACATAGTGGTATTTATCTGATTTAATAGCATTAACATGCACAGGTGTTGATGGGCACTTAATTGCACAAGAAATTGTAGCTCAAATAGCAGTTGCCAAACAATAGTTACAAATCTTTTCAAATGTAATTTCATTGAACTGCTTTTAAGTTTTTAGATAAGATAACTAACTCATTATGCTGCAATATTTAAAAAATACCATAAAAACATTTTTATCATCATTTTAAAAATACAATTTAATAAAAAATTAGAATTGTGGATATGATCGCTTTCATCTAATCAAAATTAGAATAATGGATATGATCACAAACAGAAGTGTTGATAGCCTAATAATATCTTGTAAAGTTGTAACTACATAAAATCAATGTACAAACAAAACATTATATTACATGCTACAAAGACTAAAATATGCATAAGGATTTAGTTAATAAACTACTTTCCCATTTTGAGCTATCAATAGTGGTAAAACTGAATTTTGTTGACATTCTTTCACCATCACATTGAGCATCAAATGCCACAAAACAAATCTATTTTCATTCCATACTCATATACGAGCTAATATTTTAGGGTCCCTTTATAAAACCTTTCTTACCTAATTCATGAATTGGTTTTCTAATGTACTATCTCAAATGAAATATTAACTACACAATCAAGGTAACAGGCATGCCAAAAAAAATAGTAGTTGAGCTTAAGCCTCTCATTGACTAAGACATTGTGAAACTTCCTCAACCCAAAAATCAATCTTGTGCTGTGTATTGTAGAGCATGGTTTATACATTATTCTCTAGGCACCATTATTGAAGTAAAATCAGTCTAAAAAAGGACCATTGTTATTATACATCCACAAATCTCATCCACTAACAGAACTCAAGAGACCAATGCCTAAGCTGCTTGCTGCATTCATCCACTAACTATTCCTCAAAAAATTTATCCATTAGGCACAGATGCCATCACCAAATCAACACCATGCCTTTTCACACAACTCAACTAACATTTTTGCTACACTTCTAAATATGCACTTGGAGTCAAATATTGTGAAAACTGAGTTGTCAAGTAAAAATGTTACGACTCATTATCTCTAGAAGTAACCAACAATTCAACAGACACATATTGATGTATACAAATGTTATACATGCAGTAAAATTTGAAAGAGAGAGAGAGAGAGAGAGAGAGAGAGAGAGAGAGAGTACCGATTAAAGTTCAGAAACAAAGTAGACTATTCGCAGCCATTGGAGCTTGAGGATCAAGTAAGAATGCCTTAAAACATTGATTTCAGCAAATGAGGATCAAGTCAGAATGCCTCTCTCTGAATCTCTGCAAATGAGGATCAAGTAAGAATGCCTTCAAAACATTGATTTCATAGATCTAGAGAGAGAGAGAGAGAGAGAGAGAGAGAGAGAGAGACGGTGGAGCTCGCTACCTCGCTAGTGCAGATGACGGTGGCGAGGGAGCTTCGAAATCGCTCTGAATCTCGAAATCGATCGGAATCTTCGAAATCGCTCTGAATCTCGAAATCGATTTGAATCTTCGAAATCGCTCTGAATAGCCGATGGAGCTTGTGTTCTTTGAAGCTCTCTTCAAGAACAACCGATTGATCTTTCGAGAGATGAAGCTTCTTTCTAGAGTTATCTCCTCCGTCGTCTTCATCGCTGAGAGAGAGAGAGAGATGTGTGCATATAAGAGAGATGTGTGCGTATAAGAGAAAGAAAGAGTTTCAAAGAGGGGCGCGTGTATCTACCGCATTTGGAGGCGCTTTTAAACGCCTTCAATTAGAAAACGGTACCAATTTGGTTTAAAAAAATGCGGTGATTATAAAACGCCATTAAAAATTAGAAAATATGATGTTTAATAAAACGTCGTTAATTAAACGCCGTTAAATCTAAAGCCATATTTCTGAGATAGACAAAGTTAAATTTTAATTTTAATAAGGATCATGCTAATGACAACTTTTAGAACTGTAAATAAGAAGTAAGTAAAGACAATACTTATAATCCTAATACATTTTCTTGCATATTCTTTAATTTAAATTTTTTTTAATTATAAATTTCAATACACTTTTTAAGCGAGCGGATCCTCTAGAGTGATCTCCTAAAGTGGATAATCGGACGGCTCTGCTTAGTCCGCACCAAAACGATGTCGTTTTGGTGAGGATTTTCAAAAAAAAAAAAAAAACAGATTCGGGGATTTCAAAAGGGATTTCAAAATTCCTTTTGATATGTATACAGACGGCGAGAGGGCGAGAGTGCGAAGGAGTTCAAAGGAGTGTTTGGGGTTCAAAGGACGAACGGCGGCGAAGGCAGACGAAGCATGACGGAGGACGGAGGATGACGAACCACGACGGAGGACGGAGGATGAACGGGAATCTGAGGTAAACCTAAAATCGCAAAGTTAGGGTTGGATTTTGTTTGCTATTTTTGTTTGCTATTTGGTGTTAGGGTTTGGGATTTCAGCAAAATAAGGTAGATTTCAGCAAAATAAGGGTCTGTTGTTTGCTATTTGGTGTTAGGGTTTGGATTTTGTTTGCTATTTTGTTTCCTATGGTGGAGGTGCATTTTATATGACGGTAAGCTAAGTTTTCCTTGATTTTTGTAGTTAATTTTAATTTAAAATGATACTCCATTTTTTTTGGAAAAACTGAGACTAAGCGAGTTTGTTTTGTTGGAACACTTTATGGAAAAGCATACTTCTTTTTCCTCTGCTACATGACCTTAGAACAGTGCGTGTATAAATACATCAATGTTGAGTTAATTGTGTATTGAGATAACATTTAAACCTACACATGGACTTATTTACATATTGATTAACATGAAAGCCTATGTAGTAGAAGATAAGTATGTAGGTGGTTGTTCCTATCTCTGTTGTCTATTTAATCCAATGATTAACATTCTATAATTGTTTGTTATATATATTTAACCAGAGAACGCCCATGAAATTCCTAATGATGCAAAAAAAAAATTCTAGAAGGGTACAATGAGTCAGAAGTTCTCCAATACTAACAGCAAAAGATTCTAAAGAGTCTGAACAAGGATGCAATCCCCAAAAAAGTATTTTTTGTCAAACAATATATGGTTGAATGGCTATTTGTTTGCTATTTTTGTTTGCTATTTGGTGTTTGAATGACTACTTTCTGCTGTTGTGGTATGATCTTGTTCCTTCATTAGTTGATTTGTAACATATCGTTAACATATTGATAGTTAAGATTGGCTTTTTACTGAAACTTTCTTAAGAAGTGGAGTTTGGTTTCTCCATGGATAAGGTCTGAAGATGATATATGATTAGCATAGCTGGTTGTGCACATTACGACAAATCTACATGCGTAATTGTTATTGCCATTATATAGCATGGCATCTGAACTTAGTGGGAACCTTGAAAGCATCCCCATTCATATTTTGAGAAAGCAAGACTTACAGAATGGTATCCCTTTAATTTTCCAGCTATTGATCTACTTTTAGAAATGGAGGTTTCAACTATTCTCAAGGAGTAATAATTTCAACTAGAGCAAAAATCAACTTCAGTAAGTTGAGATTCCTTCTCTTATATGTATATTTCATCCTCTGAGACTAAGGGCTAGTATGCTCTCTAGACAGGATCTCCGTAGCATTGGATTCTTTAATGTGATTATATTATGCTTCAAATTGTATGATCCTGTTCCTTCTTTAATGCTGTTTGATGTGATTATATTATGCTTCAAATTGTATATGTCGATATGTAATGAGTTGATTAACTGAGTCCTTGAGTAGCAACTCAATGAGATTACTATACATTAAACAGTGTGCAATAAAGGGACCAAAACTAAGTAACCAGTGTGAAAAAAGTATACCAAAACAAGTAATCACAAGAAGAGGAATAGGCGCTAGAAAATTCAAGTAGAATGTCTAAGTTTTGACATTTCTGAATTCTTGATAAATAAATCAGCAACCTTTAATTCTTGAGAAAAAAAATATGTTTTGATTTTTTATGCAGACAAATCAGCAGCCTTTAATTCTTGACATCTCAGAAATATGTTGGTATTTTTTATGCAGAAAAAAAAAATGGCTTCATCTTCTATTGATAATACGAACTTAAGATTCAAGCCAAGGTTTTGTAATTGTGGAAGAATAGCTTCTGTGCGTACTGTACAAACCAATGCGAATGGAAATCAAGGACGTGTCTATTTTGTTTGCCCAAAAAAATATGTAAGTACCTGTTATATAAATGAATCTGTTACTTTTTACAAATTTCATTTGTCCTTTATTGATTAACTGATTCTTGTCCATTATAGACTACGAACGACCACTGCAATTACTTCAAGTGGTTCGCAGATGACGACGACGACGACAACATTACCTCATCAATCCGTGCCAATGCTGGACCTCCGACAGATTCAAGAACAGAAGAAATGAATGATCTAAAGAGAAGGGTTGGTGAACATGATAGAAGGCTTCAAAGGATTGAGAAGATTTTCAAGGCAATGACTTATGTCATTGTATTTTGTGTATTTTTGTACTTTATCATGTAAATGACTCAGTTCTTAGGTTTTGGAATTTTTTTTTGGTGCTTAAAAATCTGATGGTTTGCAAAAACAAGTGTGTAACATGTTTGATTGAGATGAAATGTTGAATGAACAGTTTGTGAAATCTATTACTTCAGGTTGAATGTTGTATAACAGGTTTCTGAAATGTTGTATAATGTTGAATGTTGAAATGTTGAATAATGTTGAAATGTTGAATGTTGTATAACAGGTTTCTAAAATGTTGAATAATGTTGAAATGTTGAAATGTTGAAAATGTTGTATAACAGGTTTCTGAAATCTATTGAAAATGTTGAAATGTTGAATGTTGTATAACAGGTTGCTGTATTATATGAAATGTTCAATGTTGTATAACAGGTTTCTTAAATTCAGGTTGTTCATTGAAGTACCTTTCTCACAAAAGTGGTCAACACCTTTGTTGAAATGTTGAATGTTGTATAATATCAAGGATTGGCAAACATATATCATGATGAAACATGGCAAAAAAATCAGGATTTCAACTCTACTTCAGCAAATTTGCAACAGTTTAACTGTATTTCAAGGATTGGAAAACAATGACACAGAGCTACACCAAATTAATACCCACTACATTAATGGAATAAAATCTTAGAGCCTGAGATTAGTTTAAACATGAGTGTAAATGGAAGAAATGTTAAACAATATAGGGTTTCCAAAACAGTAAATGAAAACAAGCATGAAGCAAATAAAAGAACAAGAAAAAAGAACCACCAACCGTAGTAGATAAACAAACAACTTTATATATAATTCTGGAACATATATGTATAAACAACATACAAATATATAACACAATGGATGTTTTCCATCCATCTCATATAATTAAAGCAGACTCTAAAAGGAGCTGCTACTTACATGGCATGAATGTTATAAATAAATAGAGATACAAGTCCCACAATAGAAACAGGTTGAACAGAAATTTCAGCATTATTTCAGCATTATTCCAGCAACATTTCAGCATTATTCAACTACAAATTCAGCAGCATAACTTCAGCAGCATTAGTCAGGCATAAATTCAGCATTTCAGCATTATTCAGCATAAATTTAGCATTTCAACATTGTTGCAACATTATTCACCATAAATTCAGCATTATTCAGAATTTCAGCATAAATTCAGCATTATTCAGCAACATTTCAACATGTCAGCATTTCAAAATTTCAGCAAATAACTTCAGCAACATTTCATCAACTGTTCAGCAACATTTTAGCATTATTCAAGCAACATTTGAACAGAAATTTCAGCAAAATTTAAGCAACAATTGAACCCAAATTTCAGCAACATTTCAGGGATTGTATCACCAAATTTTTAGCAACAGTTTAATGAAAGGTTTTGAATATTACATATCCAACAAAAAATTCACAAAAATTCCCAAAACAAAATAACGCTAAGATGTTGGCGTGTGATCCACATCCCCATGCCCACGGCCACGACCATATAGTACCTACAAAAAAATAAAATAATATTACATCAAAGGAATCATAAAATAAAATGAAACTTTAAATGAATGAATGACAAAATAAAAGAGGAAAGGTGAAAAATAAATTACTTCACTACATGCGGGACTATTTGAAGCTTGCGAGTGATAACTACTTGCATTGTTAAGCAATGCTTGATAGGTTCCATGGACAGAATACATCGATGGCATTGAAAAATGCATATTGTGATGAAGAAAATTTGGCTGCAACAATAACAAACACATATCAATTTAAAAATGATAATAGTCACCTATAAATCCCTACTAAAACTTTTTTAAACCAACTTACATCATAGGCGGGATACATAAATTGAGACGAAGAAGCTCTAACTTGAGGAACACTCGGCGACGAATGGATGAAGTTGAGGAGCACTTTGAAAATAAAGGAGCCGACTCAGGAAATAAGGGAGGTGCTTTAGGAGCACTTGCCGAAAATAACGGGGGAGTTTGAGGAGTAACATGGAAGTTTGAGAAGCATCATGTGAACTTGTTTTATTTTTCTTTGCCAACGCAAGCTCCAAACCACCTTTTGTCCGCCTTCGTCCCTTGCTAGTGCACTCTTTTCTCTTGAGTCCTTTTGCTTGGACTACATTTTTATCCGCTACACCATCCATTTCAAAGCTTTCGGGGCATGTGTTGGGGGGGCTTTCTTGTTGAATAGTATCTGAACAAGGCATATTGAATTTTGCGCTTAACATGGTTTCAATGTCTGCAATTAATTCATCTGCTTTCTCGACCGTCAAATTATATGTTTCCTCACTTTCAGAAGCTCTACACGCTACTGATCTGAATATTGCCATCAATGACCTATAACGTGAAGTTTGATGCAATCTTACATCAACCTGAATATCATGCCCACACCTATCTTTCATATTTTCAGATCTTGCTTTTTTAGTCCATCTCTTCAGAATATATTGTGAAGGAATCTCTTTCAATTTGAGTCTTTCTCTAAGGATCTTCAAACAATGACTACACAAAAATGCCCTTCATTTCAAACTTCCTACAATTGCAAGTGACCGAATCATCACACTCCTGCCTCACCTTCCTCACCTTTATACCATCACTATCAAGAACCGAATAAACGGTACTCTCACCATCATTTTCAATTTCTTCAATGTTGACTTAAGGGACTTGACATACTCATCCTGAAATTCTTCAAAAATTTTATTTGTGTAAACATCTGCAGCTTGCTCCATAATCTTCACTTTAATATTCACCCTTGGCAACTTTTGGCATAGAGCATATTCGGCTTGTAACTCTTTGTATCTTTTCTCAGACAGAACTCGATCAAAATGCATGAAAAATTGCATTAAGTTATGATCAGACTGAATGAAATCCTTCAAGAAAGCATTAAAGGATTCACTAAGTTGGGTGCTACTCATGCCCGCACCCCATGCATTTCTAACATATGGCCAACCCCATTTTTCCTTGACCCCAAATGTTAACTTCAACCAATGATTATCTCTTACTTCATACTTGTCAAGCATTTCCTCCCATTTTAACATAAACTCTTCCTCATCCTCAATGTCGTACATAAACGTGTATAAAACACTCTTCATCCCCTTATCCTTCATCGCCTTATCCTTGAAGATAGAATTTGCATGCCTTAATGTATTTTGCATCAAATGCCAAGTGCAAAGGCGGTGGGTTGTGTTAGGCATGACAATAGGTATGGCCTTAGCCATTGCAGCATCTTGATCCGTAAAATTTGTTTTTGGAGCCTTACTTGACATTGCCTCCAAGAATCTTCTAAAAAGCCATACAAAAGAATCGGCGGTCTCATCATACATCAAAGCTGCACCAAATATCACAGTTTCCCTATGATGGTTAAATCCAACAAAAGACGCAAATGGTCTATGTGCACTATTTAACTTGTAAGTAGTGTCGAAAGTCACAACATCACCAAATTGCCCATAATCCATGATCATCTGAGCATCGGCCCAAAATATGTTTGTAATCTGCTCCTCGTTATCTAATTGGACCGAGTAAAAAAAAGATGGATTCTCTAATGATTTGTCACGAAAATATTGCAAAATGCTACCTGCCTCCCCATATGCTAAACTGTTTTGCCTCTTCGTTCTCAAATAATTTTTTTGGTCCAGTTTTGTGAACCCAAGCGACTCCCTTCCACCAACTTCATTACCCATGAGCTCAAATGCAGCATTAAGACGGATTCCAGATTTTTCAGCTAAATCTATTTCGGTTGCTTGTGATGCAGATATCTTCATTTGGGATGGTAACATATGCGTACATTCTGTTGGTACAAAGATATGATTATGTTGTTCAACAAAATCACTAACAAAAAATTTCTGCATATTCCTATCCCACTTAATGACAAGTCGGGCTTGACAACCAGTCCTCACTTCCTGCCTAGGATTTTTTGTTAATGGATCTCGCTTGTCGACATCCCTCCTTATTACAAACAAATTGCCTTGAAGTGATTTGCCCATCTTTGCTCTTGTTTACATAACCCCTTCTAATACTAAAGCCCAACCTTCCTCCATAAGTATTATAGAAATCATATGCTTCTTGTTCTGTATCAAATGTCATACGAACTCTAGGCTTCCAATCACACTCACCCCCGTCATTCTCATGATTGTTAGGTTCCATATCAATGTGCCAAGTCACTTAAAAAATAAAGAAGTGCTCAATATTAGCATAAAAACTGTATACAAACTGAATAAGATAATCAACGAATAACAAATGTACCACCTGAATATATATAAAGAAACAAGGAACATTATTGATCAGGAAATGGCTTAGAAAATGCAATTAAAAGTGCATGGAAACAAAAATGAGAGAGGGCATGTCTCCTGTTATTCATTTTTATTGTTGATTGGATTACACAGTTCAAAGAGAACTGTCTCTGCAACATACTGAACAAACTGAAATGTAGAACTCCACAATAATAATAGACATCAAAACATAACTATGATAGTGGCAATTAAGATAAGTAAGTTATGTAAATTTTAGATAAGTTATCTAGTTGTGCCACCAGAATAGAGCCTCCCTCTCATTGCTTCTTAGTTATCAAACAAGGAACTGTAAAAGAAAAATTAGGGTATGAAATAATTATTTTTTAAGCAAGTATTTTTCAAAATAATTTGAAGCATCCAATTCCAACCAGATTGTTCTGTACTGGAAAATGATAACTCCATCCATACATGTACGCACACACACATTAGAATCAACCAGATACCTACTTCCAGTAAACATACTAATGTGACACCGTAAATGATAAGCACAAAATGATACTTCAATTAATTCAATAATAATGAAACAAAAAGAGAATCGAATTCAAATATATATATATATATCTAAACTATTGTTCTAAATATATAATTAAAAATATGTTACCTAAATTTAATTAAAAATATCTAAATATGTGTCAATTAAAAATATGTTACCATCTTATTGCTCTAGTGATTTCTGAACTCAAACATGGAATTGATTGCTAAATTTACAGACATGAATTCTAGCCTAAGAGAAACTTCGATTCAGACACAAACCCACAGTGATTTCTGAACTCAAACATGGAATTGATTGTTAAATTTACAGACATGAATTCTAGCCTAAGAGAAACTTCGATTCAGATTCAGAAACTTCGATTTAGAAGAGACCAAAAAAAAAAACAAAATCGAACTTAAAACATATATTTAAACATTGTATGTAAGAACTATACCTATATATTGTTTCAATCGGTTGGAGCAGAGCAGGGGCGACGGCCACGGCGGCTGCAGGACAGTGGCGACGGCACGACGCCGGCGACAGCGGGGCGACGGGGATGCAGGTATCGGCCTCTCTAACTCTTCTTCGCTCTCTCGTTTCGCTTCTTCCCGCCGCCTGTATAGTTCTTCATATGGGGGGAAGTTTGAAATCCCCGAATCTCTTGTTTTTTTTTTTTTTTTTTTGAAAATCCTCACCAAAACGACGTCGTTTTGGTGAGGACTAAGCAAAGCTGTATGATTATCCACTTTAGGAGATCACTCTAGAGGATTACTCTAGAGGATCCGCTCGCACTTTTTAAATATATCAATACACTTTTTAACACACATATTAAGGCTAATCACAGCATGAAGGATGTCTTTAGCATTTTCCATTTAATAATGCTACATACTTTGAAATTTCACCACAACTGTTGTTCATGGATAAAAAAAACTCCTCCAATAAATTTGCAAGAGATGGACGAATCTCACACCTTAGTGGATTTATTGAGAAATCAATCAACGTCAAGCGCAAACATTTTCCAAGAGATCATGAAATGCTCCCACTAAGTTTGTTTTTCCCAAGTATCAAATATTTGAGATTATTTAGTAAACTTAGTTCACTTGGAATCTTACCAATAAGAGAATTTATTGAGAAATCAAACCTTGTCAAGCTCGAGCAGTTTCCAAGAGATCTTGGAATGCTCCTGTTAAGATTATTTCGCCTATGATACAAAAATTGGAGATTATTCAACAAGCTTAGTTGACCTGAAATTTCACCCATTAGAGAATTTGATGAGAATTCAATCATGATCAAGCATGAGCAGTTTCCAAGCGATCTTGGAATGCTCCCATTAAGATTATTTCGATTGAGATACAAAAATTGGAAATTTTTCAACAAGCTTAGTTCACTTGGAATCTCACCTGTCAGATAATTTGATAAGAAATCAATCAATGTCAAGCCTGAAGAGTTTCCAATAGATCTTGGAATACTTCCACTAAGATTGTTTTCCCAAAGAGACAAACTTTTGGGATTTCCAAGAAATCCTGGAATGTTCCCACTAAGATTGTTTCACACAAAATACAAAAATTTGAGGTTGCTTAGCAAACTTAGTTCAATTGGAATCTCACCCATTAGAGAATTTGATGAGAATTCAATCATGGTCAAGCCTGAGCAGTTTCCAAGAGATCTTGGAATGCTTCCACTAAGATTGTTTTGCCGAAGATACAAAAATTGGAGATTTTTCAGCAAGCTTAGTTCACTTGAAATCTCACCTGCCAAAAAATTTGATGAGAAATCAATCAATGACAAGCTTGAGCAGTTTCCAAGAGATCTTGGAATGCTCCCACTTAAGATTGTTTTGCCCAAGATACAAAAGTTGGAGATTTTTCAGCAAGCTTAATTCACTTGGAATCTCACCTGTCAGAAAATTTGATGAGAAACCAATCAACGACAAGCTTGAGCAGTTTCCAAGAGATCTTGGAATCTCACCTGTGAGATTCGCGGAGTATACTGAAACAGCTCTCCAATATTGTACGGAATCTTCCCTGAATCCCAGTCTCTGCAAGACCAAGAAAAACTAGTTGTTTGCATTGTGATATCTGCATTGGGGTCTCTCCTCAGATTCCCGGGTTTCCACCAGCTTGAAAGCTTTCTAGAGCCCGTAACTGCCCTATTTCAAGTGGAATTCTTCCAGAGAGCTGGTTACAAAACAGTAGAAGCTGTTGTAGCTTTGAGCAATTTCCGATTCAGTTGGAATTCCATCTTGCAAGGAATTAGAACCTAGTGATAGTAACTGCAGTTGGGATAATTTTCCGATTTCTGGTGGTATTCTTCCTGTCAGAGCATTGTAACTGAGATCCAAACTGACCAGTGATGACATGTTTCCAATCGAACATGGAATTTCTCCGATGAGGTTGCAATAAGAAAGGACAAGGGTGGTAAGGAAGTTGAAGGAGACGAACTGAATAGGGAAGGTTGTGCAAAGGTCGATAGAGCTAATACTGATTTCTGAAACAAACCCATCACAGTTACATTTGATGTAGTCCCATTGACATGGGTTCCTTTGGGTTGCGTTCCACGAAGCAAAGAAAGTGGCAGAATGAGAAGAATTGAAAGTAGAAAGCCATGAGAGTAAAGAGAGGCCCTCTTGGTTCAAAGCAGAGATGGCTAGTATGTTGAGGAACAAGACAAATATCATGGTGGCATTGCCTGACATGATTGAACAAAACCTGAATTCAATACTCTGAACCTCAAAAAACTATCTACTTTTTTATTTTTATTTTTTTCAAAAGAGAATTGTGTTTGTTGTTCAATCATGGACAATCCTCTACTTATTATATAGACTTCTTAGGTCTTTACCTCCTTGCTAGCTGTTCTACAAGACTACAACCCAATCAAGGGGGGTCCTCGGACCACCAAAAATTAAATGATAAATTACAAACACATCTCCTAAAATTTAATTAAATAGGGGTTGCTCCCTGAAATTATGAAAATTACACATCTCATTTCTTCAAATTTCTAATTGTATAACAAATAACTCTTTTTATTAATAAATTATCAAGTCAATTACTAATTTTTAATGATATTAAAAATATATTTCAATAAATTATCAAGTAATTTTATTATTGTATGTGAGAGTAGATAGAAATTTTACTTTCTCTCTTAATTATGTTAAATAAAAAATTTAGATAAGGAAATATTTGTAATTTTAAAAACCACAGCGGCCAATCGGTATTTAAGTAAATTTTAGGGGATGTATTGGTAATTTATCCAAAATTTAAAATTATAAAGAAAACTAGAAACTCATTTTGAATGGGTGAATTTCAAATGATGGAATTTGAGATTGAATCTATGAAGATTAGTTTTTGAATAAAAGTATGATTCATGTATGCTGTTTTTAAGGGGTTCGGATTTTTTCAAGTTGGCCATTTCAATTTGAAAAAGCGTATAGGTTTGGTTGGTTCATTTTAATTTGGAGTCGACATTGATAATTCGAACCGTTCATTTGTAATATATATTTGGTATAATATTCATACAAAAAATTAAGAAACAATAATAATAATTATAAAATAAATAAATAAATAAAGCAGCAGCAGCAGCAGCGAAACAAACAGACCATGAATATTATGTTCGTATTCTCCAAGGGCAACTAGTCACTCCCAGGCTACGAGCGTTGTGGCAACTCTTCACTCCAATTTGTGTATATTTCAATATTCTGATTGTATCATATTGTATTTACATTAAATGGGTATTATTTTTGGATTTGCATCTATTACATTAATCCTCTCTTGCTGGAAGAGGTGTGACTGGTTCTCTTATTATGGAAGCAAACACATCAGAAACTCAACATAGTTCAAGGGAAAAGTTGCAAATAATTGAAGAGAACAATTGGAAAATGGACTATCTAATTTTTTGTGCGAATAATATATACAAAAAAATTTATAAAATAAATAATTTAAATTATTAAAATGGGATCTGTAATGAGCTCTATAGATCCAAACAATACCCTCCAATCATATCATGAATTGGAGGTAGCCAAGTCCTTGGAAAAATTGACAACACCAATTGAAGAAAATCAACTAAAATTGAAAAGTAAAAATTTGTTAGCACATTCAAATAAGTAAAATAACATAAAACTAATTATAATAATGAACAAGTCTAAAAAGTCTATTGGAGTGAATAAAATAGCATGAAATAGTTATAATAACTAACAAGCCTCTTATAATAACTATCTGGCACTATAAAAAATTAAGGTTTTCGAGACCAAAATTTAAAGACAAAATTATTTTTTAGGGACTAAATATTTTTGTTATGAAAAGTGTCGTTATAATATTTTTTGTAACGAAAATTAGACATTAGTGATAAATTATTATCTTTTTGGATCATTTTGAAACTAAATTATTTTGTTCCTAAAAATTTATCTATTAGTGACATTTTTAAAATTTTGTCGCTAAAAGCCTTATTTTTTTACTTTTCGGGACGACCTTTTAGTGACTATCCTCACGACAAGAGAAATTAGTCTCTAAATGTCTTTTGCAACAAAATTTTCCCGAGAGCAAAACATTTAGTCTCTAAAATTCTTATATGTTGTAGTGTGGGTCGTTTGCGTATCTTCTTCTTCTGTTTTGGGAGATTTTGAATATGGAATTGGGTTTTAGGGGGAGATGGTAGAGGTTGAATGACCTGAGAGGATGGAGAATAGAAGAAGAAAGAAGAGGAAAAAGAAGCGGTGGGTTCGTGGCAGCGGAGTATGGGCAAGGGTGGGGGCGACTCTGCCCGGCTTGGGGGTGCAGAGAGGATGGTCACCGGAGGGTAGTTGGCGGCAACTCCTCCCTTTTGACTTATTTATTATTTTTTTTATATCAATTATTATCATGCATCACAAAGCATCCGAACTCTTAAGTTTGAATTTAGCATTAAAATATTATGTTTGGAAAAAATACACAAAGAAGTCTTTTAGTATTGGAGTGTTACGTTTAGGAAAAATACAGTAAGACATTAGAGTGTTGCGTTTGGAAAAAGTACATAAATGAATCTTTTAGTGTTAGAGTGTTACGTTTGAGAAAAATATACTAAAAAGCTTTTTAAGGTGTTACATTAGAGTTTTATGTTAGAGTTTTTTAGTGTATTATGTTGAAAGAGTGTTATGTTTGGAAAAATTACACTAAGAAGTTTTTTAGTCTATTACGTTGGAGTGTTACGTTTGAGTGTCATATTAGAGTGACAGAAATGTGATCCAAAAATTTGATCCAACTAATCTAAAATGATGTCTCCTAATGAAAAAGGATAAAAACGTCTATCAAACCATATCAAAATTTAAAATAGAATCTCATGATAAACTTATTAAAACAAGCAAAACTTATCAATATATTAAAAAAAAAGAGAAATTTATTGGAAAGTCTTATTTTGGGAACTTCTGTGCCATTTGGTCTCACGTTTTAAATGGTTGATTGAGGAGTCTTTATTTGGTGTACTATGTAACCAGTAAGTCCTTTTGCAAACATGGATGAGTATTGGTTAGACAGATATACCCTCACTAGTTAATTGGGGAAGTTTGCTTTTTTTGTTTTGGAATGTGTGATAGGTATGAAGTGATACTCCAATGTGATATGTATTAATGTGACACTCCAACGATGGGATACTCCAAAAAAATTAAAAACTCCTTAGTGTACGTTTCCCAAATGTGACAACGTGACAAGTATGATGTGACACTCCAAAATTTTTACTCATCCTTAGTGTACTTTTTTCAAATGTGACAACGTGGTAGGTATAATGTGGCACTCCAAAAAAAATATAACTTCTTAGTATATTTTTTTCAAATATGACAACGCGACGGGTATGTTGTAACATTCTAAAAAAATTAAAAATTCCTTAATGTACTTTTTCTAAATGTAACATGTGACACTCCAACATGGCGGACCCAATTTGATTGAATTACTACGTGTCTTCACCTCATGCTTCAAAAAATAATTAGGAAGGAATTCACGTCCCACACTACGCATGTTAAAAACAACCAAACCTTAAAAAGCTACTAGTGCGCTTTTCGAACAACGTGACACACAAACACTCCACCACATTTCCCATACATAAATGCGGCAGGTATGATGTGACGCTCCAAAATTTTTACTCATCCTTGGTATACTTTTTCCAAATGTGACAACGTAGTAGGTATGATGTGACACTCCAAAAAAAATAAAAACTCCTTAATATATTTTTTTCAAATGTAACAATGTGATGGGTATGTTTTAACACTATAAAAAAAATTAAAAACTCCCTAGTGTACTTTTCCTAAACGTGACATGTAACATTCCAACGTGGCAGACCCAATTTGATTGAATTACTGCGTGTCTTCACGTCACACGCCAAAAAACAATTCGTAAGGAATTCACGTCTCACACTGTGTATGTTAAAAACAACCAAACTTTAAAAAGCTACTAATGCGATTTTTGAACAACGTAACGCACAAACACCCCACCACCTTCCCCATACATAACGACATCACATGTCCCCCAATTGTACTAACAATGGCAAAATAGTCAACAAATAATTTAAGGGATCACTCAGTTACTAAAAAAATATTTAGGACCTTATGGATTACAAGTTTACAAAACGAGATTTACTGGTTAATTAACGGATTGAAATAACTTGTTCTATATGAAATTTTCTCATAATATTTCCTTATTCTTTGTTGCTGGCGTGTTTTGTGTAGTAAAGAGGGAACGTGGGTTCAAGGCAACGTAGCTAAAGCAAGGACGTGTGTCGTGGCATAATTGTAGAGAAGTTGGCAACATGGGTCTTCTCATGGCCCATGAACAAGAATTGTGGCAGGTGCTTCAAACCAAAACTAATTAAACATGGAACAACAAAAAGAGGCAAAGAAGATGAAGGCAAAGGATCATCAACCAAATCCAATACGACTCACACATAGTGATTAATAGGAGTAGCATCTATCTCGGAATAGTAACTTAATATTTTAAACGCATATGAGTGATAGTTTGTTATCAATTCCACGTTAATCAGTGTATTTTTTAGTTCTTTTATTTTGTTTAAGTTCATAAAACTTGTAATGAGTGATAATTAATTTTGATTAATACAAATTCATTTTTTTTTTCTCTCTCATATTCTTTTTTATTAATTACTTCTAAAAAAGTCTTTAACCTATTTAAGGTATATGTGGGGACATATTTTTTGGATAGCAAACACGTGGCCAAGGTGACACCGAAGTGCCAGCCGAGGTGCCATGTGTCTTGGTCATGGCGCTGAGATGATCTCGGCTAGGCCGAGGTTATTTGCGGACATACCGGAATCTGAGATGAACGGATAAGGAACAAGAGTCCTAGAATGGGGGAGGACCTCAGTCTGGATAAATATAAAGTTCTTAGAGAGTTTATCTCTATCTATTGGAGAGTCTGGGATAAGCATTGAGCCAGAGTCCATTAAAGCTAGGCTTCTACAGGGATCAGGTCAGTGTTGGCTATAAAAGTAAGGCACCCTCATGGGTCTAAAGTACGCTTTTGGTATTCTTGCATTATGAGTTAAGCACAATTGGTTGTCTTTGAGAGATATTGATTACTGACTTGATCCTCAGAGTGCCCCCGGGTGGAAGAACCACCGCGGTATTCTCATCTTTCTATTACAGGTCGTTCGGGCACAATCTATTTTACCGGTGTTCTCTAACTGAGTACTTGGTTGGCAGTGTGGTCAGAAAATAGCACACATAATTTGGCGCCGTTTGTGGGAAAGAAAGAAGAGTAGATGGCCAATGACGGACAGAAAGAGAAGACTGGGGATGGCATCCCTACTAGAACCGGTAAACACTTTGATCCTAACAAAGAGAAGGACAATTGCAATGAAGAAACTCGGGACCAGAACCCTCGAGAGAAGGACGTCGGCTAGGAAGGGGATGTACCAAAGAAGGCAGATCGAGGCGGGTATTATAATGAGAATGACTTCCAGATATGGAAAGATAGATGCCTGCGAAAGGACGGAGAGATGAAGGAAATGGCGAATAAATTGGCAGACCTGCAATCAGTCGTCAATTTCATGATGTAGAACAACGTTATGCAGCCACCGTTCCCGTTACAAGATACGCCGATTCCAGCGGCCAAGAACAATGCCCAGAAAGGGAAGCAGAAAACAATCCCTGCCGTCCCCCAGTACACCAGGACCAAGGAACACTCTCATCGACCTTCAAGGGAGGTCGGGCGAGGATAGTCAATGAAGGGAGATTCTTAGAGGACGCATCGTACCAAAGAAGTTGACCCCAAAGAACATCAGCATGTTCAAGGGAAGAAACTTTGTTTTGACGCAACAAACGGAGAGAGGTCCAAGAGGACCCATAACGACACCAGGAGTAGCGCGCTAAAGAGGCTAAAATCCATAGATAGCCGAGCTCCTGGACGGACCAAGGAGGATCTGAGGGATTACCTCCAGAGGAAGCGACAAGATGCCGAGGTAACATCACCAGTCAAGCCGAAAATGCCGTTCTCGGTTCAATCGGACAAGTTGCCGAGGTAACATCACCGGTCAAGGCCCCGAAAAGGTTCCACATACCGAGGTTCTAGATATATGATAGTAAGTCTGACCCTAATTTTCACATCAGCTTGTACTTGAACTCAATGCCACTGTACACCGGGAACGAGCCGTTGCACTGCAAGGTGTTCCCCTCATCCTTTGGGGAAATCGCATCATATTGGTTTCACAAGTTGTTGAAAGGAACTATGAAAAGCTGGGAAGGCCTGGCCGAGATGTTCGTGGCCAGGTTTGTGACAAACAAACTACAGCCGTTGAGGGTGGACTCCCTGATGACTTTGAGGATAGGCAAGGATGAAAGCCTCAGGGCTTATGCCAAGAGGTATTATGAGCTATTCAACCGGATACCAGGATGCAACCAAGAGGTGGCGGTAGTGTCTTTTAAAAATGGCCTGAAAGATGATTGTCTGCTTCGAAAATCACTAGCAAAGACACTACCAAAAAGTATAGAGGAAGTTATGGCCAGGATAGAAAAGTATGCCAGGGCCGAGGAGGACACGCCGGGAACAAAGACGTCAAAACAAGAGAAGAGAAATGACTCACCGAAGCAAGGCCGAGGTAATGGTGGATACAACAAGTAAGAGACAGGACTAAGGGCTACACAGACAGTCACAACCGTATTTCGAATTCCGATTTACAAAGTCCTGGAAAGAATCTGAAATCAGCCTTATTAAAGAGCACCAGAGAAGCTTCCTGGTGAGTTTGTGGGAAGAAGTCTGGGAAAACACTGTGCCTACCACAACGAGGATGGACATCTAACTCAAGGGTGCAGAGCCCTAAAGGCACACCTGGAAGACCTAGTAAGACAAGGTCATCTAAGGGACCTGGTAGATGAGACCAGGACAAAGGAAGAACAAGCGAGACTGCCTCAGGCACTGGCAGCACTACCTCCTCTAGCACCACAGCCGCAAGCAGGCGGACCTCGAGTGATCAATGTGATCCACTCAAAGGTCAATGAGAACGAGATACGTGGAGAAACTCAGAAGGTAAAACACTTGCAACATGTGTATCAGGTCTGACAGAAGAGACCTAGGGCAGACGAGTGCCAAGGACCAGTGGTGTCCTTTATTGAAGATGACCTAGAGATGGTGCAGCATCCACACAACAATGCCTTGGTAGTATCCCTCTAGATTGGAGAGTGCCAGGTAAAACAAATTCTGATCGACCAGGCAGCTCTTGTGACATCATGTATGTCAGGTGTTACAAGGAGCTTGGCCTTCACCAAGATGATCTGGAACAATCTAATGGTCCAATGGTCGGGTTCAATGGAACGCCGACGTGGCCCCTGGGAGCAGTAAGTTTGGAGGTGCAGGCTGGCACCAAGAAGGTAAAAACTGAGTTCACAATAATTGACACTCCTTCCCCTTACAATGCTATCCTGGGAAGGCCATGGCTGCATGCAATGGGGGTTGTTCCCTCAACATTGCACCAGCTGTTGCGATTCCCAACAGAGCATGGAATTGAGGAGGTCAAAGGGGATCAAGTGCAAGTAAAGAATTGCTCCATGGCAGCAATGAAATCCACTTGCAACATACGAGAAGCAGAAGCAGCAGAGATTGAAGATGAGGGCATGGAGGTCCTTGAGAACGTTGGCAAAGAACTAGCCGAGAAAAGTGAGGAAACCCTGAAGAAGATCTTGGTCCAGCAAGGGGATGAATAACGCTTCTTTCTTCTCGGCTCAGGCTTGGCTAAGGAGGAGGAAAAGGAATTAGAGGCGTTCTTGAGAGAAAACCTTGAGGTATTTGCCTGGACACCATACGAGATGCCTGGCATTGACCCCGAGGTCACTTGCCATAAACTGAATGTGGACAGGTCGGCCAAACCTGTCATCCAGCGAGCACGGAGGCCGACGTTGATGCATGTGGAGGCAGTAGAAGAGGAAGTGGATAAACTTCTAGAGGCCAGAGCCATTTGAGAGGTGAACTACCCGACATGGTTATCAAACACAGTTGTTGTGAAGAAAAAGAATAGGAAGTGGAGGGTCTGCGTGGACTTCACCAACCTGAACAAGGCTTGTCCCAAAGATAGTTTCCCATTACCCAAGATTGACTAATTGGTGGATGCCACTTCTGGGCATGAAAGGATGAGCTTCCTGGACGCTTACAGGGGGTACCATCAGATAGCCATGTACCTTCGGGATGAGAAGAAGACTGCATTTATCACCCCAAAAGGGCTGTATTGCTACAGAGTGATGCCTTTTGGGTTGAAAAATGCAGGAGCAACTTACCAGAGATTGGTAACTAAGATGTTCAAACATCTAATAGGAAAAACAGTGGAGGTTTACATTGATGACATGGTCGTGAAGACTAAGGAACCTGAAGATCATTTGGCCGACCTAAAAACAGTCTTTGACATCCTAAAGACATTTCGACTTTGACTCAATGCATCGAAGTGTGCATTTGGAGTTGGGTCAGGGAAATTCCTAGGATACTTGGTCACCAGAAAGGGCATTGAGGCAAGCCCAGATCAAATCAAGGCCATTCTGGAATTAGAGAGCCCAATGTCAGCAAAACAAGTATAGATGCTCACTAGAAGGGCTGCAGCCCTAAATAGATTCATAAGCAGAAGTTCTGATAAATGCAAACCTTTCTTCAGTTTAGTAAAGAAAGCCACAGACTTTCTATGGACAGAGGAGTGCGAAGTTGCCATGGCCGACTTAAAGAAATACTTGACCAAAACTTCGGTTCTCTCAAATCCAGTACCTGGAGAGGAGCTGTTCTTATACTTGGCGGTCTCAGAACATGCAATAAGTGCAGTAATAATCAAGAAAGATAAGGGAGAACGGAGGGCAGTTTACTACGTGAGTAAAACCCTAGCAGATGCAGAGACCAGGTATTTACCTTTGGAAAAGCTAACACTAGCTTTGGTAATGGCCTCCAAGAAGCTGAATCATTACTTTCAAGCCCACAAGATTGTGGTGTTAACTGAGCATCTTCTGAAGCCCCTGTTGCAGCAAGGAGATCTGATAGGCATGATAGCCAGATGGGCAGTGGTGTTAGGCCAATATGACCTGGAATTCAGACCTAGAACAGTAATCAAAGGCCAAGTTCACACCAGGCGCTATCATATATCAGGCTCTGTTGAGCCGAGGTACATAATGTCTAGGTGAACAAAGAGAAACCCAGCTGGGGACAACAGAACAAAGGAAAGAAGAGAAACTCAGGCCCCGCAGTATTTACGTCGGCGACTCCTTCCGCCTGTTCATTGACGGAAGTTCAAACCAACAAGGAGTGAGGGCCAGAGTAGTGCTAGTGTCGCCGGATGGACAGATGCTTGAACAATTCATTCATTTGGGGTTTAAGGCCTCAAACAACGAAGCAGAGTATGAAGCCCTGATCGCAGGGTTGAAATTGGCAGCAACAATGGAAGCCAATGAGGTAATGGTCTTTTATGACTCCCAACTTATCGTCAACCAGGCAACAGGCTAATACGCAGCTCGAGATGAAAGGATGGTGGCCTATGTAAAGGAAGTGGGCAAACTGATGGCATTGTTCCAAAATTGCCGACTACAGAGATGACAACAGCCATGCTGATGCCTTGGCCAACCTGGCTAGTGCAATGAAACCAGGAGAGGCAAGGACAATAATGGTTGACTACTTGTTAGGTCCAAGTGTAGAACCACTGAACACAAAGCATGAAGCAATGTGTGTGGAGATGGGACCGAGCTGGATGGATGCAATAATAGTATTCCTTAAAGAGGGAAAACTGCCAGATGATCATAAAGAAGCACACAAGATCAGACTGAAGTCGGCAAGATTCAGTCTAACAGCAGAAGGCATCTCTACAGAAGATCTTTTACTGGACCCCTTTTGAGGTTTGTGCATCTTTCACAAGTTAAAGACTTCTTGTATGAGATACATGAAGGAGTATGTGGAAGCCATACAGGGGGCAGGTCACTTGCTCATAGGGCCATTACTCAGGGATACTGGTGGCCCTATATGCAAAAAGATGTTGAAGCTTATGTCAGAAAGTGTGAGAAGTGTCAGAGGTTTGCACCTTTGATACACCAACCAGCAGCAGATTTAAACCCAGTATCCAGCCCTTGGCCATTTGCCCAATGGGGCATGGATCTTGTTGGACAGCTGCCTCAGACAACTGGACAAAGGAAGTTCCTGCTAGTGGCAACAGATTACTTTATCAAGTGGGTTGAAGTTGAACCCCTTACAAAGATTCGAGACATTGATGTAAAAAACTTCATATGAAAGAACATCATCACCAGGTTTGAAATCCCAATGGCAATAATAGCAGATAATGGTATGCAGTTTGACAACAAACTAATCAAGAGCTTCTATGCAAAGTATAAGATCAAGAATTACTGTTCCACCCCAAGTTTCCCTCAAAGCAATGGACAAGCAAAAGCATCCAACAAAGTTATCTTGGATGGGATTAAGAAGAGGCTGGAAGCAACAAAGGGAAAGTGGGTGGATGAGTTGGCCAATGTACTCTGGGCATATCGAACTACACCGAGAAGATCAATTAGGGAGTCCCCATTCGCCATGGCTTATGGCACAGAAGCAGTTATCCCACTAGAGGTCGGCATCCCAGGGATCAGAACCCAGGGAGTAGAGAATGAGACTAATGATGCATTTTTGGCCCGAGATCTGGACTTGTTGGAAGAAAAAAGAGAGAAAGCAGCAATTCAGCTGGGGGCATACCAGCAGCAGCTTGCCAAGGCTTACAATAAAAAGGTCAACCGACTAGAGTTTCAAGTTGGGGACCTCGTCTTGAGACAGGTCATCGGCAACAAGGAGGATCCTAGAGAGGACAAGCTTGGCCCAAACTGGAAGGGACCTTATAGAATCATCTCGGTCCTGGGCAATGGGGCATATCGGCTTGAAGATAGTGAAGGCAAAGAATTGCCAAGACCCTGGAATACTTGTAACCTGAAGTTCTTCTATCATTGAGATTTCATTTTGTTTCTTTCTTTAAAATCTTTTGTTATCAGCCGAAGTAATTAATAAAATTTAGCTGGATTCTTGATTTCAAACTTGTGTAAAACGATTGACCAGTCACTTGGCGATGTTTTTGATTGAAACATGACGAATAACTTAGACTTGTTATATGGTAGAGTTGAATTATACTTGCATATAATAGAGTTGAACTAAGTTGGCGATGTTTCTGATTGAAACATGCCGAATAACTTAGACTTATTATATGGCAGAGTTGAATTATACTTGCGTATAATAGAGTTGAACTAAGTTGGCGATGTTTCTGATTGAAACATGACGAATATTAGACTTATTATATGGCAGAGTTGAATTATACTTACATATAATAGAGTTGAACTAAGTTGAATTAACCTAGATTTGTTGTGTCGACAGAATGAAAACTTTGATTGACACTAAATACATATCAGTTAGATTAACAGAGACCGAGGTTGATAACCTTGGCCAATCTCTGCTTGAATCTGATCTCGGCGACAAGATCATAGGTACATACTTAATGTGAACATAAGTGAAACTTAAGTTCACATTAGGGGGCAGAGAGTTGAAGAATAATGCTTGGAAGTTGGAATTTACAAGCTAAAGTTGGTTTAACACTTGTTGAAATTTGAAGAAAAATTTACAAGTTGAAGTTAAGCCGAGGTCATGTTGAAAAAAAAAAAAAAAAAAAAAAATTGGTTTGACATTTGTTGAAATTTTAAGAAAAATTTACAAGTTGAAATTAAGTCGAAGTCATGTTGAAAGAAATTGGTTTAACACTTGTTGAAATTTTAAGGAACAATTTACAAGTTGAAGTTAAGCCAAGGTTATGTTGAAAGAAGTATCTACGTACTTACCATGTTGCCAAGACTTGGAGAATAGTGGAACACAGAAGCCTTGATAACTGAAAGTGAATTGGCAAGTTTTAGCTAAACACTTGTGAAAACTTTCTTACAATGTTTTATAAGTGATCAAGACATGGCCGAGATAAACATTCAGCAGGTATATTCGAAATATTTTTACCTCGAGGAAATTGCACAGTTAAGGTGTACTTTGAAGACATGCAAAATTATTCTAAGTATGGAATCATATGCAAGACAGTAAAGGAAAGACAAGCATTCAAACACTCAGTCAAAAAAAGAAGACTTGCATTAAGAGAAGAAAAAGGGCACTTCAGCCTACAAAGAGACTACTTGTTCAAGATTATAAAAGTGGCACATCGGCCAAATATGAAAATTGAAAACATTGTTCAGGAAATTACTAAGTACATAGAAAGAGTCAACAACAAGACTACTCGGCATCGGTGGCGGGCTGTGTCTCGGCCCCAGAAGACAACTGGGGAATCTCCTCGACAACCTTCTCAGCCTCGAGCTCGGTGTCGATCTCTCGTACAATCTGATCAATGCTCCTCTCGGCGATTGGCACCTCGGATGTTGTCTTCTGGGGGAGGCACCTTTTGAGACCTCGTCCTCATCATCCTGAGTCAAGTCTACTTGCTCATTCAGAGTTGGGGACTTGGCCCCAGCAAGATCTTTAGCAATGGCCACCTCGGCCTCTTCATCTTCGACTTCCTCTTCTTCTTCATTTTCTTCTTTTTCCCCAACCTTTGCCTCAGACTGGCTTGAAGTGGGTGTGTATGACACCACAAGTCAGCCTACATCCCTTAGAGGAAAGTCCTCGGGGACAGCCAACTCCTTCAGAGCGGCCATCCAACTAAGGTTGAAGCCCTTGTTGCATGCCTCTCTGACTTGTTTTTTGTAGTCCTTGCGGAAGTCGACTGCCGCCTCGGCGTATGCTTTCTTGTCCGCCGCTTTGATCTCGGTGTCCTTTGTGGCCGAGGCAGCAATGAGCTCGGCTTGGGCTTTGGCAGTTTTTTCTTTGGTCTTTTTCTTCTCGGCCTTGAGGACCTCATCAATAGCCACAGCAGCGCCCGCCCTTTCCTCGGTCTCATCTTGGGCTTGTTTGGCCACCTTAGCTTGATCTATCAATGTCTTCATCTTGGCCTCAGCCTTATTGACAGTCTTCAGCAAACCAACAGCCTCCTTGGACTTGTTGACCAACTCCTTCTTGATATCAAAGGCCTGCATCGCGAAGGAGTGGGCATACTGGATCGCCTAGAAAAAATGGACAGAACAAAAGTAAATAAAACTCTAAGTATGGTAAAACAGAGAATGAAAAGTACCAAGTGTTAGGGGTTTACTTGTACGGAGTGCTGCAACATCAGAGCGAAGTTTTCATATTCGCTGACCTCGGCATTGCGGTTGAGGTCTTTTGAAAGGAGCAAGGCAGTAGAGAGGGCAACGCCGGCTTCAATGTCAGTCGCCGACTCTGACTGGCTTCTCCTCAATGGTTATTGGAAGGGCCCAGGGGGCATCAGATTTCAGGGACCCTGAGGTTGTGGTGGACTCTGACCTCAGCTTGTTTGACCTGGTGGATTCGGAGGGAGCAGCCTCTGCGGGCCTTTTTTCGGCGGTAGAGGCACTTTTTTCTGCCTCGGCCATTTTTGAGATCGGTAAGGTATCCTCAGAATCGATCTGAGTTACCGTTGCCTTTGCTTGGGCCTTCTTTAGCCTTTTTGGCTTTGTCTTTGGCAGAGATTGCGATGGTGAAGATTGTACGGTGACGATGTTGGGGATGTCGGCTAGAAGGTCGTCTAGTACAGCCTTTTTACGACCCATCTCGTCGGCGGCTACGGCAACGGTGACCTTAGTGCCAAAATGGATCGCTGGAAGTGCAGTTGGGGGGTTGGCTGGATCGTAGGAGGACACCTCGGCACTTCGGCGTCTTCGGCTTCGAGTCCTGCCTGCCGGTGCGAACAATGGAGCTCGACGTCGAAGTTGGCTTTGAGGAGGTGAGATCAGTTATGAAGCAGAGGTTGATGGTTGCTCCACAGGACCAGATGTAGATCCTTGATCAGGCCTTAATGATTCAGCTTGAGGAGTTGTTGCTGAAGGAGGAGATTTGCTTTTTCTTGGGACGTCGGGAAGTATGGACTTGTAGGTTGGGATGTAGTTGAGCAATAGAGGTGCTTTCTGCTGGTTAACTGGCAAACCCAATAACCTCTTGAAATCCTTGCTGGGATAGAAGGATTTGTGGAAGTCTTTGGGTGGTTGAGGAAAAACTACAAAATAAAATAAAACAGAGGTTAGAGCAGACAAAAATATATTAAAGTAAGAAAGACTTGAAAGCAAGTAAAGGTGACACTTGGCTCTTACCATCTCCCTCTCTGAAAACTATTCGGCTAAGGGGATAGAGGTGAAGGTCATCATCTGGTGGGAACTCCCAATTGCCCGAGAGGATGAAGTAATCATCTCCAGCACCCTTGTTGGAGTCTGGGAGGTCGGCGACAAGTTTGTATTCCGTGGATCTCGGCTTAAGGTAATAGATATAGCCCTTTTCTGACTTCAGGCCGCACATGGTGTAACAGTATTGAAAGTCGGCAAGGGTAACCCTAGCATTCTCTTTTTTGGCTAAGGCAATTATACCATTGATAACTCGGTAAGAGTTAATGGCAAGCTACATTGGGTTCAGTTTGTAGTAGTGAAGGACTTCTAGAAAGAGGATGTCAAGAGGGAACCTAAGCCCACACTTAATGAAGGCTACTACTGGGAAGGGCATGAAGTTGTCTTTGGGTATGATGGAGTCTTCCTCCCCTGCCAACCTAAGATGGACATCGGCAGGAATGGTGAACTCCTGCCTGAAGTATTCTAGCTTAGTTGGGGTATCTACGCTCCACCTGAACATACCCATGACGTCGGCTAAGTGGGGAAGGTGTTGGATTTCAGATAAAAGTGGTTTGTTAAGGTGTAAAAGACCTCGACAAAACCTAAACGTATGTTGGAACAAGAGTTTTTTAGGATCTAAAGGGAATTTGTTTCAATTTTTCCTAAAATCTGTGAAGTTCTAAAACAAGTCCCAAACCTAAGGCTATGGAAACAAGAATTGAAGGCAAGAATCTGGAAAAGACAACAAGAAAACAGAAACAAAAACATGATTTAGACTCAAGAAGACAAACAAGAATTCGAGAACATTTTTTCAAAAAAAAATGCACAGATATACAAAGCCAAACACAGTGGCAGAATTCCAAATATTTGTGTTTGGTTTAGAATCTAGAAAGCAAAAATCAAGAACATCAAAAGTATGAACAACATGTGAAAGTGTGTATACCCAGAAACAGATGAAGCAAAACATGTTTAAGCATACGAAGGGTGAAATTTGAAACACAGACAAGGACAGGAGACTATGAATATATACATCATGACGAATAAGCAGAGGCAACAGAGTATGAAAAACTAAAGAGGGGGAAAATAGTAAACTCACCAAAGAAAATGAAACCGGAGTGAAATACACCGGAGTTAGACGATGGCAGCAAACAGAGAAGAGCAGTAAAAGCTTCGCCGGAGGAGATGAACGAAGTAGTTGCAGAGCTTGAGAGCTTGAGAGCTTGAAACAATTGAGGATTTGGGAGATTAGAAAGAGAGAACTTGAGCGAAGACGAAGATACGAAAGTGAAACGGCGAAGAGCGAGGGAAGTATTTTTTATCAAAACACGAAATGGCGGCAAATCGCAATTAGTGTGCCTAGGACGACATGCTTGTCAGACGGCACACGCAAGATCGATATGACTTAATGGCGCGTGTCAGGTACGGGTCAATGGGGAAGAGACGCGTGGCAAAAATGGTTGAGTCACTGTGCGTGACAGCTCATACGCGTATAAAAACTCTTGGAGTTCTTGATTTAATGAAGCAAAGACCTCGGCTATGGGGTTGATCTCGGCTAAAGAATTTGAAAAAACTTGGTACTTGGTTCTTGGTTCTTGGTTCTAAGGCACTAATGAAAACAGACTATAACTCTTGGGCATGTGGAGCCGCCTAATGATGACCTCGGTAACAAATGATAGAGAAAGTTTAGCCGACGCGCTATGGGTTCAAAGGGTATAGGTTCCATCACCTCAAGATGCCGAGGTAATAGAACCTAGGGGGCAGTTGTGGGGACATATTTTTTGGATAGCAACACGTGGCCAAGGTGGCACCAAAATGCCAGCCGAGGTGCCACGTGTCCTCGACTTGACGCCGAGGTAATCTTGGCTAGGCCAAGGTTAACTGCGGAGATAACGAAATCTGAGATGAGTGGATAAGGGACAAGAGTCCTAAAATGGGAGAGGACTTCAGCGTAGATAAGGATAAAGCTCTTAGAGAGTTTATCTTTATCTATTGGAGAGCCCAGGATAAGCATTGAGCCAGAGTCCATTGAAGCTAGGCTTCTACAGGGATCAGGTCAGTGTTGGTTAAAAAAGTAAGGCACCCTCGTGGGTCTAAGGTAGGCTTTTTGTATTCCTGGCTTGTGAGTTAAGCGTAATTGGTTATCTTTGAGAGATATTGATTACTAACTTGATCGTTGGAGTGCCCCCAGGTGGACGAACCACCGTCGGAGTCTTATCTTTCTGTTATAGGTCATTCGGGTGCAATCTGTTATGCCGGTGTTCTCCAGCTGAGTACTTAGTTGGCAGTGTGGTCAGAAAACAGCACACACAATTTGGTGCCGTCTGTGGGAAAGAAAGGAGAATAGATGGCCAACCACGGACATGAAGAAAAGACTGGGGATGACATCCCTACTGAAAGTGGTAAACACTTTGATCCTAACAAAGAGGAAGACAATTGTAATGAAGAAACTCGAGACCAGAACCCCAGAGAGAAGGACGTCAACCAGGAAGGGACGTACCAAAGAAGGCAGACCGGGGCAGGTATTATAACGAGAACGACCTTTAGGTATGGAAAGATAGATGCCTGCGGAGGGACAGAGAGTGTAGACACCCCATTTTTGACCGACTTTAAGACTCAGACGTCACCGATTGAGCGCTCGGTGATGATGCATATTGTGCTCGTTCTGAGGTTTCAGAGTCTCAGTTGCGAGCCTTGCCTCCGGACTTCAGGGCTCTTTTGTGCTTTGCCTCGGTTTACGAACCAGGTCCTGTTTTCTCTTCCCGAAGGGAGGGAGAGGTCTCCTAGACCATCTCTGAGTGGCCGTAGGCTACGTTTCGTGGTCGTAGGCCACTTTTCCTGTTTGGAGACCAATTTCTGGTTTTCGGAGCCGTCGGCCGTGTGCCTCGGTTCGGGACCGCTTAACTACCTCCGTTTGCTCTGGTTTTTGGCACATACCTTGTTTCCTATCTTTTGAGGGACACTGTGGCCCGAGAGACCACCTTTGTGGTCGCACGCCACTTCCGGTGCCTAACAGCCTATTTTCGGGGACCCGGGCTGCGCGTTTTGGCCCCTGAACCCTCGTTTTGCATCGGTTAGCGTTCATTTTTGGTGTGGACCCTAGTTTCATTGTTAGGAAGGTGGTACGGGGGTGGGAGACCAGCAATTCTTTTGGAGACCATTTCTCTCTCCTCCAGCCGGTTTTCTTGACAGGTAGGTGGTCTCCCTCACTTTTGAGCCACAATTTCGGGTCTCCCATACCACCATTGTGTTGTACTCATCTGGGAGGCCACCAATATGGATAGGCCGACCATCTTTTCTTCCAGACCCTTTTGAACCTTGCTGGAAAGCTGGTTTTCCTCTCTCCTGGGTCACATTTTCTGGTCTCCCATACCACCACTGTATTGCATTCACCTGGGAGGCCACCTTTCTGGTATGGCCGACCAGCTTTTCTTCTTTAACCTTTTGACCCCTGGTCGGCCGACCAGGGGGAGTGGCCGGCCGACCACCTAGGTTGGTTGGCCAGCTTTCTGCTTTTTGCCCTTCCTGAGTTGCATACAGCTGTGCCAGCTGGGAGGCATTTGCTCCGGGTTTGACCCTTTTGTTTGGCTTCTTAAGGAGGTTTTGACCCTTTTGCTTAGCTTCTAAGAGAAGCTTGACTCTTTTGTCAAGCTTCTTGAGGAAGCTTGACCCTTTTTGTCTAGCTTCCTCAAGAAGCTTGATCCTTTTGCTTAGCTTCTTTTAGAAGCTTTGACCCTCTCTTAAGGCTTCTCCAAGAAGCCTTAGCTCTCTTCCTCTTTAAAACAAACACTCCCCTTCCATTTGCAAGGGTTAGAAAGTTTAGCCAAGGCATATACACTCCACCCTCCATAGCTCTCTTCTTCAAGCTCCAACACCTCCACTACCATCTTAAGTACCTTGGAGCTGTTTTTTAGAGGTTAAAGGCTCACTTTCTTGGTCTAGAGCTTGCTGCATTGCTGTGCTACAAGGGTAAGTCTTCATTTCCCCCATTTTGACATTGTTTTGCCTCATAGTTTAGTCCCATTTGCAAGCATTTTTGAGCTTTAACATGAACTGAAAAGTGTCTTATTTTGAGCTCCTCTTAAAGATTGTTTAAGGATATTTTTCTGTTAGAGGTCATTTACCCCCTTGTATGTTCCATCCCTCTTTTAAGGTTTATTTTGCTTCATATCTTAGCCTTACTTGAAAGCATTTTCGAGCTTTGACATGAACTGAAAAGTGTCTTATTTTGAGCTCCTCTTGAAGATTGTTTGAGGACATTTTTCTGTTAGAGGTCATTTACCCCCTTGTATGCTTGTTTGCATCTTGTTTTGAGCCTTGCATCTAGGCTTTTGTATCATGCTTTGTTTGGCCTTCTAGCCACTGAAATCCAGTGGATTTTCAGTGGATAGCATACTGTTTTGAGAGCCAAAATTAGAGGGGGGTGACCCCCTCTCTCCTTGTCTTGTTTGTTGGCCCTTTTGGCCTTCCAAAGGGGCCCCTATTTGCATGTTTCAAAGCCATATTTCGGGCCCTATTTGGTGAGTTTTAAGGTCTGCATTAGCTTTGTCCGGAGCCCATTTTGCCATATAAAGTGTCTATGTTGCATGTGTAGAGCAATCCTATTCAAGGCCTTTCAAAGGGGCTTTCACTTGCATGTTTCCTAGACCCATTTTAGGCTCTTTTTAGTGGGTTTCAAGACCCTTAGAACCTCTGTCTAGAGGTGGTTTTGCCATTGTGTGTGTCCATCTTGCATGTGTAGAACAACCCCCTTATTGGCCTTTCAAAGGAGCCCATCATTCTTGCATGCATTGACTGAGTTTCAGTGGTTATTTGGGCATATTTTGGCATGGCATACTTCTATTTTTGGCTGGTTTGGTAAGCCTTCATATGCTCCACATAGTTGTAGTGTAACTCATGGTTCACTAGCTTTCTTTGCATGCTTTGTTGACCCTTGATTTTAACACTTTTTGGCCATGCCTTAAACTGATATTGTGCTTATTTTGGACTGCCCTATCTCTATTTTTGGGTCTCATGGTTGAATGATGTTGGTTTTGCATGCTTGTAGTTCAATACACTTGCCTAGCTTTGAGATTTGAGGTCTATTGCATGCATATACTGAGGTGTTTTCATGCTTTGGGGTCATCGTACATCATATTTCAGAGCTTATATGAATGCCATATTCCCATGATTTCCACTCTTTAAACGTGTTTGAGAGTTGTTCATAAATGCCTCGTTTTCGGACCATTGAGTGAGCTCCATTTCCTTGCATGTTGAGCCACCATTTTAGGCCATTTCCCCACTGTCTCAGACCTGCCTAGGGTCTGTTTGGGGTTGGTTTTGCCATTTGTGCATCGCTTTGGGTACCTCTAGTGTAACTTATTTCACTAGTTTTGGTACTCGAGCCACCTAGCATGCATTGTGTGACATACTTGCATGTTTCGGAACCATCTTTTATGCCATTTCAGAGCTGTATCATGTGCCATCCTATGCCATATTTCATTCTTGGCCATGCCTTGTTAGAGTTGCATGTTATGCCTTAGGATCGGACCTTTGAATTCATGCATGTTTGCATGTGTTTCAGTTGTCTCATTTCCACCAATGGCCACTGATGTGAGTGTGGCCGAGGTCCACTCATATTGGTGTAAGTCCATCGTGCATTGTGTATGCCATTTTAGTCCATAACATTGCGTATGCTAGGTTGCATGTTAGTGCATTGTGCATGCCATGTCGTGTCACGTGCATTGTGTATGCCATTTTAGTCCATAGCATTGCGTATGCTAGGTTGCATGTTAGTCGCATTGTGTATGCCATCTCATTTGCATTGTGTTTGGGATAGGAGTTAGCCCAAGCACGGGAAACTAGGGACGTTTTGTACTCCACGTGACGGAACGTGTCTCAATTCCCGGTTGCCGACACTCCGGATTACCCATGATGGAGTTTAGGTCTTGTCGTGTTTTCATGAGCATTCATTTCACATCGAGTCGTGCCATTGGACTCCTCGGCCATCATGCATCGAGATGCGTGATTGGTGGCACGAGGATCGAGGTGTGCATACATATGTGAAAATACTTTGCCATGCCCCTTTCTTGCTCTCTGTTGCAGCAAACCAGAAATCAGCAACCTTCTAGAGCTTTGCACAGCATTCCGGGATTAATTGCAAACAGAGGCAAATCGGGGCATCGCAAGGAATTTTCCGACGAGGCAGCTCGAGCATGCATGCATCTTTCATCATTCGGAATAGAGCTGAGGCGGTCCATTTAGCTTGCATGCTAATTTATTTGCTTTCCTAGTTAATTTGTTAATTAATTAGGGTTTTGTAATATTTAATTATTCGGACTGTATTATTTATTCAGACCCTCCGAGCGAGGGCACAGTTGAAATAAGTGTGCGTGTGTGTGATGTATGTCTTCCAACCCCACGTCTTTCTCCCTTTTATTTATCAGCTTATGATGGTTAGATTAGGGCATGTTTCAATTAGCATGCTTATGCTCGCATGTTTGCATCCATTCATCTGTCTTGCATGCACCGGGCTCGGCGCATCATACTAACTGCATTGTATTTCAATTCCGAGTTGAATACTTGTTAGTTGTAGCATTTCACATGCCATCTTTAGAATAGCCGAGCCTATTGTAGTTGTATTCCTGCATGTGTTGCATTAGGCATTTCAGCATAGTTATGATCATGCATGGATTTCTAACATAGCTTCTGTTTTGGCTTGGAGTACTCGATAAGTGTTTATGCTTTAGCATCCTTGCATGTGTGTGCATGACTGCCTTGATAGCATGCTTACCATGAGGCTATGTGTTTATTTGTTATAACTACCTGAATGCCTGTGAGTGAAGGTTGGATTATCTGAATTGGAACAATTCATTGACTGTGAGTTTTAAGCCCACTTGAGAGTGGAAAAATCATGTTTTCTAAGCCCACTTGAGGGTGGCAAATCCACGTCTTAGCCTACTTGTGAGTAGCACCATCAAACCGTTTTCAAAATAAACAAACATGAAATGTTTTGTTCCAATTCAGGCGATCCGGTCTATATTTGTATGCTGTACGCATTACGTAGTAAATCTAGGCTAACAACCGGAATAAGAGCACATAATGTTTTCAAAACTCGATATCATGGTTAATAGAGGCCGATCTTTGATTGGGCGAGTGGGGGTGCTCACGAAGTGACCTTCCCCAATCGTACACAAGTTCCCGAGCCGAGGCAACTTTGGTGATGACGAACACGTGGCCTTAGGCAACGAGTCAGGGTTTCCTCAATTTCCCAAAATAAAATATTTAGGTGGCGACTCTATATCTGGCAAAGCAGTCCATGTTTGGCACTTCTTTCAAAAAATCTGTTTTCAAAAACGATTTGCCAGATTTGGACTCTTTGATGATTCATCGGTCTTGCTTTGCGCTCTGTGAAATTAGATACAGGACCGTGACTTTGAGTCCTGAACTGTAATGAGCCCAAATGAACAAAATAGGATTTCCCTCCCGGGACGTTCGGGGACGTCTACAGTTTCTGGCAACTCTGCTGGGGAGTTAGAGAACTTGACTCGAACTCATGATATCTTGTTTTGACTACACTTATGTGTTTCTTTGCATTGCATGTGCATTGGTGCGCCTAGGACACCGTGTTTGCCGTATGCTATTCCTGAACGGTTTGCCGGAGGCTCGCTTAGAGAAGCGTGCCATAAGGCTGACCAGTTGCAGGCTCTGCCACGACGGGAACACAAACCCCGGTTGTTACCAGGGCACCCTTTTTGACCATTTGACCTAGTGCATATTCGGAATCCATAGTGACCATTCCAAGCTAGGACAGGTTGCTTACCCGATTATAGGTTGTTTGAAACCGCTGCGTGTGTAGTGAAACCCTAGCTCCTGACAAAATAAGACAGGGAAACCCTATCCTAACATAGGGGTGTTTTTTGCTCTCACTTGCTTGCTATGTGCTTTTAGAGTGCGTCTCTACAGGAATGCATGTATCAGTTTGCAAGTCTGGGCATCAGGCCTGCGGGCATCAGCATCAGTGTTTTGGGAATCAGTTTACCCGAGGGTATTAGATTTGAGGCAGCATTTTGGGGCAGAAATCAGTAACGAGCACAGTCATTCAGCTTTGCTCATTTTGGTTTTGGTGAAATCAGGCTGAGGTGCTGTCTGTTTTCTCTTTTGCAAGGTAGTCTTGGAACCATAGCTTCAGAAGGCTCCGATATCCCCCAGGTTCATTGGACTCGTGTCAATAGACTTTGTCAGGTCAGAGATTCCGTTCAAGGGCAAATCAGTGTTCCTTCGCCAGAGGCAGGGTAAAGAGGCCAATCAGGCACAGATCATCAGTTCAACAGTCTTCGGATCAAAAGTCATTATCCATCTCACCTGTGTGCAGTTGGGTTGAGATATCTGCTTTTACTCCAGAGATAGACATACCGGTAGTCTAGATAGATCAGGGCAGTATGGTAGGGATGGAGGAGATGGTGCGCCAACTCCAAGAAAGTATGAAAATCATGCAGCAGGGTGCTGTCCGCCAAGCGGAATTTGCCAAACAGCAGGCCGAGGTCATGGCCCAGCAAGCAGGGCTAATCACCAGACTCCAGCAGCAAGCCGGAGCATCAGCTTCACACCAAGCTCCTCCCCCACAAAGAGTTCCAATACCCGGGGAGACAGCGAATGTCCAGAATGTCCAGGAGGATACAAACATCCCAACAGGGCCGGCTCCGCCCTCGATTCTACCTCAACTATCCAAGGCACCCACTCCTATCAATCAACCGAACTCTCCCTTTGAGTTCGAGGTGGACCCTACAACGTTGAAGTTGAGCAAGCTTGAAAAGTTGTTCAAGAAATCCCAAAGGGTAAAGTCCATCCCAGACATTGAGGACAGGTATACCGACGCAGCTGTGACGCTGCCAGATCGGTTCAAGATGCCACAAATCGACCACTTTGACAGATCCGGGGATCCCATGGTGCATCTACGTTTGTTTTCAGACATATTAAGGCCAATGGGCTTACCCAGACTACAGAAGCTTTCTTTATTCAGCCAGACCCTGTCGGGTGTGGCGGCCATCTGGTACGCAAAACTGCAAGACGATGTTAAGAGGAATTGGGATGAGATGGCCGAGGCTTTTGTCGCTCAGTACTCCTATAATACACAGATCGAGATCATAACCCGTGATCTCGAGACGACTAGGCAGGAGCCTAAGGAGAGTTTTTCTGACTTCGTAACCCGGTGGAGGGCCAAGGCCTCAATGATGACCACTAGGCCCACTGACAAAGATCAGATTCGGATGATTGTGGACAATCTCCAGCCCAAGCTTATGCAGAAAATGATTGTTCTCCCCTTCCCCACCTTTTCAGATTTATATGAGATGGGGGTACAAATTGAGGATGCTATGAAACAGGGTCTGATTGACCAAGACAAGGAGCAGCCCAGGAGGGCGTTTTTCCGCAGTTCGAATGCGACCACCAGTGGTAATGTAGCTGCAAGATCTTCTAAAGTGGGCATGGTCACCACCACCACATCAAAACAGCTACCCTATTCACCGGTGCGTCCGGAAGTAGCTCACAAAAAACCAAATATCCACCTCGAGTCAAGAGGGTTTTTACCCCACTTTATATGCCTTTGTCAAAGGCTCTAGAGGCCTTACTCCGGAAAGGATATCTGAAACCGTTGGAACAACGGCCTCTACCCGATCATCTCCCTCCAAAGCATGACCAGACTAAGTACTGTGCCTACCATCAACAAACCGGTCATAACACTGATAGTTGCTTTCGTCTGCGCCATGATGTACAGGATCTGTTTGACAACAGGGTCATCGCCACACCAGTCTTGCAAAGTCTATCGGCACTTGATTAGTGAATTTACAGGGGATAAGGTGACTATGTGATCGAGGGATGAACCACCTGCGGGCGGCACTCAGTTTACTCTAGACGTGGGAATGGCACGCACTATTTTGAGCATTTGCGAATGCTAGTTTTGTAGTTTCTGACTTGGGTGTTGAGTCAGTTCTGTGATTTTGTTTTAAGTCTGTCTCTTTGTTTTGAGTCAGTCTTTTGGTTTCGGGTCTGTCTTGTTGTATCGAGTCAGTCCTGTTTTGTTAGAGTCAGGTGATTCCGGGGGTGTTACCTCGGGCATCACTATTTTGTTTTGTGTTTGCCTTTTTGTTTCCTTTTGAGTCTATTTCTGCCAGAGAGCCAATTGCGCCGACAGTTATGAATGAACAGCAATGATTTTCACCTTCTTGTGTTCGCTTCTGCCTTGTGCTAGTTGTGCCAGAAGTTCTGAATGAAATGGCAGTGCTTTTCACCTACTTTTCTGTGCCTTGAACTCATTGCATTGACCTAAGTTTTTCAAAAATTTTTGGAACACTGTGGTGAAAACGAAGAGGAAGGAATTCCTCGGGATTTGTGAAAATTTGATCAATCTGAGAGAAAGAGAAGTGTGCTAAGCCCTTAATGAATGAAATCATGCTTGTTAATGTGAGTACTGAGAAGGATCCTGGCTTGATCCAGATTGGTTCTATACTGTCTTCAGCGCGAGCGATTAGTCGCTTTCTTAAAAGGTTTCAAAAATGTTTTGCGCCGTCCTGCGAAGACCTGTGTGGAATCACTTTTAAGATTGTGCAGCCTAGGATCGCTCTCAGCCTCGAGACTCGACCCCTTGCTTTCGAACCTTGAACTTAGATTCTGAATGTTCAATGGTCAACCACAATGTGAGGCCTGTGTGGCCGGATCAGAAGCAGCCCTCGAACTAGGGGCAGGGAAGTCAGATCAAAAAGATCAGATGTTGTCAAAAGAAGCTTGCAAAGCTAGATCAGAAGCATCACTCGAACTAGGGGCAAAAGATGCCAGATTGTGCTCGAAGTGCCGAAGATGGATCATTCTACAAATCAATGAAGATCGGCAAGAATGCCAAACCCCAGAAGGGAGGAAAGACGAAGACATTACTGAAGGACAACCGAGTTCCTATCCACAACACTAGGGGCAAATTCTGCCCCTGTTGGATGGACTCCTACATCGTCAGGGAACAGCAGCCACTCTCTTGGATTCAGACGGATTCGAGATCTCAGAACCATTTGACATGGACAAAGCTACACTTTTACCCTTGAGAGGCTCGCTGGGCCGAAAACCCGGAAGGGCGACCCAGGCAAAAGTTAGAGCGAAAAAAAAAGAAAAAAAGAAAAATGCAAAGAATAAAAAAAAAGAAAAGAAAAAAAAATGAAGAAAATGAAAAGAAAAGATGAAAAAGAAAAGAAATGAAAAGAATTGAAAAGAAAAGAAGAACAAACCTCGCAAGGTTAAAAACCCAGAAAAGGCGGCTTTGGCAAAAGTTAGAGCGCAAAAGGTGAGGGTTAATACACGAGTGTACCTTAACCCCGAACTACGTAAGGCTTGATTCCCATCTTTGGGATACGTAGGCAACTTCATTCTGAAGTCCAGTCGTAAAACACTTCAAATTCGACTGTGTCTATGTGATGGTTCTGGTCATCTTTGTCTTCTCTGTATCCGAGAATTTGGTTGTAATTGTCACTGTGAGGACTAGTTGCCATGTGCTGCGGCGCTAGTGAGGACTGGTTGCCATGTGCTGCGGCGCTATTCAGACTAGGGGCAACTTTCCGTTACCATACAGTGTGCCGCGGTGCTATTCAAACAAGGGGCAACTTTCCGTTGCCATGCAGTGTCCTTCAAGCAAGGGGCAATTTTCCTTCGAATCTGAGGTTGTGCATCTCAAGAGTAGGTTCCGTGCTTGTTGAGTAGTGGTCGTTTGTAAAAATAGTTTTTGAGAATTTTTACTGAGGTTGACTGATTTTCTCGAAAAGTATTCCATTTTTCAAAACTGGACCATTTCTTGGACCCAAAAAAGGAAAATTTTCAGTGCTCATAGCCTGACTTGCATGATTTTAAATCAGAAAATTGAACAAGCATGTTAATCTAACTCTCATTTTGGTCAAAATTGTTTTAGTAGAAAGCCAAAAAACAAAAAATGGTCAAAATGATGAACTAGGGGCACAGTTGAGTCAAGTGTCCTGTCTTTTCCCCGTTGTCAATGCATTTTCCAGAAAGGGCACCATACTTGCCAAGAAGGGCACTCTACCTGCCAGAAAGGGGCACAACTGAAGCTAACAATAAAGGGCCGAAAAGCTCTCTCATCCTCCAAGCAGCAAGGTATCATATCAAGTGCGAAGCACGAACTGGAATGGGTCAAGATATTCCACTCCCTCATCTGGATAGATCCGATCACGTCCAAACTCCCCAGCAGAGCATCGTCAACCAATGTCAGCTGCAGATTTGCTACATACCCAGTCTTAGCGCAACTCCTCTGTGGGAGGAATTCACTAGTTGTGCGCAGAAGAAAGAAGAATCTAGCAGAATGCTAGGGGCACGAGCCCACAACCTCATGTTTATCCATCAACCACCCAGGGGAGAGATGAAAAATGAGAGATTAAAGAATAGAGAGATGTGCGCTGAGAGGAAAAGGCGAGGAAAGGGTTTTGAGAGAAAAATCGAGCTTGAGGGCCGAGTGATGTGAGAATCACAAATGAGAAAGGGTGGAAAACAATACCCAGAGAAACAGGCTCCCTATGCACGTCTGAGTGTCGTGTCTTTTTGTTTTATTGCGATTCTTGTCTTGAGTCGTTTCGAGTGTTACTCGATGTGTTTAGGTTGTTTACCTTTTGTTTTCCGTTGTTGAGTCGTAGTGCGCTGTGTTCAGTCATAGGCTTAATACCCCGGTCAAGAACTCATCTCTCAATTTCAAAAATAAAATCGTTTTTGCACTCCGAGTGCCGTGCCGTTCTCCACATCTGTGCAAAACAAGATTCGTTCTTTCGTAAAACTGCAGGGTTCAACCCAGGTCATGCGGGAACAGTAGAGCAAGGACCTATCTGAAGCTATATAGGTTCCAGACTGCAAAGCAAAAGAAAAGAGGAAATGTCGAGCATCTGAGTTTGTTTCAACTTCAGTAAGTTCCGAGATTGCATTCTGTGTGTACCTCTTCAGGTCTTGCCAATGCTCTGAAGTATGAGTGTGCCTCTACCTCAAGCTCAAGATCAAGTCTACTTCAAGCGAGAATGGCGATCAAAAGTGCTCTCCTTGAGTACCATTCCCTGCCAAAAGCATCTTGAATGTGTTCGCAATGAGTTCCTAGGAGACCAACTGCGACGGTGGAAACTAGAGTTCGAATGGCTGTTGCCTAGAACACAAAGGTTCGGGATTTCCGAGACTAAAGTCTGGTTTAAATACCCAGAGGCGTGTCCTCGGCTTAAAATCTGTATGGAAGCCCCATAGGTTGAGATAGCGTGTATGCACCTCAATTCTGAATACTGAACCAACCTAGTCTGTCACCCCATTGGAGAATAGGGAAAGAAGTGAATATGATCAGGAAGAAAGGCAGCATCCAAAGTGTTCTACGTGAAGAACCCTTGTCAGTATTCCAGAGCCTTTGTACTGTCAGTTGAAGGTAAGTGTTCGAAGAGCACGAGAGGAGATCCCCGTCAGAATAGAGCGGTTCATCGCCACTCACCCCATGAGGTGCTTTCTAAAGCGCCGTTATGTTTGTTTATTGCATCATGCACTGTATTGCATTGTACCTCTCAAGTTTCTTTCTCATTCATGCACAATATTGTATGTACGGTTCATTCAAAGAAGTTCCGTTTAAGATAATTTATTTAGTGTATCAATCACACTTCATTTATTTTGTGTATCAATCACACCTCATTCATCTTTAGTGTCTCAATCACACTCTCTTCACTTAGTGTATCAATCACACTTCTTTCATTTTCTGTATCTATCACACATATTCTCATTTTCTGTATCTATCACACACATCCTCATTTCGTGTATCTATCATGCACATATTCACTTCATTTACTTTAGTGTATCCATTACACTTCATTCTCTTTTGTGTATCCATCACACTTTGTTCACACAGTGCATCTATCACACTTTGTGTTCACCTTCAGTGTATCAATCACACTCTGTTCACTTAGTGCATCTATCACACTTTGTGTTCACTTTTAGTATATCTATCATACTCCGTTCACATAGTGCATCTATCACACTTTGTGTTCGCTTTTAGTGTATCAATCACACTCTGTTCACTTAGTGCATCTATCACACTTTGTGTTCACCTTCAGTTTATCAATCACACTCTGTTCACATAGTGCATCTATCACACTTTGTGTTCGCTTTTAGTGTATCAATCACACTCTGTTCACTTAGTGCATCTATCACACTTTGTGTTCGCTTTTAGTGTATCAAGCACACTCTGTTCACTTAGTGCATCTATCACACTTTGTGTTCACCTTCAGTGTATCAATCACACTCTGTTCACTTAGTTCATCTATCACACTTTGTGTTCACTTTTAGTATATCTATCATACTCCGTTCACATAGTGCATCTATCACACTTTGGGTTCGTTTTTAGTGTATCAATCACACTCTGTTCACTTAGTGCATCTATCACACTTTGTGTTCGATTTAGTGTATCAATCACACTCTGTTCACTTAGTGCATCTATCACACTTTGTGTTCACTTTTTGTGTATCCATCATACTTTGCTTCACATAGTGCATCTATCACACTTTGTGTTCACTTTTAGTATCTATCATACTATGCTCACTTTGTGTATCTATCACACGTTCACTTTGTGTATCCATCACACACGTTCGCTTAGTGTATCTATCACGTATTTGCTTAGTGTATCCATCACACTTATTTCGCTTTGTGTATCTATCACACTTTGCTTCACTTAGTGCATCAATCACACTTTATTCATATAGTGTATCCATCACACTCTCTTCACTTTTGTGTATCTATCGCACATGCTCGCTAAGATTGCATAATCTTCTTACATCATAACTGCATGAAATGTAGTTTGATTTGCCTTCTTGCTTAAAACTGTCGCATTTATTGTGAATATTTGCTTCGTTACAGCTTTATTTACATGATCCTTACTGCATGAATTGTAGTTTGATTTGCATGGCATTCTTTCTCAAAACTGTTGCATTTATTGTAAATATTTGCTTCATTACAGCTTGCTGCTTTGCATGATCCTAAGTTACATTCGGCTTTGTGCATATCGTTTTGCATTTTGCCCCCTGCCTACGGGCATGCCTGCGGGCACATCTTTGTTTATCTCGCATGTTTGTCTAAGTCTTCGGCCTTGTCCAAAATGGGTCGTCTCTAGACTTTGACATTCACTCCCGTCACTTATGACTTCGAGCTTAAGGTCGTCAAAGATGGGG
>CM069905.1:115069870-115314684 GCA_036172215.1 Camellia granthamiana
TTTTCTTTTTTTGAAGAGCCATTTTTTCAAAACTGCTAAATTTTCTGGACAAGAAAAAAAATGCAAAAAAAAGATTTTTGAATAGGTCTAAAATAATTTGGGCAAAACAGATGTAAGGTTGGAATTAAAGCTTAAATATGACTTTTCTGCTAAGAAATTCATAAAAATAGCATATTCCAATTTTTATAATGAGTGATTAAAAGAAAGCGTCCAAATTTTAAGATCGGTCAAAATGGGTTGTCTGCAGATACCCCTCTTTGACAAAGCTCAAAGGCATTTCATGACGTGAGTGAATGTCAAAGTCCGAAGATGACCCTTTTGACAAGGCCATAAGACTTGGGCAAACAAACAAAATGCAAATGCAGTTGGTTGAATCCAAGGGTTGCCAATGTATCCTTTTGCAAGAAATCAAACCAACGTAGTTCAGGGGCAGAATGCAAATGATATGCTAATGCAATTGAAAGTTAGACTTACACGCTTCACGAAGCCAGTTGTTTTTTCTCTTTTTAAAAATTCATGATTTATGCAATGCAATGCAACAGGTAATTTGCGAGGCAAGCCTTGTGCAAATGATATGAAGCATAACAAGGGATACAATCCAAACACACTCACATGAGAAAGAGAAATGTAACCAATGAATAGTTTTAACCTACAAATCAAAACAGGGAAGGTTTTAACCGAAGATGGATAGTCTGAAACTAGCAACCCAAGAAAATTATGGTATTAACCGAAGGTGGTTTGAACCATCAACCCGAGAAGGGATAGTACCCTCATCCCGAAAAAAGGCAGTATTAACTGAGTGGTTTTAACCTACAACCCAAAAGAAGGGGCCAGTATTAACTGATGAAAAAAGAATGTTGATATGAATAGATTGTAGCCAAGTGATACAAAAGTGGTGGTTGTAACCATGGAAATTATATGCTAATGCAATTGAAAGTTGAATTTTTTTTCCTTTTCATTTTGAAAATGCATGATTTATGCAATGCAAGATGTAATATATGGTGAGGCAAACCTCATACAAATCAAGCGAAACAAAAGGGTATAATCCAAACACACTCACATGAGAGGAGAAAAAAGGTTTTAATCAAACAGTGAGACCTAGACCATACCTCAATACAAAATAGGGGATTGATTTCAACTGGGTAAAGAGAAAAAGGGTCTTAACCAATATACAAGACCTAGACCGTACCTCAATACGAAATAGGGTGATGGTTTCAATCGGGTAAAGGATGAAAGGGGTCTTAACCAATATACAAGACCTGGACCATACCTCAATACAAAATAGAGCGATGGTTTCAATCGGATAAAAGGAGAAAGGGGTCTTAACAAATATACAAGACCTAGACCGTACCTCAATACAAAATAGGACGATGGTTTCAACTGGGTAAAGGAGAAAGGGGTCTTAACCATTGCACAAGACCTGTGACACCCCAAAATTAATTTTAACATTGCATTAATATCAACAAAACATATATACATAATAATAAATATATTTAATTTAATAGTTATATATGCTAAAATGTAATTTTAATTTAAGTTAGCAGCCATTCTGCTTAACCCAAAAGAAGAAAAAAAAAATAAAAAAATAATTAAGTGATGAGGATAAGCCTTAAGGGGGGATAAGCTTGGGGAGGCAATTAAGGGAGTTGCCACGTGGTGATGCCACGTAGTTGCCTTGCCCAAATGAAATGAACCAGTGTGCTGATGAAGCACTTATAAATAGTGCATGGAGGCAAGGAAGAGGGACAACAAATGAAAGTGTGGTCAGTCAGTAAAAGGAGGGAGCTTCGATGAACAGAGAAGTAAAAGTAAGGGATTAATATTAAGGTGAGTAATATTATACCTTGAGTCACTATAAAATATTTTACGTATATCTTGAGTTACCACAAATTATTTTATGCAACTCATGTTTTATAAATTATATTAATGTTTCAATTATGTTAATTATTTTATAAACCCTATTTGCTTAAATTAAAACCCATAGATATGATTGTTTAAATTTTAAAAATTATTGGACAATGAGTATATAAACATTTATTTTTGTCAGAACCACCACGAAAGTCCCATGCCTTGGGGAGGGGGGGACTTAAATAACCATAGGCCTCTAATTGGCTACTTTATGGCCTTTTGTTTGTCATAGATCCATTGACTTCTATTCTGATTTTCACTTTGGTGACCTTTGTTCTGATTTTCCTTCTGTACTATGGTTATGACTATTTTATTTATATTATGAAATTCATATATGCTATTTAAATTATTGATTATCTCAAATTAAATAATGTACAATGTTTTAGCGTAAATAATCATCCATGACAATTTTGTGCCCTATACTCTTGATATAATATTTCTTACTCTGCTATATTCTTATAACTGTTGTCCCCTTTCAGGTGATGATATGTAAGGAAAAGTGGTAACCTCGTGTAATGGGACTAGCACAGGGCTTAATGCGGACTTTTTGTATTTTTTTTATTTATTATAATTATCTAATCATCAATAAAATAAATACAAGTCCCGAGGAACGTTTCTTTTTTATTAAAAAAATTATTAAGTATTTTGATTATTTTTTTACCTATTTAATTTCTTTACTACTTTATCATGTCTCCTCCTACACCACTTAATTTGTTAAAATTAGAATTAATCTGCTTATTGTGAATTCAGCCCTAAGCATCCGGGGTTGGATCGTGATAGAGGTGGTATCAGAGCCAAGTTTAAGTAATAATAATAATTGTGGTGAAGTGGTTTGGATAAAATACTCTTGAATCCATTCAGACACTCTTGATCCTTTGATTGCTAACCTGAAAAAGGGATGAACACTCCGGTCCGGGGTATTGGAATTAGCACTCCGACAGACAAGTCAATATTCTCTCAAGTTATACCTCCCTTTAACTGATGCTTTTCCTTTTTATATTGCTCTCCAAGGGGACACATTTTCATCATCACCATTCATCATCATATCTGGGACCCCCAGGTACGTTAGAAGCTTTTCGACATATTCGGCCCATGGATTGGATTTTTACTCGGCCTTGTTCTTGTTCAGATGGGTTTGGTCACGCCGAGTTAGCCTTACCAGCATTCTCGGGGTTCTGTTTGAACCTCTTCTAAATACAAATTATTCGACCCCCACAATTGCCCCACAAACATTCGAATAAAATATTTACTCGACGTGTTTGGTTTCTCAGCCAATCAAAGCAAAAACCCTCGAAAGACAGATACGGCGGTTGCACTGCTTTTCGTACTGATTCGTTAGAGCCGTCAGAGCAGACGCACTACTTGAATCATTACAGCTTCTCGCTTCTTCGTATTTGACATTCATTTAATGCATTTTGAAATCTGTACCTCCGTATACTTTTGAATAAAAAAGCCATTGACATTTTTTTACGCCCGTATACTCTTGAATTGAAAAGTTATTGACATCTTTCGAGCTTCATTCATATCAACCTCCTTCCAGACCTCTGGAACCCCGCATCTTACTATTCATCTCCTTCCTCATCCTACAAGTCCCCTCTCTCTTCTCATTCTATTCTTTATTCCAGTTTCCCTGCGTGTTTTTGCTTTTGTTTTATGTACACGTTGTTTTTATTTCATCACGAATGGCGAGGCATTTGAAAGCTCTCATTTTTTAGGATCGAGTTGCAGCCTTCCGTCGTCATTTTTTCATTCCAGACGACATTCACCTATCCCTTGTTCCAAACAACGCAGTGGGACATGGAGAGGGCTAAAACTAGCACCATTAACTTTCCTCTTTTGGCAATTACAAAGAGTGGAGTTTGATTCCCCCTCCATCATCTTCTTAGGACAGTCTTGCACTACTAGGGATTAATTCCCTCCTAGCCAAATGTGAACTTTTACCGTATTGTCATGGGTATAGTGGAATTGAATTGCCGACTGGGTCTTAACCTAAGAATCCCAGCTATTCGGCACTACTACGTCATGACAAAATTAACCGATCGGCAAGGCCGTTAGTTTTTAAGAGCCAAGGACGTTGACCATCATTTGGTAACCATGCCTCACCAGCTCTAGCAAAAGGGTTGATGATGTCATGGTCACCATCCGAGGTAATTGGGAATTCGGCAAGGGAGAAGGTCGCCAAGACCCAATTCCAAGGCAAAAGGGCGAACCAGGTGACCGGCTAGAATTGCTAACATGTATTAAAAATAAACGGTTTATTCGGCTTAAATATTGTGCTGATCATTTGTCTTTCTTGCAGCAACGATTTGAAATGAGCATTGCCATTCGCGGACGAAGTTGTTTTGGATCAAGTGAAGATAGTCCTCAATTACAAAGATCGTGTAAAACTCCAAGGACAAGGGCATGCAGCCCATGTTTTACTGAGATACGACCCAACTTACTTCACTTTTTCGGTCGCCAGATAATATCCTTATGCTGACACATGAACGACAGCTTACTGCGCTTATCTTCTCTAGCTACAAAAGTCTAAGGAACATTGGCATTGAAGGTTTTGACACCGGTGAGGAGATCGGTGAAGACGCACAATTGGAGGGCTATGCAGGGGACCAGGAGTTAAATAGAGAAATCAACTTGGCGCTTGAGCATATCAACCCAGACCACTGTGCCAATCTTCCTTCTACTTCTAGCCAAGTACATTTATAGACTCCAGAGGATGATATCTTTACCGGCTTAAAGAATCTGCCCGGAGCCAAATCTGAAGCTGAAGAGATGAGCGGGGAATCGCTTGCCCCAGTTTTCCAAGTAACGAAATGTGGAGAAGATGGCAGCTAGGTGGCAAGCCGGCGGGTCTAGGGGGAGCCAAATAACGCCTACTCGCAAGGTGCGTCAGGAAAAAACAGCCCGCGACACAACATTGGCCGAGTTGATACCTAAACAAAATCAGGTTAAAGTCCAAGAAGCCGATCTCACACAGGGCAGAAACGACCTATCGAGATTATGATCAATTTACTAGAGGCGCCGATCGAGAGAATGGCCAAGGGTGGATACGCCACCCGTCGAAGATGATTTGGTCGAGGCATTTGTCATCCAACCAAGGATGAAGAATGCGCCAGTGCTCACCAGTGGGTCGGCGATCAAAGATCCCATCGTGGCCCTGAGCGTAGCTTCGGCCCTCTCTTTGCCTTCAGACGAAGCGACTTTTTGTGCTGAACCGGATGTAATCTCAATCGCCTTGGCCGCTCAGTTGGCCATTTTGGTAAGTTAAGACCTCAAATTTCCAAATAGCTTGAATACGTGTTCCTATCCAAACTAATTTTATTATTTTTCCAGTCGAAGAGAAGGCTCACAAAGATCGGCTGTCGTCGCTACGACGTCATGGAGCGATTCGACATCCTTGAGCGTCAGCTGGAGGAAGAAAAGGGCAAGACCACTGGAGCCCTCACTGATCTATCTATAGCGACTGCAAAAGCTGAAGAAAAGTAGGCGAGGGCAGTTGCTGCTCAACAAAAAGCTGAACACACCAATTTGCTCCGCAAGGCCACCGAAGAGAGAGTAAACTTGATAGACGGCTCTCTGAAGTTGGCTCAAGAAGAAGTCTCCCAGCTAAAGGCTAACCTTGAAACTAAGAAGAAGGCGAGGGAGCTCGCTGAGGTGGACGTGGCCAAAGCCTTTGAAGCCGGGCCTATTGAAGGCCAAGAAGCTTTACGCTGATGAAGCCTTGAAGTTCAAGAATCGAGGCTTCAAGCATGGATGGTTGAAGCCTTTGGTGGCCGCTAAGGTGACTTTGGATCAGCAGATTCCTTACAAACAATTGGAAGTCGAACCGCCTGGAATCGGATCCAGAGGATTTGGGACCTTTGATCGGGCAGTTTTGTAACATATATTCAGCCGTTATTTGTTTTTTGTTAGCTTTTATTAGTTTTTGTTAGCACTTTATTGTAGATGTAGGCCATTTTCATGTATAAAGTGGATGTACACACAGTTTATTAATGAAAAATGTTTGTTTTGTTATTGAATGTTATCATTAAGTATTGAAAAACAAAAGTATGCCATATCAATTGAGATCATGACCTTTACATCTTAATTCAGCAAAATGCTTGAAGATACGCCGAATATATTAATAAATCTGCCCTTGCCCCCAGCTGATCACTGAGCACAACCGCCGACTGTATAAACGAAAAGTTCATGGGCAGTGTCTTTATTCGGCAAAATGCTTGAAGATAAGCTGCATATATTGATAAATCTGCCCTTGCCCCAGCTGATCACTGAGCATAACCGCTGACTGTATAAACGAAAAGTTCATGGGATCAGGTGGGGCAGTGTCTTTATTCGGCAAAATGCTTAAAGATAAGCTGAATATATTAATAAATCTTCCCTTGCCCTAGCTGATCACTGAGCATAAATGTATAACGAAAAGTTCATGGGATCAGGCGGGGCAGTGTCTTTATTCGGCAAAATGCTTGAAGATAAGCCAAATATATTCATAAATCTACCCTTACCCCCAGCTGATCATTGAGCATTAACCGCCAAATGTATAAACAAAAAGTTCATGGGATCAGGTGGGGCAATGTCTTTATTCGGCAAAATGCTTGAAGATAAGCTGAATATATTAATAAATCTGCCCTTGCCCCAGCTGATCACTGAGCATAACCACCGATTGTATAAACGAAAAGTCAGGTGGGGCAGTGTCTTATTTGGCAAAATGCTTAAAGTGGTCGCTTCGTAAACACTGCATCCGTAATTAATAAGCAGGGTGGGCCCGGCGCGCGTGGGCCTGTGCTGTCATTAAATAGATTTTTGCTCAAATTCAGCAGAGTACGAGAGGGAAAAGAGCATTGTGTTGAACTAAGGAAATTCGTATGTCAAGAAAAGTATTCTTTAACAGCAGATGGGAGGGCAAGACGCTAGCTAAATTAGATCTAGAATTGAGCCGAGGGTCTGGTGGCGAACCTGCATGAATGGGTAACAGGACATTGGAAGAGTGGGAACAGCGTTGCTCCCCCCCATCGTCGAAACAGGTCTCCAAGAGGGGGCAGTGGTAGAGAAGTCACCAAGAAATGAGAGGCAACAATGAGGGAGCTCCAAGATTGGGAGTGCACATGCCCTCACCGTGAAACGAAACTAGCAGGCCACCACACCCGTGAGTTTTTCGATTTTCATTAGGAATAAAACGATGACCGAAGCAGATTCAATTATCTGCGATCCGAATGTGGTAGTAGAGTTCACTCGACAAATTTTTCCGCCCGAAATCCAACAATCAATGGTTGGTTGGCCTAATTAGGAAATTTTTCGAGAGGGCGTCCATCGAGCGGTTAAAGGACTATACACCTCCTATGAAATTGGCATGCGCCTTCGTGCCACGCGAAGAGAGATAGAATAGAAAGACGGTCGCATTTGGAGCTTGGAACATCGCACAGAGAAGGCTGAGAATGAGCTGAGAAAAGCCAAGGCTTCCGAGACACAGTCAGCGGGTCAAACGAATCCGATTGTGAAGGGAAGAGTAAACCAGCGCCTGCTTGATCATGCCATTGCCGATCGAGATACGGCTAACATGTTCGCAAGAGAAGTGATCAGAATGAGGGCCTACGAACAAGGCTTTTTTGACTGCTGAAACATTGGTATTGAGAAGACTAGGGAAAAGTTAGCTAATGATGTTTGCCGATGCAAAAATTGTCGATTTAAGCACGGATGGATTAAGGCTCTGCAAGTCACGGGTGTCGACTCGGCGTCACCATTATACCAAAGTTACAAGGTCCCCTTCGAGGCTTATGAAATCAAGAAGAGTGATAACGAAGAAGAAAGTGCCAAAAAAAAGAAGGTCTAGATAGCCAGACATTATGTTTTTTAGTCTTTAAGCACCCATTTATTTGTATAAATTGTAACGAATAAATATCTGATGTACTTGTTTGTTTGATATTTTAGTTATCCCTACTAGAAATATGTATTGTGGTCCAATTATCTTTATTGTCTTTCTACTGACCATCGTAGTTTTAATTACTAACTTTCACCGACTCAGGCAATCGTGACATCCACGAAGGTTGCTCCGAATTCGGAGTCATCATATTGGCCAACCGTTTTTGTTAGACTTATTTATTTTGATGATTTATTTAATTGTGTTTTAATTTATTTAGAAGAGAAAAATAGAATTAAAATTTATTTTGATGATTTATTTGAAAGAGAAAAATAGAATTAATATTTATTTTGATGATTTCATGTTTTAATTTATTTGAAAGAGAAAAATATAATCAAAATTTATTTTATCCCATTATTTCTCACTTAAACTTTTATCCTAAATATTGTTTGAATGTATTTAATATTTGCTTAAATCAGGAGTTCATTTTAACCCAAAAATAATGTCCAAACCAGAGGTTCAAACAACCCAGCACAGTAGCAGGCCAAAAGGTTCAAGTGGAAGATATTCAAATTAGTAATGATGGAATGGAAGATATTCAAATGAATACAATGGCTATAAACGGCTATAAGTTTCATTATATATACCAAAACCTCTAATGTGAACAAGTTACAGCAACTACAAACAAGTTACGGAAACCAGAAAATATTCTTTGATCTAAAATCATTCTCATCTATTCTCTGAAAATTTTTTTGAGAAGTGTTCTTCAATTTTTGTTTACATCCTCTTTCAGAAATTATACATTAAGTCGTATAGCTTTAAGCTCATCTTTCCTGTGTGAGAATTACAGAAAAATCAGAGTCTCATTTTTATATCTATCTTTGAGAGATAATTCTTGTAGTTTTCTGTGAAAACAAAAACACCTTCTTTTCAATCCTGTAAGAGTGTAGTACTCTTAGTGTTTTTTGGACTTAGAAAGTCTGTGTAAAATCCGCGGAGGATTGCTCCACTGTGAAAATGTTGCTAGCACCCTGTGAAGCTAGAGTATAGTGAAAAATCTCAAGTGAAGCTTGAGGAGTAGACGTAGGCCGAGTTGAAGCCGAACCATTATAAATTTGTTTGCCTCTCTCTCCCTTATCTCTTTATTTTATTTAAATTGCCATAGCTATATTTCACATTTTCACTGTGCTAAAATCATTAACTGACATAATTGTTAGAACACTTGTTTTAATTATTTCTATTTCATTAACTATATTTATCTATTGTGCTAGTCATAATTTTTATTAGGGTATTATTATTTTTATTTGTAAAAACCTAATTCACCCTTCTTCTTAGGTTGTCTTTTGGGTAACAATTGGTATCAGGGCCTAGACTCTTATTTTAGATTTACCTATCTGGGAGTTTCGATCCATGGCAACCTTAGCTGAAAGACAAGCCACAAATAGGCCACCATTGTTTGACGGAAATAACTATAGTCATTGGAAGGATAAGATGACCCTATACCTACAAGCCACTGATTATGCCATGTGGATTATTGTCACCAAAAGTCTAAAAATTCCTACCAAATTAGTAAACAATATTAGTGTACCTAAAACTGAAGATGAATATGAAGAGAGGGATCATAAATTATTGCAAACCAATGCTAAAGCCAAACTCACCCTTATTTGTGGATTAGACTCTAAGGAGTATATTAGAATTTCAAGTTGTGATTCGGGAAAAGAAATTTGGGACAAACTTGAGATAACGTATGAAGGAACAAACCAAGTAAAGGAATCTCGTATTGATATGCTTGTTCATAGTTATGAATTGTTTAAAATGAACTCTGATGAATCTATTTCAAGTATGTTTACTAGATTTACTGAAATTGTAAACTCTTTGGAATCTCTTGGCAAAACTTATACTAACAGTGAGTTGGTAAGAAAAATTCTTAGGTGTTTACCAAAAAATTGGGAAGCAAAGGTCACGGCCATTATAGAAGCCAAAAATCTCTCCACACTTGGATTGGATGAGCTTATGGGTTCCCTTATGACTCATGAGATCACCATGAAAGGACATGAGGATGTTGAAAACAAAAAGAAAAGTGGAATTGCATTCAAAGCTTCATCAAATGAAGAAGAACATAAAAACTCCAGTGAGGATAAAAGCTATGCCATGTTTAGTAGAAATCTCAAAAGGCACTTCAAGAAAAACAATTATGGAGGAAGAAGACCTTTCAAGAAAGAGTACAACAAAGATAATAAGAAAGAGCCTATTATTTGCTGTGAGTGCAAAAATCCTAGACATATGAAGATGGATTGTCCAAAATTGAAGAATCATGGAAAAGACTACAAAAGAAACAAAAAGGCCAGGGTAGCAGCTTGGGGAGAGAGTGAAGATGAAAGCTCAAGTGATGAAATTGAAAATGAAGTAGCCAACTTATATCTCATGGCTCTTGAAGATGAGGACACTACTCAAGATGAGGTAACTACTCTTTATGAAGAACTTGAAAGTGCATTTCATGAACTACAAGATGAATTTAGAAAAGTTTGTGCCAAAAATAATGTGTTGAAGAAATTTGTTGCATCTTTATCTATTAATGTAGAAGAATTAAAGAAAGAAAAAATTATTTTGAAAAATAATTTTGATACTATCTCTAATGAGAAAACTACTTTAAAAAACAATATTGATGATTTAACAAAAACACTTAAAAATTTTGTAAAGGTAGAAATAATCTCAACATGCTTCTTGGAAATCAAAGATGTGTTTTCGATAAAGCGGGCACTGGATATGACCCTATTAAAAAATAAAAGAATCTCACTACAATTTTTGAAAAGGCACCTCTCATGACTCGCCCTCATATTACTTGTTATTATTGTAGAAAGAAAGGCCATTATATATCTTCTTGTCCACTCAAAAATAATATAAACATGGGAATTAAAAAGATTTGGATTGTTAAGTGATCTAACAAAACTAACCAAGAAGGACCCAAGAAACTATGGGTACCAAAAACCAACACTTGATTGTCATCTTGTAGGTTTGCTTTAAGTCCAAAGCTAAAGAAGGGAATTAGTACCTTGATAGTGGATGTTCCAGACACATGACCGGAGATAAATCCTTCTTTACTACACTATCATCCAAAGATGGAGGCTTTGTTACTTTTGGAGACAAGAAGAACGGAAAAATCATTGGTATTGGTAGCATCGATATTTCTCCTAACCCTTCTATTGAAAATGTTTTACTTGTTGATGGACTTAAGCATAATCTACTTAGTATTAGTCAATTATGTGATAAAGGTAATCGAGTTATTTTTGATAAATCACATTGCACAATTGAAAGCACAAATAATCATAAAGCTTTATTCGTTGGTAATCGTCACGATAATATTTATGTTTTTCATCTCAATGATTTCTATGCTAGTGATATTAGATGTCTATATGTTAATAATGAAAATAGTTGGTTATGGCATAGAAGACTTGGTCATGCTCATATGGATTTAATTGCTAAACTTTTGAGAAAAGATTTGGTCATTGGACTTTCAAAAAATTAAATTTGAAAAAGATCATCTTTGTAGTGTTTGTCAATAAGGAAAACAAACTAAAACATCGTTTAAATCAAAATCTCATATTTCCACAACTAGACCTTTACAACTACTGCATATGGATTTATTTGGTCCCTCAAGGATATCTAGTCTAGGTCGTAAACATTATTATCTTGTTATTGTTGATGATTATTCAAGATTTACATGGGTTATGTTTTTAGCACACAAAGATGAAACATTTTCTTCTTTCACAAAACTCTGTCGTAGAATTCAAAATGAAAAAGGCTTTCTTATTACTAATATTAGAACCGACCACGGTAGAGAACTTGAAAATGAGAAATTTGAATTGTTTTGTGATGAGCATGGTATTGGACATTGTTACCCAAAAAGCAACCTAAGAGGGGGGTTGAATTAGGTTTCTACAAATTAAAATTAATAATACCCCAATAAAATTAACTACTAGTACAACAAATTATTAACAAGCATAATGATGAACGTAGCAGTAAATAATCAAGCAAAATAACAATGAAGTATAACTAACATACATGGTAAATCAAATAATTAGCACATGAATATTAGATAGATATAGCAGTAGTAGGAAAGTAAAGAGATTAGGGAAAATGAGACAAACATATTTATAGTGATTTGGCTTCAACCAAGCCTGCATCCACTCCTCAAGCTTCACTTGAGATTTTTCATTATCTTCTAGATTCACAGGGTGCTAGCAACCTTTTTACAGATGGAGCAGTCCTCCACAGATTTTACACAGACTTTCTAAGTCAAGAACACAGAGTGTACTACACTCTTACAAGGTTGAAAAGAAGGTGTTTTTGCTTTCCCAGAAAGCTACAATATTATCTCTCAAAGATAAATATAAAAATGAAGCTCTGGTTTTTCTGTAAACCTCACACAGGAAAAATGAGCTTAATGTTATAAGGCTCAGTGTATAATTTCTGAGAGAGGATGTAAACAAAAATTGAAGAACACTTCTCAGAGAATTTTTCAGAGAATAGATGTGAGTGATTATAGATCAAAGAATATTTTCTGGTTTTTTTTTTTTTTGGTAATTTGTTTACGTTAGAAGCTTTGGTATATATAATGAAACTTATAGTCGTTTATAGCCGTAGCATTCATTTGAATTTATAGCCGTTGTATTCATTTGAATTTATAACCGTTTATAGCCGTTGTACTTCCATCATTACTAATTTGAATATCTTCCACTCCATCATTACAAATTTGAATATCTTCCACTTGAACTTTTTGAACCTTTTGGCCTGCTGCTATGCTGGGCTTTTTGAACCTTTGTTTTGGACTGTTTGAACTCCTGATTTAATCAAATATTAAATACATTCTAACAACATTTAGGATAAAAGTTTAGGTGAGAAATAATGGGAAAAAATAAATTTTGATTCTATTTTGTCTCTTTCAAATAAGTCATCAAAATAAATTTTGATTCTATTTTTTTTTTCAAATAAATTAAAATATAATTAAATAAATCATCAAAATAAATAAGTCTAACAATCTCCTCCTTTTTGATGATGGCACACAATGATGTTTTGATTTGATTTGGAAGTAAGAAAGGCTCCCCCTCAAGTCATGCTCCCTGAATTCATTTCTAAATACATAGGTTAGCACATGTGTAATAAATAAGCTTTAATCAACAACATGATATAAGATTAAGATATCAAACTATAAATACATAACATCAGATTAGTTTGAAAATAATACCATAATACATAACATCATATAATTTATCTCCCTGTGACATTATCAAAAGGAAATCATCAGTCAAAATCTGGAAGAGGAGGAGGAGAATGATAGTGATAAATGGTAGCTAGACAATTCAAAACATATATATACATATATGCATACACATACAACTCGCCCGCGTCTCTCTTTTTCCTACGATAAACGCATTTGACACGCGGTCTCACTTTTGTGTCATTGGCCGACAAAAGCAGGCCTCGATTTGTACTCGCCTCGGCTCCCTCTTCCTCCTTGTCTTCTTTTCTTTTGCATTCTTCTTAATCACGCACTCTTTCATTTTCTTCTTCACCATTCTCTTCTATCTCTTCTTCACCACTTTCGTATGCTTCTTCTTCCTCATCAAGAGACAAAAAAAACTGAACGAAGGAGGCCAAACCTCAGCCTGTTCTTTTCTATTTCTCTGCAACTCATTTATTTTACACCTCTCACCTCTAAACCATGGCTTCCTCATCCCGTCCCCTCACTCTATTTCCAGACCTAAACGATCCCATAAACTCTGCTGGACCAAGTGCCCCTACTCTTCCTGTCATTCCTCTTCCTAACCTTCCTATGATGTCGATTGAGCAAATCATGGCAGCTCAATCTGACATAGAAGCCAATCATTTCACACTAACGTCCTGTATAGAGACGATGACGGTAGTCACAAAATTGGCTCACCAATTGTAGAATAGGACGAGTGAGCTCCATCAGGTCAACGCCTAACTCTCTCTGCTCCAGCGCATGTACAAGGATGCGCGAGCAGAAATAGGCGCACTGAAGGCCGAAAATAAAGAGCTTAAACGAAAGACCACCTCCATGGCCCAATTTGGAGCAACGTCATTCTTGGCCTTTGATAGTCAGTGGGGAGTCATTGCTCTCAATGAAAGCATGGAGGCAGGGGCGTCAAGGGTCGCCCAAGGTGATAAAAGGAAGAAGAAAACGATGGAAGAGGCGAGTAAGTAAGATCGACGTATAGCCGGAAAAAAATGAAGGGTTTTTTTTTTATGTTTATTTTGATTAGTGTGTGGCCGTAAAAAAAAATGATGGGTTTTTTTTTTTTTTGGTTTTGTTAAATAAGGTTGCCAAGCAAGAGCATGAATATGGAGCTAAAGTTCAAGTCACTCTTCCTTGAGGAAAACGATTTTCCTCTTACATTATCAACAACTAATCAGCTCAAAGGTCATGTTGTAAGAATTAAGATACCAAAAGCATAGAGATACCAAAATAATCAAAGATACTAAAACAATCAAGTCTCGTTTTCTCCCCCGATGACATTTTCAACAAAATCAAGCACAAGGAGAAAGTATGGTACAGCATATAAGATGAAATAATGTAAGTCTCATTATAGCACAAATAATCATCCATATCAAGGTAGCTCTATGATACCAAAAAAATGGTAGCACATAATGATCATACAATTAAAACTCATACCATTTGACAATAATGGGCAAAAAAAAAATAGTAACATGTGAAGGTGCAAGCCCATAAGTTTAATATCAAAAGCAGAATAGAACTGAGGGGATTTTAAAAAATAATCAAGTTTAAATTTTTCCCCTTGTTTCATTTGGCAAAATCAATAGGAGATATGATAAATGAAAGCTCATAACTGAAATGTTCTCATCAATAATATCAAATAGGATGCCAAAATGATACCAACATGCAATCTACCAAGGATACTAATATGCAATCTAGAAAATTTAACAATCATAACTCAAGCATTATGTAGAATACCAAATATTGCTCATAATAGGTTAAACTCAATATAATCTCATGGAGCTAATGTAATTCCAAAAAAAAATGAAGCATGTTCAAGGTATAGCAATCCATATGCCAAGAAAAATCATGAATTTCAATATGTACCACACATTTAAGCATAAGCATGATTTTTAGGTAAGAGCATCATCAAATAGTGTACATTGCAAATCATATGAAGCATAATCAATCTTTTTCATATCATAGTCATAACAGTATTAGCTCAAGTAATATAAGATAGAATTTTTACCTCAAAAGCTTAAGAGAGTATATGAGGCATACCTTAGGTTCAAGAGATGGAAGCTTTTCAATCTTCAATTTTCTTTCATGAGGAGTTGAGTTTTACAAGTATGTTAGCAAAATGATTTCTCTCCCTAAGTTAGTGCTACCCTTTTCTATTTTGTGTAAATATAGCATTCATAGAACAATCACTATTACTCAATAAAAATACAACACAAATCACTTCTTATGACAAACTAAAAAGGTGAAAAATAATTCAATGATCAAACAAGAGTTTGGAATGTTATTTTTCAGAATTTTCAAGTTGTAACGCATAGCATAATATGCATAAAAAAAATAGTTTTATGCTCTTTGTTTTATTAAGAAATGATGTAACAATCTCATTTAATCACAAAACATTATCAAGAGGTATTTTCATCAATTCAATCCACATGCTCAAGTGTGATAAAAACATTTTACTCAATATGGAACACAATATGAATGTTATAAACAATTAATTCAAGAATTTATCAATCAAAAGTATTTCATGAGATGTATGCCAATATAATCCATATTCAAAAGATATTCAATAGGATAGATGCAATGTCTCTACAAACGTATGATATTTCTTTTTATTTAGACATTGTTGATGGATCATAATCAAGGAATTTCACAACTCATTCAAATATTCCAATGTAAAGCATATAAGCATGAAATTTTCATATTTAGCATATTCTTGCGATCACAAATGTAGAATTCAAAATATAGATAGTATACATCTCAAAAACATGCTATGACATTGATTCTACAAAGATATGACTCAAAAAAGAATTAACATATTAGTATGAAGTCATATATAAGATGTGAAAAGTATGCTCACAAAAAAATTTATCACTTCTTATCTCTTTTTTATAGCAATGGATGACATGATATAAAATGTTAATGAATACATGAATCATTCATATTCTAATAGGCATTTATCAAAATAATATAATTCTAATTTTTGAGTTCAATGAATGTTTGAAAGAAACTAGCAAAACATGACTTAGCAAACTTAGTACAATTAGGTTACATGGAAGCAATGATTAAACACAACCTATTGTACACAAATCACACCTTAAAGAATATAGAACTTTAAGCTTAAAGGTGTGTTAGGAGTTATACCTTCATTTACCTCTTTGGAATCTTCACCCATACTGTAATAACCCGACCCTCGTATGTGACTCTGCTATATTTTAATTTTTATTCAGTGCTTTCAAATGTTTAATGTGGAACTACATGAAAATTTAAGTTATATATATGTGTCTTATGAGTTGATGCCTTATGAATAAACATTATCTGTTAAGCAAGAAAAGTATATGTTACTATTAGAACGTTAAAACAGAAATTGGAAGCCTTAACGGCTTAATTATCTGAAATAGATTATATACTTGTGATCAGCATAATTTTTAAGTAATATTAAACATGTTTACGAAATTTCAATTTCGGCATCATAAAGCGATTGATTTTTTGTCTTATATGCTCTTATATTGCATATATATCTCTAAGCCTTGTTTTGGACTTAAGAGCAAAAACGTGACTATCATTTTGGAGAGGAATAAGAGAGAAGGGAGAAGAGAATTGGGGGAGAAGTGATTCAACAAGAAATTTGGACAAATTTGTTAAAAGTTTGGGATTAAATTCAAGGTAAGCCCAAGATCCCCTTGTTATGGCAACTTAGGGTTTTAATTCATGTTTTTGTTTGATTCATGTATGATTCATGTTTGAATTATGAGGGTTTTCATCAATTGGTTATTTTGACACTTAATTTGGGTGTTATATGAAATTATACTTCAATCCTTGGTTTTATACCATCACTTCATGGATTTATGTATATATATATCATGTGCTATGGTTCAAGAACATGAAGAACTTGAATCCAAAGTGAAGTTTGAGAGAGAGATGGCTTGTTTAAGTTCCTAATTTGGTTTAATTGATCATGTTCAACGTAGAATCCATATGATAGTGATGTTGGGTTGAAAATGGTCTTAGATTCATTTGGAATTGCATGAGAAATGGAATGAGGTTGCTAAATTCGAAGTTCAGAATTTCAGAATTCGCGTGGTCCGCTTGAGCGGCGGAAATCCCACTCGAGCGGGGAAAACCACCTTCCAGCAGTTTTGCACATTTTACAGTCCGCTCGAGCGGCCAAAGTGGCGCTCGAGCGGGGGACTAATTTTCAGAAAGAAAATATGCTTGTTCAGTTTTGCGTGCCTGATTCCCTGATAATTTTAGAATATGTTTCTGATGATTTTAAGTTGGTTATCAATTCATGTGGAGTGTAATGATGTAGGAAATGATTCCCCAACTAATTTATAAGTTATGATTGTGTGCAGGGCACAATCCGGAAGAAACTAGCACACCATCACAATGCTGTGAGTAATAGTACTTCAATGTACCTCTATCCGTTAATAATTATTATTATTGACGTTATGATCCTTATTGTAAGAATCATGTTTGCATGAAATTATGTACTAAATGAGAAATATTATGAGACTATGGAAACATTGAAAATGGTTGTGAAGCCATGTACGCTTTGTGTGAAATCTTGTGATTTATGGAACGCATCTAATGAATTGTGAAATTGTGAACCTATGTGGCTAAAAGCCAATTGTGAACTAAGAAGTTATGAGGCCAAGGGCTGATATGTGAAATATGAATGTGTGAACTTGTGAATTGTGTATATAAAGGGGCCGAAGGTCATTACTACAAGTTGTGAAATTACAAAACTCAATGGTTTTTGTGAATATGTGAACTCCTCAGGCCAAGGGCCAAAGTAAGGAATTGTGAATCAACAAGTTGTCCAAAAGGTTATACAGAAGCAGACTAACTACATGGTTATTGTATCATCTTTGTTTTACATGCATGTAAGTGCTATTATTCACTGAGCTTGGCTCACCCTATGTTATGTCTGTTCCTGTAGGTAACCAATCAGGAGGTCGATCTTAACTCGGCACTGTCACACTTTTGTCAGTCTAAGCACAGCCAAGCGTTGGGTCGAAACCGTACTTTTGTGGAATTGCTAGACTATCGCTTATGCTCTAGCTTTTGGCCTAGACTGTTATGTACATAATATTTTGTTATGTGCCCAACCTTGGGGCTGGAGCTATGTATGTATATTATCAGCTCTCATAAGTGTATCTCCTTTGGTTCATCTTTTTGGTTTATTCATCTTATGTGATGTCTGTGATCCTGGCATGGTTTAGTCGCTCAATGGATGTCATATTTTCTTATTATGTATTATTTGTGGTTACTGCTTCCGTTCAGGCCCCTGCTTTCTATATATGTATAGCAGGTTAAGTGTCCTTTTCTGCTTAGGTCATGCCCAAACTTCCAGGGGCAAGTTGGGGGCGTGACACATACATTACCTCTATTGTTCATCTAGGTGATTTTCATTTCATCATTCTTCTTCTTGTAGGAGCTGATTTTGCTCTTTAGATTGAACACTGTTATCGTGCATTTCCTCTCGAACTCCTTGGTGTTCTTTGAGATTCCACCTATAAAATATCTTGATTCCTTTCTTGGTACCCATACTTTCTTGGGTCCATGGGGATTAGTCTCAAGAACATTTAATCTCATAAAAGGTTTAGGAGGATTAAAACCAATGCCTACTTTGTCAAAAACACATCTTTTATTTCCAAGAAGCTTGTTGAGGTTTTCTTTTCCTTTTACAAAATTTTCAGGAGTTTTGTTTAAATCCTCAACATTGTTTTTCAAAATGTTTTTCTCATTGGCAATAGACGTAAAGTCATTTTTCAAAGTAGCATTTTCCATTTTTAAAACACCCACATCATTTGAAAAAGAAGTAACTAATGTCTTTAATTTAGAATTCTTAACACAAACGTTTCTAAATATGTCATGTAATTCATTGAAAGCACTTTTAAGTTTTACATAATTAGAAATTACCTCATCTTGAGTGGATTCTTCTTCTCTAAGAGCCATGAAATACAGGTTGGTTACTTCATCATTTTCTCTCCAAATGGCTTCCTTTTTGCTGCCATCCATCATTGAAAGTTCATGAGCCATGAGTGAGCCTAGGAGTTCTTCAATGCCTAATTTTGTTAGGTCTTTTGCTTCTTGGATAGTTGTAACCTTAGTTTCCCATTCATTTGGCAAAGACCTAAGTATTTTTCTTGCAAGTTCATTATTAATATAAGATTTACCAAGAGATTTTAGAGCATTAATAATATTGGTAAATTTATAAAACATCTCAGAAATATATTCAAATGATTCCATAGTAAAGAGTTCATAATTATGAATAAGCATGTCAATTCGAGACTCTTTTATTTGGCTAGTTCCTTCATAGGTGATTTCAAATTTATCCCAAATCTCTTTAGCAGTAATACACCCAGAAATTCTATTGTACTCATTTGTATCTACTCCACACACAAGAATAAGCTTGGCTTTAGCATTAGCTTGAAAGAGTTTATAATCACGCTCATCAAATTCATCCTCAAGTTTAGGCACACTGATATGGTCTACTACCTTGATAGGGATTTTAGGACCTTTAGTGATAATGAGCCACAAAGCATAATTGGTAGCTTGAAGATACAAAGTCATTTTTTCTTTCCAATGAATGTAATTACTACCATCAAAGAGAGGTGGCCTATTGCTACCTTATCCTACAGCAGAGTAAATAGAATACATAGTTGCTATGGATCAAAAACTCAAGATTGTTAAATCTAAACAAGAGCCACAGGTTTTGATACCAATTGTTACCCAAAAAGCAACCTAAAAGGAGGGGTGAATTAGGTTTCTACAAAATAAAATTAATAATACCCCAATAAAATTAACTACTAGTATAACAAATTATTAACGAACATAATGATGAACTTAGCAGTAAATGATCAAGCAAAATAACAATGAAGTATAACTAACATACATGATAAATCAAATGATTAGCACATAAATATTAGATAGATATAGCAGTAGTAGGAAAGTAAAGAGATTAAGGAAAAGGAGACAAACAGATTTATAGTGGTTCGGCTTCAACCAAGTCTACATCCATTCCTCAAGCTTCACTTGAGATTTTCCACTATCTTCACAGGGTGCTAGCAACCTTTTTACAGATAGAGCAATCCTCCACAGACTTTCTAAGTCAAGAACACTGAGTGTACTATACTCTTACAAGGTTGAAAAGAAGGTGTTTTTGCTTTCCCAGAAAGCCACAATATTATCTCTCAAAGATAGATATAAAAATGAAGCTCTAGTTTTTCTGTAAACCTCACACAGGAAAAATGAGCTTAATGTTATAAGGCTCAATGTATAATTTCTGAAAGAGGATGTAAACAAAAATTGAAGAACACTTCTCAGAGAATTTTTCAGAGAATAGATGTGAGTGATTATAGATCAAAGAATATTTTCTAGTTTTTTTTTTTTTTGGTGACTTGTTTACATTAGAGGCTTTGGTATATATAATGAAACTTATAGCCGTTTATAGCCGTTGTATTAATTTGAATTTATAGCCGTTTATAGCCATTGTACTTCCATCATTACTAATTTGAATATCTTCAACTCTATCATTACAAATTTGAATATCTTCCACTTGAACCTTTTGAACCTTGTGGCCTGCTATTATGCTGGGCTTTTTGAACCTTTGTTTTGGGCTATTTGAACTCCTGATTTAATCAAATATTAAATAAATTCTAACAACATTTAGGATAAAGGTTTAGGTGAGAAATAATGGGAAAAAATAAATTTTGATTATATTTTGTCTCTTTCAAATAAATCATCAAAATAAATTTTGATTCTATTGTTCTCTTTCAAATAAATCATCAAAATAAATTTTGATTCTATTTTTCTTTTTCAAATAAATTAAAATATAATTAAATAAATCATAAAAATAAATAAGTCTAACAATCTCCCCCTTTTTGATGATGGCACACAAGGATGTTTTGATTTAATTTGGAAGTAAGAAAGGCTCCCGCTTAAGTTATGCTCCCTGAATTCATTTCTAAATACATAGGTTAGCACATGTGTAATAAATAAACTTTAATCAATAACATGATATAAGATTAAGGTATCAAACTATAAATACATAATATCATATTAGTTTGAAAATAATACCATAATACATAACATAAATAAATCATCAAAATAAATAAGTCTAACAGACATAATTTTTCAGCACCTAGAACCCCTCAACAAAATGGTGTAGTAGAAAGAAAGAATAAAACTTTAGAAGAGATGAGTAGAACAATGCTTTCCGAAAATAATCTATCTAAATATTTTTGGGCCGAAGCCGTTCACACCGCATGCTATATTTTAAATCGTACATTAATTAGACCTATTCTCAAAAAGACTCCTTATGAACTTTGGCATGATAAAAAGCTCAACATTAGTCACTTGCATGTTTTTGGTCGTAAATGTTTTGTACATAATAATGGTAAGGATAACTTAGGTAAATTTGATTCAAAATCTGATGATGCAATTTTTCTTGGCTATTCCTTAACTAGCAAAGCTTATCGTGTTTTTAATAAAATAACTCTTGTTGTGGAAGAATCTATACATGCGGCATTTGATAAAACTAACATCTCTGCTCAAAAGCAAATTGTTGGTGATAATATAGATTTGGAACCAAATGTGGAAGATTCAAGTGTCTATAAAGAAAAAAACCAACCATGTAAGTTGAACAAAGAGATTGAACAACCTATTCTCCCATTTCAAGAAGAAGGAGGAAACAATGATGATTTGTCAAGAGAATGAAAGTTTGATCATAATCACCCTAAGGAATTAATCCTAGGTGACCCTACAAAAGGTATTGAAACTCGATCTTTAGGCTTTTCTCTCACAGATTGAGCCTAAAAACTTTCAAGAAGCCGAATTCGATGAACATTGGATGATAGTTATGCATGAAGAGCTTAACCAATTTGAGAGAAACAAAGTGTGGGAACTTGTGCCAAAATCTAAAGATCATACCATTATTGGTACCAAATAGATCTTTCGAAACAAGCTTGATGAATCCGGCACAATTATAAGAAACAAGGCTAGACTTGTTGCACAAGGATACAATCAAGAAGAAGGTATTGATTTCGATGAAACCTTTGCTCTAGTTGCTAGATTAGAAGCCATTCGCATGTTACTTGCATTTGCATGTTTTAAAGATTTCAAACTTTATCAAATGGATGTAAAAAGTGCCTTTCTTAGTGGTTTTATAAATGAGGAAGTTTATGTTAAACAACCCCCAGGTTTTGAAGATCATGCTTTTCCAAATCATGTTTTTAAACTATCAAAAGCTTTATATGGTTTGAAACAAGCACCTCGTGCATGGTATGAACGATTAAGTAAATTTTTGATTGAAAATAATTTTTCTAGAGATACTTTTTGTTAAAACTAAAAATGATGTTTTACTTATTGTGCAAATATATATGGATGACATTATATTTGGTGCTACTAATGAAACCTTGTGTAAGGAATTTGCTAAGTGTATGCAAGATGAGTTTGAGATGAGCATAATGGGGGAGCTAAATTATTTCCTTAGGCTTCAAATCAAACAATGTAAGGAAGGAATTTTTATTAACCAAGCTAAGTACACAAAAGAATTACTCAAAAAGTTTGGTATGTATGACTCAAAAATAATTGGAACACCTATGACCACATCCATTAAGTTAGACAATGATGAAAAATGTAAATCCATTGATCAAACAAAATATCGAGGTATGATCGGCTCAGTTCTTTGTTTAACTGCAAGTAGACCCGATATTATGTTTAGTGTTTGTATGTGTGCTAGATATCAATCAAATCCTAAGGAATCACATCTCTGTGCTATTAAAAGAATTTTTAGATATCTTGTTGGCACTCAAAATTTGGGACTGTTTTATCCTAGAGGTGTTGCATTTGATTTAATTAGTTACTCGGATGCCGACTTTGCTGGATGCAAACTTGATAGAAAAAGCACCGGTGGCACCTGTCACTTTCTTGGTAACTCATTAGTATCTTGGTTTAGTAAAAAGCAAAATTCTATTGCTTTATCAACAGCCAAAGCTGAATATATAGCTTCCGGAAGTTGTTGTGCCCAAATACTTTGGATGAAACAACAATTGGAAGACTCTGATTTGCATTATGATCATATCCCTATTAAATGTGATAATACTAGTGCCATCAATTTAAGCAAAAAACCGGTTCAACACTCACGAACAAAACATATTAAAATTCGACATCATTTTTTAAAAGATCATGTTCAAAAAGGGGATATTGTACTTGAATTTATAAACACCGACAAGCAATTGGCGGATATTTTCACAAAACCCCTAAGTGAGGATCACTTCAATTTCATTCGTGGCAAGCTTGGAATGTCGATTTCTACTTAAAAAGTTTTGTTATGACTGTGAAACTTGAATTTTTGTTAAAATGATATATGTGTATTGCTACATTGATATGGAAACATTTACATCAGTTGTATGCTCTCAAGTCCTTCATACATTCATTATCCTTAACAGTTTGCTATTCTCAACTGTGTAATTTTTTTGGGTTCTGCATTTTGAGGTAAAATTAACTTTGCATACAATAATTTTCTTTAAAACCCTCATGGAACTTTTTTGCATTACCCTTCCAGCAACACCGACGTCCCATTAAGTATAATTTCTGTTGGTATTATTTTATTTTAATTTATTTTTTATTGCTATTAGGCTTAATATCTTTTATTTTATTTTATTTTTATTTTTGTTGCTTTACTAATGGGCTTCATTTCTTTTTCTTTTTTTTTCTTTTTTTTTCATTATTTTTTTTTTGTTGTTTTGCCCTAAGGCTTAATTTTGATTTATTTTTTTCTACACTTTACTTTCATCTTCAAGTGATTACATTAAACATAAAAACAAACACAAATCAAAATATACATATTTCCATAAATAAAAAAATTCCCTTCATTTTTTCGGCCATTGGCCGACCTCACTTACTCGCCTCTTCCATCGCCCTCTTCTTCTTTTTATCACCTTGGGCGAGGCTTGACATCCCTGCCCTCATGCTCTCGTCGAGAGCGAGCACTCCCCGCCGACTATCAAAAGTCAAGAACGACGTTGCTCCAAATCGGGCCATGGAGGTGGTCTTCCGTTTAAGTTCTTTATTTTCGGCCTTCAGTGCGCAAATCTCTGCTCGCGCATCCATGTACATGCGTTGGAGCAGCGAGAGTTGGGCGTTGACTTAGTGGAGCTCACTCGTCCTGTTCTGCAGTCGGTGAGCCAATTTTGTGACTGCAGTCACCGTCTCTATACAGAATGTCAGTGTGAAATGATTGGCTTCAATGTCTGATTGAGCTGCCATTATTTGCTCAATTGACATCATAGGAAGGTTGGGAAGAGTAGGAGCCGGGGCACTCGGCCCAGCAGTGCTTACGGGATCATTTAGGTCCGGAAAGAGAGCCAAGGGACGGCACGAGGCCATGAAGTCAAAGAGCGAGATGTAATCGACCGGAGGGTCGTTTTTGGCAGCCTTTCTGCTTTGCCCAGTCTCTCTGTTCTCTCTCATCTAGACGCAGAAAGAGATGGAAGCAAATGAGAAAGAAGAATGAGAAGAGAGTGATTAAGAAGAAGATAAAGCTGAGGAAGACAAAAGGGAGAGAGAGCCGAGGCCGTTGATTGACCCGTCTCACTTTTGTCGGTCGGCTGATGCAAAAGCGAGGACGCGTGTCCGACGCGATTTTCGACGGAAAAGAGAGAGGCGCGCAAATCGTCTATATATGTATATATATGTTTTGAATTGTATAGATGTCATTTATCACTACCATTTTTCTCCTCCTCCTCCAGATTTTGACCTATGATTTCCTTTTGAAAATGTCATAGGGGGAGAAATTATATGATGTTATGTATTATGGTATTATTTTGTTATGATATTATGTATTATGGTATTATTTTCAAATTATGGTATTATTTGAAAACTAATCTAATGATTATGTATTTATAGTTTAATATCTCAGTCTCTTATCATGTCTCTAATTAAAACTTATTTATTACACATGTGCTAACCTATGTATTTAGAAATGAATTCGGGGAGCATGACTTGAGGAGGAGCTTTCTTACTCCCAAATCAAATCAAAATATCATTGTGTGCCATCATCAAAAAGGAGAAGATTGTTAGACTTATTTATTTTGATGACTTATTTAATTATGTTTGTAATTTATTTAGAAGAGAAAAATAGAATAAAAATTTATTTTGATGATTTATTTGAAAGAGAAAAATAAAATCAAAAATTTTGATGATTTATTTGAAAGAGAAAAATAGAATCAACATTTATTTTGATGATTTTATGTTTTAATTTATTTGAAAGGGAAAAATAGAATCAAAATTTATTTTGTCCCATTATTTCTCACCTAAACTTTTATCCTAAATATTGTTTGAATGTATTTAATATTTGCTTAAATCAGGAGTTCATTCCAACCCAAAAATAATGCCCAAACCAGAGGTTCAAACAGCCCAAAATAAAGGTTCAAACAGCTCAGCACAGCAGCAGGCCAAAAGGTTCAACTGAAAGATATTCAAATTAGTAATGATGGTTTAGAAGATATTCAAATTTGTAATGATGGAGTAGACGATATTCAAATGAATACAACGGCTATAAACGGCTATAAGTTTCATTATATATACCAAAGCCTCTAATATGAACAAGTTACAGAAACCAGAAAATATTTTTTGATCTAAAATCACTCTCATCTATTCTCTGAAATTTTTTTTGAGAAGTGTTCTTCAATTTGTGTTTACATCCTCTCTCAGAAATTATACATTAAGTTGTATAACTTTAAGCCCATCTTTCATGTGTGAGGATTACAGAAAAATCAGAGTCTCATTTTTATATCTATCTTTGAGAGATAATTCTTGTAGCTTTCTGTGAAAACAAAAACACCTTCTTTTCAATCCTATAAGAGTGTAGTACTCTCAGTGTTTTTTGGACTTAGAAATTCTATGTAAAATCCACGGAGGATTGCTCCATCTGTGAAAATGTTGCTAGCACCCTGTGAAGCTAGAGTATAGTGGAAAATCTCAAGTGAAGCTTGAGGAGTGGACGTAGGCCGAGTTGAAGCCGAACCACTATAAATTTGTTTGCCTCTCTCTCCCTTATCTCTTTATTTTATTTAAATTGCCATAACTATATTTCACATTTTCACTGTGCTAAAATCATTAACTGACATAGTTGTTAGAACACTTGTTTTAATTATTTCTATTTCATTAACTATATTTATCTATTATGCTAGTCATAATTTTTATTAGGGTATTATTATTTTTATTTGTAAAAACCTAATTCACCCCCCTCTTAAGTTGTCTTTTGGGTAACACGTATTGCCCAATCGTAACATCCACGAAGGGCACTCCGAATTTGGAGGCTTATTCGGCCGAAACATGAACATGCACGAAGGGCGTTTCGAATTCAGAGTCTTTGTATTGGCCAATCGTGACATCCACAAAGGGCACTCCGAATTCAAAGGCTTATTCGACCGAAATGTGAACATGCACAAAGGGCGCTTCGATTTCGGAGTCTTTGTATTTGCCAATCGTGACATCCACAAAGGGCGTTCTGAATTCAGAGGCTTATTCAGCCCAAACGTGAAATGCACAAAAGGCGCTCCAAATTTGGAGTCTTTGTATTGGCCAATCGTGACATTCATGAAGGGCGCTCCGAATTTGGAGGCTTTGTATTGGCCAATTGTGATATCTACCAAGGGCGCTCCAAATTCGAAGGCTTTTTCATTATTCAACCATTTTTAACGAGACGGCGATAAAAAAGGCACTACATTGCGGAATTTGTATATGTGTACATGTTAGCATAACAAAAATAAAAAATGAACTAGCATGCCATACAAGTTGGCTTAATGATAAAATTTGCGCAAATGGGTTGAATTCCAGGGGCGTGGCAAACTTCTGCCAGCCATGTCTGAAAGCCGATACACCCCCGTTCCGGCAATCGAATCAATTTGATAAGGACTGTCCTAGTTAGGGCCTAATTTACTGTTTGCCGGATTCTTAGTAGCGAGAAGCACTTTCTTGAGAACTAGTTCTCCAGGTGTATAACGACGCAACTGCACGCACTGGTTATATGACTTGGCGAGCTACTGCTGATACCGCGCCATGCACGCAAGAGCACGATCTCAACGTTCTTCAATCAAAGTCAGATCTAAGGCCAACATCATGTTATTACGGCCCATGTCAAAAACCTTGGATTTCAGTGTGGGCAGGCTGATTTCAAGAGGGATAATAGCCTGTGTCCCAAAGCACTAAGCGAACGGCGTTTCTCCAGTAGACCGCCTCGGAGTGGTGCGATGAGCCCACAGCACACTGGGCAATTCTTCAACCCACCTGTCTTTAGCCTTTTCCAATCATTTCTTGATGCCGTCCAGGATCACTTTATTGGAGGTCTCAGCTTGACCATTGCTTTGTGGGTATGTCGGCGAGGAAAAGTACAGTCAAATACCATATGTGTTACATAACTCCTGATAGACGCCACAATCGAATTGGGTGTCGTTGTCAGAGACAAGTTCTCTCGATATGCCGAATCGTGTTATAATGTTTTTCCATACAAAACGTTTAACATCTACATCTCGAATATATGTTAATGTCTCTACTTCGACCCACGTTGTAAAATAATCTGTTACGACGATCAGGAATCGCTTGTTCCCTGAAGCCTGCGGTAATGGCCCAATGATATCAAGTCCCCATTGAGCGAACGACCAAGGACTAGTAATGGAACTTAATTCTTCAGCAGGCAGATGAGTTAATGGGGAAAACTTTTGGCATTGTTCGCACTTCTTTACGTAGTTCTCGGCATTTGTTTGCATGGTCAGCCAATAATACCTCTGCATTACTGCTCGGTGGGCCGATGAGCATCCTCCAAAGTGGGCACCATAGCTACCTTCATTTATTTCGGCCAACAGTTTCTCAACTCTGTCTGGGTGAACACATTCCAGATACAGCCCAGAGAGAGATTTTTTGTAAAGCTTTCCCTGTAGATCTAGATAATATCGCAAGACTTTATTTCACAGCTTGTGGGCTTCTTTCTTATCCGTTGGGAGCTATTTTGAGGAAAGAAATGCAGCGATAGGGTCTATCCAACTTTGTCCTAGTTCAATGATGTTAATTTGAACTAGTTCAGAAGAGGTGATGCTCAGCTCTGGGATGAACCCTATTTCGATTGTTCATTTGACTTCTGAGTTAATGGCGGAGGCTAGGCAAGTAAAGGCATCCGCATGCGTGTTCTGACCCCGGGTTATCTGATTCAACACGTGGTGGTCGAATTTTGTGAGCAAGGAATTCGCCGTTTTCATGTAGGTTGCCAAACGACCATTTTTAGCTGTATATTTCCCTTTCAATTGGTTAATGACTAACTTCGAGTTACAGAAAATAAGTAACTGCTATGCACCAAGGTGAAGTGTGTTACGAAGGCCGATTAGCAATGTTTCGTATTCGGCCTCGTTATTTGATGCATCAAAACCCAATTTGACCACCTACTCAATTATTGCCCCTTCAGGGGTCATGATTACTACGCCTGCCCCGCTGCTATGTTGGTTGGATGATCCATCACAGTACATTTGCCAAATGTCTCCAACATATATTCACCAGTCGGGTTTAGGTTGGACTTGATTGGAGAAGTCGACATGGCATCCCGTGAACTCGACTACAAAGTCGGCGAACACTTGCCCCTTGATGGTTGTTCTAGGCAAAAATTAGACATCGTATTGGACGAGTTCCAAAGCCCATTTCAAGACTCACCCTGATGCTTCCGTGCTACGGAGCGCTGACCGGAGAGGACAGTCCGTTAATACCTCTATGGTGTGAGCCTGAAAATGGTGCATCAACTTTCTTGCAGCCACCACGAGAGCGAGAATGAGATTTTCCAGTGGTAGGTATCATGTTTCGGCATCGACCATTGCCTTGCTTACATAGTAAATTGGTCGCTGCTCCCCGAGTTCTTCCTTTAGTAATACAGCGCTGACCGCCGGGTCAGATATCGCCAGATACAAGATGAGCGGATCGCTTGCCGATGGGATTGCCAAGAGTGGTACTGATTGGAGATAAGTTTTCAAGCTGTCCAGTGTGGCCTAGCACTCGGGGGTCCATTCAAATGCTTTGCCCTGCCGAAGTGTGTGAAAGAATTATCGGCAGCGATCTGAGGGACGGCTGATAAACCTATTGAGGGCGACGGCCATTCCCATAAACTTCTGAACTTCTTTGATTGACCGAGGGGAACCGGGTTCCAGAATTGTTGTGATCCACCTCGGGTTGGCCTCTATTCCACGATGGTTGACAATATAGCCGAGAAACTTGTCGGATCCGATGTCGAATGCACATTTTGAGGCGTTCAGTTTCATCTTGTACTTTTAGAGAATGCTGAAGGTCTCTGCTAAATTGGCTAGATAGGCGTACTTTTCCTTGGATTTCACCACCATGTCATTGATGTATACTTCTATGGTGCGGCCAAGTTGTTCCTTGAACATGGTGGTAACCAGTTTCTGGTAAGTTGCCCCTGCATTCTTTAGTCCGAAGGGCATGATCTTGTAGCAATAGGTTCCCCTTGGGTGAGGAATGTGGTCTTTTCTTGATCATCTGGATGCATAGCAATTTGGTGATAACTCCTATAGGCATCCAAGAAGCTCATGCGCTGATGATGTGCCATTGTGTCCACAAGTTGGTTAATTCTGGGAAGAGGAAAACAATCCTTTGGACAGGCCTTGTTCAAATCCGTGAAATCGACACAAACGCGTCAAGATCCATTTTTCTTCTTTACAACCACGGCATTGGACAACCACATGGGATAAGTGACTTCAGGAATTACCCCGGCATCAAGCAATCTATCAACTTCATCAACAACGGCCGATGCATGCTCCGCGGCTGACCGCCGACTTTTCTGAATGATTGGTTTGACTTTTGGATCGACATTTAAAAGGTGCTGGGCCACGACTAGATCCACCCCCGACATCTCGTATGGTGTCCATGCAAACACGTTGAGGTTGCCAAGTAAGAAGGATACCAGCTCGCGTCTGTTAACTTCGTTCAGGGAAGTGCCGATTGTGAAGAATTTGTCAGGACTCCCATTGATTTCGATCCGATCAAGGTCTTCAATTGCCTTGTTGCTGGGGATTTTCCCAATGTCCTCGAGGCTCTCTCGATCCAATATTTCAATCGAGTTCACTTCCAGTTCCTTCGGCTTCTTTGCAACAGTAATAAGATAGCATGCCTATGCTGATTTCTAGGAGCCCCGAATTAGCTGAATGCCATATTCAGTTGGAAAGCGGAGTAGTTGATGGTAGGTGCTTATCACAGCCTACATAGTGTGCAACCAAGTCTTTTCAATGATAAGATTGTATGGTGACAGGAGTTTGACGACCAGAAATTCCACGTCTACTGATCTGGTACCCGCCCGTGCTGATAGTGTGATCTTGCCCAATGGATACTTGGGGTTAGCGTTGCAGCCGAACAATGGGTAATCGGCCGGTAACAGATCCGAATTAGTGAAGCCGAGTTTAACAAACGTCTTGTAATACATTATTTCTGAAGTGCTTCCCTGATCGATGAGAACACGCTCAACTGTGAATCTATTCACGCGTAGCTCAACGACAAGGGGATCACCGTGGGGGAAAGTTGCTCCATTTAGGTCGGTGTCATCGAAGCTAATCTTGCCAGTTTTATATGGCCGTTTGGCTGGTGTGGTTGGCTTGGGCAGGCCAGGTTGCAACTGAATTGTATGTACCTCGGCTGACGATGGTAGGCTGTATATCATGTGAATTACACTAAGTGGAGGTGAATCCGGCCGTAGGGTTACTATGTTCAATGGAGTGTTCTTTCGAACATGTTGCGCCAGCCAGCCGTCTTTTACTAACTCTTCCAGGTGGTCTTTCAGTGCATAACAACTATCAGTATCGTGGGCATGGTCCTTATGATATCCGCACCGCTTATCCCTCCTCCTTGTATCAAGGGGTCCCATCATCTTAGATGACCACTCAAAAAACGGAAGATTTTGGACTTTGGGTAAAATCTTACTGATCGGCTCCGCTAACTTCGTATACTTCTTGTCCGAACGTCTTATGCGCCTGCTATCCACTTGATATTGTTCATTTGAATGGTGCGAACACTGCCTGCTTGAACGACGTGAATCTCACCGGTTGTCTCGTTTAGCCCGATCCCGAGGTTCGGGGCTCCTTGATGGCATGGCGCTTATCGGCTGAACCAGACCAGGTGGAGCCGATTTAATGGCTTTCTATCTGGCCTTAACGCGCAGGGCATCGTCTTCCACCTTACAGTACTTCTTAACTTTCTTCATTAGTGCCCAAACTGTTTTGGGAGGCCGTCTGGTCAACAAACTGCAGAGAGGACTATCAGGGTGTAATCCCATCTTAAAAGCAGTAATGACCATGACATCATTGCAGGCATCATCCACCAAGTTGAAACACTCCCAATAGCATGCCGAATACTCATAGAGGGCCTCTTTTGGTTTAATTTGCATTGCCCAGAGGGAGTCAGCTTGCTTTGGCTGAACTTCGTTGGTGATGAATCTTGCCCTAAAGGATTTTTGGAGCTGATGAAAGCTTTTTATTGATGTCGGATCCAGTTTATAGTACCATCTAACGGCCAACGGTCCCAGGCTACTTGGAAACATTCGACGCATGAGGGCTTCATCATTAGTATGCAACGTCATTGCTTGTTTATAATGACAGATGTGGTCAGTGGGATCTGATTTTCTATCGTATAGGGTGAATATCGGTGCTTTGAACTTTTTAGGCAGCACAACCCTTGCAATGCGTCATACGAAAGAGACGTATCTGTCCTCTTCATCCGAATCATCACTTGTTTTCCCTTGCATGTGCCGTACATATGGACTTCCTTCGGATGAACTGGATACATCAACTCGCCCCTTCTTTCTAGGTTCCTAAGATGGTGAGTCGGAATCACTGCCATTATCATGTTTCCGAAGTTGACGTCGTCGATCATCCTTCTTCTCTGGGAATCGACCCCGGTTATGGTGTGCGGCCTGTTGGGATTTGGCTAACTCCAGGGCCAATTCCTTACGCAAGCACTCATTCTCAGCCATCATATCATCTAGACGCTGTTCGTTTCGTTTTGCTTGATCCATGATCATTTGCGCAGTCTCTTGCACAGAAGTTGAGGGTGAGGTTTGCGCTACTGGGTTGAAGTTCAGGGCCCGTCGCGCTGTGATATTCTCCGGTCCAAGCATGTTTCTTGGAGTAATGTCATCTCTTGGTGTAACATTGTCAGTAACTATCGAAGGATCATCCGTCCCACCTGCCATGGACGCACTTGAGTATTCCCACAGACGGCGCCAATTGTGGTGAAGTGGTTTGGAAATACTCTTGAATCCAGTCAGACGCTCTTAATCCTCTGAGTGCTGCCTGAAAAAGAGATGAACACTCCAGTCGGGGGTGCCGAAATTAGCACTCCGACGGACAAGTCAATATTCTCTCTAATTTACTTTTATCTCAAGTTATCTTGTATATTCTCACATACCTCCCTTTGGCTGATGCTTCTCCTTTTTATATTGCTCTCCAAGGGCCCACCTTTTCATCATCACCATTCATCATCATATCTGGGACCCCCAGGTACATCAGAAGCTTTTCAGCATATTCGGCCCACGGACTAGATTTTACTCGGCCTTGTTCTTGTATAGATGGATTTGGTCACGCCGAGTTGGCCTTACCAAGATTCTCGGCATTCTGTTTGAACCTCTTCTGAATACAAATTATTTACCTCCCACAATAATAATAATAATAATAATGAATAAATAAAAATAAAAATAAATAAATATATATATATATAAATTAATATTTATAGACTATTCTGACATATTAATTACTATATGCATGATCTTCTCTTGCACCATAGTTAATTTTTATGTGATGTAGGGATGTTCTAGCAAAATCTCAGTGAGTTATTCTGGCGTGAGCTTGAAACCATAAGTCTAGTAGAGATCTTAGAAGAGTACCACACCCCTGCCTCGCCAGAAGAATCAAGAGACTCTGAAAGTATAATTAGACAACTATACCAGTCCTAGACCAACTGATGGATCAGCCAGTATACATGCAAGTTGATCCTGACGATGTAGCATTCCTATGTTGGAGACAGAGCTCCGGCTATACACGAGGAAGATACCTTGGACCTACCCACGTTGTCCGCATCACTCCAGGACTAGACGATCCTTGCTTCGTAGTTACGCCTTTGCCCCCAGCGTGTGCTAAAAGAAATCGAAATATATTTTCCATCAACCATATATTCACCAACAACCCTAACCTTCTGGACATTATTAATGTCCAAAACGTTGATTTTAGTAATAACTTGACATATCTTGAGACACTTGTACGGATCACTAACCGAGCATTTTAGGGATATATACAGTGCGTCCCCATTTATGTAATCCAGGCAGCATGGGTTTGTTTTGGAGTAACGTAGCTGGGTTGGGAGTTTGAGCCCCTCATGCAGCATTATTTTTCATGGCTATTTGACTCCCTGATCTGGACTACGGAAAAGATAACTCCTTTTGTGAGCTAACCACAATTAGTTCTAATCCCTATTTTTGTACTGACAGGATTAGACTCTGACATGACTTCTAACTTATGTAGCACTAACACCATATGTGTATGAATGATAAAACTGGTGTTTATATATGTGTGTGTGTGTGTGTGTGTGTGTGTGTGTGTGTGTGTGTGTGAGAGAGAGAGAGAGAGAGAGAGAGAAATATTGGTAAAAATGTGCAATGTTTATTAAATTATTTATTTTTCTAAATCTATACTTGTAGTAATGGTCAATGATAGAAACAGAACCAGATCGTCGGTTAGTGGAATAGAACCAATGGAAAGAATCATGGAAAGAGCAGTTACCAATTTTTTGCAAACCCTACAAAACAACATAAACAATGAAATGCCAGAACAACGAGAAGAGCCGATTACAGTGAAACAGTTCCAAGATTTGAAACCCACCACATTCACCGGCGGCTCAAACCCACTGCTAGCAGAAGCTTGGGTCAGGGACATGGAGAAAATGTTTCGTGCACTACCTTGTGCGGAAAAACAAAAGGTAACCTTCACCACATTTACCTTCAAAGATGATACACAGGAATGGTGGCTCCTTACGTTGGAGAAGAAAGAAATCGTAACTTAGACAAGATTTTTGGAGGTATTCTACGAAAAATACTTCCTGGATTTGCTGAGGGAACAAAAGGCGTCAGAATTCATACACCTAAAACAAGGAACGATGTTGATAGCCGAATACGAAAGCAGGTTCACCAACTAGCTCGATTCACGACATATGTTATTCCCATCAAAACTTGGAAGGCCAGAAAGTTTGAAGCCGGCTTAGATGATGAAATCAAAAACAAGATTTAGGTTCTAATATTGCCAACTTACGCAGAAATGGTAGATCGAGTATACATCACAGAAAGAGGGATTAAAGCCTCATGTACTAGGGAAACCAGCCACAAGAAGCGGTTTTGGGAAAGAGTCAACAGAGGATCTAGTGTTGCACCCCCAAAGAAGGCAAATACAGGCTCAACCAGTTTGGGCAACTAAAATCCTGCTACCTCTAGAAGCAACGCCATTCTAAATTGTCCTACTTATGGAGGGACTCATTGGGGACGATGCCACCGAGACACGGGAGCATGCTTTAGATGCGGTGAAGTTGGCCATTTACTGAAAGACTACACAAAGTTCATGAAACCTATAGTAGGCCCCTCTGAATCAACTCAGAAGGCCACAATACCTGCAGGTGTGAAGAAAGACCAAAACGCCAAGGGAGAGCTTTTACCTTAGTGCCTAGAAACCCAGAGGTTATTGAGAACGCTGTGTCAGGTACACTTTCTATATGTGGTCATTTAGCCCATGTTCTCATTGACTCTGGCTCGCCCCATTCTTTTGTTACACCATTCTTTACTTCCAAATAACATCGGCACCAGAACCTTTGGGATATATACTATTTGTGTCTTTTCCTTCTGGTAATTCTGTCCTTAGTACTGACATATATAAATCTTGCACTATAGCCTTAAAAAGTGAAACCTTATACGTGGATTTGATTCCCCTCCGTATTAGCAACTTTGATGTGATCCTAAGGATGGATTGGCTTGCTGCCAACCATGCTTCTATTAATTGCACAGCCAAAAAGGTCTCCTTTCGGTCACCAAACCAGCACAAGCTCATCTTCGATGGAACTAGAGTCTCCACTCCTCCATGTATTATATCGTCCATGATGACCCAACGACTTTTGAGGAAATGTTGTTGTAGTTATATCTATTATGTGATTGATACTCGACAAGTGGACCCCACACTTGATGTAATCCCCGTGGTTCGAGAATTTTCGGATGTCTTTCCTGAAGACTTACCTGGTACCCTGGTCGATTGAGAAAATAAGTTAACCATTGAAACTTAACCCGAAACAAAACCAATATCAAAAACCCCTTACCTTATGTCCATGATGAAATTGAAAGAATTAAAGACTCAACTCCAGGAACTACTAGACAAAGGCTTCATTCGACCAAGTACCTCGCCATAGGGAGCTGCAATACTGTTCGCAAAGAAAAATGATGATACGATGAGATTGTGTATCAATTATTAGGAATTGAATAAGGTCACCGTCAAGAATCGGTACCCTCTGCCGTGGATTGATAACTTGTTCAATCAATTTCAAGGCGCTCAAGTGTTCTCAAAGATTGACTTGCATCCTGTCTATCATCAACTAAAACTCAAAATGGAAAGCATCAGAAAGACTACCTTCTGAATACGTTACGAACACTACGAGTTCCTTGTCATGCCATTTGGCATCACAAATGCTCCAGCAGCCTTTATGGACTCATGAATCGGGTGTTCAAACCCTATACTGACAAGTTCATCATTGTCTTTATTGACGAGATTCTCATATACTCCAAATCACCAGAAGATCATGAACACCACTTGTGAAGAGTTCTACAGACACTACGTGATCACAAATTGTATGCCAAGTTAAAGAAATGTGAGTTTTGGATCACTAGTGTACAATTCCTCAGTTACGTCGTAAACAAAAATGGCATCTCAGTCGACCCACAGAAGGTTGTAGCAATTGTAGATTGGCCACGACCCGCTAATGTGACTGAAGTTCTAAGCTTCTTGGGATTGGTAGCCTATTATTGACGCTTCGTTCAAGACTTCTTGAAGCTTGCGTCATCCTTGACCTAACTCACCCAAAAAAGCACACCATTCAAATGGACTATCGAACAAGAAGGTTACTTCCAAGAGTTGAAAAGTAGACTTGTGTCAGCCCTATACTAGCACTCCCTATGGGAACGGATGGGTTTGTAATTTATAGCGATGCCTCATACAATGAGTTGGTTTGCATCCTTATGCAAAATGGAAAAGTCATTGCATATGTCTCACGTCAACTAAAGACTCATAAGAAGAACTGCCCAATCCACGATCTAGAATTGGCTGCAGTAAGCTTCACCCTCAAGATCTGGCGTCATTATTTCTACAGAGTAGCATGCGATATTTATACCGATCATAAGAGTCTTAAATATTTGTTTCTGTTTACCTAGAAAGAACTGAATATGAGGCAATGACAATGGCTAGAATTTATGAAAGATTACGATGTAGAGATCCATCATCATCCAAGAAAAGCTAATGTAGTAGCAGACACATTAAGTCGAAAGACCGCCAGAAGCTTGGCATGTACCCTCATTCCCTGCAAGACCAATGGATTACTCGCCAACATAATCTTGGAATCCACTTTGGTTGAAGAAATTAGAGCGCGTCAGTGTGAAGATCGACTTCTAAAGAAAAAAACACGATAAGTAAGAAAGTGCACCTGATCTTGATTTCACTTGAAGCAATGGAATTGTCACAACCCAAACCCGTCCCTATAGGTTTAGCATCGTAACCGGCCAGTAATCCTAAGATTACCGAAGGCCTCTAAAATAGATTAACAAAATAAGGGGGCTAGCGGAAGCAAATACATAAATATAATTGTCCAATGAGTTGTGCTGACTTATATGAAACAAAATATTTAAAACTTTATATACATATCCAAAAGTCATTATTGCATTATACCTACACACATTATAGCATCTTAAGTACAGCCAACAAAACAAACAAGTCTCACATACAGAAACAACCAGAACTTATGACAAGTGACATCTCCGGAACCTCCACGTGAGGCACAATGGTTAGCTGACAACAGAACACAAATCCAGACAAAAAGCTTCAGACTTGATCTCCAAAACGCTCACCCATACATATACATACACACAGTGAGCTAAAGCCTAGTGAATAACATTAAGGTAAAGGGGTTAGTGAACAAATTCTGAACATTTCATAATCATAAAATAGATCATAACATAATCATTCTCATATCTGAACATAATAACAGTACATCCCATAGAACACATCACATATCGTCTTCCGACTAGAGCAATCGGTTCCGGATACCGATTAAACACATCACCACTTGACAAGTGGCTAACGAGATCTCGTAATCACATATATGTCATGGACTCGCATTAACATGTCGTCCCCTATCTGTGGATGCCATAATAGATTTCAAACATAGGACATTCGTTCACATAAACAATTATCATTTCAGAAATCATAACTTATCAAATCACATTTGAAACGTAATTCATATAAACATATCTTTACAATAACGTTACTCACAGTAGGCTCCCGTAAACGGTCAATCAATCTTCGAGTCTTGACCTATAACCACAAAGTACATAACACAAACATATCTTATCATTACACATGTACTTGGCCATCACGGCTTAGCTTTCTTTACATCGGTTTCTTATTCAGTCCATTTCTCATAATTTGTACATGTGAATCACATTCTCAGATTTCGGATTGGTCTCATATTTTCTAATTCAATTACTCATGTTATTTCTTAGCTCATTACTCTTAAATGACTCATAATTCATGTCTAAATATGCTCAGAAAAGGATGGGAACAAAAATATGAACACTGAATATCTTTGAAAAATATGCTGAATTTGGCTTCGTCGCTCGAGCGCACCTTTGGTCGCTCGAGCGAACTGCTCTATTTGCAAAAGTATTGGATGGTCTCAAACTACACTCGAGCCACAACTCCTACGCTCGAGCAATTCAACAAAATAGAAAGGGTTCGCTCGAGCCACCAAGTGGTCGCTCGAGCAGGCTGTAATAGACTACAAAACTATTGGATGTTCAAAATGTCCGCTCAAGCAACAAATCCTTCGCTCGAGCGATCTGCAAAAATCCTGAGTTTTCAAAATAGAGGTTTAAGCTTCCAAATGCAATTTCAAAGGCAAACTCATGCATGGCTTATTCATAAACTTGGAAAACTTACCCAAAAACTTGAACATATGATTCTCACAAACTCTTTTTGCTCAAAACTCATGGATTTAACCAAAATTGGGCCCAAAACTCCCATGCATGTAAGTTTTACAAACCTTTTTCAAAACTCATGTCATTAGCAATTTTAAACTCAATAGTTCCATGCATGTCCAAATTTCATTTCCAAAACATGAAATTAAACTTTAGAACATGATAATTCAAACATGCAAGTTCCAAGAAATTTATAATTATAATCATGGATGGTAGAATTCTAACTCCAATGACCATGTATTGAACATTCAACTTCAAATTTTTTTTCAAAGCTTACAAATCATGGAGGTTAACTTCAAAATAACTCAATTCAAGAATGCATGTGAAATGTAGCTTCAAAACTCAATTTAAACAACATATTCATGATCAAAACTAAAGAATCATGCCAAAACTATACATGCATGTTAGCTACTTCCTCTTCTTGGCATTCTTTAACTAAAAACATGCAATTAATCTCATATAGTTCATGAATTCAACTCTAAATCATATACCCTCCGAGAATTAAGGGTTAGATGCTCACCAAAATCCTTCAAATACTCTTGTTCTAGCACAAACTTAAGCTACTAGCAAAATCTCCAACTTTTTCTTGAATCTCTACACTTTCTCTCTCTAAGATGGAGTTCACCCTCTCTCCAGAATATGATTTTAGAATTTTTCACTCAAATGAAACATGCTTGAGCTCAAGAATGAGCCTAAAAGCCCGCTTATATAGTTGTAATGCTAATATACATTAATTAGAACATTAGGTTTGCCAAACACAACTTAATTAATCAAGCTAATTGTAGACACCCCATTTTTGACCGCCCTTAAGACTTGGACTCTACTGATTGTTTACTTGGTGATGAAAGGTGCGCAATGCAAAGGTTCGATTTCTTTGACAAGAGGAGAGTCAAATCCTAACCTCACACCCCATTTTGGACCAAATCTATTTTGAATGGTTTTTAGACCTTAAAACCCTCTCTTTCAAAATAGCTTTTGAAAAAGTTCCTATGATGTTCCGACGCTCGCATTTCGTTAAATATTGCACTTTTTGGTAAACCGACCAAGGACAAAGTAGAAATGAATGAAACAGAGGTGAACTATTTGAAAAAAATCTTCAAAACACCTTATTTAGGGGTTTGGAGTTGAAGAAAATGGGAGAGGAGAGAAGAAACCAAGTTGGAGAAGAAGTTGGGCATGAACCATTAAGAAAGAGTCGAGCAACCCTCGCTAAATCAGGCCTATCCTTTTGTACACTTGGATTTAAGCTATGAGGCCACCACCATTGGAAAGGGGACTTCCGGGGCTTCATTTTACACTCAAGAATCTCCTAAAGCCGAGTCCAGATGGGGGAGATATGGTTGGTTGAAGTTAGGCATCAATCCGATTGAGCTGGAAATGAGCAGTCTTCACTAAAAGAGGGATATCTCTTAGCACACTTGGAATTTTGATGTGACGCTTCCACCATTGGAAAGCTTACTTCCAAGGCTTCAATTTGGACATAAGAATGACTTGAAAAGGAGTCCAGATGAAGGAGTTATACCCATTTGAAGTTGGACTTGAAGAGCAGATTTTGCTGTCGGCCACAAATGTGTACAGCCGGCCATGGAAGTGGCCGGTCGGCCGTCATTAGTATCAGGTCAGCCAAAAAGATGGCCAGTGGCCAAAAATGCCCAGAAAGCTCAGAATTTGCAGATCTTTTGCTCCAGCTGTCTTCCAAATGCTCCAGCTATCTCTAAATTAGATATTTCCGACCCAAGGCTCTCTTTTTGCTATATATAGAGGCCATTCCCTATGGTTTGAGGGGTTAGAACATTTTGAAAGCTTAACAAGTTTGGGAACCTCTCTCTCTAAATCTCTCTCTCTCTCTCTATAATTTTGTGAGCAAAATTCTAGCCTCTCTCTCTAAAAGCCTCTCTCTCTTCCTATATTGTGCTTAGAAGTGAGAATTTCCTACACTCTTGCAAAGAGACCCTAGACCAAACACCTCTACCTTGTTGCTGAGGTTCTTGGAGTCCTGTTTGAGCTCTCAAAGCTAGTTTTGGCTCAGATTTGCACCTGTTTTACTGTTGTGCTTCAAGGGTAAGCACTTGTCCCTTTTAAGCTTGTCTTGCACACTTGTTTTACCACCTTTGCAAACTATTTTTTGCTTGGTTTTGAACTGAAGAAAACTCTATTTTCAGTCCTAAAAATGGTGGTTTAAGCCCCTTTTGAGTTTGAGGGTGGTCCACCCTTCTTGTCTCTTTGCTTGTTAAGCTTTGGTGCCATCTTGCAAAGCTTTCTAAAACAACTTTTTTTTCCCTTTTAACCACTAAATTCCAGAGGAATTTCAGTGGTAGAAAGTTGGTTTTGAGGACCAAAATGGGAGGGGGTGGTCCCCCCTCCTCTTGTCTTGTTTGCACGTGTTAATGGCCTAATAAGTGAGCTTCTATTTCTACCTTTTTGAAGCTTAGTTCAAGCATGTTTTAGGCTTTATTTTGACCTGCTTTAACTCTGTTTTTGGCTGGTTGGGTCAATTCTTGCTTGCTTTTTGCACTTGTAGTGCAATCTTGTTCACTAGCTTAGTGTGCTCGGTGATTTAGCCTATTATTCTAGCATGTATTGGCTCCACTCCAGCATGCTTTTGGCTTTGATTTAGCATGCTCTAACTCTGTTTCAAGTGGTCTTCGTCACATATGCCTCGCTTTGTATAGCTATAGTGTAACCGGCCCTTACTAGCTTTGTGTTTTGAGGCTCTTAGCATGCTTTATTTGAGTTATTTGCATGATATGGCATCATTTAGCATGTGATTTCAGAGCATATACCTCTGTCACACTTTCATATACTTCACTTCTTCATTGCTTTTAAGGGTTGTGTATTGTACCTTACTTATGGGCTAACATATATGCATGTTCTCCTAGTCTTTTGAGCTTCTATCTCTACACGTTCATGCCACTGATTTGGCATGTTTTAGGTCTGTCCATGGCTGGTTTTGTTGTTTGAGCTTGATAATGTATGCTTCTAGTGTAATACACTTCACTAGCTTTGATGCTTTATGCCTCTAACATGCATTACATGAGTTGTTTGCATGATTTTGAGTCACTTAGCATGTTATTTCAGTGCTGAAATATGTGTCATTGCACTCCATTGTTTCAATCTTTCATTCACTTTGAAAGTGGTCTTGAGCCCCTTGATGGCTTGGGTATGGAATTGAGGTTCGCATGCCTAATGGTTTTAATCCTCCCTTGAGGATTTCTACTAACCAAAAGCATGAGACTTCTTTCATGCTTAGGTGCTTGTGGCTTAGGCCATCTTTCCCATTAGAGGACTTTTTCACATTGAACTTAACCGGTTGATAGACTAATTGGTAAGCTAAAATGTGTAAACAAGGATTGAATCAAGTAAAACATGAGCAAGATAACATGCATGTTGCATTGCATGTATTTGGATCAGACGTTAATCCAAACACAAGGAATGTAGGACGTTTCATACTTGAAGTGATGAAACGTGTCACATTTCTTGGTCACCAACTCCCTTGATCATGCATGATGGGGTGGAGGCACTTTGAGTCTTATGTGTGCATTCACTAAGCTTTTACAAGCTTGGTACTTAGGCTACCATGCATCGAAAATGCTTGGTTGGTAGCTTGAGAGCCAAGTGCCACACTCCTTTGAGCTTGAGACATGATAAGGAGGGTGGTAGTACACACATTTCCTTGCAAATACATTGTCATGCCTCTGTTTACTCTCTGTTGCAGCAAAATGAGGAAATGCAGGGAATCAGTGGCCGACCAGCCACCAGTACTAGTTGATCGGCCATCAAATGTGCCGACCAGCCACCAGTGTTGGCCGATGATCACCAACCATGGCCGATCAGCCATTAGTGTGTTCTTGAGATCAAACAGAAGTAATCTGGAGGTTGGCACAATTTTCAGAGGTTCAAAGATGTGCAAACGGAGGCATCTAGAGGCAAGGCAATGGATTTTCAAGAGGAAGTAATCGAGCATGCATGTCTCCCTCGCCCGCGAGGCCATTTTCATTGCTTTATTAGCTTAGTGTAGTTGATTATTCAATTTGTGTTGTACTATTTAATTAGCTTAGCATAGCTATTTGTTTCAATTCGGTTTGTAATAATTAATTAGTTAGAATAGTTAATTAGTCGGTCTGTAATAAGTAGCTTAGCTTAGATTAGCTTAGCTTATTTATTCGGACCCTCCTTCGAGAGGGCGCAATGTTGTAATAAGCGCGTGTGTGTGTGTGCATGTCTTCCAACCTCACTTCTTTCTCCCTTTTACTTAACCGCTTTCGATAGTTAGTTTAGGGCATTTTTTCAATTAGCATACCTTATGCTTGCATGCGTGCATCATTCATTTGTCTTGTATGCACCGGGCTGGGCGCATCATTCAAATTGCATTGTATTTCAATACCTATTTGAATACATGTATCAAATTGTGGCATTCATATGCCATCTTAGATACTTGAGCCTATTTAGTTACATTATTGCATGTGTTGCATTAGGCATTGCTAGCATAGTTAGGATCATACATTGATTTCTAACTAGTTTTCTGTTTTGGCTCGGAGTACACTGTAAGTGTTTACGCTTTAGCATACTTGCATGAGTGTGAGTGTTGCCATGATAGCATGCTTGTCATGAGGCTATTTGCTTATATGCTTAACTACTTGAATGCTTGTGGGTGGAGGCTTGATTGCCTAAATTGGAACAACTCAACGATTATGAGTTTTAAGCCCACTTTGCGAAGTGGCAAAATCATATTTTTAAGCCCACTTGAGGGTGGCAAATCTGCGTTTTAGCCTACTTATGAGTAGCACTTTCAAACCATTTTCGAAAACAAACATAAGTTGTTTTGTTCCAATTCTCGTGATCGAGTCTATACTTGTATGTTGTGCGTATCACATGGTAAAGTTAGCTAATAATCAGAATAAAAACACATGAGGTTTATAAAACAACATATCATGCTTAGTAGAGACCGATCCTTTGATCGAGCGAGTGGGGGTGCTCATTTCAGGACCTTCCCCTCTCGTACCCAAGTTCCCAAGCCGAGACAACTTTGGTGATGACGGACACGTGGCCTTTGGCACGAGTCAGGGTTTCCTAAATTTTTCAAAAATAAAATATTTACGTGGCGACTCTGTAATCTAGCAAAACAGTCCATGTTTGGCGCTTTTTCATTCAAAATTGATTTTCCAAAACGATTTGCCGGATTTGGACTCTTTGGTGTTTATCAATCTCACATTACACTTTGTGAGATTAGATTCAGAACCGTGACAGGAGTCCGAACTGTAGTAAGACCAATTCGTGCCTTCTCCGAAAGGGGGGCACGCGAAGAAAGTCGGGTCTACACTAATAAAATTTTTAATAAAATTTGCCATATGATTCTAAAAATTCCGAATAACATATTGATGTTACCAATTTCAGTTTCAGAGGCCAATAAGGCTTTCGATTTTCATATCAAAGTAGATTGTACAATAGATATTACTACGATTAATAGAGAGAAAGTCAAATAGCATGCAAAATACACAATAAACACATAATTTATTTTAATCACTTAATTAACATCCTGAATTACGGATTAGTACTTAATTACGAATTGGGGTTGTTACAGGAATGCTAAAATTTTGAAATCAAATTTGCATACCCGATATTCCAGAGCTCAAGAAGAATATATTGGTGGAAGCTCATACCTCGAGGTTTGCAGTCCACCCTGGCAATGCAAAAATGTATCACAATCTAAAGGAGCACTACTAGTGGACAGGAATGAAAAAGGACATAGCGAACCATGTTTCTAAATGCTTGGAATGTCAACAAGTTAAGGCAAAACATCAGAAACCAGTAAGATTACTACAACCACTCCACATTCCTGAATTGAAATAGGAACACATTATTATGGACTTCGTTATTGGATTACCACAGTCGGCCTCGAAGAACAATGCGATATGGGTTATAGTCGATTAATTGATAAAGTCAGCGCATTTTCTACCAATCAGAGTCACGTATTCTCTCAATAAGTTTTCCACCTTATACATTAAGTAAATCATTCGACTGCACGGTACCCCATTTTCAATCATGTCTGACCAAGACCCTCGATTTGTGTCTCACTTCTGGAACAATTGCAAGAAACTTTAGAAACTACATTGAAGTTTAGTACCACCTACCACCCTCAAACTGATGGGCAATCCGAAAGGACAATTCAGACCTTGGAAGACATGTTACGGGTATGCCTACTAGACCTTAAAGGTAAATGGGATGAGCATTTACCTTTAGTGGAATTTACATATAAGAACAGTTACCAAGCAAGCATTGGAATGGCACCCTATGAAGCACTATATGGAAGGAGGTGTCGATCACCTCTGTGTTGGATGGAAATCGAAGACAAAAAGTTATTGGGCCCTGAAATCGTGCAAATAACGAGTGATAAAATTCAACTCATTCAACAGCTAATTTACACTAACTAAAGCCACCAGAAAAGCTATGCAAACACACGAAGACGGGACTTGGAATTTCAAATAAGAGATCATGTTTTCCTAAAGATCTCACCAACAAGAGGGGTTATTCGATTTGGAAAACGAGAAAATTTAAACTCACATTACATCTGGCCATTCGAGATACTAGAAAGAATTGGTCCTGTGGCATATCGTCTTGCATTACCACCTGAATTGTCCAATGTCCACAATGTGTTCCACATTTTGATGTTTTGATGATATCTTCGAGATTCCGAGCATGTTGTCGATTATGAGAACCTGAAAGTTCAAGAAGATCTCTCTTATGAAAAACAACCAATGCAAATTCTCAACCATCGGATCAAATTCTCCGAAATAAGATCATACCTCTTGTAAAAGTCTTGTGGAGAAATCATCGAGTCGAAGAACCAACATGGGAAGTTGAAAATTAAATGCGGGCCAAATATCCACACTTTTTTGAAAACCAATGTACGTCAAGTTTGGGGACAAACTTCTATTTATAGGGGAAGAAATGTGACACCCCAAATTAATTTTAACACTGCATTAATATCAACAAAACATATATACATAATAATAAATATATTTAATTTAATAGTTATATATGCTAAAATATAATTTAATTTGAAGTTAGTAGTCATTGTGTTTAACCCTATATATATATATGTATATGTATATATATGTATATGTATATAGTGATAAAGATAAGCTTTAAAGGGATAAATTTGGGGAGGCAATTAAGGGACTTGCCACGTGGTGATGCCATGTGGTTGCCTTGCCCAAATGAAATGAACCAGGTGCTGGTGAAGCACTTATAAAGAGGTGCAAGGGTGCATGAAGCAAGGAAGATAGACAATAAATGAAAGTGTGGTCGGTCGGTAAAATGAGAGAGTTTTGTTGAACGAAGAAGTAAAACTAAGGGATTAATATTAAAGTGAGTAATATTATATCTTTAGTTACCATAAAATATTTTACGTATATCTTGAGTTATCACAAATTATTTTATGCAATTCATATTTTATAAATTATATTAATATTTCAATTACGTTAATTATTTTATGAATCATATTTGCTTAAATTAAAACTCATAGATATGATTGTTTAAATTTTAGAAATTATTGGACAATGAATATATAAACATTTATTTTTGTGAGAACCACCACAAAAGTCTCATGCCTTTGGGGGGACTTAAATAGTCATGGGCCTCTGATTGGCCATTTTGTGGCCTTCTGTTGTCATGGATCCATTGACTTCTGTTCTGATTTTCGCTTTGGTGACTTCTGTTCTAATTTTCCTTCTATACTGTGGTTATGACTATTCTATTTATATTTTGAAATTCATTTATGTTATTTAAATTATTGATTAACTCGAATTAAACAATGTACAATGTTTTAGCCTAAATAATCATCTATGACAATTTTGTGCCTTATACTCTTGATATAATATTTCTTACTCTGCTATGTACTTATAGTTGTTGTCCCCTTTCAGGTGATGATATGTAAGGAAAAGTAGTAACCTCGTGTAATTAGACTAGCACAGCACTTAATGTGGACTTTTTGTATTTTTTTTTTTTTTAATAATTGTCTGATCATCAATAAAATAAATAAAAGTCTCGAGGAATTTTTTTTATAAAAAAATTATTGAGTATTTCGATTATTTATTTACATATTTAATTTCTTTACTACTTTATCTTGTCTCTACATGCGCCACTTAATTTGTTAAAATTAGAATTAATTAGCTAGTTGTGAATCCAACCCCAAGCACCTGGGGTTGGGTCAACAAGACCTAGACAATACCTCAATACGAAATAGGGCGATGGTTTCAACCGAATAAATCAGAAATGTTGTAACCAAAAAGTTTGAAGTGGTGTGAATGGATTGTAACCATGCATGATAAATGTAAGAGAGAGTGTAAGTGTGACGGTGAATGCAAAAACACAAAGGGGCAATGTGAGACAATACAATATGCAATGTGATGAATGCACAACAAAAAGATGATGGATGCACAACAGATGAATACACAAATAATTTTTTTCTTTTTTTATTTGTAAAATTTATTTTTGATTGATTTTGTTGTTGCTGTTGTTTTGTTTTTTGAAGATTTATTTTCTTGACAATTTATTTTTGATTTTTTTTTCAATATTTTCTCTTCTTTTTTTTTTAAAAAAAAAATCTTTTTTTTTTTTAAGATTTTCTTTTTTAATTTGAAAATTTTGTATTTTTATACATACCATATATACATATACGGATACAAACGATATACAAAATACGTATCACATATATATACATGTCTATACAAACAGACAAACTATATACATGTACGGATACACACACACACACATATATACAGACATATGTGAACATACGGATACATATACGATATATGTATACATACAAATACACACACACGGATACATACATATTATATACATATCACTCTCTCTCTCTCTCTCTCTCTTCGTCTTCATCGAGTGTCGTGTCGCGATTTCAACAATCACGGTATGCCTGACCAACATCAGTTGGACCGACCTCCATTGTCAAAGATTGCCTCAGCAATCCTTCTTTTCTTTGCTTCTTCTTCTCTTCCATCTTCTTCTTAAACCGAGGCTTGCGAAAGAGACAGGGCAAAAAGTTGCAAACTCACCTACCATTACTCTGCCAATCTTTATTCTTGGCATTATATTTCCCCTGACATGGCCTTTCCTCGTTGTCTTCTCAATCTCTTCCCTGACCTTAACGATTTCTCAATTGAGAATCCCAACACTAGCTCCTCTAAGCCTCAACAAAGTGCCCCTGTCCCTGCCTTATTCTCAAGTTTCCTGCGTTGTCAGTCGAGCGAACAATGGCAGCGTAGTCTGACATTGATGCCAATCACTACACATTAAAGTCCTGTGTGGACACACAATGACGGCGGTCTCCAATTTGCCCCACTCGCTGCAGAATAGGACAAGTGAGGTACATTGATTAAATGCTCAGCTCTCTCTGTTCCAGTGTATATACAAGGATGCTCGAGAAGAGATTAGCAACTTGAAAAGGCAAAACAAAGAGCTAAAATGACAGGCCACCTTCGTGGCCCACTTCGGAGTTCCTTCATACTCCTCATTTACAATCGATAGGGAGTAATTTCTTTCGGAAGCTCTGCCAATGCCGAGGCAGAGTCTTCAAGGGCTTCCTAAGAGTGAAGATGTGGTGAGGTAGTTGATGGTATAGTCGAGAGATGAAGTTGTCTGCAAATGAAATCGGTTTAGAAGCTTCGCCACCTAGCCGCTGTAGGAATCCGAGAGAATTTTTCCATCTCTCGTTTTTTTCTTTTTTTTCTTTGTTATTTTTTTTGTATTTTTACAATTTGTTTTTCTTTTTCTTTTTTTTTCTCCTGTATTTTTGCTTGGAAGTGGGCACTTGTAGCTTCAACTCTCTTTTGTACAACTTTAATCGGGGTTTGATCCCTGACATTCAATAAAAATAGTCTTGTTTTGCAAATCCGAATGGCATGAATGGCACAACACTTGAAAACCATTTGTTTTGAATTTTGAAATTGAAAATGGTTGCATTTCAATGAGTTCTGAACTTAATATTGAGCTTATAACTGACCAAAACACAAAATATAACTCAAGGAAAGGAAAACAAAGCAAAAACCATCCCAAACGCACCCCTTTACACTTGCCAGAATAAAATGGACACAAAATAAAACATCATTGGTCGACCGCTTGACTAGAGGACATCGCCGGAGACAATTACTGTGCATTTTCGGCAAGTGCTTGACTTAAAGAAAAAGTACAAAGTTAAGGCGACGAGGACTTGAGAGTGCGGGGAAAGGACAGAAAACCTGACTTGACGGTGCCCCTAGTTCATCGCTTTGACTTTTTCTTTTAGTTTTCTACTAAAAAGATTTTGATCAACGTGAGAATTAGGTTCGTATGCTTGTTCCACTCTTTGTTTTAAAATCATGTAAGTCAAACTGTGAGCACTGAAAATTTTTCCTTTTTGGTCCAAAAGAATGGTCTAGGTTTTGCAAAAATGGAATAATTTTTGAGAAGATTATTCAATTTCAATACAAATCCTCAAAATCTATTTTTGCAAATGACCACTACCCGATCAACATGAAATCAACCCCTGAGATGCACAACCTCAAATCAGATAACCCCAGCATGATATACTGTAGTACCACTGAATCTGTCGTGCAATTGAACCTATTATTAAGAAGGAATAGGACAACTGAATCGAACGGAGATGAGCTAATCAAACATGGATAGGATAGTCAAGTCGAATAAAGATACACCAATCAAATATAGACGAGATGAGTGAGTTGAAAATAGTTGGGACCGAACTCTAAGATGAAGCTGCCTACATATTCCAAAGATAGGAATTAGACTTTACGTAGTTCACAGGGGTAAGTGTCACTCGGGTATTAACACTCTACTTTTGCACTCTAATTTTTCTAAAGCAGCCCTTCCGAGTGTTCAACCTTGTGAGCTTTCTTTCAGTTTTTTCATTTTTTATTTTTTCATTTTTCAAATTTTTTTTTTCTAATCTAACTTTTGCTTGGGTCGCCCTTCTGGGTTTTCAGCCCAGCGAGCCTCTCAAGGATAGTACTTTTTTCAGCTTGTCCATGTTGATTGTGAGAATTCGAAACCATCTACATCTATGAGAACGACTACTCTTCCTTACCAAATAGACTTGATGATGTAGGAACCCGTCCAATTTGGTGTGAATTTGCCACTAGGGTCGTGGATAGGAGCTTGATTGTCCTTCAGCCAGATTCTGGGATTTGAATTTCTTTTTGGCCTCCATTGGCTTGAGAAACGACCCGGTTTGAATCTCTTATCACATCCAACCTTATTGCCCCTATTTCTAAGATTGTTTCCAATTTGGCTATGCAAGCCTCATACTCTGATTAATTATTGGACACTCAGAATCAAAGTTTGAAAGCTAGGGGGTTCGAATCTCAGGTCGAGAGGGATTCTATGTTGTACAATCTCAGGATCAATTCCAGGCATGTCTTCGTAAGACCACGCAAAAACATTTTTTGAAATCTTTTAATGAAGCGACTAATCGCTCGCATTTTTCTAAAGACAACATGGAACCAATCTAGACCAAATGAGGATCCTTCTCAATACCCACATTAATTGAAATAATCTCATCCATCAAGGGCTTAGCACGCCTCTCTTCCTCCATATCGATCAAAATTTAAAAAGCTCGAGGAATTTCTTTCTCTTCGTTTTTATCAAAGTTTTGGAAAAAGTTTTCAAATTTTTTGGTCAATGCTATGAACTAAAGGCATAGAGAAGTAGGCGGAATCTATAGCACTTTTATTCAAAAGAAACTCCAACTCAGTGATGACAACAGACTCAAAACAAAACGACAAAAAAAAAAAAAAAAAAAAACACTAGATATGACAGTGATGTCTAGGTTTGCACTCCTGAAATCAACATATTCCGGCTGACTAGACTAACTCGAGTTTGACTCTGACTCCACAGACTCGGACTCAACATCCTATTCAAAACTTGAAATGAAATCTCGAATTGCCAATTTAAGTGTGGGCCATCCACTACGTTCAAAATAAAGCTTATGCAATTAACAAGTGGTCATTCCCCGATTATAGAAACAGTCTCATATCCCACAAGTTCTAGGGATTCATGCTAGTAGACTTTGTGGGATATCAAACTTTTCTGAAGCTATGGTGCTACAACTACCTAGCAAACAGAAAAAAAAAAAAAAAAACAAGACCCCCAATCAGAATTCCAGCAACATTTTGGCTCAATTTGCACAATTGATCACTGTCTTCCCCACTGAAAAATTGAACTCAACCTCACAAACTGATACGGTTGAACCACTTATTTGAATTTGAGAACCTCTATACAAATTGTCATGCATAGCACATAGAAGGGAAGAGAATAAACACCCCTATGGGGGTTCGGTTACCCTATCCTAGCTTTGAAGTGATCTAGGGCTTTATTATTCAAACAAAAGGTATCATACATCCTAGAAATAGGAGAGCATCCTGTCCTAATTTGGAAGGTACTATAGCTCACTATACGTACAAGGTTGGCTTTACTTTAGGAGTTGAAGTCAATGTGACGTTACCAAAGAGTCCTTTAGGTAATAACCAATGAAGATCCCAGGAAGTCGGAAGAGTCAATATATCATCTCTTCAAAGTTTGAGAACCTTAGATAGCAAAGCTACCTTTTTGACAAAAGTTATAACACAAGGCCTCAAAAGTAACGTAGAGATAGATATAGTGTCACAAAAAGTTTGCCTATGCTCCCATCAGTATTAGGGAACACAGGAACTTTAAGTGCCATAATGCATACGATGCAATGAACATATAATTGAAAATAAAAGTCATATCAGGGAGTTCAAGTCAAGGTTTCATAAGTAGATGGTACCTGCAACACCCAGAACTCCACTTGCTTGACCACGGACCCCGCTTTGACCGGCAGGATAATCTTTCCCAAAGGCCACTCCGGTTGTGAGTTGAAACCAACCAGTGGCGAAGTTGCCGGGGCCAAGTCTGTATCACGGAGCTTGAGCTACTTGAACGCATCGTAGTACATGATCTCGACCGAGCTTCCCTGATCGATCAAGATCCGTTTGACATCAAATTCCTTGACGCGGAGCGTCACTACTAAGGCGTCATTGTGCGGCGTCTGAATGCGCTCTAGATCCCTTGAGAAGAAACTGAGCACATCTTTTTCTTCGGTCTTCCCCCTCTTGATCGCAGGCTGAACTGACAAGACTTCCCTCATGTGTTCTGCCTTCTTGATCATACCCCGGAGCTCGCATACCCGCGCCCGCTCCACTATGCCGTGGATGACATTAACAACTCCTTGTGGGGGCACATCACGGTCATCCGGCCCCCGCGGATCAACCGGAGCTTGATTCGCCTTAACTCCTCCATCGATGTAAAGGTCAAGGTGTCCGGCTGCGACTAGCTCTTCCAAGTGTTGCCTTAAAGGCAAACAATCCTCTGTCCGGTGGCCGTGCTCCCGGTGAAACGTGCAACAATACCGCGGATTGAAGCCCTTCTGACCGTCGCCCAACTTAGCTGGAAACCGGACATACTCCTCGTCTCGGATTTCACTAAATATGCGATAGATTGGAATCTTAAAGACCGTGGTGATGCCTGTCCTGGCCTTCAACCTTCTGTTTGCTTCGGCCACGTCATCTCGGGGGTAGTCATCTCGGTCATTCCGACGTCCCCCTCCCCGGTTCTTGCGATTCGAGCCATGGTCCGATTCCTCAGCGCGATCACTTGATCGGCTAGACTCTTGCCCAACTGCGTGCACCTTGCCAGCTGACTTCTTGTCTGTTGCTACCGGAATCGCCTTCGCGGTAGATGCCGACGCATCATCCGTTACTCGGATGTGCTTACGCTGCATAAGTTGGCCCATGGATGTCGGTTGGTGCATGGTAAGTGAGTCCTGCAGTCTATGTCCGACCGGGAGTCCACGCTTGTATTGAGTGATTGCAAGGTTGACCGGGCAATCCAAGATCTCGTTGAAGGTCTCCCAATATCTGTAGTTGTACGCCTTCAATGTGTCGCTCAGCTCCATCTTGACACTTAGTAGGTGATCAACTTCCTTTGGTGTTTTGGTGTTGGTTTTGAAGCGTGTCACAAAGGCTTCGGCCAACTGATGCCACCTCTCGATACTCCCTTCCGGCAGCCTTTCAAACCATTTCAAGCCCAATTCGCCTAAACTTGATGGGAATATAAGGCACATAAGTGCGTCATTCCGCCTATGTTCGGCCATAACCTGTCGGAAGTAGCTTACATGCATGTAAGGATCGGTCTTTCCATCGTAAAGTATGAATTTAGGCTGGTGGAAGCCTGCTGGGAGCGGTGTTGTTTCTATCTCTATGGAGAAAGGGGTGGCGCTCAGCCTCGCCAAGTCTGAGTCCACAAGGAGCGGCGCTGCTTGGCGGGGTGGAGGCATTCCGACCTCCTCACTGGCGTGAACTCCGTAGGATAGCTGCTGGAACGCCGGCACCCTCTGAGCCTCCCGCCGGCGAGCCCGTTCCTTTAAGACTGCCCGCAAATCTTCTGAACAAGCGGAATAGGAGTACCTCGACGTCGTCGCCGGACGTAAGGGCTGGTAAGTGCTATCTTGCGCGTTGGACTTCTCTGCATGCACATCGGAATCACCAACTTTGTAACTTCTGGTAATAGAAATGGACGGATTTGGGTGCGCTCACTGTGGTCTCCCACTCCAGCTACACCCTTCCCTTTCACATGCCGCTTCAGCTCCTCCATCTCCGCTGCCATCCGCCGGATGACGGCGTCCTGGTCCCTGAGCTTGTGTTCCAAACGTCTCGCATGTGATTCTCTCCGTCGCCGATGACCGTCTGGGCTCCCTGAATGACCATAACTCCTTCCGCGCTTATCCCGCGCGTCTCCTGACTGCCCTCCTGGGAATGTCTCCAAGTCCGCCATTGGAGGGACGGTGGTATGACCTTCTCTCCGTCTGCCTGACTCCGGGGTAACTCCGTCGATGGCGGACAACGGAATCTCGTCGTTGTTCGCCATGAACGGCGATCAGATGAGCTTGGAAGACAAGGTTTTGTCTGCAAAGATTCCCACAGACGGCGCCAATTGTACTGGGAGCAAATATTCCGGCAAATCCGCACTCCTTTCTCCCAAGCTCCTGTTTGTCCGATCGACCTGCGAACACAACGGCGGTGAACTACCCGGCGGTGTGTGGCCGGAAAACCCCTCCGACGATCAAGTTAGCACACACCTTGAGATAGAGAGAAGAAGAGGAGAGAGTATTTTAGTATAAGTATTTCTTACAAAAAGGTTTGTCCCTATGGTATGGGGGGCGCAGACATGCCTATATACCCTTTGCGCCCCAAATCTACTTCCAGTGATCTCTCAACACGTGGCACTGCTATCCCATCTGTCAGCACAAATCTTGCTGAGCATCACCTAACCCAACTGCCTGCCCACTCTACTGGGAGCTCGGCAGCCGGGCTGCACCATCTCGGCTATCAACGGCCATACTGCTTCAAGCCTAGGTACTCCAATAGCTAAGACTAATGAGAGCCGGGCTCGGCCGCATCCCGGCATAGCCGAGCTCAAGAAAGCTTACGCTGGTTCGCCATCGACCTTCCTGCCGAGCAAACACAAGTATCCCGGTCAAACCTTGGCCGACGTCAAACATCTCACTTGACCGGCTTCAATGCCGTGAGGCCACGTAGCTCGGTCAAACCTTGGCCTGCCTTAACCGAGCAGGTTCTTGCAAGAAAGGACCGAACTACCTCGGCCCAATCGTGTTAGGTCCAAATCTGTCCGACCCAATTCCAAATCATAAATCTCCCTCTCAATAATTAATTTTTTTTAATTATGATCTTATTTTAATTATAACTCATGAGATCTCTGGTAATGCTTTATGTGTTATTTGGTTATGACCTTTTTTTTTTATAATTATAACTCAAAAAATATTAAATTATACCATTTTATTCTTAATTATAAAGTACACACAAGGGTGTGCACCATAATTTTTTCCTAAATGATATAAATTATTGTTTTAAAATCACAAAATAACTTCACTTATTTATTCTTATAATTTAAAAGTATTTAAAAGGACCATTGAAGTAAAATATTATTATTAACTCTTCAAAAATCAATTGATTGGGTAAAATTCTTGTGCCAATCCAATTCTTTCCGACTTGGGGTCACTGCTGTGCCACTGTTGTGGCTTATTTCGAAATGCATTATGGGTTTATTTTTATGATCTGAACCGTTCATTTTGTAAGATTTGTTAAGTACTTTAAGCTTACCAAAAATCATATTAATCGGATATCAATAATTATATGATCGAATTGCATATTTTTATACTATTTTTCAAAAGAAAAACTTATTGTTTATTTTTTTGGTTATCAATCATATAGTTATTGGTATCCGATTAATATGATTTTTGGTAGGCATAAAGTACTCAACAAACCTTACAACATGAACGGTTCAGATTATAAAAATAAATCCATAATGCACCACAAAACGAGGCACAACAGTCACTGCAGTGACCCCAATTCCAATTCTTTATGGTTTACAGTAGAAGTGAGAGAAGATAAAGAAAACTTATCGTCGGACTGAAAAAAAATGCCTTGTTTGGTTTGTTTTTTAGAAAAAAATTTTGAGAAAAATTCTTTATAAATAAATTTTTAAGAGTAATTAAATTAAATAAATTTTTCTAAAAAAAATTACAAAATTTTGTTTGGTTACCTACTTTCTAAAATCACTCTCTCTCATACAAATCAAATCAATCACTTTTTTTAAAACTCTCTCCCCAAAACAATTTTTCAAAACTATTTCTGAAAAAAGACAAACCAAACAAATTTTTGTACTTTTTATCTCAAAAACTACTCTATAAACACAAACCAAACACACTCACGTTTTATGTGGTGAATGGAATGAGATAGAAATTTGAAATGATCATTTTTTATTTTTTTTTTATGATAATGAATGATGATTTCATCTATAATGCATGTTTTTTATTATTATTTTAATTAGTAGCGAGCTTGTTTATTTAAAAAAATATATATTTGATGGTATAATGTGTTTTATAAAAAAATAATTTTAATTTAAAATTAAAATTAAAGTTAAAGTATGATTTTAATTATTTATTTTGATAATATTGACGCTATCATTCTATAAAATTGTTATTTGAATACTTATATATGTTAATTTTAGTTAAATATTTGTGTATTTTGGATAATTTTAGTTCTATCGTTTTATAAAAGTGTAATTATCATGTAATAATTTTGTATGATATATATTAAATTATAAAAATTAAATTATAAAATAGTAAAGTAAATACTCATTTTGATATTAAAAATAAAAGTTAAATTAGAAGAAGAATTGGTAACATAAAATTAAAAATAATTTTAGCTATTTAATTTTCTTTTTATATTCATTTGGAAAATAAAAATATATAGAAATAGAAATTATATAAAATTTATTTAAAAAAATTAAATATAAATATATTGTAGTTGTTATATGATATATATATATTAAATTATAAAATTGTTAAATAAACACTCTTAATTAAATTAAAATATCAATTGTATAAAAAAAAATTAACAACGATTAACCAAAAAAAGAATCACATAACAATATCTAAACCTAAAAGAAAAAATAATTAAAACATCCAAACGATAGATACATCTTAGTGTGTAAAATGATTAATTATTTGTAATATAATATCAAAATATAAAAGAACTTAATGTTCAACAATTGAAAAAATAACTCAAGCAATAAATCCAAAATTTAAAGGTTTCTCGAGAGTGTCACTATTATGCAGGTTTTTCCTCCTGTGAGTCATGATTATATAAAATAATGTAAAAATAAAATATATTTTCGTATATATAATCACTATAAAATTTAAGCAACAAATTCATAATATAGAATTGGTATTGAATATAGAATAATACACGGAAAAATAAGAAGAAAAAAAAGATAATTTAGTATTAAAAAAAATCCTAATACCCTTGAAAGAATTAAGAAGAAAAATATAAAACGCAAAATTAGTATTGAGTTTGTGAATTATCTTAATTTATCATGAAAAATATATAGAAAAAAAATATTTGTCAAATAGAGTTCATATAAAATATGTAAAGTTAGTATAATTTAAATTAGATTTGGATTTATGTAAAATTCTGTATATAATTAAGAAAATGCATATTAGCGTGGTTCTGTTAAAAAAAATAAATCCTTATAATATGTCACTTAAATATGAAAAAAAAGAATTAATTTTAATAATATATATATGATTAATCAAATATAAAAATAAATAATTTAATAAAGTAATAATTCATTTCACTTTATTAGGTAACCTTGAGATTAGGCTTGTTTTGACAAGCTAGCAAAAAGTTAGTTTTTAGTTTTTTTAACCAAAAAAATTAATTTTTTTATCTAAGTCACTATCTAAAAAACTAATTTTTTTAATTAAAAAAATTAAAAATTAACTTTTTACTAACTTTTCAAAACAGCACTTAGAAACGTTTCCTCCTCAGTTGAGTTTAACCACAAGTCTAACATTGTGAACACCGCACCAACTTCAGATTGACCATTTCAGTTCTTATTTTTATTTATTTATTTATTTATTTTCTTAGTTATTATGTAACTTTTAACTAAGACATTTGAGTAGCCGTTTGGTATTAATTTGTTTAGTTGGCTTTTTGAATTTAGAACTTTTTTAGTTGGGAATTAAAAATTTTATTTGATTTGCCTTTTTTTTTTCTTTTTATTTTGTAAGAGAAAAAGTAAATTGATTATGATTTGGATATGACATTTTGTCTTATTAACTCATTTAACTTATTTTATCTTTTATATTTGTTTAATCCAACTAAGTTAATCAAACAAAGACTGAGGCCTCGTTTGGCAAGTGGTTATTTTAGTCAAAAAGTTAAAAAAATCGCTAAAAAAATCAAAAAATCAACAACTTATACCAAAAAGTCAAAGATTTCCTTTTCTCTTCACTTTTTGTACATCTTTTCGTAAAAAGTCAAAAAATCATCCTAAACATACTAGTTTTTTTACATCACATTTTAATCAAAAAATTAAAAAAATATTAAAAAAACTTGTTGCCAAACGAAGCCTGAGTATTGATGCCTATCAGATTTTTTTTTTATTTTTCTGAAAAATTTATTTTTTTGGATCGAAAAACCAATTAAGATCTATTCATCGATAATCTAGTAATAAGTAGGGAGGGGGGGCAAGCCACCGAATTTATAGGAAGGTATCCTCTAACTGAACTCGTGCCTATCAGATCAGACCACGTGATATTGTGAACACCACACCAACTTCAGATCGACCATTTCAGTTCTTATTTATTTATTTATTAACTTTTAACTAAAGTTTTTTTTTTTTTTTTTTTTTTTTTTTTGATTAATGATAAGATTGTTAATGTGAGGATTGTTAATGAAAGAATTAAGTAATAATGTATTTATTTTGATGATTGTGTAGGAGATGATTAGTAATAGAATTGTTAAATTATTTTTATGTAAAATAAATAAATAAATTATTTTTATATTAAAAAAATTAAAACAAACCGATACACTTGATAAAAAAAATTAAAAAAATAATTTTTTTTAAATAAAATAAGCTCAATCTCTTTATTATTTTTCTAATCTCATCCAAAATTTAACCAACCTAATCCTCTTATATACGGATATTTATAATCCCATGAGACTACCCATCTCTTTTTATTTTTGTGAACTAAACATAAACTATGTAGAGCCTACGCTACAGGATTAGTAGTACAATTCCTCCACCGACTAAACCAAAACAAACATGACTTTTGATTATTGATGCCTATCAGATCAGACCACGTGGGTGTTCAAAAAAAACAGATCAGACCACGTGATATTGACCACGCATGGAAATTTTTTTTCTTTTCTTTTTTTTTTTCATTTTCAGGTTGTATATATTTTGTAAAATACAAGTTAATTATTGTTTAATACTTTTTTTTGTCCATTAACACAATAAAAACACTTAATTTTTAAAAATATAAAACATATATATATATATTACTCCTAAATTTATTCTTAATGACAAAAATTTAGAGATCATTATTCATTACTCAATGACAAAATAAAATAAAATAAAATTCATATCACTTCTAAATTTATTTTTAATGACATAAAAATAAATTTAGAAATCAATATTTAATGACCCAAAAAAAATTTAAATTAAAATTCTACTACCCCTTATGTACACTAATGTAATGAATGAAGAAGTAACACTAAAGACACCAACATTTCTATCAAATATTTTACTAAATATCTCACATATTGAGACATTTGATAAAATATTCAATAGAAATGTTGGAACTTCTAGCATTTTCTATAATAAATACATTATATTTACGTTATGAGCCATCTAATCATTGAAGTTTTTTTATTTTATTTTATTTCTTACGTTATTGGTCTCTAATTGAACATTTTGTGTGTGTGTGTGTTTTTTTTTTTTTTTTTTTTGCAGTGATTTTTTTTTAAAAAGATTTTCCATAAATATTTCACTTTTTAAGTGTATTTTAAAAATAAAAATAAAAAACTAAATACAAAAAAAAAATCACTAAAATCAAAAAAAATTAAGTAAAAAGAAAAAAATAAATTAACAATAATTTTCAAAAACAAAACCAAAGAAGGTGCTTCAAGATGTTTGAATTTCCGTGACTCACGCTAGTCTATTAATATTCATCATTGTTTGGTTTTAATTTTTTAAATTCAGTTTTTTAAAAACTGAATTTTTTATTTTTAGTGAATATTTTTTAAATTTTAAGTAATTTTTTTACTTTTTTAAATGCATCTTACTTAGATGTATTTAAATAGTAAAATATTTGTGAAAACATATTTTAAAAAATTAATAAATATATAAAAATGTGAAACTGATTTTTTTTTTTTGGTATTTAGTGTATTTTTTAAAGATGTTTTTCACAAATATTATACTTTTTAAGTATATTTATGTTAGGTTCGTCTAAAAGTTAAAAAAAATGCTTAAAATATTTAAAAAAATCATTGAAAACATTAAAATACGAAAAATTAAAAAAAATAAATTTTTTTGAAAACTGAAACCAAATACTTCAGGAACAAAAAATTTACACCTACAAAAAACTTTATAAATTGACCAAATCGAAATGTTGGACCAAAATAATACAAAACTTATACTTCGTATACCAAAAGTATAATTAATCATTTTTTTTTTTTTTTTTATGGTATCAGCCATGAGGACTACCTTAACACATATTTAATCATTTGGGGATAAAAGTTAAATTTTAATAATCAAAATACTAACACAAAATACATAACTTGGATATATATATATATATTTTTCAAATTTGTACTCAACCACCCCTTTTTCTTTGGTTAGCTCATATTGATGGGGTGTTCTTATCATGCTCATAATAGTCCAACAAAATATCATTTTAAAATTGTTGAGTAGCATCATGAAAAGTATTTTTTTAATCTCTAATGGGCTATGTTTTGGTATATATATATATATAAAAACAGTGGCGTAGCCAGGAATTTGATGGAGAGGGGGTACAAATTAATGATAACATCAGTGTGTTTAGTTTGAATTTTTTGAATTAAGTTTTTTAAAAATTGAGTTTTTTGGTTTTCTTGTTTTTTTTGTTTTTAGTGAATATTTTTAAAATTTTAAAAATATTTTTTTTTACTTTTTTAGATGAATTTTACTTAGATTTATTTAAAAAATTTGTGAAAAAATATTTTAAAAAATTAATAAATACATAAAAATACAAATAATGTACATAATTTTCATATAATTTTTTTTATATTTTTGGTATTTAGTGAATTTTTAGAAGGTTTTTTTCACAATTTTTTTACTTTTTAGGTATATTTATGTTAGATATGTCTAAAAATTAAAAAAATTCAGTAAAAATAAATAAAACATCCGAAAAATAATAAAGTAGAATTTTTTGAAAAGTATTTTTGGAAAACTCTAACCAAGCAAATTTTTTTTTTTTTTTTATAATAAACAACCATGAGATATTACTAAACTTAAATATTAAGGTGCTGTTTGGTAACACTTACGTTTTAGGTTTTCTGTTTATATTTACAAAAATTTAAAAAACTCAAATAAAAACTTATTTGGTAAAATTTTTAATTTATAAATCAGTAGTCTCAGTTTATAAATTTAGCCAAAAAATAAAAACACAAAAAATGTGTTTCCATTTTGAGTTTTCAGTTTTTTTTTTTTTTACCATCCAACACTAGCCATCACCCGTCACCATTTTCCACCACCGTCTTTTGCCACCACCACCCATCCCTCGCCGCCGCCGCCGCCGCCGCCGCCACCACTCACCACCCCACCACCCACCCGCCACCCACCTGCCACCGCTACCGCCACCCATCACCACCCATCCGCCACCCATCTGCCACCACCACCCACCACCACCACCACCACCACCCACTCGCTACCACCTACCACCCGCTACCATCACCCACCTACCCACCCACCCATCACCACCACCACCACCACCACCACCACCCGCCACCACCACCACCACCCACTCGCTACCACCCGTCACCGTCACCCACCCACCCACTATCACCACCCACCACTCACCTGCCACCACCCACCTACCACCACCCACCCACCCACTATAACCACCCACCACTCACCTGCCACCACCCACCTACCACCACCCACCACTACCCACCATCCGCCACCCACCTGCCACCACCACCCACCACATGCCACCACCACTCACTCGTTACCACCCACCATCCGCCACCACCCACCACTACTCGCCACCCGCCACCCACCTGCCACCACCACCCACCACACGCCACCACCCACCACACGCCACCACCACCCACTCGCTACCACCCACCACTCGCCACCGTCACCCACCCACTCACCACCACCACCCACCACCCGCCGCCACCACCGCCACCACCCACTCGCTACCACCCGTCACCGTCACCCACCCACCCACCCACCACCAGCAGCTACCCACCACCCACCGTCACCACTTTCCAGCACCGTCTTCCGCCGCCACTTGCCACCTGCCACCACTTGTCATTTCTCACTTTTTTTTATATTTTTATTTTTTTTTAAATATTTTGTCAATTACCAAACGCGTTTGTAGTTTATATTTTTCTAAAAATAAACAAAAAATAAACAAAAACCAGTTTATAAAATTTTTGTAAATATAAACTGAAAACGTAAACGTTACCAAACACATCCATTTGGATAAATGTGAATTTTAAATTTTAGGATTTGAGATTACATTTTATATAAATATTGGGGAGTAACTATTTATAGGTAGATTGAAAAATTAAAAAAGAAGATAAGTTGAGATAGAAATAATATATTTTAGTAGAGAAATTCTATAAAATACATCATAAAAAAAAGTGCCTATCATATGTCATAATTATGATTTTCGTGGGCTTTAGTTATGACACATTATAGTGTTAAATATAATAGTTATAACTTCTTGTGGTTCTTATTTTGGCTATTACTATATATCAAGTAATAGTTAGTTATGACTCATTTTGATATTAGTTATAACCTATTGTAATTTTTTACTTTTTTTTATAATTGAAGATGTGTTACTTGATTATAATTTATATAGTGGTCATTTTAGTTATAAATGGAAAAAAAACATATGGAGGACAAACTCTACATGTTAAATGTACGTAACAATCTAATAAATTTCATATATCGTCATTAAGGTTAATTATGTTTGCATGTCAATAATTATACATATCACCATTATATTAAAATTTTTATAAATAATAATATAACTTATCATAGTCTCTTTACTTTCAATTAAAATAACCATTATTGTTCTCATAATTTTAAAAATATCATTGACATTTCACTTTAAATAATATTTTTATAAATTTTTTTATGTAAAATATTTTTTATATGTTAAAAAAATAAATAAATAAATAATTCAAAATCCCAGGGGGGAAACGTGACCCCCGTGGCCTTGAGTGCCTCCGCCCCTGTATATAAGAGGATGCATGGATTGAGCCATCACACAATTTCAGACTCAACCTTACTTAGCTTACCTCTTGTCTGCCAAGACAAACATGACATCTTCTTCAGTTGAGGCGGCTCAGCAGGGTGACAAGTATAGAGCTTACTTGAATGGAGAGGGAGAGAAGAACACAAAGTGGAGGTTCGGTGCTCCTCCCAACTATGATGTCGTCAACAAGCTCTTTGAAGAAGGCAGAACAAAGGTAGTGTTTACTCACCCGATATAAACAATTTCTTTGACTTGTTTGGTTTGTATCTAGAGATATAGGATTTGTTTGATTTGTATTTCAAAATATAATTTTTGAAAAACAATTTAAAAATTTTGTTTAATTCAAATTTTTTTAAAAAAAATTTCAAAATCACTTTTTCTCTTCTATACATCAATCAATCATTTTTTCTCTCTTCTCTCTCATTCTCAATTACTTTTTCTCTCACACACATCTACTTAGGAGTGTATGCGTTGCGGTTCGGGCGGTTTGAGAGTAAATTTACAAACCGAATGGCGGGTTGGCGGATTAGCGGATTGACAAATTGCAGTTTGGAAGGTTTTTGGCAGATTGGCGGATTAAAGAATATTCTAACTAATTATCATACATTTGCATAATATATAACACTAATTTGTATAATATTTTTTAGATATATAACACAAAGTAATTTTATATAATATGTTTCATATATATAACCACTAATTTGTAATAAATTTCATATCTTAAATCTCTTTCACACTCATTTTTACATTGATATTTCATTAGAAGTTAAAAAATATATATGTATTAATTATAGCGAAGCGGAGCGGAGCGGTTCGGTTGGCGGATTATAAATTTTAAAGTTTAAACCACGGTTAGCGGTTAAAACGGTGCGGATAGATGCGGATCGGTGCGGTTTTAGCGGATTTGACGATATTTTGCACAGCTCTATATCTACTCAATTACAACAAAATATCAAATCATCCCAAATTCTAAAATTATTCAGCAATGATTTAGACCCCCTCAAACTTCTACCCCCACCACCCCACACACACGTGGCGGGTGGTGATTGGAGGAGAAGAAAAGAAAAAAAAAAAAGAAAAGTGACCAATCAAAAAAGCAAGGGGGTCAAAGGGGGTGAGGGGAAAGGGGTTCCTAATCTTTATTCAAAATTATTTTCAAAATATATAACCAAACAAACCAAAAAAATTTCTAAACTCTCTCTACAAATTTTTTTTTGAAAATTTATCTCAAAATACAAACCAAACACACTAATAATTTTTGAGAAAAAATTTCAAAATTTTATTTGGTTTAAAAATTTTTGAAAAAAGATTCCAAAATCTCTTCTCTCTACTACACATAAATCAATTTTTTTTTTCTCTTCTCTCTCCTCAATTATTTTTTTTCTCATAGTCATTTATTCACTTATAAAAAAAAATATCAAATCATCCTAAACTTTAAAACTATATTCAAAATATATAATCAAACAAATTTTTTAATTTTTTAATCCCTCTAAAAAATTATTTTTAAAATAATACCTCAAAACACAAATTAAATAAGGCTTTTTATCTCTAAATGGTTAAAACAGTTAAGTGGACCACATTTAAAGCGGAGGTCCCACTAAATTAAATGATGGTTTAGTTTACTCAACTGATAGGTACTGACGAGCCAGGATCACCAATCCCTAAAATTTTTTGATCTCATGTCCCAAATCACTCACAATAGTTAGATCATTTGAAAATTTTAAAGTTTAAAAATCTCAAGACATATCTAATAATTGTGAGTAATTTCAGATACGAGGACAAAAATCTTTTGAGACGGGATACTTGGGCGATTCGGACTATCCTTTCTGTATTTGTTTATGTTTGTGTAGTACTGGTATATCAATGTTGTCTATACCTGACCTATTTGTGTGTCCATTGCAGATTTGGCCTCAAGGTTCACTTGAGGAAAAAGTGCAGAACCTTCTCAAGTCATGGGAAATGGAGATTTTCCATAAGATATCTTTTGATGACTTCAAAACCATGGACCCAAAGAAGTACACTTTCAGTCTCAATGGTAATAAAAAGTCCTCTTTCTTTTTAATTTAATTTTTTTGTATCCTATCCTTCTTGTTCAGTCTAATTTTCCTTGTGAGCACTTTCATGATCACAATTTCCAGGGCGAAAACCGACAACCCTGGAAGAAACAGTGCAGAAGTTTGGGGGAGGGTACAACCCACTACTGCAGACCTCCTTGCCAGAGGAGTTCCAGTTCTACAACATTGCTGAGGAAACTGCAGCGTCATCGCACCGGGCCTTCACAACAACTTTCCCGCGCGGATTTGCCATAGAGGTTCTTCAAGTTTATTCGGGGCCACCGGTGATTGTGTACAAGTTTAGGCACTGGGGATTCATGGAGGGTCCCTTTAAAGGGTATGCCCCAACTGGTGAAAAGATAGAATTGTATGGCATGGCCATTTTTGAGGTATATATTGAATATTTTCATCCCAATTAAATCTTTTTTATTTATTTATTTATAAACATCCCCAATTAAAGCTTTTTCTCTTCTTGTCTTCTATTTTTAAGTTCTTTTGGATTTCTAAACAGAATTGAGTGTTTTGAGGCATGAAATTGACAACCCTGGTTGAAACAGTTAAATGAAGAATCAAAGATCGTGAAGGTAGAGCTCTTTTATGATCGCGGAGAGTTGCTTGGAGGTCTCATGAAGGGTGGCCATGGTGGTGCCTCTGATAGTTCCACAAAAGAGATGCTTTCAAGCTGCCCTATCATGAAGGGCACTGGGTAATAATGTGTGTGAGGGTTCTTGTGAAGTTCTTACAACACAACGTGAACAATTTTACTCTTCAATGGATGTAACTTTGACTCTCTTTTTTTTATTATTTATTTTAAGCTTGTTCTCCCTCTAATAATGGGTATAAATAATAAGTTGTTCCAAGAGTTTGGGTCACTGGTTTTACTACACAGTAGTTGTAATCACCAGAAAAACAGATGAAATGAACAGAGTATTTTGCTTTTGTTGTATTAACATCTGATGTTCATACGATTTCAATTAGTTAATGAGATAATTGATCGAACTGTGAGAATAAGTTACGCTATGGAATTTGATGAGATGAAAATTCGGAGATAGAGGGGGTCTAAAATTGGCTTGCGGGCCACCCGAAGGCTGCATGCAGCCTGGGTGATCCCGGCTCATAACCTAGCCCATCGGCCCACTTGAGATCCGATGTTATTTTTGTGAAAAAAATAAAATTTTGATGAAAAAAATAATAAATAAATAAATAAATGGTCAAGCCTAGCCCCAGACCCGAATATCCCATGGAGGGCTTGGGCCTGAGCCCGGTTTTCTAGTCCATGGGCCGACCTGGCCCGAAATTTGACTTGAGCTTGCGAGGCCTAACATAGGCCGGCCTGAGACCAGGTGGACCAGGCCGAATAAAAATATAGAGATAAATTACTATCATGTGATAAATAGATGGAGGAAATGGAATGAGATAGATATATATATATAATTATTTTTTACTGTTGGATGTAGGAGGGAAATGATTCAGAATCTGTGAGGCATATTCAAAGGACAAATGAGTAAAATATAGAGGTAGGAAATTCTCAGCAGCCAAGTTGTAGACCATTTTCCAGAAAAATAAAATACCAGTGTTTCATTTTCTATTGTTGTGAACCTGCCTAGAAACTACAAGGAGTTTGGGCAGTTAATAATGTGTTATATATTCCCACAATTTGAAATTTTTCTTCTTTCTTCCCATAAAAGATACAATTTGAATTTTGACCCAGGAAAACAAAAAATTTAAAGATATTGAAGCTCATTAATAAAACCCACAGACGAAAAATAAATAAATAAAATAAAATAAAAAAGAATAAAAAAAACTCCATTAATGCAAGCAGAAGTGAAATAAAGGACAATTTTCTTGCACGAGACATGTCATCGACCAAAATAAGGGCTTTTATTTTTGTATAACTAAAAGTTAAAAAGCAACCAAGAAAATTATAAATAAAAGATCAAATCCCACACCGATCATAAAAGGAATTGATCATAACTTTAATTTGTATCTTGGATTTATCAAAGGAAAACGAAAATAGAGGGAAGATGAAATTACTCATGTATATTCATTTTTAATATGCCCTATTCATTTTCAAGGATAATGAGATTAAGAAAGGAGGGAATAAAATATGATCCCAGTAGATCATTACAAAAATCTCATAATTGAGTCCAAAAACTTTGCTATAACCAAAGGATTTCTATATCACATCCCATATACACCTTAGGGGTTACAAGTGACAGATGGATCAACTTGATTTCATGCCTTCTTATTAGAATATTTTACAAATTAAATTAAGTAGAAACCTAGATTTCACTGAGCATTAGAATTTCAGAATGCAACTTAGTAAATCAGAGGAGATCCTATGTGAGTTTCGCAGTTAAAATAATTAGATCAGTCTACAATAATGCATACACCAACATAGTTATTGATTTTTGATCAAGAGAGAAATAACTTTGTGAATGATTCTACACAATCCTTGTATAAGCAGAAAGGAAAAAACAAAACCAGTCCCATCTTTTGTCTAGCTATAACATGATTTAAGGAAAGTTGAATTTGCATTATTGTTGGGTAAAACATCTATTTGATATTGGTTTAGGAGTTCTAATACTATCATAAATCAAAATAATAATAAAAAAATCGAGGTTAAGCCCAAGGGAGGGAACCTGGATATGGAGTTGCACTGCAATATCTGAACAGGCCTTCAATTTCAGGACAGCCATTAGGATAAGGGATTGATCGGTGAAAAGGATCACGCCCTAATTTCTTGCGGCTCAGTGAAGTTAAGCAGCCATAGGGGTCCTGTTGAAATTGAGTCCTCACGAGTGCTTCACCTTTCAAAGCAGCTTCCCTTGAAGTTGGAGAAGCTGGGGTGCCCGAGTAGAAGAACCTCGCCTCTGGAAACTGAATTGCAGAGCGATGAAGCTGTGCAAACCTCTCCTCCTTGAAATCATAACTTACGACCTGAAATTCAGCAACATCAAGTAGTGGTAACAAAGGCAACACTGACAAGACCGTTAAGCATGGAGGTTTAAGCAAAAATATCTTTGGCGAAATCAAATTCAACATCATGATTTAACCCAAAAAAACGTATTTCAGCCTCTGCAGAATAATGGGAATTCATGCTACAATGAGTGGACTTACAGTTATATTAAGTGGATATGTGCCAGTAAGTTCGCGGAACCGACAAACACTAAAGAGAAGATTCTCAAAACTGTCCCTCGCATGTTCTTCTGTGAGTGCCCTCCATCTCACATTTTCTTGATTGCCTGTGCAGACAATATACAGTGGCACAGTCAGAGTTGGATGATTCATAACTTGTACACAGTGAATAAAATTTCGACAGAGATTAATATAATGATATATTAGGGGAAAATGATGAAAAAATCATGTAATAATTTTCCTTTTATTCCATCTCAACATAGTTGATGGTAGAACTAATGCAGCAGGTAAGCTCATCTTGCAGCATAAGGGCTTAATTCCCAGTCCGCTAAACAATTTGATGAACATGGAATTGCTTTGTCACTTTAATTAACTATATACAATAGTAAATATTAGTAAAATAAAGGCACCATTTCAATACGATTTGTGAAAGTGTTGTTTACCAGGCTCAGGACGAAAATAGCAGGACAGCAAGAAAATATACAAGTAATGTTGGAACACTAACCATTTCCATAGCATGGTTTATATCCAACTATTTTGGAGATAAACATAAATTACAAGATTGATTCAATACAGACATCTCTCATCACTTTTTCCTCCTCAATGTACTTGAAGACTAACCTTGTTGCATAAGTTAGCAAGAATTGCCTAATTACCAAACACAAATTTCATTAGAGAAAGATAAGGTCCAATTCTGCATTTTCCATGCTCCATGGAACATTACAAGTTGAAGGTTGCGTGTAAACAGCTATCTTAGCATAGTTTCAACTCTTTCAATGTGATGTATTAATGCAAGAAAGGTTTAACATCTATTTTGGTTGACTGTAATACTCATTCAAGCATCTAGCTTTCGTTTTTTGGTTGTCATTGAAGGAGCTGCTATACACTATCCTCTTTGATAAGCAAGCAGAATAGAGAAACAGAACAATAATATAAAAGTGATTGATACCCGACTGTCAAATCGCACATATATTTGGAAAGGTTATGCACTTAATGCATGAATTATTTACCCCAACTTAAAATATAAAAAAAAAATAAAAAAATTATAAAAAAGGAGAAGAAACTAACAGTTACAAACAATATCCAGCATAAACACAAAACAACAATGGTCTTACTAAAAAATTAACATCAACTAGAACTGAACAAACCTGATGCATTTCAAACAGGCTAACAATGTCCCCCTACCCCCCAGAAAAAAGTGCTTTTGTGGACTAATATAATTAATAAGTCTCTGTTAATCCACATTTTTTACAGTTAAAAAAGAAAAGAAAAAGATATGTCCATTACAACTAAGCCCCGTGCAAACAAATTCAGGTTATCTACGAGAACCCTATTTCCTCGGTGACTTTAGGGTTCAACTATAAGTTGAGAATTATGTATGCAAAAAAATAATCAACCTCCATTACTTGTGCAAAGCATACAAATGCACATGCTTGAACCAATATCAAAAAACCAATGGATAGAAAGCCTAATGGGTTCTTCCTACAATTAATCATCTCATAGACCCTAATTTTTTTCAACCAAAATAAAGTATTAGAAAGCAACTACTCAAAGTGAGAAAAACACTAGACTCACCAAACCATCCCTTTGATTCAGCAACAGTCCAGTAGCTCTGTGCTTCACTCCTAGGCCCCGCATCTTTCCGAGTCTCACCACCACTGAACAAGAGCAAGGCCTCACTATCTTTGGTGGCAATTTCTACTCCCTCCTGTATATGTGTCAAAAAAGTTGCTGCCTGGCCTGGATGCTTCTGATAGGACTCCAAAAACCAAGAATCCTCCTTATCAACCTTGTCACAACTACTACTTGTATAAATTGAATGCCCAGCAACCATTACAAGATTCCGAAGCTTCGCAAATGGATACGTATCCGAAACCCTATTAAATTTCCTAGAATAACTCACCCCCTGAAACTGGCTCTCATAATGAGAGAAAATGACGATGACTGTGAGCCCAAATGACAAGAAAATGAAGAAAACCAACATTGGGTGCAACTTGTAGTAGTACTTAAAACGATTTCCAATAGATTTAAGCATTTTGACGGGATGAAATAGTGAATTTTTGGGCTTTCTGGCTCGTTTGATGGTACCGGATTCTAAATCAAAGTCACCACTTGGGTAAGCATGAAAGGACTTGGGATTTCCAGACCCAAAAGAATAACTTTTCATGATAGAATGAGTCCAGTCAATGGATAGGGAAAGGGAGAGTAATCAAACATACCCAGATGGAAATTTACATAGACTAATCAGTGGGATCATGAAATCTGATTCGAACGGTACATTCAGGCACACCCAGTTAGGGAATTCAGATAGAAGAATCAATGGGATCACAAAAATCAGATTCAAATTGAAAAATCAAGCATACCCAGTTGGAAACTAAGAGAAGAGAAACCAATGGGACCTTCAATTACCGATTCAGATGAAAAATCAAACACAACTACAGAGAGAATGAGAGTTATGGGGCCATTCAGTTGTGTTAATCTTTTCAGATTCAATATAGGACAAACCCAATTGACAATTTACATCAGAAATTGAATCAAACCATCACCGTGCACGGAAATCTTATGACACGGAACAAAAAAGGGAGCACATATTTGAAGGTAGAACTTGCAGAAAGGTCACTACTCGTCAGAATTTCAAACATAAACTATAATCGATCGATCGATCATCGATAGAGAGAGAGAGAGAGAGAGAGAGAGAGAGCTCACCGCATGTTCATGAGTTCCATGAAGGACAAGAAAGATGTACAGATTCCTGAAATTTCTTGTTTAGAGAACCATCGGCTCTGAGAGACGCAAGTATTTTTCTCGAGGAGGCGATGGCCAAGACTGAAGACTCCGGCGGAGTCAGGACTTTAGATTTTTTTTATTATTATTATTATTTTGTCTTTTTTTTCTTTTTTGTTCATAATATTTTGACAAATTGACATTTTGCTCAAGTTTTTATATATTTTTGATTAAATTAATATATGAAGTCTACCTTTGAAGTTGACTAAAATATCATTTTTCTAAATAAAAATATAAAAATTTGGCAGTGTCAAGTGACATTACGACACCTATATCTCCATTTGATATTTTTTACGAGTTAATTCTATTTTCATATATTTCATTTTCTTAATTTACATATTTAATAAAACAAATTTAATATAATTTTGTTTTAGAGTAAAAATACCAAAATGTTCTTATCTCTTTCTACTTAAATTCTAATTCTATAACACCACAACCATTTTTTATTACCATTGTCATCGTTATCACCACCTCTATCGTCCGCTATCCCCTCTTGTCATCTCTTTTCCCGTCCATTCAAGACATTCACAAAATGGAACTGTTAACATACATGTTAGTGTCAGTCTACAAATTTTAGCTAGTGAAAGATGTTATTTTCAGCTCCAATGGAGCTGTTAAGGAGTTGGCTAAACTCAAAAAATAGTGTTAAATATTATTTTGCTCACCGCAGTTAACAATGGTTCTAGCCATCAACAGAGGGAGAGACAGAAGAGAGAGAGTGAGAGAATAAAGTGGTGGTGGGATCCACCCACTGCAAGTGGACTGGACGGATGGTAAGAGAAAGAGAGAAAGGAGAGGAGAGAAAAAGTGAGGGAGTAAGAAAAAGCTACCAATATTTGTCTTTTTTATTATTATTTTCTTATTTATATATCACTTAGCATACTCCTTAACACATCCATTACATCACCACTCACTCTCTAAAATTAACAAACTCTTAACACACCTTAACACATATGTTTAAGCCCCACTTTTATCACTTTTTGTCATACACTTTAACAAACAATTTTAGTTATCCCATTGTGGATGCTCTTACGACCACCTTCTGTCATAAATCATACACTCTCACTAGTTCCCTGTCGCAAATCAGTCACTTTTGATGCTTAACTTTGGAGGTCTAGGATGAAAGAGAGTTGAAAGTGGCGATGACGGTGGTGACAGATGGCTAAAGGTGACAGCAATGATGGCAAAAGAGAGTGGATAGATGGAAGAAAAATTAGGATTTTGAAATTAAAAATAAGGGTATTATTTGAATCAAAATCTATAATGAGATTTTTTAATTTTTTTATGCGTGTAATGAGAATGTGTTCATTAAATGTATACACTATAAAGAAGTGATATGTGAAAATAGAGTTACTTCTTTCTACCATCAACAACTACCTTTTCACCAAATAATTTTCTTCTTTCGTTTTTGTTTTAAACCTTTTGGCACGTCACATAATTTTTTTATTTTTGTTTCTTGTTATAAAAAATAAAAATAAATAAAAAAGCAAAAACTTGTTTAATACTTTATTTAAACAAATACACAAAAAACTGACAATGTTACTTAGACCCTGTTTGGTAGGGCTGTGGGAAAGTACTTATAGCTTATGCCTAAACAGTTTATAGCTTATAACTATGAATATAAGTTGATTTCTGACTTATAAATTAAGCATCTCCTGTCCCACTCAAAGAATAAGCTGATTTCTGACTTTCAAAAAGCTATAAGCTATAAGTTATAAGTTAAACCAAACACATCAAAATAGCTTAAATTAAGCTGAAAGCTGAAATAAGCAGCTTTTAAGCTGCACCAAACAGGCCCTAAATCTAACTTAAATTAAAGAGATTTATCGGGATATATGGATAAAAAAAGTCAGATAAAATTATTATTATTTTTTTAAATTTTATTAGGCAAAATGCTGACACTAGTTGGGGGTGCTCTTATGTACCTCAAACAATAACTAAATTAATTAGATTAAAAATATATATCCATAATTTTAAATTTTAAATTTTAAAATCTTTGTACAGAAAGTTAGAAATAAATTTTAATTATATCTTTTATCCATATATTATTTTGAAATTTGAAAATATTTAAAAGGAAAGTTATTCAAATAAAATCTTAACCATCTATAATTTGAAAATATTTATTTCAAAGTATTAATAAAAAATTATAATTTTTTGTTTTTAAAGTTTAAAAATACATGTGACAAAAAATACATGTAGGTAAAACTATTGACATATCTAGTCATATTTGATTTTTAAATTTAAAATTCTATGAATGAAAGTTCAAAAATAAAACATAGTAATTGTGGGAGTTTTTTTTTTTGTGAGTCTTAAATATTTTTCTTTATAAATTTACAATTGATTTTTAAGTTCATTAATTTTTTGAGATAGACTCAATGAGTGTGTACAGTAGGGATGGGCACGAGTCGGTTGCAGTCACAAAATCTTCAATCCGCCATCCGTTCGTCAAATTGACAGATTGGAGAAAATCAATCTGCATTTGTCCGCTAATCCAGCAAATGTGGATTGAGCGGATTGACGGATGGATGCAAATCGGTTTAACAGTTTAAAATTTTATAAATTTTCAACATAATTCAACTTGTACACTTCTTAAAAAAAAAAAAAAAAGTACTACAGTTAATGACTTAAAAAATTATTACAATCACTATATGCCTCATCCAAAGAAAGAAGGTTTGAAATTTTAAAATATTACAATCACTGCATACCTCATCTATATATTACAATCACATCATGCCTCATCCACATAAAGTATTACAATCTGTGGCTCTTACAATATAAAGACAATTCAAACCACCAAAACCATGAACAGAGCAATAGTAGAGATTGTATGCCTCTATATTGTTAAATTTATATCTGTTTTTAAAAATAAAAACCAACCAGCATATATCATCTTTTTTATTTATTATTTTTAGAGTTAAATTTAAAAAACAAAAAATATACATAAATAATACATTTATTTTTTTCCATTCAAAAAATATAGGAAAATGACTTGGACCCCCAGTGGGGGTACTGGGGGTCACTCCTTATTGGCCAAAAAAAACTGGTTTTTTTTTTTTTTTTTTTTTATCAGTTTCAGCCACTGGCAGAGTGCCAAGTGGCGCTGGGGGTCACTGGGGATGCCCCCAGCTTGGGGTCCGAATCACAGCCCAAAAATATATTCAAGTTGAAAACTCTTTTTCAACAAAATATATTTATCAGAATATTTAAACTCTTTTTTAATTGAAAACACAATCAGAATATCTAAACAAATTGAAAACATAAAGTCTTACAAATTACTAAGGGTGCTCGTGATTTGACCGTTCGGTTGTGACCAAAGGAACTTCAAATCCGCCATCCGTCTAAAACTAGACAGATTAGAAAAAATCAATTTACAACCATCCGCTCGTCATTACGCATCCATCTAAAATGCGGCAGATCGGTTCAGTTCAGTTCGGTTCGATCAGTTGGGCGGATCGATATATCCGTTGCTCACTCCTAATGTACAAAAATAAATAAATAAATAAAAACTAAAAAACTTCATGCAACAAACGTATCAATTTAAGAATTAATTTGTGGAAATTGTTTTTGGTCAAACGATGGCAAATCAATTATTTAGGAAATTTTAACAATAATTCTCCTTCGTCAACATGCACTATAAAATAATATAAAAAGTTAAATTAATTAAATTATCAACTTTTAGATCTCGTTTGAATCGTTAAAAGTTTTTAGTATATTTTTGAAGCTAGTTTAAGTTTTCAAATTAAATTTCAAACAATGGCTCACATAGCCAAGCACATCAAAGAATGATGGTTTAGCATAGAAATAAAGAGCATTTTCTACTTCAAAAAAAAAAAACATGGATTGCAGAACATCTTGCCGTTACTGAAAATCATCATGGTTTCTCAATAAAACGCAGATGATGATGAGTAGACTGTTTTGCTTAGTTTCTTACAGTCGTCATATTAGACTGTCAATGGAAAAATTACTTTGTGTTGCAACATATTTCTACTTTATAAACCATACCAAGCAGAGTTGTACATGTTTTTACATGAGCACTTCTTTTACTTGCACAAAAACGGATCAAAGAACCGTAGATAACGTGAGAATTGTCTCTGGTTCTGTGATCCATTTACATGTCTCTAGACTTTTTCTTACATTAGAGGAACATGGGGTTGTTGAAAAACCAAAAAAAAAACTATACAAAATTGAACTCTGTGCATTTCTTCTGATTTCATACACATTCTCTCCTCAGGTAGATTTTATCCTATCCAAGCCGTAGGATATCTGCAACATTAACGGAATTAGGGTAAGTATATATTCATCATTTGTCCAATAGAAAAAACAAGAAGCTATAATATGATTACACAGAAAAACATGAGTATAGGTTACCAAAACAGAGTGACACTGTTCTAAAAGAGGCACGAGTAATGAAATTAAAGCCTGCATTTCCTCCTTCAGCATGTCGAGGTCTTTGTCTTTAGCCACGAGCACGCCAATGAAAGTTTTATTATCAGGCACTAGTTTGAGTGCAACCTGCAGACAATGTCACTGTCAATTCAAGATGAAGAAGCAAAAGAGCTAGATTACCATTGTATGATGCGTTTGCATAGGTTCAAAACTTGTAATAAGGCCAAAACATGATCAATGTAGTCCTAAACATTTGGTTATATTGGTGATAAAGTAAAAGAATTAAGCAGATTACAATACAATACAAGGGAAGCATGAATGATGGTCTTTGTTACTCTGTATGCAGTTGCAGAAATCCATCCGTGCCACGGTCTTAGAGTGATAGTGTATGCCTCTTCCACCGCTTGCTCCATGCTCTGCCCAAAATCCTTCACTAACAATCTCAACAAAGCCACCGTGAAATCCAGTGCTCTGCAAGGTAAAATTGAACCCTTTGCTAATTTGGGCATTTCGTATATTTAAAGCAAGATTTAGCAAGATTGAGCTTTCATCAAATACGTATTAAAAAAAAAAGGAAAAACAAGAGAAAAAGAAGAAGAAAAGACCATCAACATGGCTTAGTATACTCTACTGTGTAATGTTTGAAATTTGGATTGGGTTGGTTTATCTTTGTTGCAATACACAACCTAACCAACAATGTTTGGTTCCCACATTTTCTAAGACTACTATTAAACTGACTAATGTAGGAATCAAATTCAAGATAGTTTGGACCAGTTGTTGGGATTTTTAACTACCATTAAATTAATGTGGGCTGTGTCATGCACACAAATTTATATCAAGAATTTATATAATAATAGTAAAAAATAGTGATACATCAATTAACAAACTACAGAGTCATTTACGAGTTGACTCTAGAGTTTAGTTAGGTCAAGAAAACCTTCCATGGTATTTTCGGTTAGGTCTGCAGGGCAATAATAATTTTCTTTTTATTTTTTTTTATAAAAGTAAGAATAATATTAATTACTATTAATAATATTTTTAAAAATTTTAAAAAAACAATCAGCCAAACAAATTTTGCATCTTCTAAAAAAAATAAAAACATAAATATTACCGGGTAAGCCATACAAAAGCTCTGCTACAGCTGGTGCTCTTTCTTGCATTGCCTTCACTTGCCTCTTTCTTCAATATCTCAACCAAACTTGAGTGCACTGAAGGGTCAGATTCCTGCATCTTCTCCAGTCTCTAGGGATAACACAATACAAAAATAAAACAAATGCTTGGACATGAAATCCCTCAAAGTAAAAAATATTCTGAAATTCCAGAAATACCCTGGATAGAATATGGGACTAACAGACAGATAAGGGTAAGGCTCAAAAAAGACAGATAAGGGTAAGGCACACCACCAATATCAAAGTTTAATCAACATGAAAATGACAGAACAATGATCAATGATCATATGGACATAAATACCCATACTAGAATGAGAAATGACAGAGAAAAAGCAAGAATGTGACGAATTATAGGGGTATTATAGTCCTGCACAAAAAGTCAAAAGGGGGAGGAAGAGGAGAGGGGGTTTTCGAGGGTGACTTGGTGGGGCAGTTGTCATGCGTGTGTCCTGCACATAACATGAAACTTACAAAAAAATAAATAAAAAATAAAAAAAAAACCTAGCCAATGGAGCCTTGGTTCACACTTTCCATGTACCTGGATATTCTGATCCATGTCTTGTCTCAGAGCAGACATCGTTGGTCCTATCTTATCTGCGTAAAAAAAAAAAAAACATACCACGCAAATTTTACATACATACGTTGTCTCTATTCAATGTTTTTTGGAAAGATTTGTTCAGAAATGTGAAGAACAAAGCCACGATAATCTTCCAATCGTAAAGTCATATGAAAATTTTAGAACTCGAGAAATTTAAAATATGATCTAACGATTAACGATATATTTGATTAGGAGGTTTGTGAAGGGATTGAAAAAAGAAATGAGAAAATGTGTGTGAAATCATGTGAAATGTAAGTTTATTTTAAGATATGAAAATTTTAGAACATGAGTACATAGAAATAAGAAGACTGTGATCGAGGGAATCTTATGCCGAACATAGAAGTACAGTGAATATGGTTAGTTGATAAAAGAGGCAACTTGGTGAAGACCCTTCATGAATTATGTGATAATATATTGAAATCAGAGCAATTAATAAAAGACCCGAATCCTAAATTTGTGTGTGTGTGTGTGTGTGTGTGTGAGAGAGAGAGAGAGAGAGAGAGAGAGAGAGTAACCAAGAACTTGAATGACCAAGTTGCAGACAAAGAGAAAAGGCTTGGTGGGGATATGGGCGACAGCATCATTATGATCATCACCACCAGGTTTGACTTTGACAACTACCATGGATAGCTCTTCAATGGCAGACCTTAGCTCTGACCCCTTCTCCATCTCTCTCCTCCTCTTCATCTCAACCCTCTCTCTCTATCTCTTCTTGATTCTTGTTCTTGCTATATAACTATATATCTCCAAATGGGTAATTATTTATCTAATCTAATTTCCAATAGCTTATAGCAATATTGTACTGTTTGACTACTGTGTATAGATAGTGAGAGAGAGATAGATTTGCATCAATGGCTGATTCAAATGGTGAGAATTGCAACGGCTTCCATCAGTAACATATAAAATCATTCATAGGAAACTTGTGAGGTCTGAACTCCAATTTTCTTTATTTAGATATTAGTTTTTAGTTGTTTTTTTTTTAATAGAAATATGATTGTGACCTGTTATTTGACATTGAAGTTATCAGCTATCTTGTAGCATGTATGTAATGAATTGTTTATATCAATCTAATTTGGGCCCAGGTGGGGAAATGGCTATATTCAGAATCTCAACCGTCCAATGTATATTATAATTGAGTTTTGCTATCAAATTTGAAAAATGCTTATAACTGTTGATCAATTTTATAACTTTTTTATTATTATTTATAAATGTGACATACAATAATAAAATCTTTAACAACCATTCAAGAGCAATTGTTGGGCTCTTGTTACTCTCGTTGTATGCAGCACAATCCCTAATTGGCATAATAAACCCTATGGGCTCGTTTGTTTAACTAGCTCCGAGGCAAGATTGCGTATGAATGAGGTGGAATTTACATATAACTTGTTTGATTAATTAATTCAACAATGCTAGGTATCATGAAAATTTTATCATGAAAATAATCATGAAAGCTTTGTGATCCTTGGATTACACTTAGAATAAAGCACTACACACTAATCAAGGTAATCCAAGGATCATAAATTTTTCATGATCATTTTCATGACAAAATTTTCATGATCCTTAACTTTTTCCCTAATTTATTAGTTCTTGAATTGTTACTTTGGATGGAATGCTACTCCTATATTACAATGGGATTAACTTTTTCGGATAGAAGATAGGATTGTGAAAACAATCTAACGGCTTAGTGTTGGAATTTATTTTATATTATATTTTATAAGATTAACATAATACCCATACTATACCTGGTTAAAATAAATAATCAAAATTTTTAAATTAAAATTAAACTTTATATTTAAATTATATAATTATTTTGTAATTTTGATTAACTGGAGTTAGTTGGAAAGTTTTAATATTGGAATACTAAAGTACCTTAGAAATTTTCAAATCGATTTTTATGTCAACAATTCTCAGTTCATGCCTAATCATTAGATAATTGTCTTCGTTCATATTTAATCCAAAAGTTACTTGGTACATTTATTTGTTTAATTTTTAATTGATAAATACATTCAAAAATATTTTTTATAACATGAATAAGAAATATGACAACATATTTTGATATATATATACATTTTTTGAACTTTAATGAAGAAAATATATATTTATTTTAAAAATATGTCTAATATATCTATTGCACCAATATCAAAGTATATTTACATTTGAAAAATTATTTAAGACCAGATCAAGCTAGTCTTTTTTTTTTTTTTTCTTTTTCTTTTTTTTTTAATCTTAGAACATGAACAAAAAGTGATGGCTTAGTTTAAAAAATATTTTATAATTATAAATTTAAATTGTATCATTTTTTTATTTAATCTTTTTCTCAATAGAATTAGATCGTTTGATAATTATAATTTATGGCCTAAAATTTTATTTTTTATTTTCATTTAAATTTTTTAAGTTATATATAATCATTTGGATTTTTCTTTTAAATCTCAAATGAGATGCAACTTAGACATGGTTAAAATTTTATTTTTGACTTTTTATTTACAAATTTTTTAATTTAAAAAAATAGTAAAGCCAATAGTTTAATACATATATATATATATTATGCTACATTTTTAAAATTTTAAAATTAAAAATAAATAGAATATTTAAATATGATTAAAAATGACATAATTAAAAATACATGTATTTTTTAAGCACGACATATGTATTTTTGGACATGGCATAAAAATATGCACTGCACATGTATGTTTTTTTAATTTTTTTTATACGTGCTATACGAAATTCCCTTTTAGATTAATAAATGTGTCATAAATATTTGAAAAAATTGGTCTCTCCAACTTTTAGTAATGGGAGAGGTCCATAATATATATATATATATATTTGTAGCCTAAAGTCCCTCACCCACACCCATATATCACACCCTCTCTCTCTATATATATATACATCTACCAAATCTCTAGTTCTCTCTCTCTTCCGTCTCTTCTCTCTCTTCCGTCTCTAAATTCTCTCTCTCTATATATTTCTAAATATATATATATATCTATGAATTTTGGTCTACATTGCAAATTTTTAATTTGGGCTTTCACTCCCCCTCTCTCTCTCTCTCTATACATATATTGTCACAACCTAAACCTGCCCCAATAAGTTTAGTATCGTAACCGGCTAGTAATCATGAGATTACCAAAGGCCTCTAAACAAATTAAACAAAATACAGGGGCTATCGAAAGCAAATACAAACATATAAGGTCCATAGAGCTGTATAGACATACATGGGACAAAAAATTGAAGACTTAATTTACATATTTAAAAAAAAGTCATTCCCACGTCACCATATATACAAACAGACCAACAAAAGATATGTTCAGTCATAACAAAAGAAATACAAAAAAGGTTTTTAGTATTGTTCACAAAAACTTGACCACTTCGCAAAAGGAAACTCCTCGGAGGCACAGTAGCTGGCCGACAAACAGAACTCCAAGCAATCAACTCTGAGCTTGGTCACGCACCTAATCCCCTATATACATAAAATAATGCAGTGAGCTAAATCCCAATGAATAATAACAGAGTAAAGGTTTTAATGAATGATGTCCATAACAAATTAAGAAATCAGAATTCAAATCAAATACAGATTCATATTCATATTCGTATTCGTTTTCAGAGTTCACATATCCCATATGATCATACGTGGTACATCCATTAGCGCTAATAAATTTGATGACCCATAAAGGGACGACCATAAAGGCATTCTGATGACTCATATGCACAGAGACGTTTCTGATGACCTATAAAGGAACAACCATAAAGGTATTCCAATGACCCATAAAGGGATGCATATCATATGATGCTAAGGATGCCACAAATACATTTCAAAGAATTGGACCATCATTCATTTAATCTCAAAATAACATTTTAGGAAATAGATCATATCATATCATAATGTTTAGAAAATATTAACATTGAACATAGCTTTATAAGTTATTACTCACAGATAGCTCCAATAGCAGAACAGATAAAGCAGACGGATTAGATAATCTACGGCACGTGGCCTACATAACACACAACGGATACACATTGAAACATACATTTGGAAAAAACTTACCTTGTTTCTTTTCTATCTCGGTGTGTTTCTAATCCTTATTATCATTATTATGTCTTAATTAAGGCTTACGAATGCCTAAGATGCAATAAGGATGCCAAAATATGAGTTGTAACACTTAGTCAAATTTCTTAAAAATAGGGTCTTCGTTCGAGCGTAACTTTGGTGGCTCGAGCGGTCTGCAAAACTTTGTAAAACTTCTGGGAGCTCTCATTTTACGCTTGAGCACAATTTCCCATACTTGAGCGGAGGATAAAAAATAAGAGTGGTCGCTCAAGTGCAAGTTATGTTGCTCGAGCCACGACCCATGTCTGCAAAAGTACTGGGAGCTCGAATTTTACGCTCGAGCCAACTTTTAGTCGCTCGAGCGAAAGTGCAAAACAAAGAGTGGTCGTTTGAGCGCAGGTTCTGTCGCTCGAGCGATGATGCAGAATTCTGGAATTTCCAGATTGATGTTCAAGATGCAAAACTCAAGTGTAAAGCTTCAAAACACATCATTTAGGCTCCAAAACTTGAGAAAACATGTCTAAACTTGTAAAACATTAAGAATTAAGGATCATTTCCCAAATCAAGGCCCAAAAGTAAGTTAATTGTCCAAAATTCAACTTGAAACTTCCAAAACATAACATGCATGAATTGTAACGAAATCCAACCTTCTAAAACATGATCAAATGCTAGACAATGGCATGAAACTTGATGAATTTCCAAAACCAAGGTGAAATAATGACATGCATGGTAGAATTACTTGAAATCAACTCCAAAATGCTATAGAATGCACATGCATGCATGATTCCTCTCAAAATCATCTATCTAAATTCAATTCTCATACTAATATACTTAATTCTCTTGAATTTTCATGGAAATGAACTTAATGTCTCAAATTAAGATTGAATTCTTACCCTTAAGCCTTAGTTGTGTAAGAATCTCAAGGTGTTCTCTCCAACTAATAAGTCCTTAGTTTGAATTCAAAACAATTCTTCTATCTCTCTCTCAAGTCTCCTTCTTCTTGGTTAAACTCAACTCTCTCTCTCTCTCTCTCTCTCTCTCTCTCTCTCTCTCTCTCTCACATACACACACACACGCGCGCGCACACACACACACGTTGGAGAGCTCAAGAAGACAAAATGAGAGTGTTTTTGTAAGTTCTAGAATTAAATTAGCCTTATATAGGCTTGGATTAAGTAAGCTTAATAAAACTCAATTAGGCTTAGTTAATTCGATCTATTTTATTCTAATTATTTGATTCTGAATTGAATTTCAATTAAACCTACCATAATGTTCCAAAAATTCCAAATAACACATAAATCAAGTCAATTTCGTGATCAAATGCCGATAAGGCTTTCAATTTGCATAACGAAACAGAAACATAGACAAATATTCCTACCATAGACAGATATAAACACAATTCTCACATTTAATGCATAATTAACACATGATTTCTCCTTAATTACCCATTAAGCATTCTTAATTAAGGATTATAGGCTAATCACAAGTTGGGGTTGTTATAGATATATATAAGAAGGATTGATGTTTGTGGTGGTGTTTCTAAAAGAATTGGCTAAAAGATTTGTGCTTGGAAACATAAGAAATTAGGTATGGCAGTGGATAATATCTCTGCTATCTGTTTCTTCTTCTACAATTCAACATCCTTAAGCTTCCATAGTTATCTGGGTGTATATTCTTTCTTAACTCTAGTGTACTTAAAAATGAATATGAGTTGAATGACAAACATATTGGTGGCCATGTCCCCATTTTCTTTACAGATGATATATATATATGTTTGTAAGACACAAATTTGCATCGCTTCTTAAATTACTTCCCTTATAGAGGAAAGAATTAAAGAGTTGATAAGAAACTATTTCATTTTTTTCTTCTCTCTCTTCTCTGTATAATACAAAGAGAAATTTCTTCAAACCAGAGAAATTTCCAAAACACAGAGAAAATCAAAGAAATTTCTTTGAATTTCTTTGAGTCGGGAGAAATTTTTTTGAGTTGGGCGAAATTTCTCTGAGTTTGGGCCAAAATTTTGATTGATTTTCTCTGGCATTTGAATTTTTCCTGACCCATCAAATTACATTGCTTGTTTGATTTTTATTGGTTAGTTATCTCCATGTGTTTAATTTTCCTCTTGAGATGAATTTTTTTTGACATCACAATTTTCTCTAAACATATTAGATTCACTTTACTGTATGTGTCTTGCTTGATTTTCTATGGGTAGTTGTCTCTTTGATTTTCTCTTCAATTTTCTCTGGTATTTTAATTTTTCCCGACCACATTAAACTCCCACTAATTTGTTTTGTTTGCTTGATTTTCACTGATTAGTTATTCATTGAGCTGAATTTTCTCTAGTATTTGAATTTTCCCAGAAAACATTAAACTCTCACTAATTTAGATTACTTGTTTCATTTTTACTGATTAGTTGTCTTATTGTGTGTAATTTTCCCTTTGAGATGAATTTTCTCTAGCACTAAGATATCTCTTTTAGATTAATTTTATATGAACACATTGGACTCTCTTTCCCTCTGTGCCTGGCTTGATTTTCTCTAGCTAGTTGTCTCTTTGATTTTCTCTCGAATTTGCTTTGGCATTTGAATTTTCCCTGCCCACATTAAGCTATCATTAATCTATGTTGCTTGTTTGATTTTCACTGGATTTCTAACTTCAAATTTTATTTTTGATCTTTTGGGATGTGTAGTGTTTGCTATTTTTTAAACTGTAATTAGATTTTGTATTTTAAGTTCTTTGATGAACTTAGCATGGTGTTTTCTTGTAAAAATTATGGAAAAATTGATCTGTGGGTAGCTCAATTTTCTCTATAAATTTCTGTGGTTTGTTCAAAACACAAAGAAAATTGTGAGCAAATCAGACAAAATTGGTCAAAACACAGAGAAATTTGTGAGCAAACCAGATAAATTCTAGACAAATTTCTCTGTGTTCCAAAATTTCTCTGGATTAAAATTTCTCTATGTCGAAATTTCTCTGGATCGAAATTTCTCTGCTTCAAAATTTCTCGGTAAAAATTTGAGGAACCCCAACTACTATGAAAATATTTCATTTCCTTTATGCTATAAAATCTTAATATGAGGGACCTTAAAAAAAATTCCCCTAAATATTTTGATGCATAAATAATTTTTAGTTCTTTAAACATAACATGTTTTGTTTAGTTTTTAAAAATAAAATAAGGAATTTATAAAATTTAAAATTATATGAGACTAAAGTCACATTTGAATTTTCTTTTAAAGATTTTTAAATTTCAAATTAGATATGGTTCAAATATGATGGGCTACAAATGGCTAACTTTTTATTTTTATTTTCTACATTAAGATTTTAAAATTTTGAAATCATGGATGTGGTTAGATATAATAAAATTTATATGCTATATGTATTTCTTAACACTTAAAATTTAAAAAAAAAATTAAAAAAGTTTTAGATTAATGTTTTGAAGCTCATAGAATTTTTTAGACACTTTATAATATATAGTGTAGATAAAGATATATATGGAATAATACTATAGCAAGTGTTTCATTTTGAAACCCTAAATCATGGGATATATCAAAGCAATTGTTTTCTTTTTAATTGAATTTTGAAATTTATTATATACTTTTTTTTTTTTTTCAAAATCACGGACTAATTAGTCAATAAAAAAAATTTCTTGTTTAAAATTTTAAAAATCTAGGAAATTGGTGTGAGATTTTGGAGCTTTCAAAAGTCTTCTCATTGAAATGTCACTTTATTATAATATGTAGTATAGATAGATAGATAGTATAAGATTGCATACTAAAAAAATTTCTAATATTTTTGTTACATATATAATCTTAAAATATCTCTCCACTATAAATCTATCAATTATTCCATCAAACCTTATAGTTGAAATTAGTCTCTCTATCACTTTCTATTTTACTAAGAGCAGTTATCCTTAGTCATCTCCAATAATTTCTCAATTCTTATTCAAAAATACTCCCTAATCATAAATTTGCTAAAATTTTCACCCAATATAATTATAAACTGTATTCTAAAATTTCTCCTAAATATGTTCCTGACATCAAATTTTCAAAAGCTCTCTCTCTCTCTAAATGTGATTTTTTAAAAAATGTGAATCTAATAAATAATTAACTCAAAAAATTTCTCTTCAACCAAACCTTATAATATAAATATGTGGTACACATATCCTCCCCTCTCTCTCTCTCTCCCCAAAATTGATTCCAGAACTTGGCAAACATCTTCAAATTTTTAGAGATAATTTTAGATTGGACCCAAAGCCCTTATTCAAACAACTCCAATGGAATAAAAGTTGAGAAAATCAATATTAAATATAAAAAAAATTGAGATTTTTATCACACATCAGCAATTACATAATCTTTGAATAATATATTGGAAGTGTTTTTATAAGTACCAATAAAAGTCAAAATTTTAGATATGATTCATGATGAAATCATAAAATACCAACACCAAATAAAAATTGAAAATTAAAAACTATAAAATAAGTTTTAAAAATAATTGCTAGCAACACCTTTTTTATCCTATGAATAACAACAACAAAATTCAGCTTGAGTACAAACTACATGTCTTGTCGCAATATATCAAAAGTAAAGAAAATCGAATAGATAATTAATCAAAACAAATAAAATATCCAAAAAAAATGTTAAAAATTGCTTAATAACTGCATTATTTATTTGATTTTTCAATGACTGTTAATGTCACTGTTGAAAATAGTAAAACTAAATTCATACATGTTGTACAAATTGTGTAATTAAACAAGATAAATAGATTCATGATTAATCAAATTACATAATAGAATAAGAAAACATGTTGAATATTACAACTATAGAAATACACAATACGATAAAAGGTAAAGAAAGCAAACCGAAACTTGTGTGATACCACAGTGTCCGTAAAACAGATTAGCCGCCTCACCATGGGTGCTGGAGGTATGTCAATTTCTGTCTCCCAAGATACGACGGTCAAAACCAATTAATGCAGAAGCACATTTTGAATAGTTTCGGCGAACTTGATAATGGTTGCACTCTCTCTAACAAGAACCAAAGAAGGGACTAGCAAAAGAAGATAAGAAAAATTTTCTTTGGTGTAAAACCATCTCCAACTCTTTATCAAAACACTATCTCCTTTTTTCATAAAAAAAAACTCTCCAGAATTATCCGTTTTTTTTTTTATTTTATTTTATTTTTTTTTTCAAGTTAGAGGGGAAAGGCCTTTATTTATACAAGTAGGGGAATCCTTAGCCATAAAAGCTATACATTAATAGGGCCATCAAATGCCATTAACCAAGGCCGTCAATTCTAGCCATTAGGGCTAGAGTTATTAAGGTTGAAAACCTATGGCCACTAATATGGTCATCAACTCCATCATTAAAAGATGAGAGTTACAAAGGTCTAAACCTCGCATGTGTTTAATATATACAAATAAATATGTATGTAATGATGTTTGAATAAACTAACTAGATAGGTCACACAATGGATACCAATGTTGGGTTACAACCCGATCCAAACCCAATTCTCAAACACATGCACAAGCTAAGCCCAACACAACACAGCATAGCTCAAGCTTAAGATTAAGATTAAGTCTAAGTCTAAGTCCAAGACCAAACCCAACACATGCACAAGCACAAGCACAAGCACAAGTACAAGTACAAGTCTAGGCCCAGTCTAAACTAAGACTAAGTCAAAATCTAAGCCCAACTTTTATTGATGTCCACTTTATGAGACAATTCTCATTCACACCTCAATAGTTTTGGCCCATCATTTTTATATTGTAATCTTCTCACTTGAGAGAATACAAAACCACCCAAACCCACCTCAACCGGCGGTTGGGTCCCACTTTAATTTCGAATTAAAGTTGCCGAAAAACCATTATTTTTCAACAATACCTTGTATGAAATTCAACATCATGGGGAGGAGACCTGAATGGGCATGAAGGTTATGCCTATAGAGCCCCTAAAAATAGTATAAGTCATACCTTTAGGTAACAATCACCAATTCACAATACAAACGACTATGAGTTGTATCAAGGAAATTCACTAACAGAAGAATAAAAAGAATTCCAATAAAGCCATACAAATAATGAAATTGTCATGAGACAATCAATCAAACAGAGTAAAATCTTGAGACTTTGGCGTCTTAGTATCTCCTCAAACGTCTGCATTTTAGCATCACCATGGATGTTTTGATAGATCTAAATGTATATATAAACTTCTATAATTTTATAGGTCTCCATAAACACAAATGCAATTAACTCCTATATATAGTGGGAGGATATGATATATGTGAGTTTAGATTAGTGGGAAAAAAGAAAAGATTAAGAAAGAGATTTTAGAAATTTAAAATTCAAAATTCAAAATTTGTTCTCATGATTATGAGGTGATTAAGAGGATAAATTTGAGGAATTTGTAATTCAAAATTTTGTTAGCATAATATTGGGTTTTGTTTTTGTAAATTAAAAAAACAAATAGAATCGGGATGAAATATTTTGATATAAATAAATATAAAATAATACTATAACAACCGTTTACTTTTATACACATAAATTTTTGAATATTAGCATACCAAGTGTTTCTTTTTGAAATTAATACTTTCCATTTGAAATTCATTAATTATGGAATATTTAGAATTTTTCTATTTATTAAATAAGAGTTGGCTAATAGATTTTTGGAAAAATTATCCAAAAATCCCATTTGGAAAAATGTTGCTCCATTTAGTCCTAGAAGTTTTCTTTCAAACCAATTAGTCCTTTTATTTATGGTATATTCTGGAGTTTACTTGTTTACCCTCGAGTGTGATTTTGGTTGTGATTTTTTCCTGTTGTTTGGGTGGGTTGGTTATGGTATAGTGTTAATTTTTGAAATTTTTGAAATTTTTGCGTGGAGTGATTTGTGGGATTAGTGATGTTTAGCCATTTGATGTGAGGGGGCTGATGCGGAATCGTGGTGTTATTGTTGGTTTTTTTTTTTTTTTGGTTTGATTTTAACACTACCACCCACACAACACCCACTACATACATGATTCTGACAAATGCACCTTCATTACCATGCACTTTTAGTAAGTAACATGTACACCTCCAACAAATCATCGCCAATAACATGCAAGTCATCAACATTCCATAAAAACTCCAACATACCTACAATTGCACGCACTAACGTTATGGATTCATTGCTTCCATTGAAATTGGTTAATTTTTACTAACATGGAAGTCACACGTCCTAACATTTACGTGGACAATTGCAATCAAATCCTACACAAAAGCCGACAAAATCTTTCACCACCAATACAATAAACCCCCACTCAAACAGTAGGCTTCCATTAAACATCCTAAGCATCTACATCATCAATTAAATTTCTCTCCTACTAATATGGACATCTAACACAATCCACATCATTACTACACACACTTGCAACTGGAACAAACAGAGGACTCTTTTCGACATTGCAATAAAACAAGACAACTCATTTATTAATGACTCCATCATTGCACTCACGCCAATATATGATGACAACAAACACATATCACTAGAAAACACCTACATAATTTCATGCACAATGTTACATTACCATAATTACAATCACAAACTGATATGTCCCAGTACATGACTTCACCCCCGGCTCAATTGCAACTCCACCAAACTAGTAACATCAAACAACGGATAGGCTAAATAAAAACCCCTTCACACCCATTACATATAGCCACACACTCAATACATGCTCCAACATTGCCAAACACTACCCATTACGACGATGATGTACCATAAAATAGAGAAATAAAACATCACAGACCACATACCTAACACCACTGTTAACCAATACCCCACAATCACACTAGTCCTAATGCTCCCGATGATCCTATGTCAGTGTAGGCTAAGAGATTTTTTCATATTTCCAGGGTCTCGGCATCAAACCAAACGTTATTTGGGGCAACTATCACTGTTGAGTTAACATTACCATTAACATTGCAATACGACCAATCTTTGCCCTGAACATTGTTGGTTGCCAACCTTGGTTTCATGAAGCTCGTGTGATGGTCGACCACCCATTGTTTCTAACAAATCAATACATATATTTATTTAGAGATGTAACACGTAACGTAATCATATGTGCATTAACATCATTCACTCAAGGACAATAACTATATAAGAGTATGTCAACCGACCGTCAAATTAATAAACAAAGCCAATAAAATTTAAATTAAGACTTGGTACCATTCACGTGCTTACCACTTTAAGTGCCTTGTTGTAGTGGTCATCTCGCATTCCTCATCTCTACCTCATGAAGTTGTAATGTTTCCACGTCCTGGTTTCCATATCATGCACCATGACAGTCCAATGGTTTGCATGGTAGATTAGGAAATGGGTGTACTGATGTCCTCATACGGCTTTGGTGTGGTACGCGACAACGCACTTGCGTTCCTCATTATGTCCTACACGTGTTCAACAGCAATACATATAAATTAAACATTAATGCGTGCAGCTCACAATTTTATTTTGAGGGGGGTATGGTGTGTTTGAAATTACAAATACATACCGAACACACACTACTATACACGTTCGATGTGTCCACATATTCGGTTCTTTCGTCCGCCCTCTTCGTTACTATACAGGTACGATGTGTACACAACATAAACAAACTAACCCAAACATGGGGACCCAACTGTTAAAATACCACAACAACAATACAAACGCAAGCACCGACACACTAACATTGCACTTAATCAACATGGACACCAACAATGTTACACCCTAACTGAAAAGAATGTCATTGCAATCACATATCACCTACAAACTATACACACTAAAAACCATGGGATTCCTGGCCACATTCGAATAGAACAACACAACCAACAAGGAACATACATCAATAACTTTACATAATACTTACAAACACACCATCGCACAAACACATAATAACCCAAACAGCAAAATAATTTCATTTAAGGCTTGTTACACTAGCAAAATTAATACCCCCAAAATTGAAGGACACAACACGACATTAACCCAAACCAATTCCAAATCCACATTACCTACTTACATATAACAATAGTACAGATGTTTAATTAAAATTATGTAAGCATCATCAATGCCAAACCCAATCTACAACGTTACTCATGCAACTCAAAACATCAAACAAAGAGAATAAAACAATATCATGAACACATACCTTCTGCTATGGGTTCGAAACACAATCACCGACTAATGTGAAAGGCAATGTCAACTGTAATGGCAAATTGACTTTGTGTCGGACCCTAATTGGTGCCAGAAATGTACGTACATGAAGGGGTTTTTGTGTTTCTAGGGTTTAGGATAAAACACCAATGTTAAATTGGGCAATATAGACTGCGAAATTAACGTTACCAAAATCGAATAATGCAACAATGGAAAAAACATCGTGGAATCAACATTGGAATACCCAAACCTTCTATCTTCGTCTTCTTCGTTTTGACGGGAATGAGGGAAACCCAAAAATCTACAGAAAGCTTTTTGGACAAATTTGTAAATTCCACAATACACAAACCCACATATACCCCTAATATTGGTACAACACACGTGTAATTGATGTACAATTATATCATTAACATTGAAATGGGACCTATGGGTTCATCAAATAAAAGACAGGATTAAATGGTTAGCAAGATCTAAACTACGGATTTATTGGCGCTTTACCCTAGATTTTTTTGCAATTGTTTGAAATAAAATAAAAATTAAGAAATTTAGTTTAAGGTTTTGGAGCTCTCACAATGTTCTTTGTTAGAAACTCCATTTTTCTTAATATATAGTATATATTATAGAGTTAATTGTTAAAAAGTCCACTCTAGTAATTGTTTAAGGCCTGTCTAGTAAATATTTTTTGTTAGTGAGAGATCCACCATTTATGAAATAATTTGGTGACAAGTTCTTTTTTTGGTTTTAGATTTTGTTTTCAATTTTCCCATTAATTTATCTGTTGACTTTATTTGACTATCTGATCAAATTATATCTACCTGTTGAAATTTATTTTCTATCTGTTCAAATTTTTTTGACTATCTATTCAAATTTATATCTATATGTTTAAATTTATTTTCTATCTATTCAAATTTATATCTATTGGTTTGAATTTTTTAAACCTACCTGTTAAATTTTTTTTTTATCTGTTGAATTTTTATAATCTATTTTTTCTATCTGTTCAAATTCACACCATTTTCAAATTTTTTTCTCTCTATCTGTTTCTCTATTCACCTCTCTTTTCTCTTTCTATTTGTTGAAATTTTTTTACTTTTTTTGCTTTATCTTTTTGTTTATCTGTTGAAATAACTCTCTTTTCCTCTTTCTACCACCACATTACATCTAAAAAAATAATGCCCAAATAGTACACATTAATGTGTTTTTTGAAGGGAAAAGATTAGGTACATTTCTAATCTTTGGCATAATGCACAAAGTGATTGTCTCGAGATTTGAACCTATAACCTCAAGGTTATTAGGCCAAGGTTTTACCATTGAACCTATGGTCACTCCTACCTTACTTCTATCTGTTTAAATTTTAAATTTTTTTATTTGTTTAAATTTTAACTTATCTGTTTAAATCTATCTATTCATATATTTTATTTGTTTATTTTTTTTCACTATTCAAATTTATGTTTTTTCTGTTCATCATCATTATCATCAACATTATCATCAATAACAACAACACATCTAAGCCAAGAAAAAAAAAAACACAAATATGAGCTAAGAAGAAGAAAAAAAAAAACACAAATCTAACTTTTCTCTCTCTCTCTCTCTCTCTCTCTCTCTCTCCCCTATCTTTCTCAAATCTACTTTTTCTCTCTACCTCTACTTCTCTTTCTCTTCCCTCAACTGAGAATTACTTTCTCTCTCTTTCTCTCTCTCTCTCTCTCTCTCTTTCTCTCTCTTTCTCATCAATGGCTGTGAGAATTTGTTGAAAATGAAATCCAGTCTCCTTCAATATTAACCGAATCTAAGATCCTAGCAAAATCATTCGAATTGGAGAATTTTAAAATTAGAGTGATGAAGATGAGAATGAGATATAGCACAAAAACAAAATATCTAAACAAAAATACAAAAATGTGGTTAGATTTACCAGAAGTGGAGTGAAAGTTATGATGTCCTAGGCCTTGTCTTAAATAGTATTGTGTAGTAGGATAGTATGCTTTTCTTTTGGTGTTTGGTTTATCATATAGGGTTGTTGAGATTCCCTTTCTACTCTTACTTAACCTTTCTTAACTTTTCCGAGTTGAAAATTGAGTTTTGAGCATTAGAACTTGTTTTGGATTGCAAAATCAAACTCTAGGTTTCTGGGCAAAACTGCTCGTGCGGAATGGGGAGCCGTCCGAGCGGATCATCACAGAGTCTTCTGGGTTTTCTGGGCAGAAAATCGCTCGAGCAGATTTTGGTGAAATTTTCTGGGCAACTCTCAGGAGCAATCCATCTACGAGGCAAAAAATTTCGCTCGTGCAGATTGAAAATTCCGCTCTTGCAAAATTGAAACCGCTCATGCGGAGTTCGACGCGTTTGTCTCGAAATTCGTACTCTTTGTCTCAAAATTGATGCCAAAAATGAGATACACCCAGATTTTCACATTTCTCTCTTTTTATACTCATATTTAATTTCCCTTCTCTTTACAAACACACCCAAATCCAACTTCTCTCTAAAATTTAGCTCAAATCTTCAAGAGTTTGAGGGGGCTTTTTACATCAAAACGAAAAAGGCGACAAGGGCTACATTTGCAACTAATTCGATTGTGTTTTCGTCAACTTTGAGTTCTAGGATTTTCTTCCTCTCCATATCCTAAGCTTGAGGTAGGGATATTCTTAGAGTTATATATATATATTTGCAAGATTATGCTTGTTTGAAGCATTTATTACATGTTGAGTTATGATTTTAGGTTGTTAAACCCTAGATGATGTTAGAAGATGATTTTATCTACTTTTTCCAAAACTTTTGAGAATATGAGTTATGTCCTAAGGTGTGGGTGTTGTTTTGAAAAAAAAAAATTCAAAAATGGTACAAAAACCTTGTTTTGGCAGAACCCTAGAATTTGGGAATTTTGAAAAAAGTTGAGATACTGTGAAAATTATGCGTGGTAAATTGTTATGTGAAGAAATGACGGAGAAATTCCTATGGTTGTATCTCATGAGGAAATTTCATGAAGGAATGAGAATAGTTGATTTTAAAACTTATCGTTGGTTTGTCTTGGAAAACCGAGTTTAGAAAATGATGTATAACACATGGAGAATACATGAATGTTGACATTATTATATTGTCTCTTGGATATATATGTTTTGATGTTATATTGATAAGAGAAGTGGAATTTGATCATAATGGAAGATTGTATGGATGAATTGAGAAATTTCAAGGCATTAATATAGAAATACAATGCATTGGCATTTGATTTTATTATCATTACGTTTCGAATTGGCATTGTTGAGATTATTAAATGGAATTTTATTATTGCATTGGACATTTGCATCGTCATTTCATTTATCATTAATGCAATTGATTTTGGATATTGCATTGGAAAAGTATGGCTTTGAGAAAGGAAATTATTTTGTGAAACAAGATCATATTGATTTGTTTTTGGGGTAAATATGGTGGTAAGTCCGGAAAGGGATGTAGTTGGTATTGGTTAAGTTGGCCTACGAGTCCATGGTGGAAGACCGAAAACATGCACGGAGGAGGTACCATATGTCTTCCGATTAGCAACCGGTAAAGTAGGGGTTAGTAGGGGTTGGTAGTGCTTGTTATGCCTACTTGCAGACACCAACCTAGAGATTGCTTAAGTCGTATTTACCGCCCCTTTGAACTACATTGAAATTATTGAATTGGTAAATTCTCCAGATAGCATTGTGCACAACAATTTCAAAAGATAGAGATATATGTTTTTGAACATAGCATGACATATGCATTCATCTCAAGAGATTGTATAAAATGTATATACTTTGTTAAGATTTTCCTACTGGGTTTTGTGCTCACTCTATGGGATTTTGTATAGGAAAGAATATGGTGATCCTATTGAGTTAGAGGCATAGAATATATTTTGAGAGCACAAGGCTCTTTTCTTTTGTTGTAATTATTTTGATAAGCCAAAGGCTTTATACATATGGGTTTGAAAACCACTTTTGTGTAACTAGGCTTAAGCCTTGGAATTTGTAACCCTTGAGGGCATTAATTTGTACTTGACTTATTGTGCCACATGCTGTAGATTCATATTCTACGAATGTTGAATATATACTCGCATGTGGAATAATTATTTTGTAAATCTCTTGATGTTTAGTGAATACACATGTTAGAAATTGATGATGTTGTCAATGTTGAGGTGTTATATTACTTACATGTATACTAAGCATTTGAGGGGTTGATTTTGGAGACAAGATAATGTAAATGGAAAGTTGATGAATCTATATTGTGTTAATTTTTGGGGCGTGACAAAAGCCGCTATAAAGACCAAGCAAAAACACGAGATGAACAAGTATGGAAAGGAAAACGAAACCGAGCACTGCCATCACCAGACATCTCTACCGCCTCTTCGGCAGGATAGTATACGATAAACCACTGCCCTTTATCCCCTCACTCCTAAACCTTCTCTCTCCACTTTTTTCTTTAACTTTTTGTACGCTTTTTGTGTGTAATTGCAATTCAAAACTTCAATCAAAACGTAAATTATTATTCAAATGATGATGATTAGTGATGAAATGATTGATTGTTTGTGTTGCCGTGCAAGAACCTAGCACCAATCTTGCTAGCGGGGATCTCCTGAAATAGGTCATTGTCGTGGTTTTTCAATTTCTGCAAGCGTGAATTCGAGCTCGTAGGATCTGGTAGTGGTGGATCTAGATATGGCGACAAGATGGTAAAGTGACAAAGCACTCTTGAGGCGATGGTGGTGGCGTTGCTAGATAGCGACAACAATATGAGAGAGAGAGAGAGAGAGAGCGAGAGAGAGAGAGAGAGAGAGAGTGTGTGTGTGTGTGTGTGTGTGTGTGTGTGTGTGTGTGTGCAGTTGTGTTCACTTTTGAGTATTTGGCCTGTGCATATGATATATATATAGGGGCATGTTGGTCATTTTGTCCAAGCTTGTCCTTTTGGGCAAAGTATTCTAGCGCTTGAACTTTTGACCAAACAAAATTGAAAATTAGACTTTTCGCCTAAGCGCCCTAGATTATATATATAATTTCATACATAATATCTATGGTGGGCCCAACAAATCTTTCTCTTATTATAATAATATTTTATATATATATTGTAGTTAAATTATATCCTATTTGAAAAAAGAAGAAGAAGTTAAATTATAATATATTATTTATAATAATTTTATAAAAACACTTAAAATATATAAAAAACAATAAAATCACATAAAATTGTAAAATAATACATATTATTGTCATAGGATTACTAATTCAATAGTGTACAAACAACCACTCTTTATCTTATATTTCCAACTTAATACCATTACATTTCTAATCTCTTTACTCAATTTTACCATACTCATAATCTCATCCAACTTAATCCACAAAACGAACATAGCCTATATATATGCTGGACTTCACAGTAGTTTTTTTTTTTTTTTTTTTGGTGCTTTAAATTTATTTTTAATGAAGAATCAACCCATTGTAGCCAAGTTTAGGAAATGAAGGATTGGTGGTGATATGTATTTCTCTTGAAAAAATTATTTAAAAATTAGTGGTTAAAAAAAGATAAAGAAAACATCAGTGACTAGTGAAAGTGATTTCTCCAGGTTGATTCTGTATAGTTACTAAGAGGGTAATTTGTGAACAAATTGGGCCGAGTTAGGAAAAGTTTTCTTTGGAAGTTAGGCTGCATAATGGGCCGAGATAAGAGCTGATGTAGCTCGGTCTTGGGCTAAGAAGACACTAGGTCGGTCAGAGATGGGTTGCTAGGGGCTGGACCTAACTATCTGAAGGTAGTCCTTTATCGGACCGAGATGTTGTTAATGGAGAGGGCCGAGCTATGTGTAGTTCGGCAGGGTGCAATTCAGTAAATCGGCTTCCGGTCACATGGCTCGAGCGGCAGGGGACCGAGATAAGGTAGCTCGGCCAGGAATGTATATCCGAGCTTAAGGGAGTGGCCATCTCACTTGGCTTGCAGTGATGAGGGTGTTCTAAGGATAAGCATTATCCTTGGGCATGAGACTCCTAGAAGGACTCTGCTAAGGAGAGTTAGAGTCCTACTAGGATTGTGCAAACCATCTCACTTGGTTGGTAGTGAGTAGAGTGTTATCAGAATAGACACTCTTCACTGGGAGTGTGATTCCTATGAGGACTCTTCTAAGAAGAGTTAGAATCCTATTAGGATTGTGTCAGGCAGAATCTATAAAAGCTCATGACAGGACCTATGGACAGGTATCCCAATTCTTACTTTGGAATACACAGAGCTTTTGTGTCTATTGTCTATTTACTGACTTAGGCATTGGAGAGGTTTCCGGCACACACCCGCCAGCTAACTCACGTTTATGTTTTTAGGTAGCAAAGTGACGATGTTTGAAGGAGTGCAAACTTGATCAACAGGATTATACGAGAAGATTATTTCTGTGCTCATACAATTGGCGTCGTTTGTGGAAAAGACACAAAGAACAAAACCTTTTGAATCAAGTTTTCCTCTTTAGTTGAAATCAATGGCGCACAGTGAAGATTTGCCACAATCTGCTATTGATGGGAAAACCCTGGAGGGGGCCGAGAGATGTGAAGGCTTACCTTTTATCCCACCCATGGTAGAGTTAGACCCCTAGTGACGGAACTCTCGAAGGGACACACGGGAGAGACGGGGCTCCAGTCCTCATCGCTCTCAAAGCCCTGAAAGGTAGAGGTAGAGGTTGGATTCTCAGGTTCTGGAGGATCGTGTGAGGGAGCAAGACAAAGTAATAAGAATAATGGCGGCTGACATAGAGACTATGAAATGCCAAATAAAGGGCAAAGAGGTGGCAGAAGAAGAGGTAGGCAAAGACAGCGCGCATTCTCGCCACTCAGAAGATCGTGACAAACAAGTCACACCGTCTCATAAGGAAAGCAGAAGCCTTAGGATAGGCGACACACGGTCAAGAACCTCTAGGACTCGTTACTCTAGGTCTGAGAGAATGAGGACTGAAAGGTCATATACGGAGGGAAGCAGTTATTGGCCCTCGCACTCGCACCAAATGACATCTAGGCATACGGAGTTGCCTGGGTCGACGGACCTGCGTACAATGCTAGAGGAAAGGGCTCGAAGGAAAGAAGACACTCAGGCTCGCGACCCCTGTAGAGTCTCTGCACTACAATGGTTGGCTCCTAGGACACATAGGAGTGTCGAGGTTGGAATGCCGGTACCACGCCTTGCCTACAAACCGGTAGACAAAGCGTTAGCAAGGTTGCAGAGCTCGCCGTTCGTTCCGGCGATGGAGAACGCACCATTACCCTCAGACTCCCACCAACCCAAATTCACTACTTATGAAGGGAAGTCAGACCCCTACATGCACTTTCGCCAGGTTATAGCCATGTATCGGCGAAACGAGGCTCTAATGTGTATCCTGTTTCCTTCTAGCCTTGGCGACCTGAGTTTAACATGGTTTGAAAGGTTGCCAAAAGGTAGCATAGCTTCATGGGTGCAACTAGCAGAAGCATTTGTGACCAGATTCAGAACAAACACCAAGACGCAGTGGAGATTGACCAGCTTCTCTCCATAGACATGGGTAAGAAGAAAACATTGAGGTCCTACAATAACCGGTATTGGGAGACTTTTAATCAGATTGGAGATTGCCCCACAAACCTAGCTATCGCACAGTACAAACAAGGTTTACTGGCTAACAATAAATTAAGGGATTCAATGACAATGACGCCGCCTTTTATTATGGAAGCCCTGATGGAGAGAGTGCACCAACACATCTTGGTAGAAGATGGGATGTGCACCAAGGCAGAGTCTGATACAAACAGCGATGTCGATAAAACACCCTCAACAAAAGTTAACACGGTTGACAAGAAGGACCGATCGCGCAAAAATCTTTGCCCAACTGGGGGTAAAGTGGGTTGGCAGGTTTGACCAACTCTTTCTAAAAAAAATTTTGGACTCTTTGCCCAACTGGGGGGCAAAGGCAGTTGGCAAGTTTGACTACCAAAACTTTTTTACACCCTTCAGCCGAGATCAGGATCTAGGCTAAAGGCGGTTGGCAGGTTTGACTAACACAAAATTTTTGTACTCTTTGGCCGGGATGATAGTTACCACGGCCAAAGCAGGTTGGCAGGTTTGATCAATAAGTTTTTTGGATTCTTCAGCTGAGATGCGTATCTCGGCCAAAAAAGGTTGGGCCGATCTAGGAAAAGTCTTCTTTGGAAGTTAGGCTGCGTAATGGGCCGAGATAAGAGCTGATGTAGCTCGGTCTTGGACTAAGAAGACACTAGGACGGTCAGAGATGGATTGCTAGGAGCTGGACGTAGCTATCTGAAGGTAGTCCTTTATCGGACTGAGATGTTGTCAATAGAGAGGACCGAGCTATGTGTAGTTCAGTAGGGTGCAATTCGGTAAATCGGCTTTCGGTCACACGGCTCGAACGGCAAGGGACTGAGATAAGGTAGCTTGGTCAGGAATGTATATTCAAGCATAAGAGAGTGGCCATCTCACTTGGCTTGCAGTGATGAGGGTGTTCTAAGGATAAGCATTATCCTTGGGCATGAGACTCCTAGAAGGACTCTGCTAAGGAGAGTTAGAGTCCTACTAGAATTGTGCAAACCATCTCACTTTGTTGGTAGTAAGTAGAGTGTTATCAGAATAGACACTCTTCACTGGGAGTGTGATTCTTAGGAGAACTCTTATAAGAAGAGTTGGAATCCTACTAGGATTGTGTCAGGCGGAATCTATAAAAGCTCATGACAGGACCTATGGACAAGTATCTCAATTCTTACTTTGGAATACACAGAGTTTTTTTTGTCTATTGTCTATTTGCTGACTTAGGCATTGGAGAGATTTCCAGCACACACCTGCCGGCTAGCTCACGTTTGTGTTTTCAGGTGGCAAAGCGACAATGTTTCGAGGAATGCAAACTTGATCAATAGGATTATACGAGAAGATTATTTTTGTGCTCGTACAGTTACCATGGTAAGGTTTGCTTAATTATTTTATATAGAAAAATTTTACTTTTTCGATCCGTTTTGTGTAGATCAATCTAAAAAGCATAACATTTTTTTGAAAATTTCTATAAAAAAAAAATAATTTAAAAAGTCAAAATAAGCGTAAAAAGTCGCTCTGTTTTTGTTTAATTTTGTCTTTTTGGATTTTTTTTAAAATTAATTTTTTGATTTATCTTGTCAAGTTGAATCTAAAAGCCTAAAACTATTTGAATTTTTTTTAAAAAAAATTCACTAAAAATAAAAGTAAGAAAAAAAAAAAAAGCCACCAAAAGTAAACCCTTGTAAATCTTGATTTGCTCCAAAGATCTTGTTTACTGTCATATCCATTTTTCAATTTCAATTTTCAACCCTTTGTTAGAATTAAATTCATGAATCTGTAAACTATATGCTTAACTTCAATATTATTACACTACTTTAGTGTCTATTTGTATTTTTTGGATAAGCCAGTGATCAATACAAACTTTCATTTTCATTTGTTTTGTCAATTTTCAATTCTTTCACTTACATTATGACGATCAACTTATGCAAATTAAAGTCAATAAATCAGAACATCACTATCTGATCAGTTATGAACTTTATAATTGATAAATATTTTTTAAGATGATTTTTTTAACATTATGATGATGAAGTATTATGTGATAATGCAATGATATCGAGTAATCAAAATTTTGGATAATCCTGTTTCGGAATTTATGCAAAAATTCAATAAAAAATCAAATATAGACACCTTTCATAAAATAAAAAATATATTTTTTTTATTTGAAGATATATCTCAGCAATATGATGGCTCAAATAACCAAAATAGTGTGATAAGTATTACTATTTATTAAATATGATGGCTCCTACAATTACACAGGACTTTCATTGTATCAATAAAAAATGATTTCGCGGTCCAGAGACGTCACATGATAATATCTCCCACCAATCAACAATCACCATACCCCTTATTGTTCCCTTAACCCAACACAAAATTGTGAGTTCTGCTTCCTTCACCAATTGCAATACACTTAGGACACCACATGACTATATTCCAGATCTACCAAATAACTTCTCTATAATAATAGTACTAAGAAGTGAAACAAAGTAGTGAAATAAAACTGGCCATGATAACTAGTACTTTTCTAAGTATGATTCACTATTTACTTACAAAACTAACATTTATCATTAACTTTGTGTGCGTTTCTGTGCAAACAAATGCTGTTTGTTTATAATTAATTGCAAAGGCATTGGAGGATTATCTTAATATTTAATTTTTTATTAAAATGGTTTACCATAAACCTGTCCCTGAAGCCAATATATTTTCAAGTGTAAATAAACAAGTAAAATATGATACAACAACAACATTAAAAAAATACCAAATTATTTGATTGATTAATCAAATGAAAAAAATTATTGAGTGCCCTATATATATTATGTGACATACATTACATAATGCTTTACGCTACTTATAGTGTGACACATAATTATAATAAGTAATTCCTACAAGGGGGGCTTGTGAAGTAATTGGACCCACTTGCAAGTAGTTTGAAAGTCCAATGATGCTTTTGGGTGTTTTGGAAGATGGTTAAAAACTGATTTTTTGACTCTTTTTTTATTTTTCTTTTTTGAAAAAACGTGTAAAAAAATGTGAGAGATTATGTGATCCAATATGAGTTAAAAGTTAAAAAGTAACTTTTAACCCACTTCTCAAAAGAGACCTTTGCGTGAAAGCACCAGATAACTTTTTGTCAAACCGGTAACTAGTTTTTAGGGTGGTGCAAATGCACCATAAATTATCTCTGTACACCCATATTTTCTCAAAAGCATATGAACTTTGATTTATATTAGGGGTGTAAAGAGGAATTTTAGAAGTGTATTTAAAAGATCCCTTAAGAGGCATCTTGTAAAGATGAAGCCATGATGTAGTATTGTTTTTGTATTTTTTTTTTTATTCTTTTGGATAGTAGTAGTGGTTGGGCAAGTGTATCACACGTGTCACATGATTTTTTATTTTTTTTATCAATTATTAATATTATAATTATATGTGTTTTTTAAATTAATATGTGATACGTATACAAAATATAGAGATTTATATAAATAAATTGATCTATATCCAAAATACAATTAAGTAAAAAATGAATATATACTCTGCTGAAAAAATTAAATGAGAAATGAGAAATTTTATAAACATAAACATTAATTTATAGCTAGACTGTTGGGATCACAATCTTATCTTAAACAATAAATAATAAGCAGATCCTTTAAATATATAGAATTACATAAATTGTTTTCTATCAACTTCCCAATTCAATTTTTCATAATCCATACCTGTAATCAGTGGCAGAGTCAGAAAATTAAATTAGAGGGGGCACTTATTAATTACAATATTGAAAATTTTTACAAAAATATTTCACGCAAGTTTTTATGATTGATTTTGAAAAACATCAAAAAAAAATAATGTTATTTATAACTAGTGTATTACGGACAATATAAAAAAAATATGAATATAAGTCTTAAAATAAATTCTATAATGATAAATTATTTTTTATACAAAATTTGATTAAAAATTCAATATAATGGTAATATCATGTCATCATTAGTATGTGATATCACTAACTAATAGTAAATAAACACACAAAAAGTGAACTTCACATGTCAAATGTAACAAACAATCTAATAAATTTCATATCTTTATAGTGAGATTACTTATACTCGCATATCAATAGTGATGACATCACCGTTACATTTAAATTTTTTCATAATTTTTTTATAAATAATATGGATTATAGTAGTCTCTTCATTTTCAATCAAAAAAACAATTATTGTTCTTATAATTTTTAAAATGTCATTGACAATTCACTGTAATAATATTTTTATTTAAAATATTTTCTTTATATTTGTAAAAAAAAAAAAAAAGAGCCCAAAATCCAGGGGGCACGTGACCCCCCCGGTCCTCACTTACCTCTGCCACTGCCTGTAATAAAATTGAAGGTATGGAATTAATTACATAATTACCCAATTTTATTTAATAATTCATCTCATAATACAAATTTATTGAACCCATTATTATATATTATTTACATACTATTATTGTAAGAATGCATTAATATCAATATATAATATATCTTTATAAATAAAAAATTGTTGAGTCTTGTTTCCCGTGCCACGAATATCTTGCATAATGAAAAATATAACATTAATCATTAGTATATTTTCATTTATGCAGAAAATGTGGAATAGTTTTTTTTTAAGAAAATAGAATGATATTGTAACTTAATATTTCGATCGATATAAGAATTTCATAATTATTTTCACGATATTTATAGATTCATGTTTATAAGTGTTTGCAAGGTCACTTTCATGAAACAGTCAAATTATATAATTTATTATGGTATCTGTAAATAATCAGCATATAACAAAAATTACATTAATTTTTTTTTTATTTGATATACTTACTTTCTGTATCATTGAGTTGCTACGATAATGTTTGAGTATTATTTGATTTATTTTATTTTATTTTATAATTTGACTAAAATGTGTGCATGAGGTATATTATTTTTTTGAACTTCACAATACATAGGATAATTCTTCCATCAGCTCGTCTAACTTTGCTTGGAGAATATATTGTAGTAGATTTTCTATAGTTTTTGTTTCATCATTTTCTTTTTTCTTTTTTTTCTTGCTCACCATTATAATTCATTGTAATAAAAATATTTTAATGAGTAAGAGTTTGAGGCGATATCATATTATTATGAATTTCAAAATCCATTTTCCATCAATAATGTGATTTTTTCCTGTGAAGGGAAAAAAATACAATTATTGTCGTGATAAAAGTATTTTGCAAAGTATTAGTTTGTTATTGAAAGTATTTATTGTAGACACTTGTTTGTATGACATGTATATATATATTGAATATAAGTCGATAGGAGGACAATATACAATTCCACAATTTTTTCTAACAAATATAACTATATTACTAAAACGATACATGTTAGAAAATTAAAGTATTCGATAGTAATATAACATTACAGATTAACAATATATGAATACAGTAATATATATATAAATTTATATTTATATATTTTAATATATTTATATATGTAAATATTGGTATATATAATATATCACAAAAATAATATGTGGAATCTATCATAACAATATAATACGGGTAATAATGAGAAATAAATTATTCATAATTAAATAATTGGTCATAATGTAGATGTTCAGTGTTACATATTTGTATGTATGCATCCTTTTTTTAATTAGATTATTAAATTCACTTGAAAATTGAAAGGGATTTGTGAATAATTTGTGTAAAATAAGAGATTAGTGAAAAAAATAGAAGTTTATAGTATTTGATTTGGTTTATTTTTTCAAACTTTTGTGTTGAATTTTTTGGTTTTCATGTTTTTTTGTTTTTGACATTGTTTTTTTTTAATAACCCTTTTATTTTCTTTTTAGATTCACTTAATTTAATATATTTTTTTTTATTTTTTAATTTTACTTTTAGATTTAGATTCACTTAATTTAAATACCCTTAGAAAATAATTTGTTTTGCGTTTTTTTTTTGTGGAAAAAAATTATTAATATTAATAAATAATAATAATAATAACAAAAATAATAATAAAAATAAAATTAGTACATGTTTGAATTTATAATTTTTTTACTACTATTTTACTTTTTAATTCTATTTATATTATTAGATATTAAATTTTCATGTAAAAGTATAATTTAAATATAAAATATGAAAAAATTCCAGTATCTTTAATCACCAAAACTGACAAAATATGAAAGAAAAAAATTAAAAAACATATTTAAAAAATAAAATCAACGAAAGTGGTTCTTGTTTAAAATTTTGACATCATACCTTGGTTATTAAAATATCATGTAAAATATTACAGTTTATAAAATGTAATTTAAACAAAAAGAAAGTGTATGAAGATAACCTATAAAATTTTGAGATGCAGCACAAATCTCTGTTTTTAAAAACGCATGTGTTTTTCTCATTTTAAATTTAAACGAATGCATATAATTTTAAGATTTAACCAAAATTATTTACAGTGATTTGAGTGTGTGTTTGTGCGTTAGTGCGTATGCTGTTGTTGGTTTCTTTACATTGCTTTAAGCAAAATTATTTTGAAAATTTTTCAGAATTTGACCATTGTAACAAAATAAATTGTGAATTTTTGATTTTATCAATTTAAATTTAAAATTTTAATTTATTTTCAATTTAAATCATTGACCTATTTTTGTTATGTAAGTTGATGCAAAAATGATATTTTAGATATTATATATATATTTACATTGAGTTTAATAACTAAAATATATTTTTTTCCCCATTAATTTTACCTAACAAAAATGAGCAAATGATGGAGATTGAAAATAAATCAAAATATTAGCATTTAAATTGATAAAATTAAAAATTCATGATTTATTTTGTTACAAGGGTCAAAGTATAATTTTTTTTATTTTATATTTTTGCAAATAATAATAATAATAATAATAACATCAACATTGTTCTCATTTAGGCAAATCAATTAGAAAATTATAGCACCCTTAAAATATTACTGTTAAATTTACTTGCAATGATGTGTATTATTACATATTATTTATTGATTTGTTGATAAATCAACTAATTAATTTGAGACTCCCCAATTAATTTCAAAGTTATGAGATTCAAGGTGAGCACAAGTTGACCCAAATACTAAATATATAGCAGATGACTTATATTTATCTGTGAATAATAAAATATAAGTAGCTATACTCTAATAAATATCAATGTCAAAAGAAATATAACTAGTTTGATTTTTAAAAACATCAAAAATATAATAATCAATAAATATGCATTAAATTTCAACTCATGTGAATTTTCAAAAATAAAATAAAAAATATGTCAGTATATATTTCTCCTTATTACAATAAATGCCTTTAAAATTTGTAAGGTTTTATTTTATTTTGTTTCAAACCAATAGTTCTCTCTCTCTCTCTCTCTCTCTCTCTCTCTCTCTCTCTCTCTCTCTCTCTCTCTCTCTCTCTCTCTCTCTCTCTCTCTCTCTCTCCATTCCTCTACTTAAACAAAAAAAAGAAAAAAGAAAAAAGGAAAAAAAAAGTTCAAAACTATGTCGTTTTTTATGCACAACGCACCCTATTGTACTCTATGCACAGCAGGCACCCCTTGTCCTTTGTTCTTCAATCATCATCAATGTAAAAAATAAGGTGATGTTTTTTTTTTTTTTTTTTATAAGAAAAGAGACTGTTTATTTATATTTATATAGGACTTTTGGAAGTAGAAATATAATTTTTGAGTGTTTAACTCAAAAAATAAAGAGATAGTTTGTTTATATAAAACATTTCATGACTTTTAAAAAATATAATAGATTGGAGAGATTTAAAAAATATAAAAAATAATTGATTCTTCACACTTTTATAATAATAGTAGATTGTTGCTAAGGGCCCGTTTGACATACAAAAGGAGGGTACTTAGTAGATGGTGTAGCTTGACATGTGGAGTTGACCTCGGCCTTGGAAGTAGGGGTGCAACTCGAGTGGGTTCGGTCGGATTATGAGGTTGTTCAAGCCCAGCTTAAGTTGTGCTGAGACCTGCTCAGATCCGAATTGTAAACCGATGTTGTCTATCCAAATCCGACCCGAGTTAAACCTGAATTGCTCGAGTTGCCTAAATTGCCCGAATTGTAAATGAATTTCAGTTTTTTTTTTTTTTTTTACAGCTACATTATTAAATTGTTAAAATTTGACTCTATTTATATTTTTTTTTATTTATAGAAAATCATTAATGCCATCAAAATAAATAATTTATATAATGTAAGAGAGATACTGCTATAACAGTCCTTGCAATTTTTGAGTGAAAAAAAAAGAAGAAAGATTTTATATTATTTGTATATATAATAATATATATTCAATATGATTTAATAATCTAAATTATTTTAATATCATGTAATGGCTAATAATTTATATATATATTTAATATTTTTATATATGTATAATTCGGGCTTTGGGTTACTCGGGTCATTTGACGTCTTTACCCAAACCTGCCCAAATTTTATTTGAACTTCTGAATTTTTGTCCAAACCCGTACCGAATTTAAAAATATCTTATCCAACCTCTAAAAAAATTCAGACTGAATTCAAGTTACTTGGATTGAAACCCGCCCAAATTACACCCTACTTTAAAAAAGAAGCCTTAGCAATTCAATGGGCATGCTTAATGGCCCACGAACTCAAGTTGTCTCAGGTAAAACAACAAGACGGTTATCTAGTTGTGTGTTTCTGAAAATGTCCCTCCATGGTCTTGTGCTTCTGTCATTGAGGATGTGCGATTACTACCCTCCAGAAATTGTTTCTCGTTTAATTGGTACCTTAGATCTGCAAATATGGCAGTCCATTGGACTGCTAGAGCAGCCTTAAATGGTCTTTTGCACCCGAATTGGGTGTCATGTCAGAATTAAGATCTCCTCCTTGCATCATTTTCTACTTGCAGGGTCATTGGGCCCATTTTTAGGCCTAATTTTGATAATCCGAACCGTTCATATTTTAAGATTTGTCCAGTATATCATACCTGTAAAAAATCAAGTTGATCGGATATCAGAAAGTATGTGTTCGGAAAAATCGAACTAAAAACTATTTTTTTAAAGAATTTAATAAACAGTTTTCCGAACACATGATTTCTGATATCCGATCAACTTAATTTTTTACAGGTATGATATACTGAACAAATCTTAAAATATGAACGGTTCGAATTATCAAAATTGGGCCTAAAAGTAGGCCCAATGACCCTACAAGTAGGAAATGCAATGAGGAAGTGTAAGGAGGGGATCTTGACTCGTCATGTCCCCCATAGCTTTGTAATAGTTTATTTGGGATGTGCTATGAAAGTATATATATATATTTTTTTTATCTTTTTTCAGTCATATTACCTCTCTACTTTTATGTATATATTTTTGTAAAAAATCAAGGGTTAATTACACTAATAGTCCCTATAGTTTGAGACTTGTGTCACTTTGGTCCCTGACTTTTCAATTGTGACACATTTGACCCTGAATTTTAAATTTTGTTCCAAATAAGGACAATTGAAAATATCATTAGATTTTTCAAGGGTAAAATCGTCAATTTGATAAAATATAAACTAATTTAACAAAAATAAATGTCAAAAAAATATTTTTAATTTTTTTAAAATTATTTTTATCCACCATGATAAAATTATGTAAAATTAATAAAAATTACATGATTAATTTTTTTAAATTAAGTTTACATGATCATCATCAAATACATAATAAAAATTAATTTGGTAAAAAAAATAAATAAATGTCTAAATGATTTATCAATTGTACATAATTTTATTTTTAGTAGGTAGAAATAATTTTTTAAAATTCAAAAATATTTGTTTGACATTTATTTTTGTCAAATTAATTTATATTTTATTAAATTGACAATTTTACCCTTGAAAAATCTAATTATATATTCAATTGTCCTTATTTAGAACAATATTCAAAATTCAGGGTAAAATGTGTCACAATTGAAAAGTCAGGGACCAAAGTGATACAAGCCTCAAACTATAGGGACGATTTCAAAAATCAAAAATCAAAAAGGAGAAATTATTCCAAACAAAAATCTACAATTTCTTTGTTAAAAAAAAAAAAATACAAAAGGAGGGTACGATTGTTGGGTAACTTTTTTATATTTATATTTATTTTTAATATTTATTTTAATTTTAATGATGACCAAAGAAAGTTATATCCCGATAATGGTTGGTTTAGGAGAAATACTAAGAAAAGGATTGGAGTTGGGGCTTGCTACATTCAAAATTAAAAATTCAAATCACACTCTACTATCAACCCACCATATACAATAATTAAAAGTAATTAAAAAGTGAATAAATTTCAAACTTCACCCTTTTTACATATCAAATAACTTGATTAAATTAAAAAAATTAAATTTTAATACAAACCAAATAATTGTTTAAATTAAAAATAATTCAACATCTAACATCTAATTTTTTGTATTTAAAAAAAGGGTTTAGCTTGTCTCATGTTGAGATCAAGACTGGACTCATCCAGTCCAGCCCATGAGTTTATTTTTGGGTCCCGTTTCGATAATCCAAACCGTTCAATATGTAGAACTCGTCGAGTACTATATCCTTATAAACAATCACGTTGATCGGATATCGATAACTATTTGAACGGATCAGATTAAAAAAAAATGAACAGTGAAAAAATAAATGGTTGATAGAATTCTGATCCGATTAAATAGCTATCGATATCCGATCAACGTAAGTTTTTACAGAGATGTAGTACTCGACGAGTTCTATACGTTGAACGGTTCGAATTATAGAAACAGGATCCAAAAATAGACTCACAAGCCTGACTAGATGGGTCCAATTTCAATCTCAACCTGAAACAACCTGGACCTTAAAAAATTCAAGTAAGAGAGAGACTATGCAAAGGTGAGAGTTGAATTCTTTGCTTTGTAACGAGGTACCAGAACTTTGCCTAACCAAAGATACTAGAGATTCTTGATGAACTATACATTACATTGGCCCTATTTGGTAGAGATGTGGGAAAGTGTTTATAACTTATACCTTAACAGCTTATAGCTTATAATTATGAACATAAGCTGATTTCTGACTTATAAATTAAGTTTCTCCTGACCCACTCAAAGAATAAGTTGATTTATGACTTACAAAAAGTTATAAACTGTATTGTTAAGCTAAACCAAACACATCAAAATAGCTTAAATTAAGCTGAAAACTGAAATAAGCTGAAATTAAACTGTACCAAACAGGATCTTTACCAACTACTATTAGTCAATCGATTATTAGGGGCACGTAGAGGGAATTTTGCTTTATGAATGAGTGTTTTATTATACACTCTCGCACCGTAATCTAAGTGGTTATGAAAAGATACTTATTATTCTTATTAAATTAGTTAAATTTTTTTATTATGTTTTAGTTAAAAATTACTCTTTTTTTTTTTATTTGGCTGTACAGATTTTCAACACATTCTCTAAGAAACTTTTATCCTTTTGCCATGCTATTTAAATATAATTTTAATTTAAAATTATTTTTTTTATAAACTTTACACAATTAATTTCAAAATATATAAATAATTTTTTTTAATGTTTAACTAGCCCAAACCACTAGTTACATTTGTTGAGTTAAATCCACCAAAACTAAAATAGCTAACTTAATAACTAGTTTAATGGAATTAAAATTTAATGATTTATTTACTACTTTAACTAAAAAATTAAAATAACTACGTTGATGAAGGTACTTTTAGGTGCCAAATTAATAGAATAGTATCGGCGTATAATGATTATACGACAGCCTATGGTCTGGTAAACATTTAAAAAAAAAAGAAGAAGTTGGACTCTTGCCTAATTGAGCAAGCCTGTTCCTCCCCTATGAAAAAACTGGGCAATTCTTTGTTATTCGTTATGTAAGCTCCAACCCCATGACCCAAAACAAAGCCCAACCCAACACGGAGTTACATTGGATTTGTTTGGCAATGGCTTTTTAGTTAAAAAAATACAATAAATAAAATAGATTAATAAATTAATAATCCTAGGATAATGATTGACATTTTTCATCAAATATTATCAGAAGACTCACTAATTATTAATTTTTAACGATAGTTTGAAAATTATCACAAATTATATCATTAATTATAGTTTAAAAAAATTATTACGAAGAAATTACTAATTTTTAACTTTCAACGACAGTTTAAAAAATTTGTCAGAGAAAAGGTCACTAAGTTTTAACGACAATTTATAAAAATTGTTGACAAAAAAGGTACTAATTGTTGTTTTTTAGCGACATATGTAAAAACTCGTCATAAAAAATTATATTTAGGGACAATTTATCAAAACTTATTTTTAATAAAATTTTATTAGAATTTATTAATAATTGAATAATGCTGTATGCACTAATTAATGTACTAATTAATATATCAAATGATGATATGTCATAATTTAAGAGATTTTTAGTATTTATAATTTATAATTTATATAATAAGTAGGTTCAATAATAATATCATAACTAGTATTGATATATTAGTTAGTACCCTAAGAGCAACTCTCCAACTACACTCTTTACTTTTCACTAACTAAAGTACGAAAAAATACACTCTTTATTTTACCTAATTACTTTGGCTATTTTGTTTTCCAACCATAGTTTTTATTTTAACTAATCATTCAAACTAATTTAATTAATTTTTAAAACAAAAAATACTAGGGTAAATTACACTGACACCCCCTGAGGTCATTTTTTGAATTTACGTTTTTTCCTCAAATTTACAAACTGAGACAACCATTTATAAATTAAAAAAATTATCAAATAAGTTTTTATGACAGTTTTTTAAATTTTTATAAATATAAATTGAAAACTGAAAATGAAATGGTTACCAAATAGGCCTTAGATGGTAAAAATGTCGTAAAATTAACAAATAATTAAATAAGTTACCAACGTAAGAAATGACTTACCAAAAGATTCTTAGGTTATGTATGGTTTGATTTTTAGAATTTTTTTTTAAAAATTAAAAATTAATTTGGTTAAGAAATAAAAAATAAAAAATAATTATCATTTAAGGGTAAAAAATAATTATCATTTTAACTTTTGGGCAGGTTATATACATACATATGGTTGTTTCAATTTAATTTGTAAAAAATTATTTCTAACCACTCGAAAGATAAAAATAATATAAAAATGGTAATTATTTTTTATTTTTTATTTCTCATGTCTTAACCAAATTAATTTTTAATTTTTTAAAAAAAATTCTAAAAATCAAACCATACATACACTAAGAATCTTTTGATAAGTTATTTCTTACATTGATAACTTTTTTAATTATTTGTTAAGTTTACGATATTTTTACCATCTGAAGCCTGTTTGATAACCATTTCATTTTCAGTTTTCAATTTATATTTACAAAAATTTAAAAAAACTGTCATAAAAAATTGTTTGATAATTTTTTTGGTTTATAAATGGTTGTCTCAATTTATAAATTTGAGAAAAAAATGTAAATTAAAAAAATGTGCTTACGTTGGTTTTTAAACAGAAATTTAAAAATTTTGCTAACAAATTTTTTTTTCAATTAATTTGTTTTTTCAAATAATTTTTTTTTCAATGAATTTTTTTCCCAACTAATACTAACTGACGGGACAATTGGTAATGTTACTTTAAACCTTAGGGTGAGGATTATAATTTTTAAAATGTGAGGGGTGTCAATGTAATTTACCCAGTGAGGGCAAAATTGGTATTTAAAAAAATTAAATTGTTGAGGAGGAGAATCTGTAATGAAACTTTAAACCTCAAGAAGAGAGATGTAATTTCCAAAAGGTGAGGGGAAAACTGTAATAAACATAAATATCAGGGGGTGTTAGTGTAATTTATCCAAAATAGTAATTGCTGATATTTTACTAAGAGTAATGCTACGTCGCTCGAAAATGGCTCCTCCGAATCCCCCTAAAGGCAAAAACGACGTTGTTTTTGCCTTTTTTTTTTTTTTTTTTGAATCAGAAACGAAGAAGAAGAAGAAGAAGAAGAAAAAGAAGGGAAGGGAGAAGAAAAAGAAGAGAAGAAGGAGGGAAGGGAGAAGGGAGAACTGGACAAGAGGGGGCATAAACCAAGGGCGGAGGCGAGGCAGAGGCTGAGCTGCTGCGACGATCGGCGATTGGCCGACGAGCGGCCGAGCTGCTGCGACGGCTTCTCTCCCTCTCTCTCTCTGTTTCCATTTTCGGGGGATTCGGGGGAGCTCATTCGAGCTCTCAAGCTTTATCCTTTTACTAATATAAATTTACAATAATAATAAATTTGCCCGTACAAACATACAAAACTTGTAGAATGAGAAGAAAAAAAATATAAAATACAAAATAAATTATTTCGTAATTCATCAAACATAATTGAAAGAGCATATAAAATTGCTACATACACATATACATATATAAAATATATAAAATTCTAAATCCAAGACATAAATATATAAAAATCCAAGATATATACATACATAGGTTCTTCAATTGTAGTCACTACAAAAGTAAGATAGTAAAGTAGCTAACCCAATAATTAGCCCATTAAAGCTCAAAATTAAAATTATATTAGTTAAAATATCTAACAAATCTTTTTTAACTATCCCCTTAAAAATGCTCCCTTAATTAATACAAGTAGTACCGCCCCGTTAATAATTTACCTAATTATTTATCAATTTTACTTTCCCTCTAATAAAAATTAAAATAATCAAACTAAATAATCTCTAAAAAAAGTAAAAAATCCAACTAAAAAAATCAATTCGCAAACGGAAGTCACAAGATTATCAAGGGTGTTTGTTTGGGTTTTTCTGAATCAACTTATGGCTTTTGGTTTTTGAAAAGTTATTTTGGACTCTTTGATTAAACTTATTTTAAACAACTTCTGATTCTAACAACTTACTTTAAGTTAAAAAAATTGATTATAAGAAACTGTTCACCCTTTACTTTTGATTATCAGTTTCTACTGTAGACATATTAATTTACGGTTATACTTTTAAATTTTTTTATTTTTTATTTTTTTAAAAATAGAAAAAGACTCAAATGAACTAGAGAATATTATTTTTATTTTTTATGAGAAATATAGATAAGTAATAAATAATAAAAAAATAAAAATTAATTAAAAAAGTTATTTCACAATTTATTTAACAAATATTATTCAACAATTTAAATTTATAATTCAGCTGCTACATCAAACATATTAACAACTTCTAATTAAAGCATATTAACAACTTTTAATTAAAGTAATAATCTATAATATGTTAAATTATAATCTCTAATCTGTTTTAACCGCCGTAACAAACGGGCCCTTCTCTGTTGGATGATGCGAAGCGCTCCGGCTAACCACTTGCAGTTTCAGGGCAACAATCGTCTCTCTCTCATGGCCACGGTTGCAGTAACTGTGTCCGCTGCCGGCACACGTTTACCGAGCCTCCGGCGCACGTTAACCATATTTAGGTGTTCTTCTTCTATCTCCGCTTATTCTCTGTCCTCAAAATTGGGCCTCCCTCCTCTACAACTCCACAGTCCTTCTCCGGCGAGAAGGCTCGTAGTTCGAGCCGCGAGAACTGAGTCCAAAGGTGTCTCTCTTGGCTTCAGAGCTCCTCACTTTCAGGTCCCTCTCTTCTACTTCTCAATTCCTTACATATCAATGTATTTATTTTGTAGGTCATTTTATGATTTAACTTCTCTTTCTCTATTGTGATTTAGCTTCCTGAGCCGCTTACTGGCAAATTGTGGAAATTGGACGACTTTGAAGCATACCCTGCTTTGCTGATAAACTTTGATTTGTTGTGAATTTTTTTTTACTTTCTAGGGCTTTATTTATTTTTTAACCTTATTATTTACTGCAATGGCATGGATGATGAGTTTGTTAATCACTTCCATGGCAATAGAACTTCTCCATTTTTATTTACATTGCACTTTGAATGTCCAAATCACCGGGGGTGTAGAGCTAGGAATGATTGACATATTTCATCTTGCAAATGTTTGTCATAAGGTAGTGTTTGGTTCACCGTAATGAAGGTGGATTGGAATAGAATTCCCTTACAATGATAAATTATGGTTATATCTGCAATGTAATTTTAATAATTTTTTTAGTGAACCAAACATGAGAATGGACATTCGGATGGCATGATCATTCCATTCCAACTCATTTCAATGAACCAAGCATAGCATAACTATCTATGGAGAAACGGCTAAAATGAGATTCTTTGTATACTAATGCTCTATGTGGTTCATTGGAATGATAATTACTTACACTGTGTTTGGTTGAGAGATTTGGAAAGGGATTTGGAAAGGAAAAGGGAAAGTGTAGGTGAAATATGGATAAAATATACTTACATTTCATCTAGTTTCACACATTTTCCCTTTCACTTTCTAAATCCCTTCCCAAATCTCTCAACCAAATACAGTGTTAGACTTTCTTATGGAATGATCATTCTCTTAGCATAGTGAAATGTGATTCCGTTTGTAATGCGTTTGTCATTATATTTTTAGTTTAACCAAACATAGGAATGAATATTTTGATGGAATGATTATTCCATTTCGGTTCATTCTAATGAACCAAACACTACCTAAGACCATGATATCAAACATCAAGTATACAAGTAGAGTAATCAACATCCGTATTACAAATATCAACAGTCAAATAGAATCTAAAGTAAAACCAGATCTTCTCATTGTACCCATTGCCCACACATGACATATTTAATGTGCAAAAGCTTAAGAAAATAGAGATAGTTACTTTCCAAAAGCTGATAGCCCTCTTATCTATCATTCATCATGAGGGAAAACACACAAAATTTGAAAATCTATGTAAAATAGAGTTATAGTCAATTAGGGAAAAGATGTAAACAATGAAAACAAAGAAATATAGCAAAATTCTGGGAAGAAAAATTTACTTTTGAAAGAAATTAATAGAAGCAAAGTGATTGTCGAAGTCTTCATCAGAGAAATTTACATATGCTTTAGTTCAGTATATTAAGTTTTCAGCAAATAATGCTCTGCATTTGACTGCGTATCAAGAAAAAATGGTGGTCTTGCTCCTCAATGGGTGTCATCACATGCTTCTCTTTTGACAAATTTTACCTTTTAGGTTTTGCTTTGGAGAGGGTTTGGTTATATTGGGCTTTCTGTTATTAGTCAATTCTTATTCTGTTTCCTATTATTTTCTCTTTTGTTATCTGACCAAAGGAAGACACTTCTATCGTATTTACATGTCAACTTTTTCTTTAGAGCGTTATTCTGATTTTCTTTATGCTATGAAAAAGTTTCAATCTGCAGCTAATGTGACTTTAAACATAGATTTAACAGCCACGCCTGGACCTGTGGGCCTATAGAACACGATCGGGGTGGGTGAAGTAGTGGGCCCCTCCCATGGCCATGGCAAACTTAATAAACTTCCCAGATTGGCTTAGTTTTGAACTTGAAATTATGGCCATCTGAAGCTTAAGAAGCTTCTCAACCTTGGCTTCTTTGTTGAATTTGACTCTCTCTCTCTCTCTCTCTCTCTCTCTCTCTCAAATAAGAAATTATGAGGCACGCATTAACAGTGTCATTGTGCAGGTTATGTTCATTTGCAACCACTGCCCATTTGTTAAACACTTGAAAAAAGATATTGTGAAGCTTTCAAATTTCTATATGAAGGTAGGCTGGTAGTGGATCGAATTTTCTCCTGTAAGGCTTGTTTTTTGTGTCACTTGTATCTGCAATTGGGTAAACTATTGAGTCATTGACCGCCCAGAAGTAACATATTCAAAGTTCATTGTATTTTCCCATGCAGAAAGGGCTTGGAGTTATTGCAATATCTTCAAATTCTGTAGCCACTCATCCACAGGTTCAGATGTCACTAGAATTTCAGATTTGAGCTGTGTTGAAGCTATTGTGTGATTTGTCCAACATCGAACTATTCCTCACAGGATGGACCACAATTCATTGCAGAGGAAGCCAAGCTATTTAACTATCCTTTCCCTTATCTCTATGATGAGGTAAGCAGCTTTAAGTCTCAACCTGCTTCTTCGTTCTTTTTATTTTCTTTTTTTTCCCCATGGGCCATAACATGTTTTTTAATCTTCCATATTGTTTTTTAGTCATTAGCTCAATATTCTATGTGTTCTTCATTAACATTGTGTTCTGCCCTTTTGAAGAATTTTATTGTTGCAACTGAAACATTTCCCTAGAAGCCAATAGCTTAACTGGTAAAATCTCTTATATCATACGAAATTGGATTCATGTTGTCCTAGAACACTGTCTCAATCTGATAAACCTGAACATTCCATAGCCAAAACCTGAGAAAAAATAGGAAAAAAGAAAATTTAAAACAAGTACTAGACCATCGATTATACTGGAGTAACTTTATCATTCCTAATTTTTGGTCCCTGCCATGTTAAAAGTTTTTGGCCATATAGCCATTGCAATTCACTGATGTAAAATGTCTTGCATGTGTTTTTTTGAACTAATACAATTAGTAAAATTTTAATGTGGGAAGAAAAGACTTAAAGATAGCCATTAGTGGATTTTATTTAACTATTATTTGAAAGTTAGTGCACACCATTGATGATCCTATTATGAATTATTGATAATATAAGACTAAACATTCAAGTCTGTTCTAGTAACTTCCTAATCAAGTCAGCAATCTTGTTGATCAAAAGCAAGAGGGCTGTGAAAAGAAATTATACTTTATCAACTGTTTAGCAAAAATAAAAGGTTGAGTCAATTTAGGTAATTTTTTAATCAACTATCTAACCAACTTATGGGGCATTTCAAGATGAAAGAAAATGATTGTGAGGAAATGAATGTTTGGCTCTCCCTTTGTTTTTTGTTGCAAAAAGAAATACTTAATACTGTTGGCTGCAAATGAATCATGTAGTTTCTGTAAATTGTTTCATTATTGTCCTGCCAGGTTTGAGTCAATTGAGTCAGAAGGATTGATAAATTTCAGGATATATCAATTTGTCATCCAGTTCTTGGGGCCAATTGCCAGTAGCGTTGTTTTCTAATTGATGTGCATATCATTTATAATTCAGGATTAATTCATAGCCAATATATTGGCTAGCAAAGTAATACCATGCATAGAACTGACATGATTTGGGTGACGGAGCAAAGGAGATCTCAACAATTTTGTGTTTTTCTTTTAATTGTACATGTGCATGAACAAACACACACTCCCCTATTACTTTTAACCTTGTGATTATAATTATATTCTTGTTGGTTTTAAATTCTTCTTCCTCTGAAGTTGATTAATAAATGAATTTGTATTCCTCAACCCTTACAACCCAAGTTTATAAGGCCTTTATATATCTAAGAATGCTCTTCTGCAGTCACAAGATGTTGCAAGAGATTTTGGAGCTGTTTGCACTCCAGAGTTTTTCCTATTTAAAAAGGTAATAATGACCTGCACTTAATATAATAGAGTTTTTTTCCATGTGTGGTTTCTTATCTCAGATTTTCCTCAGAGGTGCTCAATTTGATCACCATCCTTAAAATCCCCCATCATGGACTAATCATTGTGATTGAAGTTTCTAGCCATGCCCATCCCTGCCACCATAATTTGACATGTTCTGTGTTGACAAAATTGTATCATTTCATAATAGGATGGTCGAAGGCCCTTTGAGCTGGTGTATCATGGCCAGTTTGATGATTCACGACCGAGTAATAATGTCCCTGTCACTGGAAGGTTGGTTTCTGTAACTTCTAGGTTTATTTATATAAATATTGCAAATCTTCTCTCGGATTGGTATTCTTTTTAATGAGTATCTAATTAGCTATTATGATAAATTGTCTACTCTAGGGACTTGAGCCTTGCCATAGACCGTGTTCTCAGTGGCCAACCGATACCAGCAGTTCAAAAACCCAGGTATTCTATAACTTTTCCTTGTCTCATCTTCTTCCTCTTAATACCGAATTATTTATCTATAATTAAGTGATTATAAGCTGAGATCATTTTCTCCATTTGTCAAAAGTGTTGGATGCAGCATAAAGTGGCATCCAGAGACAAAGTTGTAATGTGTGATGCTGGTTTTAGTTATTTCAAGGTCGTAGTTTGCAATGCTTTCAGGTGCGTCATGTTTTGGTTCCAATGGGTGATGATCATTGTGATATCCCAATGTAAATTTTATTTACTCATGTTACTTTTTTGTTTTACGCCAGTATTGTTGTGTGTTATGTAATGTTTATTTCTGTAATATGACTGTTGCGTATGTAGCGAGTTTAACTATTGCTTATGTAATGTTTAATCGTGTAATATAACTTTTTGTAGTCAGTGTGCGTGTGTATGCTTTTTTTTTTTATATATATATATATTTATTGGAACGTGTATATGCTGTGTTCCCCTGGTTCTATGGTGCCAAATGGTGTTGCGCCTATATATATAGAGGAGTGATGGAGACCCCCTCCAATCATCACCCCCATCACCCCCACACACATGTGGCAGGTGGTGATTGGAGGACAAGAGAAACAAAAAAAAAGAAAAAAGAAAATCCAACCAATGAAAGAGAAAGGGGGTGGGAAAAAAAGGGGGTCTTAGACATTTTTCATATATATATTCCTGAAATTTTGTATTACACATAAAAATAAATACAATATTGGCCAAAAAATCTTGGCATTTTGCTTCTTGAGATACCATTTGTGAAGAAAAATGTCATCAAGGGAAATTCAGTTCTAATATGATGAACTGCATAGTTTTGCATCAGTAAAAGTTACTATCTTGGTAGTTTATTGTTTCAAGGGTTCAATTGGAATCAAAGTATAATTTCTTGCGTGTCACTGAAAAATTAAAAAGAAAAAGAGAGGAAAACAAAAAAAAAAAAGGTAAATTACAAATACACTCATTGTTTAAAATACGAATTGCCCTTTATATTTTGAAAAATTACAAATATCTCGTCATACTTTTTTATTTAATAGAATTAACTGATCTCTTATACTTAAATTATTAATTGAAATATATTTCTAGTATCATTAAAAATTGTGAAATGACTTGATGATTTATGAATAAAAATGACTATTCATTATGAAATTAGAAAATTCAAGGGGCAAAATATAATTTCCGGAACTATAAGGGGTGATTCGTATTTTAAACAAATTTCATGGGATTTATTTGTAATTTATCCCAAAAATATTGAGCTGTCTTCTTACTACATTATCTAATTATAGCATACAACCTAGACCAATACGTTTATTCTTCTTTGCAGTTCCTTGTGAGACTATTTTCTATACGGTTTTTATTTATTTATTTGATAATTCAACAGTGAATTAGCCTGAATATGAACTTAATAATGTTGTTTAATGGTACATTTAGATTGGGTAGTAGGGAACTGCTACTGCCAGGGAAACTCTGGCTTTTTCTAGTGCAAGTGCTGCTTTGAATGGTTGTACACGTTGCTTTGGCAGTTTACATTGCTCTTGAAACAGCCCGTTCTGCCCTGGCAATTAGGACACCTCAGCGCTTTATTTGGTTGGGAGATTTAGGAAGGGATTTGAAAATAGAAAGGAAAAAGGTAAGCGAAATGTAAATAAAATATATTTATATTTTACGTAGTTTCATACACTCTTTTCCTTTTTCTTTCCAAATCCCTTAACTAAACACAATATAGATATATTTTAGAAACTGTCATAAGTTGTTATTAACGGTATTATTGGCCGTGCATTATTTTCTTCTTCTTTCTTTTTTTTTTTTTGTTAACAAGAAACCCTAACGCCAGCTTCGGCGAGACCCAGGGTAAAAGCCCGGATATGTGTGACCATTCGCTACCTCACATACATAAGACACTGTAACCGTTTATTGCCATAATTTGGTAGTAATAATATTACTAACAATTGCATAATGACAGGAGCTATAAAAAAATGGTTTAACTGGATAAGCTTAACAGTATTTATCAGAGTTTGGACCTAAATGATTGTTGTAAGGCACATGATGATAACTTTTTTATTTTTTGGGTACATCGGATCCTTGACTCCCTAAGGTGCAAGGGTTCGGACGAACTGAGCCAGTCTCAGTTGGTTCATGCTAATACATATTGCTGTAAAAGCAAATGTTTAACTCGATAAGCTTAGTAGTACTTATCGACTAGGGTTTGCCTAAAGATGCATGAAAGGAAGAGGGTTTAGAATTAAATGAATGTTGTAATGCACACGATGATGATGGGTTTAGAAGTACTTAAAACTAAAAATTGGTGAAAGAAGCTTGAGAAGAGGCAGGATTGGAGTTGGACATAAACAAATGTTTTAATGGACATGATAATACTTGTTGCTTGCATGGGAAGTACCATGAAAATAAGAAGCTCTGTCTAATGTTACTTGCATTCGTGGCCATTAAAGTTTGATAGGTTTGTTTAATTTAAACCATATCTGCGGGCGTAACATGGTTTGATATGACCTGACTAAAAGCAATGTATCTTTCAAGAAAATGGAACATGACATCTCTTTATCTTCACCGAAAGGGATGTTAGGGGCCTTGTAATGGTTTCGTGGTCCATAGCTTTTCCCATAATTGTATGTTCCATGTGGCTGATGCCAACCCAGAATTTGTCACCACCATAGCTTTTTTATCAGCCTAACTTCCCCACATACAACCCAAAGGACTAGAATTCTGTTTGTCTGTGTTATTGGGCCCTTGTTTGAGAACTGCAATTGCTTATTGAGTAATGTCGATGGATTCCTTAATATTGTAGCACCTCCAGTTCTTTTCTAGTTCACGTGAATGGAGGGTAAGGCTTTACAGCCATGGAAAGCGAGTGCTAACCTAATTGCTCCAGAATGCATGTTGTGGTCCCCTGAAATAGCAAGAGTGAGCCATTCGTTCAGCTTCAGACGCTGGTATCTGATATTGGTGAAAGAGAGAAGCCTGAAATTCTTTAGTTGTGAAGATAGCAGTTGGGGGAACCTTAGTTGTCATATACTAAATAGTTTATTACTGCCATCTTGAAAGCCAGGCTTTGCACTAAAAATTGTATGCATGTTCGATATTTAAGCTAGTATGTATACTGTGTGTATATTAGCCAATTAACAAGTTATGATTGTTTGATAATATTTATTTGTGTAAAATATAAGCTGCTTACCTTTTAGAATTTTTGTATTCTTAGGATGAAATATTGGGTTGTCATTATCTATTAAATTGAACTTTTGCAATCCACGTTTTGAAGAACCCATTTGTATGATTCCTGTACTGAAATGAACGTACCTGTAACGCCCTCAAAATAACAACCATAAACCCATCAATATAAGCATGCATTGATATACAAAAGACTAACATTCATCTGTTCATCATAGTTTCATTACAAAAAGTATTACATGTTAACAACAAAAGCAAATGCCCTAAGGGCTTACAGCTTTCCAAGTTAACACTTGGTACAAAAAGAGAGTGCTAACTCATTCACACCTTAAGCCCTTGGCTTGAATTTACATGTAATACATCAAAAGAAAGACAACAAAAGATCTGCCCGCCTCTAGCCTCCCAAGCTATGTCCTTGGAGGTGGCATGCTACCTGTACCTGAAAATGATGTTCCCATATAGGGTGAGCCACAGCCCAGTAGAAATACACTAAACCAGTCATGAACAATGACTAAAAGATTAGCAGTTGATAGATGGTCAACCCTATTACATTCACTTATATCACATTATAATTACATGACATACAAGTCCATGTTACTTTTCATTTTCCATTTTCGATCGATAAGCATACTAGCTAAATCAATACATCAACAGATAAGTATAAGAACTATATCTTACAACCAAAGATAAGCATATGAGCTATATCTATGGAGTTCATCCCCTATCTCCTCCCGACACTATCCGGTTTAGAGGTACATCCCCTATCTTCCCCTAAACCGCGGAGTACATCCCCCATCTCATCCTCTACATACGATGTATATAAATACATAGGTTCTACATACATTCAATCAATACATAAAGTTAATGTATTCTTTCAACCGTCAAGTCCCATGACACATTCCATTGATTAGTTTTCGTTTGCCTAATCATTATGCATTGTCTACAACAATCAAGACTATCTTCCACCGATAGCCCAAAGCAGTTATTTCTAAACAGGAAATAAATGCACAAATGGATAATATATCAACATTTCAATTCGGTGAGCGATAAATAAATCAACTACACCCTTTTAATTCCCTTCATTTCGAATACCAACATTTCCAATTCAATTCCTCATTTTCTTTAATTAATTATATGCATTGATTAATTAAAACAATTAGGGCAAATTCCCATAATTAATAAAACAACCCTAAGGCTCCATTTTTATCCATAATCCATCAACTATCTTTTCTTTCTATGCCAAACTTGTATTTAGGTTTATTATAAACAAAACCCCAACTTCTGTAAAATTACACAAAGGCCCAAAGTTTTCTCAAAATTACACAACAACTCCCAACGTATCAAAATGCTAAAATTCAAAGACAAAATCCATAAAGAGGAGTAGGATATCCCTACCTCAAAGTTTGAGCTCAAAAGGAGATAAAGACCCAGCAACCAACGTGCTCCAAATCCAAAGATTTTCAGATTAAATCGAAGCCCAAGTCACCCTCTATCTTTTTAACAAAGCACCTAGGGTAGATTCACACTAGAAAGAGATGATTTCTTAGAGAGAAGACAAGTCTAGAGAGAGAGGATCTCAGATCTAGGGTTTGAAGATGAAAAAGTTTTGAAAAAGTGAAGTTCATCTCGGTTGCTGCGAACTGATATAAACAGGCTCGCTCGAGCGACCAGACACAGAAACTCTCGCTCGAGCCAAGAACTTAGAAGCTCGCTCGAGCGAAGAAAAGCTCGCTCGAGCCAAAAACTCGAACCATCAGGTCTGCAACCAGACGCACGCTCGAGCGACGGAACGCTCGCTCGAGCGAAGACAAACCAGATCGCTCGGGCGAAGAAAGCTCGCTCGAGCCAAAAAATGCAACTCTCAGCATCTGAACCAGACGCAATCGCTCGCTCGAGCGAAGGCACTCTGGCTCGACCTACCAGACACAAAACATACCCCTCGCTCGAGCGACCAAACCCTCGCTCGAGCGAAGGCCCAAAATTCTGGCCAGCAACACTTGGCTCCCAGACACAACCAACCTGTAACAGACCTGCCCAACACATCCTATAACTCAAATACAAAGTAGGAAAGGATGTAAACAAGATAATAATCAACTACTAACATCAACGGACACGAGTCCGGATCACTGTACAACAAGGGTAAACCCGGGATCGCTATAACCTCCCCCCCCTTAAAGAATTTCGTCCCCGAAATTAAGAACAAGTTTTTTGGAAAACAAAATTTTCTCCATTTTAAACAATGTTATATTACAACATTCAACAACTCGACCCATTACCGGTCATCCCATCCCTTATCAAGAGACATTTCACAATACAAATGTTTCAACATGCATTTTCTTTCCATTTCAACCATTTCCAACACACATGGTTCACAATTCATATCATAAGCAATAATCATGATACATTTCCAGTTCTACTATATATTCAACATATGCAATGTTATACAAACTTCCATTTGAGGCAAGTTTCCAACTACTATCATTAACCAAAACATGCGCCATGTTTCACAACTTAAGACATATTTAACGGTCTTAAAGTTCAACAATACAACAATATATATAACATATGTTCAAATGTCCACAAATAGGTCTGGATATTTCTCTCGGACCTCCAACTCACGTTCCCAAGTGGCCTCCTCCACTCCGTGATGTTTCCACAAAACCTTTACCAAGAGAATGGTCTTGCCACGCAGGACTTGATCCCGCCTATCCAAGACCCGAACCGGTCTCTCCTCATACGAGGCATCCTCATCTACCTCTAAGTCGGTCCAATCCAATACATGTGATGGATCCGGCTCATACTTCCGAAGCATACTCACATGAAACACGTCATGAACTCCGGATAACTGTGGCGGCAAAGCTAAACGATAAGCAACCTCGCCAATCCTCTCAAGGATCTCAAAAGGACCAATAAATCGAGGGGATAGCTTCCCACTCTTCCCAAATCTCATCAAGCCTCGCCTAGGTGATATCTTCAGAAAGACATGATCACGCATCTCAAACGCCAACGGCCTCCTCCTACGGTCAACATAAGATTTCTGACGACTCTGGGTTGTAACAAGCCTCCTACGGATAAGCTCAACTTTCTCCGTCGTCTCCCTAACCAACTCCGGACCCAACAAAGGTGCATCACCCACCTCGGCCCAACAAACTGGAGACCTACACGGTCGGCCATACAAGGCCTCAAATGGTGCCATACCGATGCTAGACTGAAAACTGTTGTTGTAGGCAAACTCCACTAAGGGCAAGTGCCTCTCCCACGTCCCACTAAAGTCAAGGACACAACCCCGAAGCATATCCTCAAGGATCTGAATAGTACGCTCGGACTGCCCGTCAGTCTGAGGATGATAAGCTGTACTAAAGGTCAACTTAGTACCCATGGCACTCTGCAAACTCTGCCACAACCTGGCAGTAAAACGAGGGTCTCTATCTGAGACAATCGTCACTGGGACCCCGTGTAACCTCACTATGTCCCGAATATATAAGTCGGCAAGATGATCTACCGAATCTCTCACGCGCATGGGAATGAAGTGCGCCGACTTAGTCAACCGGTCTACAACCACCCAAATAGCATCACTACCCGCTGAGTCCTCAGAAGACCTACAACGAAGTCCATAGTGACATGCTCCCACTTCCACTCAGCAATAGGCAAGGGTTGCAACAAACCCGCTGGCCTCTGATGCTCGGCCTTCACTTGCTGACAAGTAAGGCACTTAGACACGAAAACTGCCACATCTCTCTTCATACCCCGCCACCAAAACTGGCGACCTAAATCCTGGTACATCTTAGTACCTCCCGGATGCACCGCAAGGCGCGAATGATGAAACTCTCGGAGTACCTCCTCTCGGCAAGACTCCGGCACAAACAAACAGTCTCGGTATCTCACACTCTGGTCGGGATACACCGTCAGACCCTTCTCAACCTTCCCACTGGAGATCTTCTCTCGGAGGGATTCTACCTCAAGGTCACTTCTCTGTGCCTCTAACACTCGAGTCACAAGTGTAGGCTGCGCAACAACAGAAAACAAGGCCGCAGCCTCAACGGATTTGCCCAGAAGCAAATCAAACTCGCCAATTGCCCCCAACATCTCCCACTCTCGGATGGCTATACTAGCTACATCACTAACGGATTTCCTGCTAAGGGCATCGGCCACAACATTGGCCTTCCCTGGATGATAATGCAACTCAAAGTCATAATCCTCAATAAACTCCATCCACCTCCTCTGCCTCAAGTTCAAGTCTTTCTGTGAAAACAGATATTTCAGACTCTTATGATCCGAGAACACCTCGAATCTCTCACCATAAAGCTAGTGCCTCCAGATTTTCAAGGCAAAGATCACGGCTGCTAACTCTAGGTCATGTGTAGGGTAATTCTTCTCGTGAATTTTCAACTGACGTGAGCCATAAGCTACAACTTTTCCCTCTTGCATCAACACACAACCCAAACCCTCTCGTGAGGCATCACAATAGACTGCATAACCCAACCCTCTCTCTGGAATAATCAAGACTGGAGCGGTGGTCAATCTAACTTTCAGCTCCTGAAACGACTTTTCACAAGTCTCACTCCATACAAAATTGACTCCCTTCCGAGTCAGTCTAGTCAACAGTGAAGCTAAACTGGAGAAATCTTTCACAAACCGACGGTAATACCCAGCTAATCCCAGAAAACTGCGGATCTCGAACACACTCTTAGGCTGCGCCCAATCTTGCACTGCCTCAGTCTTGGATGTATCAACAGACACCCCTTCCCCGGAAACCACATGGCCTAAGAACTTGACTTCTCCTAGCCAGAACTCACACTTCCCAAACTTGGCATACAGCCTATGGGCTCTAAGCAACTCAAGCACCACTCTCAAGTGTTCCTCATGCTCCTCCTCTGATGGTGAATAGATAAGAATGTCGTCCACGAAGACGACTACAAAATGATCCAAGAATTCCCGGAAGATCCGGTTCATCAAGTCCATAAAGACTGCCGGTGCGTTGGTAAGCCCAAACGGCATTACCAGAAACTCATAATGGCCATACCGCGTACGGAATGCCGTCTTCGGAATATCCTCCTCCCTGACCCTCACCTGGTGGTAACCCGATCTCAAGTCTATCTTAGAGAAACAACGGGAACCCTTCAACTGGTCAAACAAATCATCTATATGGGGCATAGGGTACTTATTCTTAACCGTAGCCCGATTCAACTTCCGGTAGTCGATACACAATCTCAAGGCACCATCTTTCTTTTTAGCAAAGAGGGCCGGTGCTCCCCACGGCGATACACTAGGGCGAACAAAGCCCTTATCTAGCAACTCCTGGAGCTGAACTTTCAACTCAACCAACTCTGCTGGAGCAAAACGGTAAGGTGCCATAGAAATCGGCGCCGTACCGGGCACTAAATCAATAGAGAACTCAATCTCTCGGTGAGGTGGCAAACTAACGAGGTCCTCAGGAAAGACGTCCGAGTACTCACAAACTACCCTCGGCAACACAATCAGGGTCTCGTCACACTCACCACTCTCAAAGCTAGCAAGTAACCCACTAAGCTCACTCCACCCTCGCGGATCATACCCCGGTGGCACAACACTACCAACCCGGTCTCCCAAGAAATGGAAACACTCCCCGCTCACAGTACAACAAGTAACCCTCTGGCGGTAGCAATCAATAACTGCTCGGTATGACGATAACCAGTCCATACCCAAAATAACCTCAAAGCCTTTCATGGGCATAACTACAAATGGAAACGGAAGCCTATGGTCGGCGACCTCTATATCACAACCTCTACATCCGTGTTTCAAGATCAACTCACCCCCAATAGGTGACACTACACAAATAGGAGATGCTAATAGTGCTAACTCTAACTCCAACACAGATGCAAATGCAGCAGATACAAAAGAATGAGATGCACCCGTATCAATCAACACTCTAGCAACCGAGTTGCAAAACAGAAAGGTACCTCTCACTACTGACGGAGCCGGTACTAGGTCCTGCGCGGTAACAGCATACACGCGCCCTGTAGGCCCCTGATCCACCTGCTCACCTCTAGGAGCATAAGACTGCTGTACTGACTAGGATGACGAAGCTCCCGGATTGGCCCTCAAGGCCTGCACAGACTGAGCTGGCTGAAATCCCTGCGTCTGTCTAGAACCAGACGCCCCTGAAGTGGCACTCAACTGTGGGCAGAACCTCTTCAGGTGCCCAGGCTGTCCACACTGATAACAAGACAAGGGCTGACCCCTGCCCGAACTCTGACTCTGCGGTCTAGCTGAAAAAGATGCAGCTCTCTGACCTCTGCCCTTCTGCGGGCAAACCGAAGCCTTGTGACCCAGCTGGCCACACTTGTAACAGGTGAACTCCCCCTGATTGTCCCTCCCGGAGCCTGCACTCGGTACTGGGAAAGTCAACCTAGCCACACCACCCTGAGACTGCTGAGGATTATAACCCCTCTGTCTCCTGCCATCTCCCTGGCCATCTTGGCTCCTCTTGGAACCTCTATTCTTCTCCTCATCCTCCTCCTGCATCAAGAGCTCCATATGAGCTGCAGCATCCACCAAATGCCTATACTCCCGAATATAAGAACCACCAACCCTCAACTTGAGGCCACGCCTCAACTTCCGCTCAAACTCGTAACAACGGCGCTCCTCGGTCGCCACGAGTTCAGGTGCAAACCTGGACAAGCTAGTAAACGTAGCCTCAAACTCGGCCACAGACAAACCCTGCTGATTAAGCCGGCTAAACTGATCTCTTAGCTTCTCCCTAGCAACTGCAGATAAGAACCTCTCCTGGAAAGCATTTACAAACGCCTCCCAAGTACCACCAACACGGACTTTCTCATACTTCCACCATTGACCCGCATCTCCCTTCAGCTGGAAGGATGCCAAGGTCACTTTCAGTGCTCCGTCCTCGATGCCAAGCATCTCGAACGTCTTACTCATTTGTTCCAACCACTCGTCTGCCTTCAGTGGTTCCTTAGGATCCCCGACAAACTCCTCCGGGTTAGACCGGAAGAACTCCCTCCTCAAGAAAGAAGGCCCTGCCTCAACTGCCTGATTTCCAGCCCTGAGAATACCCAAAGCTCCCGCTATCTCTCGGGCCAAAGCACTCATAGCCTGCTGACCCGCTGGCTCGGCCACATTGGCCTGACCAACTCCTTCCTGTACTGCCGGAATCTCATCCGGTATAGGCACTTCTTGTTGCCTAGGTCTACCACGCCTACCACCTCTTCCTCGTCCTGACATCTTAATAAAGGAAACGAAGAACATTAGCACATCTAAAAAAATGTGCCGAAACTAAACACTCACGTCCTAATGCATGGCCAACTGTAATTCATTCCACGTAAGCACATAAACACATAAGCACTTACGAATTTCATTTCCGGATAATGATAGTCCCGTGGCGTTACTAGAGTTCCGGTTAGAAACAGCATTAATCAAGTGCTTTTCCAACGAGACTCCCAGAAACCCAAAGATCCAATCAACATCCTAGAAATTAAATCCCATACCCAAATAATCACATAAGCACGTTATCAATTAAGCACATGGCATATGACACTACACTTAAGTCTCAATCAAGCGAGACAAACCCATTGTGATCCTAATCACTTCCCACGTACCCAAAGTATTCGAACCTGGCTCTGATACCAAGTTGTAACGCCCTCAAAATAACAACCATAAACCCATCAATATAAGCATGCATTGATATACAAAAGACTAACATTCATCTGTTCATCATAGTTTCATTACAAAAAGTATTACATGTTAACAACAAAAGCAAATGCCCTAAGGGCTTACAGCTTTCCAAGTTAACACTTGGTACAAAAAGAGAGTGCTAACTCATTCACACCTTAAGCCCTTGGCTTGAATTTACATGTAATACATCAAAAGAAAGACAACAAAAGATCTGCCCGCCTCTAGCCTCCCAAGCTATGTCCTTGGAGGTGGCATGCTACCTGTACCTGAAAATGATGTTCCCATATAGGGTGAGCCACAGCCCAGTAGAAATACACTAAACCAGTCATGAACAATGACTAAAAGATTAGCAGTTGATAGATGGTCAACCCTATTACATTCACTTATATCACATTATAATTACATGACATACAAGTCCATGTTACTTTTCATTTTCCATTTTCGATCGATAAGCATACTAGCTAAATCAATACATCAACAGATAAGTATAAGAACTATATCTTACAACCAAAGATAAGCATATGAGTTATATCTACGGAGTTCATCCCCTATCTCCTCCCGACACTATCCGGTTTAGAGGTACATCCCCTATCTTCCCTTAAACCGCGGAGTACATCCCCCATCTCCTCCTCTACATACGATGTATATAAGCACATAGGTTCTACATACATTCAATCAATACATAAAGTTAATGTATTCTTTCAACCGTCAAGTCCCATGACACATTCCATTGATTAGTTTTCGTTTGCCTAATCATCATGCATTGTCTACAACAATCAAGGCTATCCTCCACCGATAGCCCAAAGCAGTTATTTCTAAACAGGAAATAAATGCACAAATGGATAATATATCAACATTTCAATTCGGTGAGCGATAAATAAATCAACTACACCCTTTTAATTCCCTTCATTTCGAATACCAACATTTCCAATTCAATTCCTCATTTTCTTTAATTAATTATATGCATTGATTAATTAAAACAATTAGGGCAAATTCCCATAATTAATAAAACAACCCTAAGGCTCCATTTTTATCCATAATCCATCAACTATCTTTTCTTTCTATGCCAAACTTGTATTTAGGTTTATTATAAACAAAACCCCAACTTCTGTAAAATTACACAAAGGCCCAAAGTTTTCTCAAAATTACACAACAACTCCCAACGTATCAAAATGCTAAAATTCAAAGACAAAATCCACAAAGAGGAGTAGGATATCCCTACCTCAAAGTTTGAGCTCAAAAGGAGATGAAGACCCAACAACCAACGTGCTCCAAATCCAAAGATTTTCAGATTAAATCGAAGCCCAAGTCACCCTCTATCTTTTTAACAAAGCACCTAGGGTAGATTCACACTAGAAAGAGATGATTTCTTAGAGAGAAGACAAGTCTAGAGAGAGAGGGTCTCAGATCTAGGGTTTGAAGATGAAAAAGTTTTGAAAAAGTGAAGTTCATCTCGACTGCTGCGAACTGATATAAACAGGCTCGCTCGAGCGAAGACTTGGTCGCTCGAGCGACCAGACACAGAAACTCTCGCTCGAGCCAAAAAGGTCTCGTTCGAGCCAAGAACTTAGAAGCTCGCTCGAGCGAAGAAAAGCTCGCTCGAGCTAAAAACTCGAACCATCAGGTCTGCAACCAGACGCACGCTCGAGCGACGGAACGCTCGCTCGAGCGAAGACAAACCAGATCGCTCGGGCGAAGAAAGCTCGCTCGAGCCAAAAAATGCAACTCTCAGCATCTGAACCAGACGCAATCGCTCGCTCGAGCGAAGGCACTTTGGCTCGACCTACCAGACACAAAACATACCCCTCGCTCGAGCGACCAAACCCTCGCTCGAGCGAAGGCCCAAAATTCTGGACAGCAACACTTGGCTCCCAGACACAACCAACCTGTAACAGACCTGCCCAACACATCCTATAACTCAAATACAAAGTAGGAAAGGATGTAAACAAGATAATAATCAACTACTAACATCAACGGACACGAGTCCGGATCACTATATAACAAGGGTAAACCCGGGATCGCTATAGTACCAATTTGCTTTGGCTTACAGGATGCTTGGTTAGAGTCTTCCAAAAACTCTTTTTAGAAAATTTTATTTTTTTATTTTTCGTATTTTTTTGTTTTTACTGAATTTTTTTTAATATTTTAAGTAATTTTTTTTACTTTTTAGACATATCTAACATAAATATACCTAAAAGTAAAAAATTTGTGAAAAAAACCTTTTAAAAATTCACTAAATACCAAAAATACAAAAAAAAAACGAGAATTCCGTACATATTTTATATTTTTATGTATTTATTAATTTTTAAAAATATTTTTTCACAAATTTTTTACTTTTTTTAGATACATCTAAGTAAGGTGCATCTAAAACAGTAAAAAAAAATGTTTAAAATTTTAAAAATATTCACTAAAAACAAAAAAATACGAAAATTAAAAAATTCAATTTTCAAAAAACTTAATTTAAAAAACTCAAACCAAACACAATTTATTTCCCAAATGGAATGAAGGAAAGTAGAATATCAATATACAATCAATATTAAACCTTCTTACATGCATCTAAAACAGTAAAAAAAAATGTTTAAAATTTTAAAAATATTCACTAAAAACAAAAAAATACGAAAATTAAAAAATTCAATTTTCAAAAAACTTAATTTAAAAAACTCAAACCAAACACAATTTATTTCCCAAATGGAATGAAGGAAAGTAGAATATCAATATACAATCAATATTAAACCTTCTTACAAATTTTTAATATTAATCTATACAATTTATTTGTTACATGTAAAAATCAATTAATTCAAACATAAGACTTTGAGATAACTATGGCAAATGGGAAGGTGATCTAATTAGGGGTTCAGACGATCTAGAGAAACTAGAACAGTGAGCTGCTGCTTTCAGGTTGGGTACTAATCCCTTTTTGATAGAATTGGGTTTTTCGAAATCTTCATTTTCGTGCTTGATCTCTTTGAGCATTGCTGTGATATCTTTCATTGTGGGTCGCTCCTCTGGGCAAGGGTTCACACAAAGTAGAGCCACCCCAAGCACTTGAAGCATCTCTTGAATTTGTGTGCCAGATCTCTGAAGTAGTTGCTGATCAAGAACTGATGTGAATTCTCTATGCTTTTCTCGTAGTTCCTGGTTAACCCAACTAACAATGTGGCCCCCCTCAGGAATCCGCCGATCAGTTGGTTCCATCCCTGTTAGGACCTCTAGGAGCACAATGCCGTAGCTATATACGTCACTCTTCTCTGTGATCCTTAAGCTATATCCATATTCTGCAATTTGTAACCAGTTATTGTTAGTCTTCTGTGCTAAGTTAATAGTTTCCCCATTTTATAATGAACACATTGTAGTGAGATGCAGGATGGAAATCTGATATATATATATAATATAGAAAAAAATCGAAACTTGGTGATTGTCGGGAACATTTCAGGATGAAATTGACATAACAGTGTAACACAACAGGAAACTAGAGAATTTTGAGTGATAGAAGAAGGTTTTGACAAGTTAGTGATGATCATGGAATTGAAAATGTGTTATGGAGCATTTTGAGAATAGTTCAGAAAAGATTCTGAAAACATTGCATTTTTATCTAGAAAATGATTAATCTTACATTGAATCCAAAAGCATGTGCAAACTATTCTCTGAGTTCAGAACAAAGCATAGCCAAAAGAAGGAAAGAAAAAGAGAGCTTACCAGGAGCTATGTACCCATAAGAACCTGCTACTGTGTTGGAAACACTTGAATAATCTGAAGATTTAACAAGCTTTGCAAGTCCAAAATCTGCAATGAAACCTTCAAACTGTGATCCCACCAAGATGTTGTTGGACTTGACATCGCGATGAACTATGGGAGGAAAGCAATCACTGTGAAGATAAGCCAAACCATGAGCAGCTCCTAGTATGATCTTATACCTCGCATCCCAGTCCAAGAATATCTTCTTCTCATGGAGCAATCCAGCTAAACTTCCATTACTGATGTAATCAAACAAGAGCAATCTACTTTTTCCTTTTTTACAACAGCCCAGAAGCCTCACTATATTTTTATGCCTTATTGATCCAAGTGTTGTAACTTCTGCAGAAAACAAGTCTCTCTCTGGAAACTCATCACTCTTTGTTGGCCACAGCTTCTTCACCGCAACAACCTGTCGCGTTGGGGTTTCAACACGATAAACCACTCCTGAACAACCCTTTCCAACAATGTTAGAATCCAAAAGCTTTGTCACAATATCATCCACTGAGAAGTTCAACTTTTGGAATGGGGTGATTTCCCACTCCAGTTCATCTTCTTCATCATTGCTCCCAAGTTTATTTCCTTGCACTCTGATAAGAGAAATTACTCCAATAGTCACAATTATCGTAGTAGCAGTTATGCTGAGTACTGCCAATATAATGTGGCTTTTAGTATATCTGCTACTGTGTAGGTTTGTGCTAAGCTTGGACTTGTTTCTGTTAGTGCAGAGCTCTGGATTACCAAGGAAAACAGTGTCCAGGAGGTCCTGGAAGAACTTGGTATTGGGAAGAAAACCGGAGAAATTATTAAACGAGACATTCAGAAAAGCAAGATTGTCCAGATTACCCAGTACTCTTAGGCTTCCTGTTAACATATTGTGAGAGAGATCCAAGTTTGCAAGCTGTGAAAAGTTTGAAAAGCCTTCTGGGATGGGTCCACTCAAAAAATTCCAACTCAAATTCAATAAGATATCTAATCCTCGCAGGTGACCAATCTCATCGGGGATTAAGCCACTGATTCTGTTGCTGCTCATATCCAACAACTGCAAATCCTTGCATACTCCCAGTGATTTAGGAATCAAACCAGTAATGTAGTTCCCATTTAATACAAGTTTGTTTAAAAATTTGAGCTTGCCCAAATTCTGAGGAATGATGCCTGATATTTTGTTCATGGAGAGGTCTAAAACATTCAGTTCTACAAGAGATTCAATGGAGGTTGGGATCATGCCTTGGAGCTTATTTTCATGCAAATCAACCATTTCTAGCTGAGTGCAGTTGCCAATCTCTGGAGGGATTTCTCCAGTAAATTGATTTTGTGACAACTCTAGAAAACTCAAACTTTGTAATAGCCCAATTTCTGATGGAATTTGGCCAGCTAAAACGTTTGAACCCAGCCTTAAACGTGTCAAGCTGGTGCAATTGCCAATAGCCGCTGGAATTCCTCCAGAGAGTTCATTTGTGATCAACAACAATTCAGTTAAGTTCTTGAGATTGAAAAGTGAGTTTGGAACTGACCCAGTAAGATAATTGTGTGAGAGATCCATCGCGTGAAGCTTCTTGCAGTTGGCCAGCTCGGATGGTATGCTTCCGTGAAGTTGATTTTTCCAAGCAAAGAACAGAGACAGCTCGTTTAATTCCCCGATGGTGGGTGGAATCTCCCCGGAGAATCTGTTGTTATCCAATTCAAGTTGCTTCAAGTGGGAAAAGTTTCCAAAGAATGGTGGAATTTTTCCAGAAATGTTGTTCTCGGACAAAAGAAGCCCCTCCAAAGCACTTAAATTCACAAGAGATGGAGGAATCTCACCCGTTAGAGAATTTATTGAGAAATCAATGACCGTCAAGCCCGAACATTTTCCAAGAGATCCTGGAATGCACCCACTAAGCTTGTTTTGCCAAAGTAACAATCTTTTGAGTTTTTTCAGCAAGCTTAGTTCACTTGGAATCTCTCCAAAAATTTGGTTCTGATACGCAAACAGATCTTCCAAGGCCGAGCAATTACCAATTTCAGGTGGAATCTCACCAGTGAGATTTGCTGTGTATACTGAAAGAGTCTTGAGATTCTTCAACTCTCCAATACTATATGGAATATTCCCTGAAATCCCCGTATCTGCAAGACCAAGAAAAACTAGTTCTTTGCATTGTGATATCTGCATTGGGATCTCTCCATGAATTCCCGGGTTTCCACCAGCTCGAAAGATTTGTAGAGCACATAACTGCCCTATTTCTAGCGGAATTCTTCCAGAGAGCTGATTATCAAACAGTTCAAGCTGTTGAAGCTTTGAGCAGTTTCCGATTTCAGTCGGAATTCCATTCTGTAAGGAATTAGAACTCAGTGATAGGAGCTGCAGTTGGGATAATTTTCCGATTTCTGGTGGTATTCTTCCTGTTAGAGCATTGACACTGAGATCCAAGCTGACCAGCGACGACAAGTTTCCAATTGAAGATGGAATTGCTCCTGTGAGATTTGCATGCGAAAGGACAAGGGTGGTAAGGAAGTTGAAAGAAAGGAACTGAATAGGGAAGGTTGTGCCAAGATTGATAGAGCCAATAGTTACTTTTGAAACAAACCCATTGCTGTTACATTCGATATAGTCCCATTTACAAGGGTTTTGGTGGGTTGCATTCCACGAAGCGAAGAAAGTGGCAGAATAAGATGAATTGAAGGTAGAAAGCCATGAGAGTAGAGAGAGGCCTTCTTGGTTCAAAGCAGAGATGGCTGGGAACAAAGAGATGTTGAGGAGCAAGAGAAATATTGTGATGGCTTTGCTTGACATGATGAGGTATGTACTCTGCTACTGTTCTATCTCAGCTAGTTGTAGCAAAAGAAACTCGAAAACTTTTCTAAAATGTTATCTTTATCATGGAAGTTGATTTATCCTAAAATGCCCTTTGGTTTCATCTAGAATTACAGAAGAAACAATCTGAATCTTGAAACCCTTTTCAGAGTCTTGATGATGAATAAACTGTCTTGGTTTTACTGAGATGGTATTGAATTGACAACTAGTGACAAGAAAGACAGATTAACTGACTAATATAATGCAATGATGAATAGTAACATTTTGTTGTGTTATGAAGTTACTGATTTTGCAAGTTTTAAATATATTGAGGAAAGGAAGCCTTCTCTTTTATATACATATCCGGCAAAATTACTATTCTTGCCTATGTCTTTTTTGTAGGTTAGTAGTTTTCTTTGGCCTCTTGTTTTTGATTGTATCTGTACGCTTGGAATCGGGAATAATAATTGAGAGCACATGCTAGGGTATATTGTACAATAATGTGCTTCATTTGGTATTTGAAAGAATGAGACAGGAGTGGAAATGCTAAATCATGTCATCTTTTTACTTGGATTATTCGGAGTACCGACTCAGCATAGCATGCTAATATGATGCTTGAGACCAATAAGGGAGTGTTTGGCATGTGCTAAAATGAACAATATTTTATTTGGGTCACATCACTTTTCTACTACATCACTTCAAATCCAACCCATATTTTACTTTTTTTCGTAAAAAGTCAAAAAGTATACTTATTTAAATCATCCCAAATACCCCTAAGTGTAGTAGTCACATAATGAATGAAGCTGACCAGACCCACCTTGATTGGTTGAGTGGAAAATAAGGTCGGTCCTATCCATCTTTTTTTGTGTGACTTCTTTAGTCAAGAGAATCACGTACACGTCACGTTAATATTCCAATTCTAGAACTACTGAATAATTTTTCTTTAGAGCTAGCTAAGGAGAAGAAATCATGACTAAGTTCTGTGATAGGTGTAGTATAAATAACAGTTTATACATAATCTATGCTTAGACATTGAGAATGCTTTCCTATTCCTGTGGTCATTTTATTTTTAAATTTCTCTCTGTTGATTGAGGGTACTTTTACATGGTGGATTAATGTTTGGACGGCAATTCATGAAAAATCTAAAATGTTATCCAGTTAGCCTCCGTTTGGCAAGAACTTTTTTGGGCTTTTTTGGCTATTTTAGCCACAAAAGACAAAATAGGCTTTTTTAGCCATAAAAAACAAAACATCACATTTAACCCATAATCATTACACTCATCTCTCACAAAAAAAGTCAAAAAAGCCAAAAAGTCAAAAAGCCCTTCCCAAACCAAACTTTTAAGCCCAGGCTAAAAAAGCCAAAAAAGCCAAAAAGCCAACCCACTTCCCAAACGGAGGCTTAGTATGTATGCATTTTTTTGCTTTAGCGTTTGTGAGCATAACCATCCAAAAACAAATGAAAAGTACAAATCTGCACCAAAAAGAGGTAGACTCCACAACCTTTTTTTCTGCAGCATTATTGTTCGTTGTAATGTCTCTAAATCAGCTTCCTCTGCTAAGGTTTGTCCACTTTCTAGAGAAATAATGCAGTTATCTAGTGATCCATTCCCTCATAGTGACAATCTCATTTCTTTTCCCCATGCATGAACCTTCTCACCTAAAATGCTAGAAATCTTGAAATTTTTTAACAAAAAATTTCCCCACTTGTAATTTTGCATTATTATTCCCTTACATAGTGAAAATCCCATAAGGGGTTGTTTGGGGTGTTCTAAATAAGTGCACTTTTTGTCTTTTTAGACTAAAAAGATGAGGAAAAAAAGATAGATGTTTGGGTTAACTTTTTGTCTTTTAATGAAAAAATGTGTAATAAAAAATTGTACAAATAAAATGTGTAGTGGAAGATTAATTATTGATTGTACGACTGCCTCGGTTGCCCAGCATGTGTATACAAAAAAAAATAATCACCTCCTTCAGGACAAATAACTTGTGGATAGTGATGGTCGGTCCGTGGGGGCCATCATGGGTCCCATTTTAATAATCTGAACCGTTCAATATGTACAATTCGTCGAGTATTATATGCCTGTAAAAAATCACGTTGATCAGATATCTATAACTATATGATCAGATTAGTTTTTTTTCAACAGTTAAATATCACACCATCCGTTTTCTTTATACAAAATGGATTTGATCATATAGTTAACGATATCCGATCAATATGATTTTTTATAGGAATATATTAATTGACGAGTTTTATATGTTGAACGGTTCGGATTATCAAAAGGGAGTCTTTAGTGGGCCCCCATAAGCCCAACATTTTTGTGACTTTACATATAGTATTTTTTTTGGGTCCCAAACTTCGGGGCAAATGCCTGTCAGACGGCTCCGAACAGCTGTTGTGCATTTGAAGCGTAAATATATATAAAATATTTTTTTAATATTTTTTATTTGTGAATAGTAATGTCTTTTTTGTTTGTTGTGTAACTTTTTGACTTTTTAAATTTTTTTGAAGATGCCAAACTTGACCTTAGTATAGTTTACGAAGGTGCTTATGACTGTAACCTTTAGAGTATATTCTTACAACTCATGAGATAAAAATGGACTTAAAAAAGGGTAAAAAAAGATGATTATTGAGTTGTTGAGAAAGGAGATGCTTTTAGCTTATGTATTTAGATTTTCATCTTCTATTTTTTTAGAAGTTGCACTAAATGGGCATATAATATATATATATATATGTATTTAAAAGAAAAAAGAACCCAAAAGTGAAGTTCTTTTAGTTGCTTAAACAATAATTTGAACCAAAATTAGTGACTTGTGATCTAGAGATGCCCTTGTCAAGAAGGTACAGCTGAAAGAATCTGAGGAAAGAAAATGAACTTTCAACTGCAGGAGTCTTGCAAAGGAAATGTTGAGTGTGATTTGGAGATGGAACCCAAGTTGGGGGTAATAGTTGAGGTAAGAACTGTGGTAGGAGAGAGAGTGAGAGTGAGAGTGAGAGTGAGAGTGAGAGTGAGAGTTATGGAAGGTGGGTTTAATGTGATTTTGGCCGACCATGAGTAGTGGCAGCAGATTGCATATTTCAATTATCTGATTTGGAGTGTTGTTTTTGACATGAACCCGTCATCCTCACCAGAGAATCACATTATGGTTTTGTTTAGAAAGTTAGTTATTTTAGTTGATAAGTTGATTTTTTTTTTTTTTTTTGTTGTTGATAATTTTCGTTTAATTAAAAAAATTGTGTTTGAAAAGTTGATTGATCTTTTTTTATAATAGTTAATTTGATGATTGATTTATCTATTAATTATTTTAATTTATTTTGTCTTTTAGTGTGCTATTTTAGTCTTACCCTCTTTCTAAATACTCTCTCTCTCTCTACATATATATATATATATATGACATATCTCTAAATTATTTAGTGTCGGCACTATAACAATTATATCTCCACCATCTATCTATTTGTGGCATAGCCACATTTTAGTGAGTTTGGAGTGGCCGCTGTGCACCATGCGTAGCAATTATTGTTAAGCAGTAATAGGCTTTTTTTTTTTTCAGGTCTCATTTTGATAATTTGAATCGTTCATTTTTTAGAAGATATCGAGTAGAATATACTTGAAAAAATTCAAGTTAATCAAATATTGATATCCTTTTCATCAAGACATATTTATATCTAAAAAATTGAATGGTGAATTTAATTTTTAGTGTAAATCTGAATACAAACATAACTTGATGAAAGGGATACCGATATTCAATTAACTTGAATTTTTACAAGCACGTTTTATGCGATATCTTTTAAAAGGTGAATGATTCGAATAATCAGAATGAAACCTGAAAAAATTTCATAAGCAGCGCAACAGTAATTACTGCACACCATGCGCAACAACCTTCCCAAGTTACATTTTAGTACCACACAAAGTACTTATTTATTTATTTGGAGTAATTATTATTATTTTAAACAGCACTTTCATTGTGTATTTGGAGTAATGTATTTACATGGTTGAAAAAAACAAAGGCTTTGTTTGGCATAAAGGGTTTGGGTTAAAATAATTACAAAAAAAAATAAAATAGGTTAAAAATTAAATAAGATAAAATGTTATATTTAAATTATAATTATTTTATTTTTTCTCTCATAAAAAGATAAAAAAGTCAAAAAAATTCATCCAAAATAAGACTTTTTAATTTTAAGTTAAAATAATCAAAAAAAAATTAAAAAGTTAACTCATATTTCAAACGAAGGCAAAGAATAATGGTAGGCAAATCAAAATACACGATTAGTCAAACACATGATGAGGTGATATTTTGGAAATTAAGGTGGCTTTTGGTTTACTTTTTCATATTCAATTCTATTTTTAAATTATGATTTGGATGTAATATATTAACTAAATATATTTTTAAAATACAATTTAAAATTACTTTTAAAATTTCTCTTTTTTCTTTTTTTATTTTTTTATATTATTATTAATCAATCAATTAATGACTTTTTCTCTGTCATCTCTCATCTCATATTCTCTTACATTCTCTATATTAATCAATAAAAAACAAAATAAAATAAAAATTTACAAATCATCTCAAAACTATTTTCAAAACTCATAACCAAACAAATTTTTTTTTTTTAAAATCATAATTCAAAAACTCAAAACTTAAAACATAATTTCACATTCAAATCATAATTTTAAAATTAAACCAAACAGAATCTAAGATGTTCTCCATTACATAAATGGAATGGAAATCACTATTTCATAATCAATAGTTAAGAAAGATCTACATCAATGGCCCTGTTTGGTAGAGCTGTGGGAAATTGCTTATAACTTATGCCTAAACAGCTTATAGTTTATAACTATGACCATAAGCTGATTTCCAGCTTATTCTTAAAGCATCTCCTGTCCCACTCAAAGAATAAGTTGATTTCTGACTTCCAAAAAGTTATAAGCTATAATCTATAAGCTAAACCAAACACATCAAAATAGCTTAAATTAAGCTGAAAGCTGAAATAAGCTGTAATTAAGCTCTGCCAAACAGGCACAATATATTCTTAATTTATATTCAAGACTTGTTACTAAAGAAATGAGAGGGTAATTTGTATGGAAATTGGGCCGAGCTGGGTAATGGGCTGGTTTGGGCCGCAGTGCGAAGGGCCGAGTAAAATGGCCATATAAGTTACTCCGGTCTTGGAGATTCTCGAAGTTACTTCGATCCCAAAGAACTTACGGTTAGCTCGGTCACCATACTAAAATCTTATACCGGTCATTGCACAGTTAGCTCGGTCTAAACCTTACTAAAGTTAGCTCGGTTCAGTTCTACCACGGTTTGTGGAAGAAGAGCAGAGGTAAAGGCAATAGAAGGACGAACCGAACTAAGGATAGTTCGGTCTACTCTACGGCTAAGCATAGCCATACTTACCTCGGTCACATTGGAGTCCAACCATAGTAAAACCATCTCACTTGGTTCAAGCAGTGAGGGGGGTGTTGAAGGATAAGCATGATTTTTCAGGAGTATGAATCCTAAGAGGACTCTACATGGAGGAATAAGAGTCCTACTTGGATTGTGCTACACGGAACCTATAAAAGCTCACAAACAACACCTGTGGAGAGGTAACACAACTTTGATTCCCGAATACACAGAGCTTTTGTTTATTTTGTCTAGTTTGCTGACTTAGGTATCGGAGAGGTTTCCGGCACACACCCGCCGGCTAGCTCACGTTTGTATTTTTAGGGAATAGAGCGACGTCATACGGAGGAGCGCAGAATTGATCAACAGGATTATACAAGAAGGTTTATTTCTTTCCCGTACAATTGGCGCCGTCTGTGGGAATTTATACAAGAACAAAACCTCTTGGTCAAGCTTTTTCTCTTTAGAATCAATGGTGCACAACGAAGATTTGCCACAATCCACCATTGACGGACAAACACCAGAGGGGGGTGCAAGGCGCGAGGGCTACCTTCTATCCCTCCTATGGCGGATTTAAAGCCACAGCGGCAGAATCCCAGGAGGGATGCGAGGGGGAGAAGGTGGACTAACAGCCCCCATCACTCTCATTCACAAAGTCCTGAGAGACAAAGGCGGAGGATTGATCCTCAAACTCTGGAGGACCGTGTGAAGGAGCAGGACGAACTAATACGACGGATGGCGGCGGACATGGAGTCCATGAAGTGCCAGATAAAGGGAAAATGAGTGGCGACAGGAGAGGGGCGCAAAGGCAAGACGCCCCCTCGCCACTCGGAAGATCGTAGTAGACATACCACGCCATCCCAAGCAGAGAGTAAAAGCCTCAGGACAGGCGACACTCAATCCAGAACCTCCAGAACTCGTTACTCTAGGTCTGAGAGAACGAGGACTGAGAGGTCATACACTGAAGGAAGCACCTATCGGCCCTCGCACACGCACCAGACAAGATCCAGGCAAACGGAGTTGCCCAGATCATCCGACCTACGTACCGTGCTAGAGGAGAGGGCACGATGGAAGGAGGATGCCAGGGCGCGCGATCCACACAGAGTGTCCGCCCTTCAGCGGTTGGCTCATCGGACGCATGGAAGCGTCGAGGTTGGAATGCCAATACCGCGCCCAGCCTACGAACCGACGGACAAAGCGTTAGCGAGGCTGCAGACCTCGCCGTTTGTTCCTGCAATCGAAAACGCGTCCCTACCATCAGGCTTCCTTCAACCCAAATTCACTACATATGAGGGAAAGACAGACCCTTACTCACACTTGAGCCACTTTCACCAGGTCATGGCTGTATATCGGCGAAATGAGGCTTTGATGTGCATCCTCTTCCCATCTAGCCTTGGCGACCTAGGCTTGACTTGGTTCGAAAAACTTCCGGAAGGCAGCATAGCCTCTTGGGCGCAATTGGCGGAGGCGTTCGTAACAAGGTTCAGAACAAACACCAAAACCCCGGTGGAGATTGACCAGCTACTCTCCATCGACATGGGCGACAAGGAGACCCTAAGATCCTACAATAGTCGCTACTGGGAAACCTTCAACCAGATTGGGGACTGCTCCACCAATCTCGCCATTGCACAGTACAAAAGAGGCCTTCCAGTCGGGAACAGACTAAGGGACTTAATCACCATGACGTCGCCCCTCACCATAGAGGCCCTGATGGAGAGAGTGCATCAGCACATCAGGGTGGAAGAGGATGGCGCCCGGGCCAAAACAAAATTTGGCACGACCGCAATACCAGAGAAAAAGACCTCAGCAAAGGTCAACGCGGTAGACCGTCCGAGTAGAAACGGACGAGGAAGGCGAGACAACGGAGAAGACCAGGATAAAAGATGGTTGAGGGTCCGCACTGCTATAACCACGGTATTCAAAAAACCGATCTACCGAATTCTAAGTGAAATACGAGATGAGCCTTTCGTCAGATGGCCAGCCAAACTAGGGGAAGCTCAGAAGGACTACGACGAAAGGTCGCGGTGCACCTTCCATAAAGAAAAGGGGCATCGCACTGAGAATTGCACGCCATTGAGGCAGCACCTAGAGGAGTTGGTGGCTGCCGGTCACCTAGATCAATACATTGAAGGAGGGACGCAACCAGCCCCCCAGGACTAGAATAACCCCAACGGGATGCCAATCGACGCCCCACCTCAAGGCATAATCAATGTAATACATGGAGTCTTCGAACCTAAGCGTGTATGCGAGCTCAGAGGGTCAATCAAGAAGGCTGAGCACTTAAGAGAGGTACTAAGTGCACAACCTACCATAAAAAAGGGGAAGACAGAGGCCACGAACGTCATGTCTTTTTCATATAGAGACTTGGCGAGGATATATTGCCCTCATAATGACGCCCTGGTTGTCACCCTCCGAGTCAAGGATTTTGACGTCAAGCGGATTTTGATTGACCAGGGCAGTTCATGTGAAATAATGTACTACGAAACATTTAAACAATTGAAGTTACAAGATAAAGACTTGGCACCTGCCGTATCTCCCCTGATTGGATTCAATTCAATGCCAGAGTGGCCAGTCGGCAAAATAATTCTTCCAGTTAGAGCAGGAAGCGTGACAAAACAAGTGGAATTCTGGGTGTTGAAGGTCCCTTCCACTTACAACATAATCTTGGGAAGAACATGGCTACATGCCATGCGATCGGTAGCGTCATCCTATCATCAAGTAATGCGATTCCCCAACGATGCCGGGGTAATTGAAGAGGTCTTCGGAGACCAGATCATGTCCAAGCAATGCTTTGTCACTGTGAATGGCAGCCGCACTGCCAAGGGATATGTTCATTCGGTGGAAGAACCTGAGAGTAATGAACTATTCGCAGATGTCAGCAAAGCAGCTAATCAAAACGCGGTGGAAGACTTGGTAGAGGTAAGAATAGATGAAAAGAACCCGAATAAGTTCTTTTTGCTCAGTTCGTCGTTGTCCAGCACTGAGAGATTAGAGGTCTTGGAATTTTTGACCTCTAACATCGAAGTGTTCGCCTGGACACCATATGACATGCCAGGCATTGATCCTAACTTCATCTGTCACCAACTCAATGTCCACCCATCCGCCAGACCAATCATTCAGCGCACCCATAGATCGGCACTCCACCACGCCGAGATAGTGGCGGAAGAAGTAGGAAACCTACTGGAGGCAGGGGCTATTAGAGAGGTGCACTACCCCAGATGGATTTCCAACACAGTCGTGGTGCCAAAGAAGAATGACAAATGGCGTGTCTGTGTCGACTATAAGACAGTCAACAAAGCATGTCCAAAGGACAGCTTTCCTCTACCACGAATAGATCAACTGGTAGACCTAACGGCGGGGCACAACCGACTTAGCTTCCTTGATGCGTACAGAGGCTACCATCAGATCGCTATGTACGAACCAGACTAGGAGGTCACGTCCTTCACAACCCCAATAGGACTATATTGCTACAAGGTCATGCCTTTTGGCCTGAAGAACGCAGGGGCAACATTCCAGAGAATGGTCACCAAGATGTTTGAGCCATTGTTAGGCAGAACAATGGAGGCTTACATCGACGACATGGTGGTCAAGAGCAAGGATAAGAACGACCATCTAAGGGACCTAGGTGAGATGTTCCAGATTCTGAAAAAGCACAAGTTGCGCCTCAATGCGTCCAAGTGTGCATTCGGAGTAGGATCTGGCAAATTCCTGGGCTTTCTGGTAACCAACCGGGGCATAGAGGCAGACCCCTCCCAGATCAAGGCAATTCAGGCTCTGGAGAGGCCAAACTCGGTAAAAGAAATGCAGCACCTCACTGGCATGGCAGCTGCGCTCAATCGGTTCATAAGCCGGTCGTCAGACAGACTACGACCATTCTTCCACGCTCTAAAAGCCAAGTTTGAGTAGGATGAAGAATGCGACCGCGCTCTGGAAAGCTTGAAAGAGTACATGTCTGCTCCGCCACTGCTTGTCACCCCAATACCTGGAGAAGAACTCTTCCTGTACCTAGCAGTCTCTCAGCATGCAATTAGCGCAGTGTTGGTCCGTGCGGAAGGAATCCAACATTTGCCCATCTTTTATATCAGCAAGACATTGCTGGGCGCCGAAACAAGGTACTTGCCACTAGAAAAACTGGCCTTGGCCTTGATGATGGCTTTAAGGAAGTTGACGCACTACTTTTACGCCCACACCATAGTCGTCCTCACAGCTTTCCCATTAAAAGCTTTGTTTGAAAGAGCGAACTTCTCTGGGCGAATTTTGAAGTGGGCAGTATAGTTGGGACAATATGACATCAAATTCCAACCCAGAACCGCGATAAAGGCTCAAGCTTTGGCAGACTTTGTCGCAGAATTCACCCCCAGGAAGTCATTATATCTGCCCAATCGACCTGACTAAAACAACCGAACTAGGGATGGAAGTTGACGTCGGAATAACGCAACCCCTGGTGCAAGTTACCCAGTCAGGTCCCAAGGCAGACCAGAGTAAATTAAGGGAGGAAGAAGAAAACCATACTACACCAAGCCAAGACTCACCAACAAATGAAGGCTTGGTACAATTAGATAGCAAGGGGCAGACAGCAAGCATGGACCCTGAAGAAGACACCAACAACGTTCTTAACCCCAAGGTATCATCTGATCCCTTCACTTGCTGGAAGTTGTTCGTTGGAGAGATGTGGAAGCTCTTTGTGGATGGAGCATCCAACCGGCATGGAGCAGGACTCGGCATAGTCCTCATCTCTCCAGACGGCCTAGTAGTAGAGCAAGCAGTCAACCTTGGCTTCCCAGCATCAAACAATGAAGCAGAGTATGAAGCGCTTCTTGCTGGCCTCAAATCAGCATTCTACATGAAGGCCACCGAGCTAATGGTTTACAATGACTCACAGCTGGTGGTAAACCAAATATCGGGCGACTACGAGGCAAAGGACGACAGGATGGCTAAGTACCAAGAGTTAGTCAGAACAGAGATCAAGAAATTTGAAGTAGTGCGGATAGAACAAATCGGCAGGGAAGAAAACAGCAGAGCAGATGAATTAGCAGGCTTTGCTTCAATGGCAGATACTTCCATCCCTCATCCATTGCTGATCGACTACCTACCTAGACCAAGCATTGAAGACCCCGAAGCAAAAGAGGTATGTTGCGCCGAGCTAGGCCCTTCTTGGATGGATCCCATCATACTGTTCCTGAAAGATGGCACCTTACCGGAAGAAAAGAAAGAAGCCAACAGAATAAGAGCAAAGTCGCAGCGATTTTGGCTCTCACCATCATCGGCATTTTACAAAAAATCATTCTCAGGACCCTATCTAAAGTGTGTTCACCCTAGCAAAGTGGAAGCATTCTTATTCGAGATACACGAGGGTGTATGCGAAAGCCATCAAGGAGGAAGATCATTAGCATACAGAGCAATCTCGCAAGGATATTGGTGGCCATACATGCAAGCAGATTCAGAAAAGTATGTCAAAAAGTGTGAGAAGTGTCAGAAGTTCGCACACCAAATACACCAACCTGCCAGAGAACTCCTACCATTAACAAGCCCATGGCCCTTCGCAATGTGGGACTTGGACATAGTAGGGCCACTTCCAACAGCACCAGGCAACAGGAAATTCTTTCTTGCAGCAACCGACTACTTCACAAAGTGGGTGGAAGTAGAAGCCTTGGCATCAATCAAGGAAAAAGATGTAAAGAAGTTTGTCTGGCAGAATATCATCACTCGATTTGACATACCAAAGGCACTAATATTAGACAACGGCACGCAGTTCGATGGCCGAATCTTTAGAGGCTTTTGTGAAGAGTACAAGATAGAGTTCTACAATTCTACACCGGCATATCCCCAAGCAAATGGTCAGGCAGAAGCATCAAACAAGGTAGTCTTGGATGGATTGAAGAAAAGATTAGAGAAAGCCAAAGGCAAATGGGCAGAAGAGCTCCCTCATGTTTTATGGGCTTACCGCACCACACCTCGGCGATCAACAGGAGAAACTCCATTTTCCTTAGCCTATGGTATGGAGGCAGTAATCCCACTAGAAGTTGGCCTTCTCACAATTCGAAGCGAGAATTTTGATCCAGACTTGAATGGTGAAGCCATAACATTTGAGCTCGACCTTGCAGAGGAAAGAAGAGACAGAGCACTGGTTCACATTGCCTCATACCAACAAGAGTTATCCAGGAAATACAACAAAACAGTGCATCCAAGGCAATTCAAGATCAGAGATTGGGTACTGCGCAAAGTGATGGGAAACATCTTGGTACTAGGAGATGGCAAGTTAGGACTTAATTGGGAAGGACCTTACAAAGTGGTTGAATTGGCAGGCAAAGGGGCATACCACCTAGAAGATAAGGGTGGCAAAGCAATTCCCAGGCCATGAAATACTGCCAATCTCAAGTTATTTTATTTTTAGCTTTTTTTCTTTTACATATGTGTATTTTTTTCATTTCTCAATAAAACAAGTCGTTTTCTTTTCAATATAGACGTTTCTCTCTGTAAAAGTTTGTTTTAGTGAGTTAGGAGAGTTAGGGGTATTTAAAACATTTTATTCTAGGTTGGCTGGAAAAACCAACTTAGAGGTTGGCTGGATTAACCCAACACCCTTCCTAAGCCCAGGATAAGGATCCAGGCTGCAGGACGTTTGGTCGGAATAACCAAACATTTTATTCTAGGTTGGCTGGAAAAACCAACTTAGAGGTTGGCTGGATTAAACCAACACCCTTCCTAAGCCCAGGATAAGGATCCAGGCTGTAGGACGTTTGGGCGGAATAACCAAACATTTTATTCTAGGTTGGCTGGAAAAACCAACTTAGAAGTTGGCTGGATTAAACCAACACCCTTCCTAAGCCCAGGATCAGGATCCAGGCTGCAGGACGTTTGGTTGGAATAACCAAGCATTTTATTCTAGGTTGGCTGGAAAAACCAACTTAGAAGTTGGGTGAATTAAACCAACTCTTATTACTCTTTAGCCGAAGTAAGGTTATAGGCTGAAGTATGGTTGGCTGGATTAAACCAACTCTTAGTACTCTTCAGCCGTAGTAAGGGTTTAGGCTGAAGAGTGGTTGGCTGGATTAAACCAACTCTTAGTACTTTTCAGCCGAAGTAAGGGTTTAGGCTGAAGAGTGGTTGGCTGGATTAAACCAACTCTTATTACTCTTCAGCCGAAGTAGGAATATCGGTTAAAGAGTGGTTGGCTGGCATGGCCAGTCTGATTACAAGATTAAGACCGGGATGAATTATCTCGGCAAGAGAATGCACTACATCTCAGAAAGTGAAATACAAGTTTGGAGTTCAACCGAAATAAAAGTCGGAACAAAAAAGTAGATTTCATTAAAAAATTCAGAGCAAGTACAAAGGGTGGGGCCTCAGCCCGGTCACAATTTCTTTCCAAAAAGCAAAGGAAAAAAGCAAAAAGAAGAAAGATACAAAGTCAGTTAAACAAATCATCCAGATCAGCATCAACGTCAACATGAAGACCGGCTTCAGACTGAAGAGCGGTCTCGGTTGGGAGCTCGGTATCTATGGGAAGCACGGTTTCAGTCGTAAGGTCTTCAACCGTTGGCTCCAACCGAGCTGACTAGTCGTTGGCTTGTTCATTGACAACCGGGGTGTTATTGGGCTCAGTGCCCTCATCATAATCTGAACCTTGAAGAAATTGTTGTTGAATGGATGCAGCGTACTCCGCCAGTGAGCTCGGTATGAAGTACTGAGGAGGATTGTATACCTCGGTCTCAGGCTCACAACCGAGCTGCACCACGGCTGCCCTTCAACCGCATTTGAAGAATAAATCTTTTGCTGCCTCACATTGTTGCATGTAGAGGGCTTTCCCTTCCTTGAAGCCTTCAGCATTGGCATTATCCACCTTCTTTTCTAGTTCGGCGATTTCTGCATTTTTCTTTCCTTCGAGCTTGGCTAGCTCCCGAAGGTACTTATCCTTCATCACGGTCAGGGCCTTCTGTTTGTCAGCATTAGCCGAGGTAACTAGTCCGGTTAGACAAGCTACCTCGGCCTCTAGCTCGGCCGTTTTTTGTTGGGACTCTTTTAGTTCGGTGGTTTTTGCTTCAACCTCTGCCATGGCCTGCCTTGCTGTCTTTCTGAGCTCCAACACCTTTTTATGCGCAATCTGGCTCTTTTGCATGGCCTGCAAAAGAATGGAAAGAAACCAATGACAAAACCGAACAGAAAGTTCGAAATTTTTTTTGAAACACAAGAGGGGCAACTTACTAGGATCATTGATTTCGGCGCTAACCGGATTGCTTTGAGCTCGGTCAGGTGCTTGTGATGCTCCATGTCAGGGGGCAGACATACACTCTTAGCCAGATTGAAGGCTAGCATGTGGTCTTTGTCTGCCACCACTGAGTCAGTATCACAGATAGCACGGTTTTGGAAAGTCATTTTTGGACTCCATTTGGAGGAGCTAGTCCGGTCAGAACGCTCCGGCTGAGGGCTCGGTGGAGGGCTTGGTGGAAGAATTGTTTCATCTTCATCGACAAGGCGCTGCTCGATTGGGGTAGTCCGGGCGCGCTTGCTCGGGCATGATGAAGAAGGTTGAGTTGGAAGGGCCACAACTGTTTCTTGGGTTTGGTTCGGTAGTGGTATCTCGGCCCGGTTTGTTTCGGTTAAGAGGGCCCTTACTCTATTCCTCTTCGCCATTTCTTCTTATTTAGTAGTACGGACGAGGTTAATTTGTGGCAAGGTTGGATCCGGTTCAGGAGCGTCCTCTAGCAAAAAGTCGGTTACTCTGGCTTTGCGTCGGCTGCTATATCGGTATGTCGGCTCAAAATTCAGAAGCTTGGCCCAACTTCTTTCAGGTAATCGTAGTGCAGCGCGAAGTGTGTCTAGGTTGGGGTAACTGTATAATGACTTAAGGTGGGCTGAATCTGCATAAGATGACAACTGATTAGTTCGGTTAAGAAATAGGAAACCGAAATAAAAGAGAAACAGTCAAAGAAACCGAAGTAAGTTTACCAGGGGTTCATTTTTTCCAATTTATACTACGGCCAGGGATCTGGGCTTGGTGATCTTCAAAATTCCCAGATACCCAAAAAAAGTCGTCATCATTCAAGTCTTTGTCCGGTGTGTCTTTTATTATTTTTTCTCGGCGGCGGCGTATTCTTAGGTAATAGACCCAGCCATCTTCTTTTGAGCCTATGGAGTATTGATGGAAGATCTCGGCTAGGCCGAGGTTAATGCCAGCTCGGCGGTTTAGTTCGGCTATACCATTTATTATATGGTATGAGTTTGTGGAAAGCTGGGCTGGGCATATTCTGGTTTGCCTAAGGAATTCACAAAGCAAGGGTTGAACAGGGAATCTTAGTCCGGTTTCTACTATAGACAGAAGGGTGAAGGGTACAAAACCTTGGTTCCCCCATGGAGTAATATCTTGCTTGGCTAAGGTGAGGTGGACATCGTCAGGGATGTTGTACTCCCTTCGGAATTCGGCCAAACCACCAGGTGTCTCTACTAAGAATCTATACTTCCCCATTTATGTTTTAAGTTATAAATAAATTAAAGCCAAGTGTTAGATCGGTCGAAGATTTGTGCTGAGTAGCTCGGTTGAGCGCTCAAAGGAGTGTTTGGGCAACCTAAGTCTGCAAAAGTGAAAAAGAGAGAACAAGTGTTACGCACAGATCGTGGGACCGTGCTAAAAGAAATAAGGGCATGATAAGTTAGTCCTAGCTCGGTTTTAGTAAGGGGTTCGATAGCTCGGTCTGTGCAAGGGGTTTGTTATTCCGGTTTGTGTAGAGTGTTGGTTATCCTGGTTTTGGTAAGGGTTTTTTTTTAGCCCGGATTCTAGGGGCAGCGCTCTTAGTTCGGTTTGAACTACGAGGGCTGGTCTAGCCTCAAGTTATAGCTCGGCCGTGGTTGAGACTATCGGGCACACTATTACGCAGACTTAGTACAGTTTGTTAGCACGGTTAAGTTAATTCAAAAGGTGGTTTGGTTTGTTGAAACTACAAATCTAGCATGGAAAGATAGTTCGGTTGGTTAGACTGGCTAGACTGACATTGGCTATAAACAACTTCCTAGTTCGGTTACATGTTGATTTTAGATTAAAACCAGTGTTTCTCAGATACAAAGTGGTTCAATTACAAAGTTTTTGCAGAAAACGCAAAGCTCAGCAGAAAATGGCAGCAGACGTGGTATGTTTTGAAAAACATGTAGTGTATTGCAAAAGAATAGCAAAATCAACCAAAAGGAGTTAGAAGGTTGCGTTACTTACCAGATTATGGCAGAAAAATCGAAGATGGAAGCAATGACAGTGAAGAACACGAACTCAGCAAAATGAAGGGTTGAAGAGGTAGAGACGAAAGAAAGAGAATGAATAGTGTGAGAAATGATTCAAAATGATTAGGGTTTATTTTGTGAAGGGGGAAAGGACGAAAAATGGCGGGACTGTTCAAAAAAACACGAGATACGAAGACGGCGTGACAGCTGCCTTCAGCTAATGAGGGCGTGCCACGTGTCATTGGAATAAGAAGCGATTCAGTCACCACAGCTGAAAGGACGTTTCGACCAGACAGATCAAGTCGGCCGGTATGAATTTAGCTCAGCTGGAAAGGCTAAATGGGTTTTTTAGCTCGGCTAGAAAGGCTAAATGAGGTTTTTGCTCGGCTAGAAAGGCTTAAAAGTTTTTAGTTCGGTTGTAAGGCTAAAAATTGTTAGCTCGGCTGATAGATAGATAATCCCTATCATGCTATGCAGATAGAATTAAGGGGCAATTGAGAGGGTAATTTGTATGGAAATTGGGCCGAGCTGGGTAATGGGCCGGTCTGGGCCGCAGTGCGAAGGGCCGAGTAAAATGGCCATATAAGTTACTCTGGTCTTGGAGATTCTCGAAGTTACTCCGATCCCAAAGAACTTACGGTTAGCTCGGTCACCATACTAAAATCTTATACCGGTCATTGCACAGTTAGCTTGGTCTAAACCTTACTAAAGTTAGCTCAGTTCAGTCTTACCACGGTTTGTGGAAGAGGAGCAGAGGTAAGGGCAATAGAAGGACGAACCGAACTAAGGATAGTTCGGTCTACTCTACGGCTAAGCATAGCCATACTTACCTCGGTCACATTGGAGTCCGACCATAGTAAAACCATCTCACTTGGTTCAAGCAGTGAGGGGGGTGTTGAAGGATAAGCATGATCTTTCAGGAGTATGAATCCTAAGAGGTCTCTACATGGAGGAGTAAGAGTCCTACTTGGATTGTGCTACACGGAACCTATAAAAGCTCACAAACAACACCTGTGGAGAGGTAACACAACTTTGATTTCTGAATACACAGAGCTTTTGTCTATTTTGTCTAGTTTGCTGACTTAGGCATCGGAGAAGTTTCCGGCACACACCCGTCGGCTAGCTCACGTTTGTATTTTCAGGGAATAGAGCGACGTCGTACGGAGGAGCGCAGACTTGATCAACAGGATTATACGATAAGGTTTATTTCTTTCCCGTACAAGAAAGTTTTTAAACTTAAATGAGATGATAGTGATAAGGATTTTACACAATTTTTAATTGGTACAAAATCGTGAGATTTATAATTTTGAGCGGGATTAATAGATTTTTTAAATATGATACTCATGATTTTAGATTAATTATTTTGAGAAGAACATAAAAAGTTTAAAATTAAATTTTAATTTATTTTGAGTCATATAGTGTTTGATTTGAGTTTTCTGGATTAAATTTTTTGAAAATTGAATTTTTTTGTTTTCGTGTTTTTCTATTTTTAGTGAATATTTTTAAAATTTTAAATATATTTTTTTATTTTTTTAGATGCACCTTACTTAGATGTATCTGAAAAGTAAAAAAATTATGAAAAAATATTTTAAAAAATTAATAAATATATAAAAATACAAAAAATGTACTGAATTCTTGTATTTTTTTTGTATTTTTGGTATTTAGGGAATTTTTTAAAGATTTTTTTTATAATTTTTTTACTTTTTAGGTGTATTTATGTTAGGTGTGTCTAAAAGGTAAAAAAATTGCTTAAAATATTTAAAAAAAATTTAGTAAAAACAAAAAAAAATACAAAAAATAAGAAAGTAGAATTTTTTGAAAAGTAAAAACAAACAAGGTATTTTTTCTATTTTTTGATACATTTTTTTCTATAAAAAAAAATGAAAAAATTAACTTTTAACTAATTTTATAAAACAATCCATATATATAACTAATAATGATACAGACTACTAAAACATTACCACTAACATCACCACTAATGATGTGACAAGTCAAAAAAAAAAAAAAAACTAAGACACAAAACATATGTGGCAGTGAGTGAGACCCACTGCCACATTCCTAGTGCAACCACTAATTAGTGGTCTGGATCATTTTTCATATATAACTAGGCTCAGAGGACACTTTAGTCATTGATGTGAGACAAAGAGGTGAGGTCTACACATGGGCCCACAGATGTGGGCTCCACCACTTTGTCTCACAGTTGAGTTTGAATTTATGTTTTTATTTTTTTATTCTTAAACTTTTTCAACCTCCATCCATCATCATATATTGGGGTGGACCGTGCTACAGAACTCGAATTCAGCCCCCCGAATCCCCCTAATTGACGAAATGACGTCGTTTCGTCATTTGAATTTTTTTTTTTTTTTTTTCCGATCAGAAAATCAGAAGAAGACGAAGAAAGAAGAAGAAAGCAGAAGAAAGAAAGAAGAGAAGAAGAAAGAAGAAGAGAAGAAGGTAGAGCTGGGACGACGATCGGTGAGCTGGGACGACGATCGGCGAGCTGCGGAATGGTGGGGCCGGAATGGAGGGGGCTCTCTGTCTCTCTGTTTCCCTCTCTCCTCTCCTCTCTCTTTCTCCCCTCTTTCTCTTCTCCTCTCTTCTTTCTCCCTCTTTCTCTTCTCCATCTGGTTTTTGGGGGATTCCCGGGGGGGGGGTGGAATTAGGGGGACAAATCATTTCCCATATTGGGGTTGTGTGCGAACAAATTTATTTTTGTTATATACCATTAGTTCTAGATTTTGATGACATAAATTTGCAACCTTATTATGGGTTGTTTAGAATGACCTAAATAAATGTATTTTTTGATTTTTTAAGAAATATGGATTGAATTTGGATTAGATTTGAAGTGATCTGTTAAAGAGATGATGTGACTTAAATAAAATGATATAACTTAAATAAGATAGTGACTTTTTAACTTTTAATTTTTTTCAAACATGCCAAACTAACCTAAATGAGATGGGATCTCTCCTTCATAGAAAAAGATATCAGTCACCGAAATGAATTTTTTCACCTTTTCATTTATTTTTCAAATGTGGATCCACATAATATGCTAAGAGAGGATACTGTGGCGGCAGTGCAAGAAATAATTGAAATTAATGTGGTAATGCATAGTAACAATGGTTTTTAAAACCTGACCAAATTCGATTTCAGACTAACCTATGATTCGCTAGCTTTTCTTCTTGTCATCAACCTTAAAACATGAAAGTGGAACATGTTTTCTGTTTCCACTTTCTTGAAAACATTTTGTTTTGCTTCATGAGCCAACTCTGTTCATGCAGCATTACATGCCGGTTGCAAACGATCTGAGCTGAGTCGAGTTAGACTTTAATATGTTTGAACTTGTTTATTAAGATTTTAACGAACTCGAGCTCGAAATCGAATTTAATAAAAATTTAACGAACCGAGCTCGAGCCAAATTGACTTAGGCTTGATTCGAGTTCGAGCTTGTTCATGACTCTTAACGAGCCAAAAAATTTATAAATTCATCTTTGCGTATAAGAATAAAATTACAATTAAAACTTTGATTATATAATTACATATACAATGTATACAAATATTCTAAAAAAAAAAAAAATCAATATTTTATCAAAATAATAATATCTACTACTACTATTATATAAATGTACTATCTATAGTTAACTATTATTTACATTTATATTTTTTAAATATATAGATAATATATTTGTCTTATTTTTTATAGATAGTTTTACATTATTTAATATATAAATAATAAATATTAAAAGAGCCAGCTAATGAGCCGAGCTTTAAAATATTTAGGCTTGTTTATCAAAAATTTAATGAGTTCGAGCTCGAACGCAAAAAAAAAATTTAACGAACCAAGTTCGAACGAGCTCTTATCGAACCGAGTTCGAATCTGTCCACGAATCACCCTATTCATTTACAGCTCTATATGTACGTATGTCTCTCATCCTTTGGTCACAATGGCTTATTGAAAATATTGTTCTGCCCAGAAATCCTCTTTCTGAATATTGCTTCAAACTGTTGCAAAGTACACAAATGCAAAAGTGGAAATGGATCAACTGACTCAAATTGTACAAAGTTCTTGGCCATTAGGCCATTCATTGATGGCCCTTCAGAACTCCTTTATTTTTTGGGGGAGTTAGGGGCTGGTCCTATGGACCGATCTTATTACCCAGCAAATTCTATCTAAAAATATTAAATAGTGTTTTTCATTTTTACCTATAGACTCAACACTACAACCCAATATTTGGCTACCGTCTCTGTGAGAAACACACAGACACTAATAAATGTTATCAGTATTTACCAAACTACTTAAATTATTTATTCTTTCTTACTCTTATACTCACATACATACACACTCACTAATTCATAAAAATACATCCATACACTTGCTAATTCACAAAATTTAGCAGTGATAAAATGTTATCAGTGATAAATTTCATACTCACATACATACACACTCACTAATTCACAAAAACAAATTTAAAAAAATTCAACAGTGATAAATTTATCACTGGTTTATCACCGGTTTAAACAAATTTATCACTGATTTATCACTAATTTAAACAAATTTATCACTGGTTTAAACAGATTTATCACTTGGATCTTCCCCAATATACAGAGAGAGAGAGAGAGAGAGAGAGAGAGAGGACCCGGTGGCAAAGAGCCTAGATCTTAGATCTAGAGGTGGAGGTGATGACGACTATAGAAGTGGAGGCGGCAGTGGTCGGCAACGAAGGTGGAGGTGGAGGGGAAGACGTCGGTGGGAGTTGAAGCAATGGTGAAAGTAGAAGAAGATGCTAGTTGAGGTCGCCGGCAATGATGACAATGGAGGCAGCAGTGGTCAGTAATGGTGGAGATGGCGATGGTCATTGGTGGAGAAATGTGCACAGAGAGAGAGAGAGAGAGCTTTTTTTTTTTTTTTTTTTTTTTTTTTTTCCATCTTTCATCTCCAGATCTAAGTATAAAAACATAAGGGTAAAAAGGAATAAACAAAAATGTTCAGAACCTATAGGTAAAAGAGTCTCCATTAAGGACTTATTGGATAATAATCCTTGAAAATAGAACTGGCCGTAAAAATTCCTATTTTTTTTAACTAGGCCTTCCAAACTGTTGGTGCAGCAAAAATTGTTGGCACAAAATATTCAATCTCTCATGGTTAGCACCCAAAAAAAGAAAACAAGAAAAAAAAAAACCCCCCTTGATCGGGCAATCCTTGACCCACCCCGACCCGAATGGGATTAGGGCCACTAATAAGGGTAGGGGCGGGTTTGGTATAAGTAGGTTGAACCTGTTTGGGTTGGGGCAAGATAGTAGAAGGGTAAATCTCAATCCGATTATAAATACTTAATTATTAATTGAGCCTTCTTTTCTTCCATAGATGAAGACATTCATAACTGGCATGATTTTGCAAAGGCCGATTATATGCCAAGTGGGGCGGGTTGGTCTTATTGTTATTGAGAAAAATTAGGGATCATGAAATTTTTTTCAAGAAAATGATTATGAAAGATTTATGATCCTTGAATTACCTTGATTAGTGTGTGATGCTTTATTCTAAGTATAATTCAAGAGTCACAAAACTTTCATGATTATTTTCATGAAAGATTTTTCATGATACTTAGCATTGCTGATTTTTATTTTTACTTTTTGTGTGTGCATCAAATGTCTGAACTCTATTTGTCATATCATATAAGGTTGGTGCAGGGTTATGAGCTTGAAAAGCATATATAAAAAATAAAAAATTGAATTAACAATTAGAGAAACTTTTATTTTAAAACCATATTTATGAGATAATAACATGTAAATTTTAAATTCTGATAACACTGGTACTATGGAATTTTGCCATAAAAGTTGTTATCGGACAAAAGAAGATCCTGCAATGCACTTAAATTTGTAAGAGATGGAGGAATTTCACCGGTCAGAGAGTTTTTTGAGAAATCAATGACAGTCGAGCCAAAACAGGTTCCAAGAAATGTTGGAATGCTCCCACTAAGTTTGTTTTGCCTGAGTACCAACTTTGTGAGATTTTTCAACACGCTTAATTCACTTGGAATCGTGCCTTGGAGCTTATTTTCTTGCAAATAAACAATTTTTAGCTGAGTGCAGTTGCCAATCTCTGTGGGGACTTCTCCGGTAAATTGATTTCTTAACAACTGCAGAGAACTCAAACTTTGTAGTTGACCAATTTCTGATGGAATTTGACCGGATAACATGTTTGAATCTAGTACTAGACGTGTCAAACTGGTGCAATTGCCAATAGCAGATGGAATTCCTCCATAGAGTTCATTTGATATCAGAACCAAGTCAGTAAAGTTGTTGAGATTGAAAAGAGACTTGGGAATTGACCCAGTAAGATAATTGTGTGAGAGATCCAGCGATTGAAGCTTCTTGCAGTTTGCTAGCTCCGATGGTATGCTTTCATGAAACTGATTTTCCCAAGCAAAAAACACAGAGAGCTCTTTTAATTCCCCGATGGCAGGTGGAATTTCCCCGGAGAGTCTGTTGTAATTCAATTTAAGTTGCTTCAAGCTGGAAAAGTTGCCAATAAATGCTGGAATTTCGCCAGAAATGTTGTTCACGGACAAAAGAAGCTTCTCCAATGCACTTAAATTTGCAAGAGATGGAGGAATCTCACCTGTCAGAGTGTTTAAAGAGAAATTAATCTCAATCAAGCCTGAACAGTTTCCAATAGATTCTGGAATGCTTCCACTAAGCTTGTTTTACCAAAGATACACATATTTGAGATTTTTTAGCAAGCTTAGTTCACTAGGAATCTCTCCAGAAATATTGTTTTGACTCATAGATAGTTCCTCCAAGGCCGAGCAACTACCAATTTCACGTGGAAGCTCAAAAGTGTCTTGAGATTCTTCAACTCTCCAATACCATATGGAATCTTCCCTGAAATCCCAGTCTCTGCAAACCAAGAAAAACTAGTTCTTTGCATTGTGATATCTGCATTGGAATTTCTCCATGGATTCCCATGTTTCCGTCAGCTCGAAAGATTTCTAGAGCCCGTAACTGCCCTATTTCTAATGGAATTCTTCCACAGAGGTGGTTATCAAACAGTAGAAGTCGTTGAAGCTTTGAGCAATTTCCGATTTCAGTTGGAATTCCATCTTGCAAGGAATTAGAAATCAGTGATAGGAGCTGCAGTTGGGATAATTTTCCGATTTCTGGCGGTATTCTTCCTGTGAGAGCATTGTAACTGAGATCCAAGCTGACCAGTGACGACAGGTTTCCAATAGAAGATGGAATTTCTCCGGTGAGGCTGCCATAAGAAAGGACAAGGGTGGTAAGGAAGTTGAAGGAGAGGAACTGAGTGGGGGAAGTTGTGAAAAGATGGATGGAGGTAATATTGATTTCTGAAACAAACCCATTGCTGTTACATTTGATGTAGTCCCATTTACATGGGTTATTGTGGGTTGCGTTCCACGAAGCAAAGAAAGTGGTAGAATGAGATGAATTAAAAGTAGAAAGCCATGAGAGTAAAGAGAGGCCTTCTTGGTTCAAAGCAGAGATGGCTAGTATGTTGAGGAACAAGCCAAATATTATGGCTGCATTGCCTGACATTATTGAAGAAAACCTGAATTCAGTACTCTGAACCTCAGGAGAAAAAACAAATTACTTTTTAAAAAAATAAAAATAAAAATAACAGAACTGAGTTTGTTGGTCAATCATGTACAATGCTCTGCTTATTATATAGATTTGTTAGGTCTTTATACACTTGCTAGCTCTTCAACAACCCACTCAAGGATGGATCTATGGGTCGTCGGTCCGCCAAAAATTAAAATATAAAAAAAAGTAAAAACTCGTTTTGGATGGGTGAATTTCAAATGACGGAATTTGAGATTGAATCTATGAAGATTAGTTTTGAATGTAGATAATAACTCTAAAATGAAACATATAAGAGTATGTTTGTATTTTCTCAAGAGTTTTGATTCTTGGTGATCTCAACTTAAGAGCATTTAGATTTGGTGAGTCCATTTTGGAGTTGACGGTGATCCAAATTATTAATTTTTTTAATGCATGTTGGGTAGAATATTCATTTAAAAAATTAAGAACTAATAATAATTTTAAAAAAGAAAAAAAGAAAAAAAAAGAGGAGGGGGAGGAGCAATGACCATGAACATTCCGTCGGTGTTCTCCAACGGCAAGTAGTCACTCCCACGAGCGTTGTGGCAACTCTTCACTCCAATTTGTGTATATATATTTCAATATTCTGATTGTATCCTATTGTATAAACATGAAACGGGTATTCATATTTTTGGATTTGCATCTATTACATTAATCCTCTGTGGTCTGGCTGGAAGAGGTGTGACTGGTTTTCTTATTATGGAAGCAAACACATCAGAAACTCAACAAAATTTAAGGCAAAAGTTGCAAATAACTCAAGAGAACAATTGAAAAATGAACTGATTTTAGTTTTTGGATAAATTACAAATAGACTCTTGAGATTTGTTTAAAATACGAATTGCTTTTTGTAGTTTAAAAAATTACATCTTATCCTTTGAAAGTTCTAATTTCATAACAAATGATCCATTTTATTAAGGAAAAATTAGTAAAATCTAATTTAGTGATAAGGATATGTTAGAAAATTCGCTGGCATAGGAAAATTTTGTTTGCACGAGAAAAATCGGCGGTGGCGGTGACCGGTGGTAGTAGACAATGTTGGTGAGGTAGAGAAATGTGTGATATTCAACAAGTAAAGTGTTGAATGAGTGACATATGTCACATTTCAGTAGATAATTTGGTGAATTTCAACAAATAAACAAATAGGGTTGGTGAATTTTAACAGATACACAAATAGGGTGATTTCAAGAGATTGATTTTATTTCAACATCTTTTTGGACAAATTGTGTTCTTTTGGCCCAAAGAGATTAGAGTTTGGGCCTAATGGCCCAAAAGATTCAGAAATAGATTTATGGTCATCCTTTTTTTATTAATAAGTCATTAATTAAGTCAATTAACAGTATTTAACGATATCATAAATATATTTCAATTAATAATTTAAATAATTTTATTATTGTATAAGAGAGCAATTAAGAATTTTATTTTTTTAATTAATTCTGTTAAATAATTTTTTTTGATAATGAGATATTTATAATTTTTCAAACTACAGAAGTAATTTGTATTTTAAGTAAATTTTAGAGAATGTATTTGTAATTTACTATTAATTTTCTATATGAATAATATAGACGAATTTTTTTATAAAATGAACTATTTGCATTATCGAAATGGTATAATGAGCTCTATAGATCCAAAAAATACCATCCGCTTTAATCATGAATTGAAAAGTAGCCAAGTCCTAAAAAAATGAAAGCCCCAATTGAAAATAAAGATAATCGATTAAAATTCAAAATTCAAAATAAAAACGAAATCAACCTTGAACGTTGCCGTGCCAGAGAAGACAAACGGGACAATTTTTATTTTTTTATTTTTATGTTTAGTGATTGTGATAATGACATGGTGGTCTTAGGTGGGCTGCTCGCTGTGGAATTTTATAAATTTATGACTAATTTGAATATCAAAAAGTTCTTTATTAATCAAAAAAAAAAAAAATTCCCCCACTAACCATCCCACTCACTACTATTATTTATTTATTTATTTTTTATTTTTGTCAAAATGCTAGAAGAGTATAATTGATAATCAAGATTTACCATCAAGGATTAGGTACATCCTTTGCCAAAACAGAAAACAACCAAGCTGGAGGGTGATATTCCCCAAGTAGAAGCACAATCTTCCCCCACAGCTCTTTGAGTCAAATAGTGTGCCACACCATTTGTGCCCCTGCGTGCAAACGGAATCTCGCAAGATACAAATTCACATTCATGCCGAAGACACTAAAATGTCGTTGACAATATCTTCAACAGCCACAATCCCTGCAGTTTGCTGGAGCACCAACTTCACCATTGGCTGCAAATCCCTTTCCAAAGCAACCCTTGCACGATGCAATTCCTTAGCAAACAAAAGCCCTAGTCAAGCTGCATACGCTTCCACAAGTAACGAGTCACATAACTACTGAATTGGACACAACCGTCTTGCCACAAATCGTTACTTGAAATAGTTAAATTTTATTACGTAAACATTAATATTTTATTATTTTAATAAATATTATAAGTCTTGTTTGGAAGACTTATGCTACATATAGTCCTGTGAAAAAATTTGTGTTCCTATATGTCCTGTGAATTTTTTGTCAACACATTTACCCCCATTATTATTATTATTTAATAACCTAATTAATGGCAATATTATATATAGAAAATCCAATATTACCATATAGATTGTGAGCATATCTATATAGTTGGGAATTTGAATTTTAAAATGTTGGAAAAAATTTAGAAGTGAATGGAAATGGACTCCATTCGAATGAAAGGGTACAACCCTTCATGGTGCCTCTTCATTTTAAAGGGTGTGTCCCAAGGGTCATGTCACTTCTTCGTGCATCTCTCTGTTCAAACTGAACAGGTGCCAACAATAAAGGCAGCCCTTATTCCAATTTTCTTAACTCCAAATTCCTTAAGTTTAAGCATTCTTTTCTTGTATTCTACATCTATGTGAGTTTGAATTTTGTGAGTGCAAAACATAGTTTTGATTCGCTGTACAATCAAAGAGTGTGCTCTCTTTGTTCGTGATAATTGTTGTATCTTGGAGACAGGACGTCTATTGTTCCCAACACCATTGGAGAGGACGAAATTCTATCTTAATGACACAGTGTTCAAACACTGGTCTCAATTACAAACTTGTTCATAAACAATCGGCAGAATATTATAAGGTTTAATTTCGTTATTTATTTTATTTATTATTTGCTTAAATTAATTATTTGCCAAAATTATCTCCAACAATTTTAAGATAGAATCTTCATACTGTTTAACAGTTTCTGTATAATCTGTAATATTGTAGTTATTTATTTTCGGTTAAAATTCATTTTAGCAAATTTTATTTTTATGTGAAAAAAAGGTTTTTAGAACTTGTGATTAGTTTATAATACTGTTTTGGTTTTTCTTTTACACATTAGATTATTGAGTTCTGCTTGAATCTGTATTCGAGTAGAACGCTGTTTTTTTTCTTCTTCTTCATAATTAGAGAATCCTACAATATTTATTTCTGGATTTACTATTTTTTTTCCCTCTGAGTTTTGTTTACAGTAAAACTCTGGTTTGTTTTACTATAACCTATAAAAAAAAAAAAATGGTTTACCTGAATTCTTTTTGCAATAGAACTTTGTTATTGTTGTCCTAATAATTTCTAGTACACTAGTTTATTTGGACACTCGTTTTTATTGTTCAATTATTTTGGTACTGTTGTATTTTACTGTATTTTATTTATTTGTTGAAATTATCTCCAACACAAAATTGACATTCCATATATGGGAAATCTAATATTACCATAGATCATGATCACATCTATATGGTTGGGATTTTGAATTTCAAAATTGATGTTTTGTTTGGTGATCAGACCTTTGATGAAACTACATTTTAGGAGACAAAGTATAGGTGATATGTTATGTCTCACGTCAAAATGATTTATTGTGAAACATAAATGGAATGTGATGGATTTACATGTTAGCTGCCGTTGCGTCATGTCTATTGGCACAGTTTGAAAGAGAAACATATTCATTTTTCATATCAAATATAAACAGCCTTAACGTGAACGTGAGCTCACATTGAATGTGAAACTTACATTCTCATGTGCGTAGCCCAATTGGGCAATGAGACAATTACGCACTTGGAATGTCCACCAATCATTGGTTCTAGACTACGAAGTGCAATGTAAAAGTGTACACACTTATGTAGTCACTGTGGCATGATGTGAACATTGAATCCAATGTGGAAAAATGGAATGTGACAATGGGAATCTTCAAATGTGTACCCTCAAATCTAGATGACAATGTGTACGTGACTTTTGAAAATGGAATGTGACGGAGTCACATAAATTGAATCCATTTGAAGTTGAACTCTGCAGGGGGTGCGACACATATCTTGGGATCCAAAATAAGCAGCCCAATGTCAATATGAGTTCGGATTTAGCTCAATCGTTGGTGGTAGACTACGAAGCGCAATGTACATTTGAGTACACTTTGGAATGCGTGTGTGACATGTTAGTGACGCAATATTAACTAATGTGAGTTCGGAATGGTTGATAATGTGTATGTGATATTTAAAAATGGAATGTGAGGAACTCACATAAACTGATGCATTTTTTGTATCAACACTAAACAACTCAATGTAAATGTGAGCTCACTTTGAGTATAGGTGTGACTTGGTTCTAGTATGGGGTCAACTAGGGTGGGTTCACGCTATTGAATCCAATGTGAAGGTGAACTCTACACCACTTCCCACAACATTGTGAATAAAGCATAAATACACCAAATCACCCTAATGTGACTGTGATTTTCGAGAAGAGACTATGAATGCACCATTTCTATTGATGAATGCGAGTCATGTTCTAATACAAACAACTGAAACCCAGTTTGCTTACCAGTAGTTACAACATAGATGAACACAAAAGGCAAACCATTTCAAAAAACCCACATGTACCCCAAACTAATTCTACATTCGAGAATCAAATTGCATATAGATACAATGCCAAGAATCACCGTAATACAAAGCAAAAACAACTTACAAAAAAACACACATACCTCTTCGTGATAACCTATTCTTCTCGCAATCTGATGAATGCAAAACACATAACCATGAGACCTTCATCAATCATCTGCCATATTTACATCCATTTAATCTGAAATTTTGAAACGCAATAAATCTTGCGATTAAAGTAATTTTCCGACTATGAAGAAACGCACAACTGCCTAATGAGGATAGCCTTTCCTCCTAAAAATGGCAAACAAGATATAGGAAGTATAAAATATAGTTTTGAAAATGAGAACAAGTTAGGGGTACAATAGTCTAATGCTAACACTGATTTACACATTATAGTAGGGCAGTTCACAAGTCGAGTCAGTTCAGTTTGGCTGCCAAACCGTCACTTGACCTGACCACTTTGGGTATGGAGGAAATTCATCACCTAATTTCGACCGAGTACTCCTCGAAACCGCACAGCATTGGTGTATCTCGACTTTTTCGTGCCCCCTCTCGGAAGTCAAAATAAGCCTTATAGTATCGGACTCTCGAGATTCTGAATTTGATCTCACAAGTGCAATGTGAAACAGATAAACACCAAAGAGTCCCAATTTGGCAAATCTTTTGAAAAATCGATTTTGAATAAAAAATGCCAAAAATGGACTACTTTGCTAGATACAGAGTCGCCACCTAAATATTTTTTGAGAAATTTAGGAAACCCATGACTCGTGCCAAAGGCCACATGTCCGTCATCATCAAGATTGTCTTGACTCGGGAACTTAGGTACAAGAGGGGAAGGTCAGGAATGAATTTGAGCACCCCTGCTCACCCGATCAAAGATCGGCCTCTACTAATCATGATATGAATCTTATTTATCTTATATGCTCTAGTTTCGGTTATTAGGCTAGCATTACTATGTGATGCGCACGCACACAAGTATAGACTAACTTTACAAGAATTGGAACATTTCGATTCATGTTTGTTTTGAAAATTGTTTCGAAATTTGTATCACTTGAAAAAGTGATCGCATATGAATATTGCTCAAATTATTCCAATTCAAGCAATTAGCCTTCATCTACATGCATTCAAAACAGTTTATCATTTAAGCAATTAGCCTCATGGCAAGCATGCTAGACATGACAACAATCACACTCATGCAATATGCTAAAGCAAGTAAAGGCTCACCTAGTACTCCAAGCCAAAACAAACAAAAGGGTTAGAAAAATGCATGATTCCTAATCAATGTAATATGACTAATGCAACACATGCGATATGCAATTACCAGGCTTGGCCACTAATATGGCATTTGAGTTGATTAAATAGTATGCGGTCTAAGCACGTATTCAAAGAATGTATTAAACTAACAATGCAGTTAGAAGCCTTAGTGCATGCGATACAAATGGATGCAAACATGGAGTATGCTAAACAAAACGCGATGTCCCTAAACTAATCATCATAAGCTAGTAAATAAAAGAGAGAAAGACGTGGAGTTGGAAGACATACACGTTATTATAACATTACGCTCTCATGAAGGAGAGTCCGAATGAACTAACTAGCTAACGAACTAAGCTAAGCTAATTATTAACTATTACAAAATGAAATGGATAAATAGCTAAACTACTTAATTAATTATTACAACACTTGAATTAACTAACTATTCTAGCTAATAAAATTACAACACCTTACAAAATTAACTAGCTACAACTAATTAATTACAACAAATATTTAATCTAAATATTTAAAATTAAACAAGCTCGGAATGTGAGGAATTTATGCACGTGCTCAGTTTCCACCCGAAAATAAGCTACTGTTTTGCTTCCGAAGAGCCTCTGTTGCACAATGGAACACTAACATTGTTGCCCACTTCTAGAATAACTCTGCTTTGCCTTAAAAACACATTGCGAAATTTTGCATCAGTGGCTGTCAGGCCAATGATGAGGGTTGCCGGCCACCAATGATGGCCAGCCGGCTATCAATGGTGGTTTGCCCGCCACCTGCCGGCCATGGAAAGTGGCCTGCCAGCCATTGCTGCCCAGTTTGCCTTACTGCAACAGAGAGCAAACAGAGTATGCACAGGGTATTTTCAAGGGTTTGTTTGCTCAACTCACCCCTCCTTATCATGAACAAATCAAAGGAGTAGTGAACTTAAGCCACAAACCACAAACTCAAGCAATTTCATTGCATGATGGCTTGTGAACGAAAGTGTGCAAGTTTAATCAATGCAACAAAATAAAACTCTAACCTCCTCCCTTTCATGAGTTGATCAAGGGAAGTGGTGACCTTGGATACTTGAATCATTTCATTACTAATGAGTATGAAATGCCTCAAGTTTCCATGTGTTCAATTAACATCGGATTGAATACAAAACCAATTATTATCTTGCACCATTTTAGTCTTATTTTAATTACTTCATTTTAGATTACCATCCATTCTTTAATTCATTGAGTCCAATGGTGAGTTTAAGTTCTCTAAATGGAAAGAAAGTTCAAACCAAAAGTTGTTTTAGGCATGAAAGAGACATCATACCGTTGGTATGAACCCCAAAGGGATTAAACCATTAAGCATGACATCTCAATCTCATACTTTAGACAAACAAGTTGTTTGAACCACTTTCAAAGAAAAACAAAAGCCAAGAAAGGAGGGAGGTTACAGAGGTGATTAAGAGTGATCACAAGTATGGAAAGCCATAAATAAATGCCATCAACTCAAATAAGATGGTGTCTAAGGCCTAGAACACCAAACTTATGAGGACAATTACACTACAAGCATGCAATACAAAAATCAAATGCAACTATCAACCAAAAATAATGCTAAAACAGTCTAAAATAAGTCTTAAAACATGCTGGAATTAAGACAAAAATAGCTAGATTAATAAGCCAAAATATAGCACAAGCTAGGCTAGTAAGCAAGACACAAAGAGGGGAGGCTAACCCTTTCAATTTTGGCCTTCAAAATATGATTTTAGCCACTGAAATAACTCTAAAAAAATAGTGTTTGAAAGCTCAAAAAAAGATAGTACAAAGGTGGGAAACACAAGGGAAAAGACCTTGGAAGCTAGGTAGAAGAAATGGTGAGCCACCCCTCCACCCTTATTGACCTTAAACCACAAGTTTCAGCCCAAAATTTTAGAGTTTTTACAGTCCAAAAACCAGCCCAAAAACAGTACAAAAATGTGCTGGAATGAAGACAAAAGTAGCTAAAATAATAAGCTAAAACATGGAGCAATTTAAGCTAGTAAACAAGCCAAAGGAGGGGTGGCTAACCTTCCATTTTTGGGACTTCAAAACCACTTTTTTAGCCGCTGAAAACCTCTGAAATTCAGTGGTAAAAAGCTCAAAAAAAAGTTGAGAAAAGAATGGGAAACATAAGGGCAAAAGCTTAGAGAATAAGCTTTGGTAGCTTTAAACCACAAGCTTCAGCCTATAAAAATAGTTGAAAAACACTTCAAAATTAGCAAGAAAAGATAGAAAAGAAGTGGTGTTGAGATGGTACAAAAGTAAGAGAAGGTATATCTCTTGAAGAGGAATGAACCCTTAAGTCATAAACCACAAATTTCACACTCTCAAGTGCTTCAAGAACTCAAATTCAAGCTCAAATAACCTCAGCAAGAAGCTCTCTAGGTTTGGTTTAGAGTGTTTGGTCAAAGGCTATGCAAGTTGCAAGAGAGAGAGAAAGAGAGAATTGTAGAGAGAGAGAGGATATTTTTTGAAATTATTTCCTCACTCCTAAATGTTTTTAACCTTGAAAGCAAGAAGAGAGGTCCTCTATATATAGAAAACAACCCCTCAGTCGAAAATATCTATAAAGAGACAGCTGGGGCTTTGTGGAAATAGCTGGCAAAATATCTGGGTTTTACACTAGTGGTTAGCAGGTGGCTGGCCAACTAGAAGTGTGAATTGCCAGCCACCACAAATCTGCTTCTAGGCTCAACTTCAAACGGGCATATCTCCTTCATCCGGACTCGATTTTAGGTCATTCTTGAGTCTAAATTGGAGCCCCAGAAGTATAATTTCCAATGGTGGCAACCTCATATCTAAATTCTAAGTGTTAAAATAGATATTCCTATTTTAATGAAGGTTGCTCAGTTTTGTCTTAATTGGATTGATGCCTAACTTCAAACAGCCATATCTCCCTCATTTGGACTCGGTTTTAGGAGATTCTTGAGTGTAAAATGAAGCCTCGGAAGTCCACTTTCCAATGGTGGTGGCCTCACAACTAAAGTTTAAGTGTGTAAAGATATAGGCCTAATTTAGTGAAGGCTGCTCAGTTCTCTCTTAATGGATTGAAGCTTAACCACTTCCCCAACTAGTTTTCTTCCCTCTCCTCCAATTTTCTTCAACTCCAAGCCCATAAATAAGAGATTTAAAAATCTTTTTCAAAGAGTTCACCTCTCTTCCATTTATTTCCACTTTGTCCTTGCTCGGTTTACCGAAAAGTGCAATTTTTAACGAAATGCAAGCCTTGGAACATCGTAGAAACATTTTCAAAAATATTTTGAAAGAGAGGGTTTTAAGGTATAAAATAGTTTTGGTCATAATAGTTTTGGTCCAAAATGGGGTGTAAGGTTGGGATTTAGAAGTTCTTCTTGTTGAAGAAATTAAGCGATTGGACAGCGTAACTTTCATCATCGAGTGATCAGTCAGTGGTGCCCAAGTCTTAAGGGCCGTAAAAAATGAGGTGTCTAGAATTGGGTCTCCCTTCTATAGTCGGTAACTGGTTCAGATGAGCAATATCCACCAGCTCTTCGTTTTATGGAGTGAGGGAGGGTGAGAAAGGAGAGATGACAGAAGTTGAGGGCTGAAAAAGGGAGATCCAATAGGGGAGGTAAATAAAAGAGAGGGATGAAGGGATTGGCAAGAGGATGATGAGATCAGAGTGATGAAGAGTTAGATGTCGCTTCCTCTGTATCTTCTTATCAACCATCGCCAACGAATGTTGCCTCATATTTTCTTCTTGTTTTGCTAATCTGAGCTCTCTGTCATAATTTCAAATCGTTGCTCCAATATCAGGTTGAGATTGTTTGTGAAGAGAGAAAAAGGAAAAGGAAGAGGAAGATGCAGGGCTGAACTTCGAACTTTGCAAATCTGTTTGTGAAGAAAAAGAGAGAGCACTTAATGATTCAATAGATATGACACCATCATGTGGGTTGGTCTTTGTTTTCAATTTCTACTGACTTTTGCTAATAAAGAGATAAGGTAATAGTACTAGTATAATATCAAGAGCCAATAACAAAGTGACAGCTATGTGTAAGTCACCTGTCTTACTATTCATTAAATTATATAAATAACTCAGTCGGTTCAGTTAAGTGATTATATTTTTCTTGAGCCCGTTGACCAACCGAAACTTTATGATTTTGAAATATTTGTAACCGTTGTTGACCGTATACTTTGATGGAGCCAACCGTTGAACGTCTGTTCAGTTTGGATTGTACGGGTTAATCAGGCCAATCGGTTTTTTGAATACCCTTACATTATAGGATCTCATGGAGCACAATCTTATCTAAATAGGACTTTTGACACTATAAAAAATTTCACAAGACTTCACATTAGACAAGTTTCCATAGTAGGACTTATAAATAAAAATCCCATATTATTAGCATAACAATGTAGTGATGTTGGTTGTGAAATTTTATTATTTAAAGAAAAATGATACATAAGTCTACATTTTAAACTCATTTTCTAGATCTAGTAATGTGTAAAAAATATGATTGACTGATAATTAAAAAAGTTATGAGAGATAGTTGTCTTATTTATTTTAAGGCAATGATACATCATTAAATTTGAAAAATAGATCTAATATTTGGATTTTAATAATACTACTCTTATTTAAATTCTAAACTCGTATAGTAAAATTTTATGGTGTTTTTATTGGGTGTGGGGTGCGTGCTGTCACACCACGCTGTTGTGATAGCAACGACACCGTTTCATTATTTGTTAAAAAAAAAAAAAAAAAAAGGGGTGGAGCAAATGAAACAAAACAAAAATGTAAATAGTAACCAACAAAATATTTATTTATTTATTATACATGGATGAAAAAATTAAGAAATTTAAACATGTTAGATTTCCTTTTTTTTTTTTTATTATTATTTTAATTTGGTTGTTATAGTTTTGTTCAGATATATTTGATAGTTACTGTGGGGACATAATTTTGAGTTGTCCACATGGCCTAGGTGGTTAGCCAAGGTGCTACGTGAGTGATTCTGATTGGCCGAGGTGTGGCCAAACCACATCTGAATATAAGATATTCAAATATGGGACTAGAGTGCTAGATGATGATAGACTCTCTGTTTGGGTAAGGTTGGACTCTTGAGAGAGTTGATCTTAATCCAACTATGAGGAGTCTTAGATAATTAATATCCTTGTAAAGGATAGAGTCCCATGAAGTAAGACTTTTAGAGGAGGTTGGACACTGATCATTATAAAAATAAGGCACTCTTGTGGGTCTAAGGCATGTGATTTATTTTGTGAGTTCTTGATTTGTGTTGTTATCTTGTGAAATAAGTTATTGACTTGATCGTCGGAGTATCCCTGGGTGGACAAGCTACAACGGTATTTCTTGTCTTCTTGTGAGTAGGTGCTGGCTTAATCTATTCTTCAGTGTGCTCTCCAGCTGAGTTCCATAGATCTCGGCAAGGAGATTTATTTGGTTGTGAGATCAAAAATTAACATCCACAATTTAGTGCCTTCTGTGGGAACTTAGTAAGAATAGATGGCCAACATCCGGCAAGGAGGGCGAGAATGATCATCTTGATTCTTGATTCTTGGTTCTTGGTTTTTTGACTGTAGATACCCCATTTTGACCGACTCTAAGACCTAGGCACTCTCTTCCAAACACTTGATGATGAAAGTTGGAATGTGCTATCTTATGAATTCCCCAACAGGAAAGTCAGGTTCAAGCTTTAATCCTAACCTTACACCTTGTTTTGGCCAAAATATTTCAAACCCTCTTAAAACCCTTTTCAAACATTTCCGCAAAGGTCCGAGGCTTGCATTTTTAAAATTCAAGTGTAATATTTTCTTAGTAAATTAAGCAAGGACAAAGTGAAAATGAGTGGAAGAAATGAGAATTTTTTAGAAAAGAGCCCTATTTTCCCTTTTGAAAAGTTGTCTTGCCAAATGATATTTTGTTTGGCCAAATACTATTTTGTCTAGCCACATGAATTTTCCTGATAACAGAGCAATTTCGGGAAATTCAACATTTTCTCAAAATTTTACACAAATATCTTAGATATTTTGCCTTGGGCTTCCTCTGCAAATATCTCAGATATTTTCTTTGCCTCAAAAGTCTATAAATATGACCCTTCATCTTCATTTCAAAGGGTTTCAAAATTTTGTTTACACCCACCTCATCTTCAACCTTCTTCTCCCTTCTCTTCATTGTTTCTTCATTGATACACCACCTAAAAACTCCATTAAAGCTAAGATTACGGTTGAGAAATATTTCTAAGAGGTTACAAAATATTTCTAAAGGCTAAAAGACTTGTTTACACCCCATCTCATACACTTCATCTTCAACCTCCATTTCTCATACATCAATCACCTAAACACCATTGAAGCTTGAACTTAAAGCTTCTTGTTGAGATTCTAAGCCATTTGCAAGAACCTTGAGGGGTACTAGGAGAGAGTTTGTGAACAAGAAAGATTATCTCCTCCCCAAGAGGTGAACTTCTGCAATTTTTTCATAGTTCTCTCTTATTCTTCATTTATAAGCTTTGTATCTCATTATTGTTGTGTTTTAATCATGCAATTATTGTAAGTCCTCATGGGTGTGGAGGGAGTAGAATTTAGCCATCCATCCATTGAGTTGATAGTTTTTTTCTTTATTTTCTTGCTTTTCTTAGCTTTAACTTCATTGTTGTTATGCACCTTGGACCCTTGTGGATGTGTTTGGGAGTAGCTATTAGCCATCCATTCACAAGTTCAATATGTAGAATAGCTTTTCTTGTTATTACACTCCTCTCTTTCATCTATCTTATCTCTCAAGTGCATCAATCCATGTGTTTTCAACTAATTGCTCAATATAAATGGGTGCTAAGGGTTGTTTCATAGGTTTGCTTGAGTGATCCAAGGGATTTAATGTTGGAAAAGTTGTGTCCCTACCTTTCTTTGAGTTGTTCTTGGAAGTAAAACAAGAGATTTTAGGTCAAAGGACATTGAAATCTCCCTTCTCAATCATTTGTGAACATAGAAAAGGATGGAAGTATCCTTGTTCTATGACTAGATGAGGAGTTTTCAATGGTTTTGATGACTCCCTTGTTTTAAAAGCAAGGCTTTCACTAAGAAATGATTTGTATTAATCTACGCTCTCCACTTAATAGCATGGATTTGGGTATTAATTTTCCCTTATTCACAAAGAGAAGATGTAGGTTCCTATCCATTTCTTGGGCTTGAATTTGTTGTTAATCTTGATTCATTTAATTGTTGATTTATTGTGAAATATATGTTGTATATATCTGTTTATATCATTGTTAAGGGTTAGGGCCCATTATTCTCTTCCCTAAGTGATCCTAGTGAGCAAAGGAGGAAAAAAGGGATGAGCACCCCTCAACAAGTTTCTTGTGGCTTCTATTCTGGAAATTATTCATTGACCTAAATCTCAACCGGAAGATGAATTCGACCGGCTATCTCCCTGTTCGGCCGGTCCACTGTTATGTGTAGCTGGCTAACTTCTCCAAGATCGGAGCAGATAGCTTGTTGGGGGTGGTCTCCTGGGTGGTTCTGGAGTTGCTAGTTGATTTATTCTATTTTATTTAACATGATTTGTTAGATTCATCATATAACGATTTCGGTTTAGACTCGACCTGTTTATTGTTTTGGATCCTAGATTCCTTGTCTTACTTGGTTGTTCATATCCTTATTCATCTTATTCTTGATGGAGTTGGGTTGTTTGAATATTATGGATGCATTTGAAATAGGTTGGGAGTTCATTTTTCAAAGGAGTATTTGCCTAGATTTTGGTCAATTCGCTCGAGCGGTCCTTTTGTCACTCGAGCAGTCTTTGATTACTTTCACTATATTTGTAGGTCTGCAAAAGTATTGAGAGGGTGGTGTTTTTAGCTCGAGCGATTTTTCTTGCGTTTGAGCGGTTTTGGCTCAAGCAGTCTTTCTTATGCTCGAGCGGTTAGCCTCTGTCTACAAAACTTCTGGGAGGGTGTTTTGGTTGCTTGAGCGGTTTGTGCGTGTAGCTTGGCTTTTTCACGCCCTCTTTTTGGAAGGTTCGAAAGAAGCCCTACAGTTCGGACTCCTGCGGTTTTGAATCTAATCTCACAAGTGCAATGTGAAATTGATAAACACCAAAGAGTCTAAATTCGGCAAATCTTTTGGAAAATCGATTTTGAATAAAAAATGCCAAAATTGGACTGCTTTGCTAGATACAGAGTTGCCACCTAAATATTTTATTTTTGGGGAAATTTAAGAAACCCATGACTCGTGCCAAAGGCCACGTATCCGTCATCACCAAAGTTGCCTTGGCTTGGGAACTTAGGTACAAGAGGGGAAGGTCATGAATTGAGCACCCCCGCTTGTCCGATCAAAGATCGGCCTTTACTAATCATGATATGATTTTTTTTATCAACATTATATGCCCTTGTTCTAGTTATTAGGCTAGTATTACTATGTGATGCGTGCATACAAGTATAGACTAGTTTGCCTGAATTGGAACAATTCAATTTCATGTTTGTTTTGCAAAAAGGGTTTGATTTTTCTACCTCAAGTGGGTTTAAAGTTTACAAATTTGCCACTAAACATAGTGGGCTTAAAAATGTACATTTATTGAATCGTTCTAATTCAAACAACAAGCTTTCATTCATAGGCATTCAAGCAGTTTAGCAAGTAAGTATTTAGCCTTATGGCAATCACTCATTGTAGACCTGACTTTCTTCGCAAGCCCTCCCTTTCGAAGAGGGCGCGAATTGGTCTTACTACAGTTCAGACTCCTGTCACGGTTCTGAATCTAATCTCACAAAGTGCAATGTGAGATGATAAACACCAAAGAGTCCAAATCTGGCAATTGGTTTTGGAAAATCAATTTTGAATGAAAAAGCGCCAAACATGGACTGTTTTGCCAGATTACAGAGTCGCCACCTAAATATTTTATTTTTGGGAAATTTAGGAAACCCTGACTCGTGCCAAAGGCCACGTGTCCGTCATCACCAAAGTTGCCTTGGCTCAGGAACTTGGGTACGAGAGGGGAAGGTCCTGAAATGAGCACCCCCGCTCGCCCGATCAAAGGATCGGCCTCTACTAACATGATATGTTGTTTTATAAACACATGTGTACTTATTCCGGTTATTAGCTAACTTACTGTGTGATGCGCATAGCATACAAGTATAGACTCAACCACGAGAATTGGAACAAAACAACTCATGTTCGTTTTTGAAAATGGTCTGAAAGTGCTACTCGCAAGTAGGCTAAAGCGCGCGGATTTGTCACCCTCAAGTGGGCTTAAAACATGATTTTGCCACTTCGCAAAGTGGGCTTAAAAACTCGCATTTGATAAATTGTCCCAATTCAGGCAATCAAGCCTTCACCCACAGGCATTCATGTAGTTAAACAGATAAGCAAATAGCCTCATGGCAAGCATGTTGTCATGGCAACATTCACACTCATGCAAGTATGCTAAAGCGTAAACACTTACAGTGTACTCTAAGCCAAAATAGAAAACTAGTTAGAAATATGCATGATTCTAACTATGCTAAGATGCCTAATGCAACACATGCAATAATGGAACTAAACAGGCTCAGCTATCTAAGATGGCATATGAATACGACAATTTGATACACGTATTCAAATAGGTATTGAAATACGATGCAGTTTGAATGATGCGCCGAGCCCGGTGCATGCAAAACAAATGAATGATGCATGCATGTAAACATAAAGTATGCTACTCGAAATATGTCCTAAACTAACCATTAAAAGCTGATAAGTAAAATGGAGAAAGACGTGGGGTTGGAAAACATGCACTCACACATGCACGCTTATTACAACATTGCGCCCTCGCGAAGGAGAGTCAGAATAAATAAGCTAACTAGCTATGCTAAGCTGAGCTACTTATTACAAAACAACTAATTAACTATGCTAAGCTAATCAATTATTACAAACCAAATTGAATTTGAATAACTAGCTAATCTAAGCTAATTGGAATATTATGAAGATGAATTAAATTAGCTAAACACATTAACTAATGAATTATAAAACCGGCAAGTTAACTAGCTAAGTAAAGCAGTAAAATGGCCTCGAGGGGAGGGAGACATGCATGCTTGGTTTGCTTCGCCCGAAAACGCATTGCCTTGCCATGAGTTACCTCTGTTTGCACTCACTATGATCTAGTTATTACAACACAAATTGAATAGCTAAACGCATTAACTATTTAAGTACAAACAAAGCATAAGCTAGCTAAGTAAAGAAGCTAAATAAAGCAGTTAAACAGGAGCCTCAAGGCGAGAAGTATATGCATACTCGGTCGGCTCGTTCGGAAATCCATCGCGATGCCCCAACTTGCCTCTGTTTGCAATTGTTCTAAGAACTTTGCACCAAGCTCCAGATAGCTTCTAACTTACCCTAGGGACCCTCAGGAGGGCTACCGACCAGTTATTGGGTGGTGCCAACCACCTGCCGACAACCTATGTTTGCTGCAGACCAGAAAAAGTGGTCGGCCAGCCACTTTTACAGGTCGGCCGACCAGTTTTTACTGCACTCTTCCAGTTTGCTGCAACAGAGAACAAGAAGGGGTATGGCAATGTATTTTCAAGGTATGTGTGCACAACCACCCTCCCCTATCATTTCATGATCTCAAGCGAGTGCGGTTCTCGACTCTCGGGCCACCAATTGCGCATCTCGATGCATGATGGCCAAAGAGGCAAGATTGCACATTTCAATGCAAACGAATGCACTCATAACACATAAATGCCTTAACCTCTATCATGCATGATCAAGAGGGTCAGCGATAGAGAATTGAGGCAGGTTTCATCACTTCTGGTATGAAATGTCCCTCGTTTCTCGTGCTCGGATTAACACTTAATCCAAACAAAATGCAAAGCATACAACCCAATGTAATGCATGCAACATGAGTATGTCAATATCATGCAATGCAACATAAGCAACCTATTAATACTAATGGCATGCATACACAATGCAATGCAATGCAATATAAGATTCTAAACACAATGTAATGCATGCATGCACAATGTAATGCAACATGAGCAACTTATCAATGCTAAGGACATGCATACTCAATGCAAGGTAATATAAGCAACCTATCAATGCTAATGGCATGCATACACAATGCAAGGCAACATAAGCTTGCAAAAAACATGTAAACAAACATGCTCAATGGACTTAAACCGAATATGGACGGACCTTAGTCATGCCAAAATAGTGGCCATAATGCTAAGAAATGAAGGCACAAAAGTATATACAAGCATGCACATGCATTGGCCGATCAATTAGGCATAAGTACACAACTCTCAAAAGTGCTCAAGGAGTGACAAAACAAAGAGTGTAGCCATACTATATACACTTAAATAAGGTATGAAATGATGCCAAATCATTCAATCAACATAAGCATGGCATGCTAGGGTCCTTAAAGCATAAAGCTACCAAAGAGGACTACACAAGAGACATGCAATACATGGCACAAATGCATGAACCAAGCATGGACAGAGCTCAAATAGGTCAAGACAATGACCAAAACATGCTGAGATGGAGGCTCAAATGTCTAAGCATGCATGCATACATATTGGTCCATAAGCTAGGCAACGATGCACAACCCTTAGAGGCACTCAAAGGGTGAAAGAAATGGGAACATGGCAATGCTATATGCTCTGAAATAACATGATAAATGATGCCAAATCATGTACATGTCACAAATGAAGCATGCTATGGTGCTCAAAACTCAAAGCTAGCAAGGCCAATTGCACTACAGCTATGCAATACATGAAGCATATGACCAATGCAATCAAAATAGTCCCAAAGCATGCTAAAATGATACTAAAACATGTATGGACCAAAGCTAAAACAAGCTAGCATGAGGGGCATAAGGCATGATGGATACAAGGCCAAAAGGGAGGATTACACTACACCTACCAAGACCAAGCATGAGATGGCTTCGCCAACAAAAATCAGAGTTATATTATGGAAAAATAACAACAAATACACACTGAAATGATAGCTCGCAAGCTTAGGCAAGATGGAACACGCAATGACTCATGTTTAAGGCATAAAGTACAAACTCTCCAATGCATTGAAAGAGTGACAAATGCAAGTGTATGACCACACTACATGTACTGAAATCACATTTCAAATGATGCCAAATCATGAAAATAGTCTAAGCAATGCATGCTACTGACTTGGAAACTCAAAGCTAACAAGCTAGAATGCACTATGGCTATACAAAGCAAGGCATGCATGACCAAAACATCACAAATCAGAGTTATGATACACATTAGGCTAGTGAATGGAAATGCACTACAAGTGCAAGGAGCATGCAAAGGGCTATCAAACCAACCCAAAATAGAGTTATGGTATGCTAAAACAACACCAAAAACAAGCTGAGATGGACTCAAAACATCTTAGAAAGACATGGTACTTCATGAGGCATACAAGACTAGTTTGCAAAATTTACACTACAAGTGTATAAGGCGTGGATGGGGTGACCAAACCAAGTCAAAACTGTGGTATGCCATTTCAAAATAACCCCAAATACATGCTAAGATGGAGTTAACATAAGCTTAACAAACATGCTCAAACTTGAGGCAAATGAAGCAAGCATCCAAGATACAAGGAGAGGGGGATGACCCTCTCCTATTTGGGACCTCAAAAACACCATTTCCACCACTGAAATTCCTCTGAGTTTCAGTGATGAGAAGGCCAGAAGGAGGTGGTCCCAATAGCTTAAAAGAATAGCACAAAAACAAGGCCTAACAAGGCACAAGAGGGGGTAGACCACCCCCAACACCAACAAGGCCTTAAACAAACATTTCAAGCATAAAAAATCAGACCTTTTTGTAGTAGAAAGTTAGGCCTAAATAAGCATGCAAATAGGTCCAAAAGCTTAATCAAAACAAAGGGTTAAAGGGCTAGTTGACTCACCCTTGTAGAACCACTTTAGAGCAACAACTCCAGCAGCTATTTTGGATCAAAACTAGTCCAAGAACTCCAAAATCAACCTCAAGAAGCCTCAGCAACAAAATGATGGTGTTTGAGTGTGTGTTTGTGTGCAATAGTATGAAGAATAAGCACTTTCAAGCACAAAAATGAGACAAAGAGAGATATAGAGATAGATGTATATCTATAGCTCAAGCCAACTTTTCTGAACCTAAGGCATGAGGGAGGAGGCTCCCTTATATAGAAAACCAAGCAACAAGCTTGTTGAACAAGCTTTAGGCTCCAAGTCATCCCTCCATACACGTGGAGGATGGTTTCTGTGCTCACCAACTAGCACAGCTGGCAAGAAAAGATCTTTAGAAAGCTGAAGGAAAGTTGCCGACCAGTTGAAGTGGTCGGCCAGCTACTTTTTCTGGTTGGCAGGAAGAGCAAGTAGTCGGCAGGTGGTTGCCAAGGCCAAAAGGTGGCTGGCAAGTGTCTGAATTGAAGCCCCAGAAGTTAGCTTTCCAATGGAGCCAGCCTTGCATCAAAATTCCAACTGTGCAAAAAGTTATGCCTGTTTTGGTGAAGCCGCACAGTTTCGATCCAACCGGATTGATGTCCTACTTCAACCAACCATATCTCCCCCATCTGGACTTGGCTTTAGGAGATTCTTGAGTGCAAAATGAAGCCCCGGAAGTAAGCTTTCCAACAGTGGTGGCCTCATAGCTGAAATCCAAGTATTCAAAAGGATAGGCTTGATTTAAAGAGGATTGCTCGATTAAAAGACCAGCTGGCCGACCAGAAAACTGGCTGGCAGGGAGGAAAAGTGGTCTCTAAGGGGAAGAACTGGTCTCCCATCCTTATTCCACCCTCCAAGCAAGGAAAACAAGGTTTTTACCAAAAACAAACGAAAAAGGATGCAAGATGAGAGTCCGAGAGGCAAGGCGTGCAGCCGGAAGCCTCGAAAACTAGTCTACGAGCACCAAAAAGGTCTACAAGGGAAAAGTAGTCTACGACTACAAAAAGTGGTCTCTTAGACCTCAGTGTCCTTCTAGGCAAGGTCAACAAGGCATGGTTCAAAAACCAAGCCAAACGGAGAACGTTAAGCGGTCTCGAGACAAGGCGCGCGGTCGAAGACTTCAAAAATCGGAAACTAGTCTCCAAGAGCGAAAAGTGGTCTACAATCACGAAAAGTGGTCTACGACCACAAAGAGGTTGTCCACAGACCTCCTCCTCCCTCTAGGGAAGGTCAAACAAGGTTCAGTCCACAAACCGAGCCAAAAGGGAAGCAAGACACGGCGTGCGGCCGAAGGTTATGGAAACCGGAAACTGGCCTACTAGAGGGAAAAGTGGTCTGCGGACCTCTCCCTCCTCTCCAGGCAAGGTCAAGAAGGCTTGGTCTACAAACTGAGCCAAAGCACAAAGAGTTCAGAGGCTCGGAGGCAAGGCATTCAGTCGAAAACTCCAGAAATTCGAAACGAGCACAACATGCACTATCACCGAGCACTCAATCGATGACGTCTGAGTCTTAAGGTCGGTCAAAAATGGGGTGCCTACAGTTGCCCCTCTTTGATAGAACTTGGAAGTCAAGAAGTGACGTGAGTGAATGTAAAAGCCCATAGACGACCCATTTTTGACAAGGCCGAAGACTTAGACAAACAGGCAAGATAATAAAGAGATGTACCCGCAGGCAGGGGCAAGATGCAAATGACATGCACAATGCCGAACATAACTTATGATCATGCAAGGAGGGTTGTGATGAAGCAATTATGCAAAATAAATGCAACATTTTAAGCGAATGCTATGTGAGCAAATAAACATGAACCAAACTACATCTCATGTAGAAAGGATGTAAGAAAATATATGCAATCTTAACGATGCACCACGTAGGAAAGACTAAGAGCGACCGTTGGGGACACCCGAGGTCTCAAACAAGATTCCGACGCATTGCACGCGAAAGGAAAAAGAGTGGTACAAGCATTGGAACACGTTCCAAATGCTCTTAACCAAAGAAGGGGGAAACATAGGGACACGTCTTGGCGTTTCCAAGCAAAGGAGTGGTATAAGCATTGGAACACATTCCAAATGCTCCTTACCAAAGAAGGGGAAACATAGGGACACGTCCCGGCGTTTCCAACCAAAGGAGTGGTATAAGCATTGGAACACGTTCTAATGCTCTTAACCAAAGAGGGGGAAACATAGGGACACGTCCCTGCGTTTCCAACCAAAGGAGTGGTACAAGCATTGGAACACGTTCCAAATGCTCTTAACCAAAAAGGGGGAAACATAGGGACACGTCCCAGTGTTTCCAACCAAAGGAGTGGTATAAGCATTGGAACACGTTCCAAATGCTCCTTACCAAAGAAGGGGAAACATAGGGACACGTCCCGGCGTTTCCAACCAAAGGAGTGGTATAAGCATTGGAACACGTTCCAAATGCTCTTAGCCAAAGAGGGGGGAAACATAGGGACACGTCCTGGCGTTTCCAAGCAAAGGAATGGTATAAGCATTGGAACACGTTCCAAATGCTCCTAACCAAAGAGGGGGAAACATAGGGACACGTGCCACTGTTTCGAAGTGGTATAAGCATCGAAACATGTTCCCAATGCTCTTAACCAAAAGAGGAAGAAACATAGGGACCCGTCCCACTGTTTCGGAGTAGTGTATAATAATGCAAGAAGAGTGTGCATAACAATGCAAGATAGGTGTGCATAACAATGCGACGAGTGCAACTTCAATAGCATGTTTGAAACAAAATGCCGTATAAAGAAATACAAGCCTTAACGAGGCCAATTCAAATGCAACCTCTGATTTACCTCTCGGAGGGGTTACAACATATTTCAAAAAGGATACACCTCGTGCATGCCGACGGACGATGAGCTACGCATCGAAGACATGAGTTGAAAACTTCCGCAGAAACATTTTGAACTGAAAAGTGGGTTCTTTTTGCACTTTCTTGATTATACTTCCAAATCGCAATTACTACCTTTCCTTCCTGGCCATGTTCACAACTTTCCCTATTCTCTAATGGGGTGACAGACTAGGCTGGTTCAGTATCCAGAATTGAGGCGCATACACATGCTATCTCAATCCACGGGGCTTCCATATAGATTTCAAGCCGGGGATACACCCCTGGGTATTTAAACCGGACTTTAGTCTCAGAAATTCCAAACCTTTGTGTTCTAGGCATCCGCCATTCGAACTCTAGTTTCCACCGTCACAGTTGATCTCCTAGGAACTCATTGCAAACACAGCCAAGATGCCTCTAGCAGGGACTGGTATTTGGGAGAGCACTTATGATTGCCATTTTGGTTTGAAGCAAACTTGATCTTGCACTTGAGGTAGAGGCACACTCATACTTCGGAGCATTGGCAAGGCCTGAAGAGGTAGATCCGGAACGCAATCTCGGAATTTGCTGAAGTTGAAACACACTAAGATGCTCCAAATTTTCCCTCTTTTCTTTTGCTTTGTAGTCTGGAACCTAGATAGCTTCAGGTAGGTCCTTGTTTTACTGTTCTCACACGACCTGGGTTGAACCCTGCAGTTTTATGAAAGAACAAATCCTGTTTTGCGCAAATGTGGAGAATGGCACAGCACTCCGAGCACAAAATGATTTATGTTTGAAATTGAAATGAATTCTTAACCGGGTATTGAGCCTACAACTGAACATAGCGCACCACGACTCAACAAAGGAAAACAAAAGGTAAAACAACCTGAACACATCTATTGACACTCGAAACGACTCAAAACAAGAACCGAGACGAACAAAAACACACACACAACACTCAGAAGTGTTACAAAGACGAGAGACGTCTCAGTCCACGGGGAGTCCACAGCTTCTCCGGGTATTGTTTCCCACCCTTTCTTATTTGTGATTCTCACATCACTCTAGCACTCTATCTCTTGTTTTCTGAAAAAAAAAGCCCTTTTCTCACTTTTCTCTCAGCGCACATCTCTCTATTCTTCAATCTCTCTTATTTTTTATCCCTCCCTTGGGTCTTTGATGGATAAACATAAAGTTGTGGGCTTTTGCCCCTAGTACTCTACCAGATTTTTCTTCTTCTGCTCACAACAGTGAACTTCTCCCCAGAGGGGTTGCGGTACAACTAGGTGTGTAGCCAATCTGCAGCTGACATCGATTGATGACGCCCTTGGTCAGTTCGGATGTGACCAGACCTTTTCGGATAAGGAAGTGGAATATTTTGCTCCATTCCATTTCGTGCTTCGCACTTAGCTTGATACCTCGTTGCTTGGAGGATGAGAGAGCTTTTGGCCCTTTGTTGTTAGCTTTAGTTGTGCCCTTTTCTGGCAAGTGGAGTGCCCTTTCTGGCAAGCAGAGTGCCTTTTCTGGCAAGTGTGTTGACAATGGGGAAAAGACAGAACACCTGACTCAACTGTGCCCCTAGTTCATCATTTTGACCATTTTTTGTTTTGGCTTTCTACTAAAACAATTTTGACCAAAATGAGAGTTAGATTAGCATACTTGTTCGATTTTCTAATTCAAAATCATGCAAGTCAGGTTATGAGCACTGAAAATTTTCCTTTTTTGGGTCCAAGAAATGGTCTAGTTTTGGAAAAAATGGAATAATTTTCGAGAAAATTAGTTAACCTCATTAAAAATTCTCAAAAACTGTTTTTGCAAATGGCCACTGCTTGACCAACACAGAATTTACTCTTGAGATGCACAACCTCAGATCCAAAACAATGGAAAATTGCCCCTTGTCTAAATGGCACTGCATGGCAACGGAAAGTTGCCCCTTGTCTGAATGGCACCACAGCGCACTGTATGGCAACGGAAAGTTGCCCCTCGTTTGAATAGCACCGTAGCACACTGTAACCAGTTCTCATAGTGAAGATTACAACCGAACTCTTGGATACAAAAATGACAAAGATGACCAGAACAATCACATGCACACTGTCGATTTGGAAGTGTTTATGGCTGGACTTCAGAATGAAGTTGTCTACGTATCCCAAACATGGGAATCAAGCCTGACGTAGCTTCGGGGTAAGGTACACTCGTGTATTAACCTCTCCTTTTGCGCTCTAACTTTTGCCAAGGTCGCCCTTTTTGGGTTTTCAACCTTGCGAGCTCCGTTTTTTTTTTCTTTTCAATTCTTTTCATTCTTTCTTCTTCTTCTTCTCTTTTTTTTTTTCTTTTCATCTTTTCTTCATTCTTTGCATTTTTCTTTTTCTTGCTCTAACTTTTGCTTGGGTCACCCTTCTGGGTTTTTGGCCCAGCGAGCCTCTCAAGGGTAAAAGTGTAGCTTTGTCCATGTCAAATGGTTTTGAGATCTCGAAGCCATCTGAATCTAGGAGAGTGGCTGTTGTTCGCTGATGATGTAAGAGTCCATCCAATGGGGGGCTGAATTGCCCCCAGTGTTGTGGATAGGAGCTCAATTGTCCTTCAGCAATACTTCATTCTTTCCTCCCTTCTGGGATTTGGCATTCTTGCCGCTCTTCGTTGGCTTGAGAAATGTCCCAATTTTTAACTCTTCGAGCACGTCTGACATTTTTGCCCCTAGTTCAAGGGATGCTTCTGATCTAGCTTCGCAAGCTTCTTTTGATCACATCTGATCTTTTTTATCTAACCTTTCTTGCCCCTAGTTCGTGGGCTGCTTTAAATCTGGCCATACAGGCCTCATATTGTGGTTAACCATTGAACATTCTGAGTTAAGTTCAAGGTTTGAAAGCAAAAGGGGTCAAGTCTCGAGGCTGAGAGCGATCCTAAGCTGCACAATCTCAAGAGTGATTCCACACAAGTCTTCGCAGGACGGCGCAAAACATATTTTGAAATCTTTTAAGAAAGTGACTAGTCGCTCGTGCTGAAGACAATGTAGAACCAATCTAGATCAAGCCAGGATCCTTCTTAGTACTCATATTAACAAGCATGATCTCATTCATTAAGGGCTTAGCATGCCTCTCTTTCTCTTAGTTGATCAAATTTTTGCAAAACCTGAGGAATTCTTTCCTCTTTGTTTTCATCACAGTGTTTAAAAAGTTTTGAAAAACTCAGGTCAAATGCAATGATTTAAAGGCACAGAAAAGCAGGTGAAAAGCACTGCCGTTTCATTCAAATTTTCTGGCACAACTGGCTAAAAGCAAAAACAAGCACAAAAGCATGAAAAACCACTGCTGTTTCATTCAGATCTTCTGGTGTAACTGGCTCCATGGCAGAAACAGACTCAAAAGAAAGGGTGCAAAAGACAAACACAAAACAAGATAGTGATGTTCGAGGTAACACCCCCGAAATCACCTGACTCTTAACAAAACAAGACTAACTCGATACAACGAGATAGACTCAACTGACTCAACACAAAATGACTGACTCAATACAATACAACAAGACTGACCCAATACCCAAGTCAGAAAGTACAAAACTAGCATTTGCACAATGCTCAAAACAGTGCGGGCCATCCGCCACATCCGGAGTAAACTGGGTACCATCTGCAGGTGGTTCATCCCCTGATCACATCACATTATCCCCCAAGTTCACTGATCTAGTGCCGATAGACTTTGCAAGACTGGTGCGGCGATGACCTTGTGCTCAATCAGATCTTGTATCACGTGGCGAAGATGAACACAACTGTCAGTGTCATGACCGGTTTGTTGATGGAAAGCACAGTGCTTAGCCGGGTCATGCTTTGGAGGGAGAGGATCGGGTAGAGGCCGTTGTTCTAACGGTTTCAGATGTCCTTTCCTGAGTAGGACCCCTAGAGCTTTAGACAAAGGCATATAAAGTGGGGTGAAAACCCTCTTACCTCGAGGTAGATAGTTTGAAGTTCGAGGGTTTGGATTGGATGTACCAACAAAGGGGGTGGCTGTTTTTGGAGTGATGGTGGCCAATCCAACTTCAGAAGATCTTGCAGCTGCGTCACCACCGGTGGTCGCATTTGAATTGCGTGTATAACCCTTCTTGGGTGACTTCCTTTTATGGTCAATCAGACCTTATTTCATTGCGTCTTCAATCTGTACCCCAATCTCGTGTAGGTCCGCAAAGGTGGGAAGGGGTAAGACGATCATTTTTTGCATCAACTTAGGCTGCAGGTTCTGCACGACCATCCTTATCTGGTCTTTGTCGGAAGGCCTTGTAGTCACCATCGAGGCCTTTGCTCTCCATCTCATCACAAACTCAGAAAAACCCTCCTTTGGCTCTTGGCAGGTGACTTCAAGATCATGAGTTGTGATCTCAATCTGTGTGTTGTAGGAGTATTGAGCAATGAAGACCTTAGCTATCTCTTCATAGTTCTGTTTCACAGAGTTCTCCAATTTCGCATACCAGATTGCGGCTATCCCAGACATGGTTCGGCCGAATAGTGACAGCTTTTGGGCTGTGGTCAAGCCCATTGGCCTCAGGATATCAGAAAATAGGTGAAGGTGCACCATTGGGTCTCCAGAGCCATTGAAGCGGTTGATATGTGGCATCTTGAACCGGTCCGACAGAGCCACGACCGAATCAGTGTATCCATCCACTATGTCCGGAATGGATTTCACGCCTTGAGCCTTCTTGAATAGCTTTTCAAGCTTGTTTACTTTTAACGTAGTTGGATCCACTTCGAACTCGAAAGGGGCCTCAATTAGGTAGGCCTGTGCTTTGGAAGTCTGAGGTGGAGTGGGGTCCACTGGGACATCTGTATTCTCCTGGGCATTAGCAGTAGGGGCAGGAGCCCTTGGTGCAGGAGTTTCTACTGGAGGTGGGTGGGACGCAGAAGCTGTTCCCTGTTGTGTTTGTAGCTGCTGCTGTTGAAGCCTGGCGATGAGTTCGGCCTGCTGGGCCACGACCTCAGTCTGGCGTGCAGCATCTCGCTGCGTGGCTTGCATGGTCTCTTGGAGTTGATGCATCATGTCCTCCATATTAACTGAAAACTGCTGATCTAACTAAACATGTGTGTATTCCCTTTCTGAGGTGGAAGCAGATATCTCAGCCCAACTGCGCACAGGTGAGGTGGATAATGACCGCTGATCTGGGGACTGTTGAACGGATGATCTGTGCCTGATTGGCCTTTTCTTGCCTTACCACTGGCGAAGGAAACACTGGTTGCTCTGAACTGAATCTCTGACCTGACAAAGTCTATCAACACAAGTCCAATGCACCCGAGGGATATTGGAGCCTTCTGAAGCTATGGTTCCAAGACTACCTAGCAAAAGAGAAAACATGCAGCATCTCAGCCCAATTTTACCAGAACAGATATAAACATAGTTGAATGACTGTACTTTTTACTGAATTCTGCCCCAAATTCTGCCTATAAATTGATACCCTTAGGTAAAACTGATTCCCTTAGGAAAAACTGATTCCCCCCAAAATACTGATGCCCTCAAGCCTGATACCCAGACTTGCAAACTGATACGTACAACCCTGTAGAGACACACTTTGATAGCACATATCAAGCAAGTAAGAGCCAAAAAACCCCTATGGAAGGGTAGGGTTTCCCTGTCCTATCTTGTCAGGAGCTAGGGTTTCACTATGCACATAGCAGTTTCAAACAACCTATAATCGGGTAAGCAACCTGTCCTAGTTTGGAATAGTCACTATGGATTTCGATATGCACTAGGTCGAATGGACAAAAAGGGTGCCCCGGTAAAAACTGAGGTTTGTGTTCCCATCGTGGCAGAGCCCGTAACCGGTCAGCCTTATGGCACGTAGGTGTACCAATGCAAAATGCAATGCAAAGAGACATATAAGTGTAGTCAAAACAAGATATCATGAGTTCGAGTCAAGTTCTCTAAGTCCCCAGCAGAGTCGCTAGAAACTGTAGACCGCCTCGAGAACTTCGCTCTTCGCGTGCGAGGGGGCGAATCATTTTGTTCTTAAGCTACTACAGTTCGGACTCATGTCATGGTTCTAAATCTAGTCTCGCAAAGTGCAATGCAAGACTGATAAATCACAAAGAGTCCAAATCTGGCAAATCGTTTTGGAAAACTGATTTAGTGCCAAACATGGACTGCTTTGCCAGATACAGAGTCGCCACCTAAATGTTTTATTTTGGGAAATTTAGGAAACCCTGACTCATGCCTAAGGCCACGTGTCCGTCATCACCAAAGTTGCCTCGGCTCGGGAACTTGGGTATGAGAGGAGAAGGTCATGCAATGAGCACCCCCGGTCGCCCGATCAAAGATCGGCCTTTACTAACATGATATTTTGTTTTTGAAAACACATGTGTTCTTATTCCGGTTATTAGCCTAGAATTGCTATGTGATGCGCACAACATACAATTATAGACTAGATCGCCTAAGTTGGAACAAAACATTTCAAGTTCGTTTGTTTGAAAACGGTTTAGAGGTGCTACTCGCAAGTAGGCCAAGTCGTGGATTTTGCCACCCTCAAGTGGGTTTAGAAAACATGATTTTGATGAATTGTTCCAATTCAAGCAATCCAACCTTCACCCATAGGCATTCAAGCAGTTAATCACTTAAGCAATTAGCCTCATGGCAAGCATGCTAGCATGGCAACATACACATCTCATGCAGTGTGCTAAAGCGTAAACACTCACAGTGTACTCCGAGCCAAAACAGAGAACTAGTTAGAAATCATGCATATCCTAGTTCATGTTAAGATGGCTAATGCAACACCTGCGAAAATGCAACTAAGATAGGCTCGGCTATTCTAAGACGTCATGTGAATGCGACTTGATAACATGTTGTTGAACACGTATTCAAGTAAATGTATTGAAATACAATGCAGTTAGTATGATGCGCTGAGCCCGGTGCATGTAAAACAGATGAATGATGCACACATGCAAGCATAAGGATGCTAATTGAAACATGCCCTAAAACTAACTATCGTAAGTGGGTAAGTAAAAGGGAGAAATAAATGGAGGTTGGAAGACATGCATCACACACACGCATACTTATTACAACAGTTGGCCCCCTCGACGGAGGGTCCGAATAATAGGCTAACTAGCTAATCTAAGCCAATCAAACTAATTATTACAAAACAAGCTAATTAACTAATCCTAGTTAACTAGCTAGTTATTACAACACAAATTGAATAGCTAAACACATTATCTATTTAAGTACAAAACAAATCATAAGCTAGCTAAGTAAAGAAGCTAAATAAAGCAGTAAAACAGGAGCCTCAAGGCGAGAAGTATATGCATGCTCGGTCGCCTCGTTCGGAAATCCATCGCGATGCCTCAACTTGCCTCTGTTTGCAATTGTTCTCAGAACTTTGCACCAAGCTCCAGATAGCTTCTAACTCACCCTGGGGACCCTCAGGAGGGCTGCCGACCAGTTATTGGTGCTGTCGACCAGTTATTGGTGGTGCCGACCACCTATGTTTGCTGCAGACCAGAAAAAGTGGTTGGCCAGCCACTTTTACTGGTCGACCGACTAGTTTTTGTTGCACTCTTCCAGTTTGCTGCAACAGAGAACAAGAAGGGGCATGGCAATGTATTTGCAAGGTATGTGTGTGCAACCACCCTCCTTATCATTTCATGATCTCAAGCGAGTGCGATTCTCGACTCTCGGGTCAACAATCGTGCATCTTGATGCATGATGGCCAAAGAGGCAAGATTGCACATTTCAATGTAAATGAATGCACACATAACACATAAATGCCTTAACCTCTATTATGCATGATCAAGAGGGTCGGCGATCGAGAATTGAGGCAGGTTTCATCACTTCAGGTATGAAACGTCTCTCATTTCTCGTGCTTGGATTAACACTTAATCCAAACAAAATCCAAATCATACAACCCAATGTAATGCATGCAACATGAGTATGTCAATATCATGCAATGCAACATAAGCAACCTATTAATACTAATGGCATGCATACACAATGCAATGCAATGCAATATAAGATTCTAAACACAATGTAATGCATGCATGCACAATGCAATGCAACATGAGCAACTTATCAATGCTAAGGACATGCATACTCAATGTAAGGCAATATAAGCAACCTATCAATGCTAATGGCATGCATACACAATGCAAGGCAACATAAGCATGCAAACAACATGTAAACAAACATGCTCAATGTACTTAAACCGAATGTGGACAGACCTCAGTCATGCCAAAATAGTGGCCATAATGCTAAGAAATGAAGGCACAAAAGTATATACAAGCATGCACATGCATTGGCCTATCAATTAGGCATAAGTACACAACTCTCAAAAGTGCTCAAGGAGTGACAAAACAAAGAGTGTAGCCACACTATATGCACTTAAATAAGGTATGAAATGATGCCAAATCATTCAATCAACATAAGCATGGCATGCTAGGGTCCTTAAAGCATAAAGCTACCAAAGAGGACTACACAAGAGACATGCAATACATGGCACAAATGCATGAACCAAGCATGGACAGAGCTCAAATAGGTCAAGACAATGACCAAAACATGCTGAGATGGAGGCTCAAATGTCTAAGCATGCATGCATACATATTGGTCCATAAGCTAGGCAACGATGCACAACCCATAGAGGCACTCAAAGGGTGAAAGAAATGGGAACATGGCAATGCTATATGCTCTGAAATAACATGATAAATGATGCCAAATCATGTACATGTCACAAATGAAGCATGCTATGGTGCTCAAAACTCAAAGCTAGCAAGGCCAATTGCACTACAGCTACGCAATACATGAAGCATATGACCAATGCAACTAAAAATAGTCCTAAATCATGCTAAAATGATACTAAAATATGCATGGACCAAAGCTAAAACAAGCTAGCATGAGGGGCATAAGGCATGATGTATATAAGGCCAAAAGGAAGGATTACACTACACCTACCAAGACCAAGCATGAGATGGCTTCGCCAACAAAAATCAGAGTTATATCATGGCAAAATAACCCCAAATACATACTGAAATGATAGCTCGCAAGCTTAGGCAAGATGGCATACGCAATGACTCATGTTTAAGGCATAAAGTACAAACTCTTCAATGCATTGAAAGAGTGACAAATGCAAGTGTATGACCACACTACATGTACTAAAATCACATTTCAAATGATGCCAAATCATGAAAATAGTCTAAGCAATGCATGCTACTAACTTGGAAACTCAAAGCTAATAACCTAGAATGCACTATGGCTATACAAAGCAAGGCATGCATGAGCAAAACAACACAAATCAGAGCTTAAGCATGGTAAAACATGAACAAAATCTTCTTAGAGTTAAGCCAAAAGCATGCTAGAATGTTAGTCAAAAGCCTGATACATATTAGGCTAGTGAATGGAAATGCACTACAAGTGCAAGGATCATGCAAGGGGCTATCAAACCAACCCAAAACAGAGTTATGGCATGCTAAAAGAACACCAAAAACAAGCTGAGATGGACTCAAAACATGCTAGAAAGACATGGTACTTCATGAGGCATACAAGACTAGTTTGCAAAATTTACACTACAAGTGTATAAGGCATGCATGGAGTGACCAAACCAAGTCAAAACTGTGGTATGCCATGTCAAAATAACCCCAAATACATGCTAAGATGGAGTCAACATAAGCTTAACAAACATGCTCAAACATGAGGCAAATGAAGCAAGCATCCAAGATACAAGAAGAGGGGATGACCCTCTCCTATTTGGGACCTCAAAACACCATTTTCACCACTAAAATTCCTCTGAGTTTCAGTGATGAGAAGGCCAGAAGGAGGTGGTCCCAATAGCTTAAAAGAATAGCACAAAAACAAGGCCTAACAAGGCACAAGAGGGGGTAGACCACCCCCAACACCAGCAAGGCCTTAAACAAGCATTTCAAGCATAAAAAATCAAACCTTTTTGCAGTAGAAAGTTAGGCCTAAATAAGCATGCAAATAGGTCCAAAAGCTTAATCAAAACAAAGGGTTAAAGGGCTAGTTGACTCACCCTTGTAGAACCACTTTAGAGTAACAACTCCAGCAGCTATTTTGGATCAAAACCAGTCCAAGAACTCCAAAATCAACCTCAAGAAGCCTCAGGAACAAAATGATGGTGTTTGAGTGTGTGTTTGTGTGCAATAGTATGAAGAATAAGCACTTTCAAGCACAAAAATGAGACAAAGAGAGATATAGAGATAGATGTATATCTATAGCTCAAGCCTACTTTTCTGAACCTAAGGCATGAGGGAGGAGGCTCCCTTATATAGAAAACCAAGCAACAAGCTTGTTGAACAAGCTTTAGGCTCCAAGTCATCCCTCCATACACGTGGAGGATGGTTTCTGTGCTCACCAACTGGCACAGCTGGCAAGAAAAGATCTTTAGAAAGCTGAAGGAAAGTTGCCGACCAGTTGAAGTGGTCGGCCAGCTACTTTTACTGGTCGGCCAGCTACTTTTTCTGGTCGGCAGGAAGAGCAAGTAGTCGGCAGGTGGCTGCCAAGGCCAAAAAGTGGCTGGCAAGTGTCTGAATTGAAGCCCCAGAAGTTAGCTTTCCAATGGAGCCAGCCTTGCATCAAAATTCCAACTGTGCAAAAAGTTATGCCTGTTTTGGTGAAGCCGTACAGTTTCGATCCAACCGGATTGATGTCCTACTTCAACCAACCATATCTCCCCTATCTGGACTTGGCTTTAGGAGATTCTTGAGTGCAAAATGAAGCCCCGGAAGTAAGCTTTCCAACAGTGGTGGCCTCATAGCTGAAATCCAAGTATTCAAAAGGATAGGCTTGATTTAAAGAGGATTGCTCGATTAAAAGACCAGCTGGCCGACCAGAAAACTGGCTGGCAGGGAGGAAAAGTGGTCTCTAAGGGGAAGAACTGGTCTCCCACCCTTATTCCACCCTCCAAGCAAGGAAAACAAGGTTTTTACCAAAAACCAACGAAAAAGGACGCAAGACGAGAGTCCGGGAGGCATGGCGCGCAGCCAGAAGCCTCGAAAACTAGTCTACGAGCACCAAAAATGGTCTACGAGGGAAAAGTAATCTACAACTACAAAAAGTGGTCTCCCAGACCTCAGTGTCCCTCTAGGAAAGGTCAACAAGGCATGGTTCAAAAACCAAGCCAAACGGAGAATGTTAAGCGGTCTCGAGGCAAGGCGCGCGACCGAAGACTCCAAAAATCGGAAACTAATCTCCAAGAGTGAAAAGTAGTCTACAACCACGAAAAGTGGTCTACGACCACAAAGAGGTGGTCCACAGACCTCCTCTTCCCTCCAGGGAAGGTCAAACATGGTTTGGTCCACAAACCGAACCAAAAGGGAAGCAAGACAAGGCGCGCGGCCGATGGTTTCGGAAACCGGAAACTGGCCTACCAGAGGAAAAAGTGGTCTACGACCACAAAAAGTGGTCTACGGACCTCTCCCTCGTCTCCAGGCAAGGTCAAGAAGGCTTGGTCCATAAATAGAGCCAAAGCACAAAGAGTTCAGAGGCCCGGAGGCAAGGCATTCAGCCGAAAACTCTAGAAACTCGAAATGAGCATAGCATGCACTATCACCGAGCGCTCAATCGATGACGTCTGAGTCTTAAGGTCGGTCAAAAATGGGGTGTCTACACATGGTCATTTATTAGGCCGTTAAGACATGCAAACAAGACAAGAGGAGAGGGGACCACCCCCTCCCATTTTAGACCTCAAAACCACTTTTCCACCCCTGAAATTCCTCTGGAATTTAGTGGTTAAAGGGCTCAAAAGAGATGGTTTCAAAAGCTTTGAAATATGGCACAAAGCTTAGCAAATAAACTACAAAAGAGGGTGGACCACCCCTAACTCCAAAAGAACCTCAAACCACCATTTTAAACACTTCAAAATAGAGGTTTTTGTAGTTGACAAGTAGGCCTAAAACAGCATGCAAAGGTAGCCAAGAGAATGTACAAAAATAAGCTTAAAAGGGGAAGAAACTTACCCTTGAAGCACAGTACCAAGATGGCAACTTTCTGAGCCAAAACGAGCCTTAAAGAACTCCAAACAAGCCTTAAGAAACCTTAGCTCCAAGATAGGGGTGTTTGGTTAAGGGGTTGTATGCAAATATGTGAAGAAAAACCACTTTCAAGCACAATATAGCACAATAGAGAGATAGAGAGAGAGAGAATTCTAGAGAGATAGAGAATTTTCAGCTCTGAAAATTTGTAGAGAGAGAAGGGTTTTAGTGTGAGAAGCTCCCAAACTTGTTAACCTTGTTCTAACCCTCCAAAACATGAGATATGGCCTCTATATATAGCAAAAATGGAGCCTTGGTCGAAATATTTGAAGCTAGAAATATCTGGAGCAGTGTAGGATAGCTGGAGGAGAAATATCTACAAAAAAATTGAGTTTTGGACACAACTGGCCGACCGGCCACTTGTAGTAGCCGACCGGCCATCCCAACTGGCCGACAGGCAAAATCTGCTTTGCAGGTCAAACTTCAAATGGGCATATCTCCTTCATATAGACTTCTTTTCAGGTCATTCTTGTGTCCAAATTGAAGCCCCGAAAGTAAGATTTCCAATGGTGTAGCCTCACATCAAAATTCCAAGTGTACTAAGAGATATCCCTCTTTTAGAGAAGACTGTTCAGTTCTGGTCCAACTGGATTGATGCCTAACTTCAACTAGCCATATCTCTCTCATCTGGCCTTGGCTTTAAGAGATTCTTTAGTGAAAAATGAAGCCTCAGAAGTCTTCTTTCCAATGGTGGTGGCCTCATAGCTGAAATCCAAGTGTACAAAAGGGTAGGCCTGATTTAGCGAAGGCTGCCCGGCTCTCTCTTAACGATTCATGCCCATCTTCTCCCCCAACTTGGTTTCTTCCCTCTTCTCTAATTTTCTTCAACTCCAAACCCCTAAAAAAGATGTTTTAAAGAGTTTTTAAAAGAGTTCACCTCTCTTCCATTCATTTCCACTTTGTCCTTACTCGGTTTACCGAAAAGCGCAACATTTAACAAAATGTGAGCCTCGGAACATCGTAGAAATCTTTTCAAAAGTGTTTTGAAAGAGAGGGTTTTAAGATCTAAAATCTTTGGTCCAAAAAGGGGTTGTGGAGTCGGGATTTGACGCTCTCATTGTCGAAGAAATCGAGCCTTTGCACTACATAACTCTCATCACCAAGTAAACCATCAGTAGGGTCCAAGTCTTAAGGGCGGTCAAAAATAGAGTGTCTACACTCACACTTATGCAAGTATGCGAAAACATTAAAAACTCACCTAGTACTCCAAGCTAAGAAGATATGAGTTAGAAAAATATGCATGATTCCTAACTATGTTAAATGTCTAATGCAACACATGCGATATGCAATTACTAGGCTTGGCTACTAATATGGCATGTGATTTAATTTTAGGCATGTGGTCTAAGCACGTATTCAACAAAATATTGAAATGACGATGCAGTTAGAATGATGCGCCAAGCCTCAGTGCATGCAATACAAGATGAACGGATACGAGCATAAGATATGCTAATTGAAACATGTCCCTAATCTAAAAATCAAAAGTTGTTAAATAAAAGGGAGAAAGGCGTGGGGTTGGAAGACATACACATTATTACATCATGCTCTCACGAAGGAGAGTCCGAATGAATAAGCTAACTAGCTAAGCTAATTAAGCTAATTATTACAAGACTTGAACGAATAATTAACTAACTATTTAAGCTAATTAATTAAGAATTTAACTAGGCTGAACTAATTAAATATTACAACATAAAGTAATTAGCTAGAACTAATTAAATGAGTAAACTAATTAGTTAGAACTAATTAAGCTAATTTAAATATTACAACACAAACTAATTAGCTACAACTAATTAATTTACAACAAACGCATAATTAAATGCTAATTTAAACTAATTAACTAGCTAACTAGTCCTGGGAAGCGAGGGAGGCCCATGTATGCTCGGTTTCCACCCGAAGAATATCTGCTGTCTACCCTCGAAAGCCTTTGTTTGCACAACCCTTGCACTGTTTCCTTCTCCAGATCAACTCTGCCATGCTTCACAAGCACACTGCCCAAAATTCACTGGTGGCTGGCCGGCCACCATTGAGGGGTTGCCGTCCAACACTGATGGCCTGCCGGCCAGTAACAGTGGCCGGCCGGCCACTGATGACTCATCTTTTTTTTTGCTGCAACAGAGAGCAAACAGGGCAAAGAGAGAGTATTCTCACAAGTTGTTTGTACTGTGTATCTCTCCTTATCATCAAAACATCTCAAAGGAGTGATACACTTGGTCCTCAAACCATCAATCAAGCAATTTCATTGCATGATGGCTAAGGAACCAAGATGTAGAAGTTAATTAATGCACAAATAAGACCAAAAAGACCATCACCCTATCATGCATGATCAAGGGCAATGGAGACCTTGGAAACTTGGCACATTTCATCACTTTGAGTATGAAATGCCCCAATTTTCCTTGTGTTCAATTAACATTCGATTGAACACATCAAAACAAAACAAATTTCTTATCTTGCACCATTTTAATTGCAAGTAGTTACTCATTTTAGATTACCAACCATTCATTAACCAATTAAGTCCATTGTTGAGAAGTCATCTAAAGAGAAGGAACTGTCAAACAAGGGGTAGTTTAAGGCAAGAGAGAGATGTCATGCTATTGGTAATGAACCCCCAAAAGAGGATTAAACCATTAAGCAATGAATCTCAATCTCAAGCTTAAACTATCCTAAGGTTGAAACAACTCTCAAAGCAAATAAAAAAGTGAAGAAATGAGGGAGATTGCAAAGGTTATAAGTGCTGAAAATGAAGTGAGAAAAGCACTAAAACATGCAATCAACTCAAACAAGTGGTGCCTAAAGGCCTAAAACACCAAGCTTGTGAGGACTATTACACTAGAGGCATGCAAAATAAGACTCAAATGCAATAAACAACCAAAAACAGAGTTAAAATAGTCTAAAATAGAGCCTAAAACATGCTGGAATTAAGCTACAAAATGTTAGAAAATTAAGCTAACACATGGAGCTAACTAGGCTAGCAAATAGGACACAAGGAGGGGAGGCTAACCCCTCCAATTTTGGACTTCAAAACATGATTTTTTCCACTGAAAATACTCTAAAATTCAGTGCTAAAAAGCCCAAGAAAAGATAGTTTGAAAGTAGGAAACAAAGGTGAAAAAGCCTTAAAAAAGCAAGGAATAAAGAAGGGTGAGATACCCCCCTAACCTTAAATGGCCTAAAACACCAATTTCAACCCACAAAAATAGAGTTTTTTATGGCCCAAGAATAGCCCAAAAACATTGGAAAGAGATAGAAAAACAAGTATGCAAAGAAAGCTTAAAAGACAAGTATTATACCTCTTGAAACAAAGAACAATTCTAGGTACTAATTCAAGCTAAAACCACCTTCAAGAGCTCTAAGATGGCTCCAAGGAACCTCAGCTCAAAGATGATCAACTTTGGTTAAGGAAATATATGCAAAAGTGTAGTGTAAGTAGGCAAATATGTACAAATTTGCAAGAGAGAGAGAGAAATATAGAGAGAGAGAGAGAGATTTTTATTCCAAAATTTCTAACCCTCAAAAATGGGAGAGGAGACCCCATATATATAGATAAACAAGCATTTGGCTGAGAAAAATCCATTCATACACGTGTACGGAGATGAGACCAATTGTGCCAACAGTTGGAACAACTGTTAACAAAATATCTGGAAAAAGACACTGGTGGCCGATAGCCACCAGGGGTGGCAAGCTTGAAAGTTTTAGTCCAAAATAGGGCACATAATGGATGGGGTTTGAAGGCTCAAAGACAGGGCATTCCGTCGAGGACTTCGGGCACTAAAACGAGCACAAATAGTCACAATTATCGAGTGCACAAGCGATGACGTCCAAGTCTTGGGGACGGTAAAAAATGGGTTGTCTACAGTGCGTATATCAGTCCGTAAAAGTCACTTTTTAAGTCATTTTTTGTATCTCTCTCTCCTTCTCTCTCTCTTTCTCTCTCTATACATTCTAAATCTTAGATCTTTTTTTTCTCTCTCTAGAAACCATCTCTAAACCTCAAATACCCCTTGATCCATTGATCTCTACACCCTAGTCCCTTTGTTAAAAAGGCAGAGCTCACCTTGAGCTTCATTTTAATTAGAACAAAGTTAATTTTCAGCTTCGTTGAGGTTTCTCCACTCTCTCTCTTGTCTTCTAGCTTCGAGGTAGGGATTTCTCCACCATTTTGTATGGTTTTTAACTTGGTTATTTGCTTTTCTAAACAATATTGTGATTTGGGGGTTTTTAGATAAAATCTAGGGTTTGGTTTTGAAATAAAAAAAGAGGTTTCAAATGGATTCTTAAATATAATTGTGGGTATGAGTTGTGATAAAATGGTAGATTTTTAGCCTTGGAATTGATTTATAAAGAAAATGGGATTTTGCCCTAAAATGTGAATGTTGATTTTGTAAAGAGGAAATGGAAAGGATATTGGGTTTTATGAAATTGGAATGATGATGATGATGATGGTGGAGTTGGATATGCATTATCACTCCCATCTTGGAATTTTGGAAAGTTTATCTTTATTAAAAATTATCTATCTATTTAGAGATATCTGTTTTGGGCTATCGGTGGAGAATAGCTATGATTATTGTAGAAATTGCATGAGATTTAGGAGAATTGAAACTAGTTTCTCATATATTTGCACTGAGCATTGTTGCATACTTAACACAATAAAAATGTATATTGTTTTGAGAAACAGGGGTGAATACCTTGGTGAATCTGGGTAGGGGGTGTGGTTGTGGTATAATTGTTGGCTTGTGCGTCCTCGGTGAAAGTCCAGAAACCCGCGTGGTTAGGTGCCGAGCCTTCCAGTTAGTACTAGTAAAAATGGCAATTTGTAATGCTTGTATAGCCTACTTGTAGACATGTACCTAAAGATTCCCAGTGTTGTATCCACTGCCCCGTTTTCTATTGTAAAGGAAATGTTTTCATGAATTGTGATATAAACTTGGCATTGTATGATTTGGAAAGAGATATAAAATGTATTGGCATGAGCATTGCATATGTATTCACCTTATGACTTTGTTAAGATTCATACACTGTGGTAAAGTATCTCTATTGGGCTTTGGCTCACCTTATGTGGAAAACTATTTTCAGGTGCTGATGATATGCCTCTGCCAAGGTCGTAGCTTGGGAGGACTTGGAGCCAAGAGCTTCTTTTGTTATTGTTGTATTTATTTTGTACAAGCCTAGGGCTTTATTTGTGTTGACTTTAAACTCACTTTTGTTGTAACCAAGCATCGTCTTGGGAAGTTGTAGCCATTAAGGCATTCCTTTATCTGTTTAACTTTCATTTCATATCATTAACTTGTGACACATGCTATAGATTCAGGGTTAGAACTTATGAATGTATAACTGCATGTGTTACCTTTTGTACAATGGAATCATATGAATGGAAGATAATTATTCAGGAATATATTATTATTTAATACTTGTCGTGGTATGATTTTGTTGTTATATTTTCGGGGCGTTACACAACAGTAACTTGGCTGAATCAATTCATTGTTGTAATAACTCCTCCAACCCCACTTCTTTTCTTTCTTTTATTTTTTGTTCAAGTGTTGTAATAATCTCTCTCTCTCTCTCTCCCCTCCTTTCTTATTCAAATTGTTGTAATAATCTTCCAACTCGACATCTTTCTATCCCTTTTATTTACGTGCTTTCGGTATATATATAGCATCATGTTTTATTAATCATATCTATGCTTTGCATCCGTTTTTCATGCATTGAGATTCAGCTGATTTGCATCTGTAGGTTTTTATCAATTCTTATGTGCCTTTGTGCGCTAATTTATGCCTCGAGATGATTCACATATCATGTACTTAGCAGCCGAATCCTTAGTTGCATTTCGTGTATGTATTGCATTAGCTATTTGTATATAGGATCATGCATATGTATATAGCACATTGTTTTTGGCTTGCCATGGAGGAGTACTAGGTGAGTATTTACAGCTTTAGCATCCTGACTGTATATGTTATTTTACTATGTATATTATCCTACCATGCGGCTATTTTCTTAGTTGATATATCTCTATGAATGCCTATGGATGAAGACCGTGTTGCTTCAGTTAGAATGTTGTTGATTGATATGCATATGGGCTCAATTTCATTTTGAGTTGTACATTTATTCAAAAACCTTTAAAAAATGCATGAAATCAAAGTATACCAAAATATGTGACATGATCTATAATTGCATGCTTCATATAATAATGTTAGCATTACTAATAACCGGAGTATGAGTATATAATGTTTATAAAACTCATATCATGGCTTAGTAGAGGCCGATCTTTTGATTGGGTGAGTGGGGTGTGTAGTTGGCTTTTCGTGCTCCTCGGAGGGGTTTAGTCTCCTCGGATATGATAGACCTATAGTTTGAACTCCCATAGTTCTAAATTTGGTTTCGCAAGTGCAATGTGAAACAAAAAGAACACAAATGAGTCCAAATCTAGCAAATCTTAAAAAAATCCATTTATTATCGGAGATGCTGAAAATGGACTGCATTGCCAGATTTCAAAGTCGCCACCTAAATATTTTTGAAAAATTTAGGAAACCCGTGACTCATGCCAAAGGCCACTTGTTTGTCATCACCAAAGTGTCTCGGCTTAGGAGCTTAGGTATGAGAAAGGAAGGTCATGAATTGAGCACTCCACTCACCCGATCAAAGATTAGCCTATTCTAATCATGATGTGATTTTTATATCCAGTATATGTTCTTGTCTTGATTTATTAATGCCAAACATTACTACGTGAGGCACGCAAGTATAGAGTATTCTACCTACTTTGGAAGGTTTTGATTTCATGTTTATTTTGAAAAGTGTTTTGATATGATTACTTGAAAAAGTGAGCTTATATGTACATTAATTAAATCATCCCAATTTAAGCGAAGAGCCTTCATCCACAGACATCTAAAGAAATATTTCAAATAAGCACTTAGCCTTATGATATTATGCTTGATATGGCAACAAAACACACATGCGACATGCTAAAGCGAAAATGCTCACCTAATACTCAACCAAGGCAAGCCAAAGAGAAGAAAATAATTAGAAAAATGTAAGCTCTAATATGCAATGACTAATGTAACACATACAAAATGCAACTACTAGGTTCGGTTTATTTAACATGTCATATGGATCAACTCAAAGCATGCGGTAGCGCACGTATTCAAGTAAGTAGGAAATGACAACAACGTTAGAATGATGAACCAGACCCAATATGTGCAAAAATTGACACAACACATGTCAATGATATGAAACGAAACATATGATGCTACCATGGTAAGCATATAAATAAAAGGGAGAAAGAAGTGGGGGTTGGAAGACATACAAAATATTACAAGTGTGCCCTCATGCATGTAGACATCCCATTTTGACTAGCCCTAAGACTTGGGTGCTTTCTTCTGAACACCCAATGATGAAAATTATAATGTGCTATTTTATGAATTTCTCAGTAAAAAAATCAGATTTAAGCTTTAATCCTAACTTTACACCCGTTTCGGCCAAATTAGTTTAGCCCTATTCAAAAAATTTTTCTGCATTCTTCTTGTCCAGAAATTTAGCAGTTTTTTTTATAAAAAAAATTGGCCTTTCAAAAAATGAATGGGTTTTGACTATTCACAATTGGCCTTTCAAACAAACGAATGGGTTTTGATTATTCACAATTGGCCTTTCAAAAATAATGAATGGGTTTTGACTATTCACAATTGGCCTTTCAAACAAATAAATAGGTTTTGACTATTCACAATTGACCTTTCAAACAAATGAATGGGTTTTGGCTCTTCAAAAATTGAAGAGGTTTTGGCTCTTCAAAATTGGCTTTTCAATAAAAATTGGCCCTTCAAAGCATGATGGGGTCTTGGTTTTTGGCCTATATATAGAAGACCATTAGAGCTATGAGGAGTAGTGAAAATTTTTGATTAGAAAGAGGTCTAAACTTTGATCAAAGAAAGAGTTTACCACCATTTTCCTACATTTTACTAATATCTACTGATATATACCACCTAAAACTTCACCAAAGCTAAAACTTGAACTTTCTTGTTGAGATTTTAACAACATACTTTGTAAATCAAAAAAATTCATCATTTCCTCAAACGGTGAATTTTTGCAAACTTTCATTTAATTTAAAATATGATATAACTTGTTTAAATACTTCATTTATATCTTTTATAAGTGTTTTATTGCTTTAACGGGAAAGCTGCACCACCCACATATGTATTGTAATTTACTATTTTTTTTAATTGTTTTTTTGCTTTAACGAGAAGGCTGTACCACCCACATATTTGCTATAATTTACTATTGTATATAAACTATTTGCAATTATTACTTTAAATAAAATGTTGTAATTTACTACTTATATATAAATTGTTGTACTTTTAGCACTTTAAATGGTCGATCGAACCACCTAATTTGGTAAAGATGTGACCCCATCGGATGAATAGTGATTGGCAGTGAATAGTAACCCCGACGATGAATAGTACCTCCAGCGGTGAATAGTAATTGCGGACGAAAAAATACCCAGCAAGATGAATAATGACCAAAGAGGGTGAATAGTAACTGCCACGGCGAATAGTACTTTCGACAATGAATAGTGCCCCCGCGATGAATAGTGCTCCCGCAAAATTGAGTTTTTTTTTTTTTGGGAGCAAAATAGAGTAATCTCCCAGCAGCCAACAGAACCATTTCCGGTAGTCGATCTTCGAGCGTCTTTCTATTTTCTTTTTAATTTGAGAGTTGTGAGGATTTTTATATATTTTTTTGTAATATTTTTTTTTTCCACTCCTCTTTTTATTCGGGTTTGTAATATTTCAAAGTGTTGTAATAATTCCCGCCTTGCTTCTTTCTATCCTGTTCTTGTACTCTTTCTTTACTTGTGAATATGCATCGTATTTTGTTTTTTGTTATATCCATGTGTGGGAGCCGAATTTCATCAGATCCATAGGGACGAATGAGCGTGTCCGGTCCGGAACGTAACCTCTATTCGGCACATACCCTAGTCAATCGAAGAGCCGAATAAAATAACCAGTACCCCAGCCAGTAGAACAGAGGCCGAGTAGAGGTACATGTAACAGATCAAGGATGGGCCCAGCCCAAAGGCCCAAAGAGAATACTATAAATACGGGATCACCCATCAGAGAAAGGTATGTGAGAACTATTATACTTAACTTAGAATACAAGTAATCTTGAGTGTAGAGACTAATTTGCCCGTCGGAGTGCTAATTTCGGCACCCCCGACCAGGGTGTTTATTCCTTTTCAAGTGACTAGAAGAGGATCACGAGCATCCCTTAGGATCAGAAGAGTATTTCCAAACCACATCTCCACAATTGGCGCCGTCTGTGGGAATACTCAAGCACATCCATGGTGGGCGTGACGGAAGATCCTCCGATAGTCATTGATGAAACCACGCAGAGAAACGACCTCACTCCAACAAACATTCTTGGACCAGAGACTATCCCTGTAAGACGCGCTCTGAACTTCTCCTCACCCTTGACTTCAGAGCATGATGCAATGCAAGCGATCATGGAACAAGCAAAGCAAAACGAACAGAGGTTGGAGAACATAATCGTTGAGAACGAACGTCTCCATCAGGATTTGGCCTTGGAAGTGCCGAAGTCCAAACAAGCTGTATGCCAAGATCTGGAACGACCTCTAAGGGCAGGTGGTTGACGACCTCGAGCCTGACAATAAGACACTAATAGCGACTCTGACTCATTATCCCCGGAGCCTAAGAAGAAGGGACGATCCGAAACCTCCAGTTCCTTTGAGGAGAGTCCATGTGTAAGGCATAAGCGCAGAAGAAATAACTCAAATGAAGAAGACCAGCATGATCCCTTTGTACGATGGATTGCCAGGGTGGTTCTGCCCAAAAAGTTTAAAGCTCAGTCGTTCACTCTCTATGATGGAAAATCAGACCCCACCGATCACATCCGTCACTACAAGCAAGCCATGACATTGTATGCAGATGACGAGGCCCTTGTGTGCTGAATATTTCCCAGCAGTTTGGGACCATTGGCTGTCAGGTGGTATTATAAACTGGAGTCGGCTTCGATCAAAAGCTTCCATCAATTACAGAAATCCTTCAAGGCCAGATTTATCACCAATGAGGTCCAGCCGAAACAAGCTGACTCTCTCTAGGCAATGCAGATCTAGCCAGGAGAAACACTAAGAGTGTATTTAATCTTGTTGATGACGCTTGCAACGACTCCATGGCCATCACCGCCTTCAAAATGGGTTTGCATCCTGACAGTGCTCTTCGTAGTTCTTTGACTAGAAGACCCCCCCATGACGGTCTGGTCGTTGATGAAGAAAGTTGAAGAATACTGCAAAGTGGAAGATGACGCTTTGCAGGTCAGAGCCGGAAACACGACCAACAAGATAGCTCCTTCTGAAATTGCTCGGCCAATAAATTCTGTACTACCTCAGAGCCCTGAACCACGGCATCGGGCCAAACAGTACAAGAGACGGGATTCCCTCCTATCAAGCGACCAATGCTCCCACCGAGAAAATGAACAACTGCAAGTTAACAGCAGGCGCACGAGGCGCGCCGACAAGAAATATATGGAGTTGACAGAGTCGATCAGTGCAGTTATGTCCAAAATCCAACACCTTCTGTTCTTCAAATGGCTGTAAAAAATGGTGGGACCTCCCGGCACGAGAAGACGGGATAGATGGTGTGAGTATCACAAGGACCATGGCCATGATACTGAGAGTTGTCATGCACTGAAGGATCACCTGGAGGAATTGGTACCAGATGGCCGTCTACAACAGTACGTCCGAAAAGGCACCCCAACTAAAGCAATAGCCTTAAGACAGGATTCACCTCCGCTCGGCGTGATCCACATGATATACAGCTTGCCAATGTCATCGGCGGTGCATAGGATTCAGTCAAACTCCGACCCTCAAAATCAACTCACTCCGGCTAAATGGCCCCATGAAGCCGTGGGCATTACTTTTGATGATTCAAATTTGGCCGGAGTAACACTGCCCCACATTGACCCCTTGGTAATTGAGTTACGCGTAAACCGATTCATAGTTAAGCGTGTGCTCATTGATCCGGGGAGCACATCGGAGGTTATGTACTATAAGACATTAACCAAACTCGACTTCTTCGAATCGGATCTCTCTCCGGCCCCTTATCCGCTATTCGGCTTCAACGCCAATCTAGAGTATCCGTTGGGGAAAATCACACTACCCGTTCGAGCAGGCTCTCGAACAGTGGATGTGGAATTCTTGGTCGTCAAGTTGCCGTCGCTGTATAATCTCATCATGGGGCGATCTTGGTTGCATACTATGCAGGCTGTACCAAGCACCTATCATCAGCTGCTACGTTTCCCGACAGAACGCAGTATTGAGCAAATCCGTGGCTCCCAGAAATCGGCACAAGCATGCTATCTCCTTGCTGAAAAAATGCCAAAAGAGCTGCAAGTGAATTCCATTGAGGTGTCGGATTAAGAGAGCCTCGACGATGTTGGGCGGCTCCCAAATAAAAAGGCCACGGAAGGCTTAGACCGAGTTGAAATCGATGGAAGCCTAGACAAGTTCTTCATGGTCGGTGCCTCCCTGAATCAGGCCGACAGACAGCAGCTAATCTCTTTCCTGCTCAGCAACCTCGATGTCTTTGCGTGGACTCCATATGAAATGCCGGGTATAGATCTGTCCATTTCACACCACCGTTTGAATGTTGATCCTAAGTGCAAGCTGATCATTCAGAAAAGCCGGCGGTCAGCCGCAGAGCACATTGCCGCCGTTGTTGAGGAGGTTGACAGGCTGCTGGATGCCGGGGCAATCAGGGAAGTGACCTACTCTACATGGCTCTCTAATACAGTGGTGGTGAAGAAGAAAAATGGGACTTGGCGTGTGTGCGTCGATTTCACGGACCTAAACAAAGCCTGTCCCAAGGATTGCTTTCCCCTACCCAGAATTAACCAACTTGTAGACGCAACGGCACGCCATCAACGTATGAGCTTCCTCGATGCTTACAGAGGCTACCATCAAATCGCCATGCATCCAGAGGACCAGGACAAAACTGCATTCCTCACCCCAAGAGGAACCTACTGCTACAAGGTTATGCCTTTTGGGCTAAAGAATGCAGGGGCAACCTACCAAAGACTGGTCATTGCCATGTTCAAGGAGCAACTCGGCCACACTATGGAAGTGTACATTGACGATATGGTGGTGAAGTCCAAGGAAGAGCAGAATCATATAGCCGATCTAGAAGAGACATTCGGCATTCTACACAAATATAGAATGAAGCTGAACGCTTCCAAATGTGCATTTGGGATCGGCTCTGGAAAATTCTTGGAGTACATTGTCAACCACCGAGGAATCGAAGCCAACCCAAGGAAAATCACAGCAATCCTAGAACTTGGCTCCCCTCGATCGGTCAAGGAAGTTCAGAAGTTAATGGGGATGGCCGCCGCACTCAACAGGTTTATCAGTCGGTCCACAGATTGCTGCCGACAATTCTTTCATACACTACGGCAGGGCAAGGCTTTCGAATGGTTCGCCGAATGCGAAGTCGCTTTCAACGGCCTCAAAACCTACCTCCGCTCAGTACCACTCTTGACAACACCTGTTGCTGGTGACCCGCTCATTTTGTATCTGGCAGTTTTCGATAGGGCCGTCAGCGCCGTACTGATAAAGGAAGAGCTGGGTGAGCAGCGGCCAATGAACTATGTGAGCAAGGCAATGGTTGACGCCAAAACACGCTACCTTCCACTGGAAAAACTCATCCTAGCCCTAGTCATGGCAGCAAGAAAACTGATGCATTACTTCCAGGGACATAGCATTGGGGTGCTAACAGATTATCCCCTTCGATCAGTACTACGAAATGCATAAGCATCATGACATGTTTCAAAGTGGGCTCTTAAACTCGGCCGGTACGACATTCAGTTTCTACTAGAACCTCAATCAAGGGACATGCGCTTGCTGACTTTATTGCCGAATTCACTGGGGGTCTTGCCGATTTCAAGTCCGATGAAATTCGACCGAAGCCGAACTGGAGAATTTATGTTGGGGACATTTGGCAGTTGTACTGTGATGGATCATCCAATCAGTGGGGCAGCAGAGCTGGAGTTGTAATCATGGCTCCCAATGGTGCAATAATTGAGCAGGCCGTCAAGCTTGGCTTCGAAGCGTCAAATAATGAAGCTGAATACGAAGCCCCTTCTAGCCGGTTTGCGAAATGCACATCTTCTAGGTGCTCGACGTTACTTGTATTTTGCGATTCAAAACTGGTGATCAATCAGCTAAAGGGGGAGTACGCGGCAAGAAACGACCGTATGGCGGTTTACATGAAAACGGCCAACTCCTTGCTAGAAAAATTTGACCATCATGAATTGAACCAGATAACACGTGATCAGAACACGCATGCAGATGCCCTTGCTTGCCTAGCCTCCGCCATTAACTCAGAGATTAAACGGACCATCGAAGTAGGTTTCATCCCGGAGCCGAGCATTAGCCCTTCGGAAGAAGTCCAGGTCAATGTTTTAGAATCTGGACCGAGTTAGATGGATCTCGTTGCTGCATTCCTGTCTTTCTAACAGCTCCCAGAGGACAAGAAAGAAGCTCACAAGCTACGAAACAAAGCCCTGAGATATTACTTGGATCCGCAAGGAAGGCTTTCTAAAAAATCCCTCTCTGGTCCATATTTGGAATGTGTGCACCTGGACAAAGTCGAGGAGCTTCTGACTGAAATACATGAGGGCAGTTGTGGCGCCCATTCTGGAGGGCGTTCCTTGGCTCATCGAGCCATGACACAGGGGTATTACTGGCCGACAATGAGAGCAGATGCCCAATGTTACGTGAAAAAGTGTGAACAGTGCCAGAAGTTCTCTCTTTTGACCACCTGCCTGCTGAAGAGCTAAGCTCCATAACCAGTCCTTGGCCATTCGCCTAATGGGGACTTGACATCGTCGGACCACTACCTCGTGCCTCAGGTAACAAGCGATTTTTTATTGTAGCAACAAATTATTTTACAAAATGGGTAGAAGCGGAGGCACTAACGCACATCCGAGATACCGACGTGAAGCGCTTTGTTTGGAGAAACATCATCACACGATTCGGCATTCCGAGAGCACTTATCTCAGACAATGGCACCCAGTTCGATTGTGGCGTCTACCGAGAGTTGTGCAGCAAGTATGGTATTCGGCCTTACTTTTCCACGCCGGCTTATCCACAGAGCAATGATCAGGCTGAAGCCTCTAACAAAACCATCTTGGATGGCATCAAGAAGAGGTTAGAGAAAGCTAAAGGCAAATGGGTCGAAGAATTGCCGAGTGTGTTGTGGGCTCATAGAACTACGCCAAGGCGGTCTACTGGAGAAACGTCGTTTGCTCTATGCATTGGAACCCAGACAATCATACCCCTGGAGATCGGCCTCCGAACCTTGAAATCAAAAGCTTTTGATATGGGCCAAAATGACATGATGTTGGCTTTGGATTTGATTCTGATCGAGGAACGAAGAGACCGTGCCCTTGCGTCCATGGCGCGGTACTAGCAGCAGCTTGCCAAGTCATATAATAAACGTGTTTAGCTGCGCCGCTACACACCAGGAGAGTTGGTCCTGAAGAAGGTACTTCCAGCTACCAAGAAACTGGCTGATGGAAAATTGGGTCCTAACTGGGATGGCCCTTATAAGATTGATTCGATCGCAGGAGTAGGGGCATATCGACTCAAAGACATGTTAGGAAGGAGTCTGCCACGGCCTTGGAATTCCACGCATTTACGCAAATTTTATCATTGACCCGACTTGTGGGGCATGATACTTGTTCTGAACGGTTCGCCATGTACATCTCATTTTCTGTAATGCAAAGATCCCTATTTACTCACTACAAAATCCAGTTCAAAGGTGTTCCGATAAAAGCCTCTGGATTCGGAGCGACCTTCGTGGATATCACGATTGGCTAAATGAAGCCTCCGGATTCGGAGCGCCCTTCGTGGATATCACGATTGGCCAAGTAAAGCCTTTGGATTCGGAGCGCCCTTCGTAGATATCACGATTGGCCAAATGAAGCCTCCAGATTCGGAGCCCCATCGGCAAATAACGTCTTTGGGTCGATTAAGCCTCCAGATTCGGAGCGCCCTTCGTGGATATTACGATTGGCCAAGTAAAGCCTCTGGATTCGGAGCGCCCTTCGTGGATATCACGATTGGCCAAATGAAGCCTTCGGATTCGGAAGCCCCATCAGCGAATGACGTCTTTGGGCCGATTAAGCCTCCGAATTCGGAGCGCATTTCGTGGATATCACGATTGGCCAAATGAAGCCTCCCGATTCGGAGCCCCATCGGCGAATGATGTCTTTGGGTCGATTAAGCCTCTGGATTCAGAGCGCCCTTCGTGGATATCACGATTGGCCAAGTAAAGCCTCTGGATTCGGAGCGCCCTTCATGGATATCACGATTGGCCAAATGAAGCCTTCGGATTTGGAGCCCCATCGGCGAATGACGTCTTTGGGCCGATTAAGCCTCTGAATTCGGAGCGCCCTTCGTGGATATCACGATTGGCCAAATGAAGCCTCCGAATTCGGAGCCCCATCGGTGAATGACGTCTTTGGGCCGATTAAGCCTCCAAATTCGGAGCACCCTTCGTGGAAATCACGATTGGCCAAATAAAGCCTCCGGACTCGGAGCCCCATCGGCGCATGACGTCATTAGGCCGATTAAGCCTTAAGGCTCCGGATTTGGAGCCCAATTGGCGTATGATGTCTTTGGGCCGATTAAGCCTCCGAATTCGGAGTGCCCTTCGTGGATATCACGATTGGCCAAATAAAGCCTCCGAATTCGGAGCCCCATTGGCGTATGATGTCTTTGGGCCAATTAAGCCTCCGAATTCAGAGCGCCCTTCATGGATATCATGATTGACCAAATAAAGCCTACGGATTCGGAGCCCCATCGGCGCATGACGTCTTTGGGCCGAATAAGCCTCCGGATTCGGTGCCCTGTCGGCGCATGATGCCTTTGGGCCGATTAAAGTATGGCATTCGTACAGACCGTATAAACAAAGGTCGGAAAATGCAAATATTCAAAATGAGATTGTTCAAGCTGCATAAACATAATCTAAAACGTGCGAACACTCAGAATAAAATGTGTACTAAAATAAATAACAAATATGCTACAAATTGAAAACTAAGTGTTTTATTAAAATCAGCCAATAAATACATAATTTCACTTCAATCTACATAAGCATTACAAGATCTTCTTCTGTTCGACGGCTCCTTCATCATCACTTTTCTTAATTTCAAAAGCGGAGAAGGGGAAATCATTCTGTTGGTACAACGGCAACGCAGAATCCAACCTCGCTGCCTGGAGAGCCTCAGCTTGCCGAAGTGCCTTGATCCAACCGTGCTTAAATCCACAATTTTCACAACGGCAAACTTCTTCAGCGAGTTTCTCCTTGGTCTTCTGAATTCTGACCTTTCGGCCGTCGTGGAAGCCTTTTTCATAGGCCGCAGCCCTCGCTGTCTCAATCGCGAACATGCTAGCCGTGCTCCGATCGACGATCCCATCACTAATCAGCCATTGAGTAACCCTCTCTTCCACAACTGGGTTGGGGTGGCTGGCTAATTGAGGCTTGGCAGACTTGATTTTCCTTAGCTCATGCTCAGCCTTCTCGGCGCGAGCTTCTAACTTCCGAATGCGTTCATCTCTCTGTTCTATATCGCGACGAGCAGCGCGGAGATGCATGCCGATCTTATAAGCAGTGTACAGTTCCTTCACCGCCCCGTAAACGCCTTCACGAAACACTTCGAAGTCCTGCCGACCTACCATCGACTGCTGAACTTTGGGTGGAAAAATCTGTCGAGCAAACTCGACTGCCACATTTGGATCTCGAACAATCGAATCCGCCTCTGTCATTGGTCTATTACCCACGATGACCGCAAAACTCAATGGGCGAGGAGTCGCGTCAGATTCCCTTCCAGGACGAGGTTGAGGAGACTTGCGCTGTGGCTGCTCTGCTTGTCCCTCCTGGGCGACCTGCTTCGACGACGGGGAGATTGGTGTCTCTCCCGATCCCTTGAAGTCCTACTGCCCGTGCGTGAAGGTTCACCACTTCGACTCATGTCTCCTCCTAGCTTAGTTAGCGTCTTCGCTTCCCCTCTGCTGTTGAAGAAAAGTCTATTTGACATTTGCACTTGTTTAATTTTCCTCTAAGAACTTGACTGAGTTGCTGTCAGAGCATATAAATAGGACCTTCGTTCATGAAGTACACGCCCATTTACTCCCTACGAAGGCAGCACCTCCAAGGCAATCTCATTAATATCGAAACCTCAACAGCCCGGCGCCGATCGAGTCACTTGCCCTAATCACCCCATCAACCTCTGTTGTTCGGCGTTGTACGTTCATGAACAAGCTGGGGCAAGGGCAGATTCATCAATCTAGTTGGCTCTAATGCCCTAGCTAGTTCCACGAATCGTTTCATCACAATATTCATAAGTTAGTGTTATTCGGCGATTCTACGTTCATGAACCAGCTGGGGCAAGGGCAGATTCATCAATCTAGTTGGCTAGAATGCCCCAGCCGTTCTACAAATGAATCGTTTCATCAGAATATCCATAAGTTAGTGTTATTTGGCGATTCTATGTTCATGAACCAGTTAGGGCAAGGGCAGATTCATCAATCTAGTCGGCTAGAATGCCCCAGCCATTCCACGAATGAATTGTTTCATCAGAACAATATCCATAAGCTCATTTTATTCGGCGTTGTACGTTCATGAACCAGCTGGGCATGAGCAGATTCATCAATCTAGTCAGCTCTAATGCCCCAACCGTTCCATGAATTGATTCATCAAAACAATATTCATAAGTTCGTGTAGTCGGCCAGAGTGCCCCAGCCGTTCCACGAATCGTTTCATTAGAACAATATTCATAAGTTCGTGTAGTCGGCTCGAGTGCCCCAGCCGTTCCAGGAATCGTTTCATCAGAACAATATTCATAAGTTCGTTTTATTCGGCGTTCTACGTTCATGAACCAGCTAGGGCAAGGGCAAAGGCTGACCTATTAGCACCTCATGAATTCATTTTATTTATGATTAAATCCAATTCATTAAGTTAATCGGCTATTAAGTTTGCCGTCTCACATAGTCGTCACATTTTGTTCTAACTGTTGATTCTTTTAATTATGTACTCATGCAGCAAACAATACAAGCAATAACTTGAGAACAAAGAAAATTTTCATTCATAAATTGAGTACAGCATAGTCATCATTTTATATATGAAAATTATTCCCAAGCAAATAGTTACCTACTAAGAAAACAAAACATGATTGCAAAACGATACATTGAAAATAGCTAAAGTGATCCCTAAATCAATCCTCGGCATCAGACTCAAGCGACTCAACATCCACTTGCTCATATGGAATCAACATGTCCAATGTCACTCTAGCGGCAGCAAGGGCTTTGAGCCAGCCATGTTTGAATCCCTGATTCTCGAATTTGGGGACCTCTTCTACATAATTTTCAAGAGCGGCGCTCTTCCCAACCTCAAATGCTTCGAACACCTCAAAGTCGGCTTTCTCCTTCACCGCCTTCAACTCTGACAACTCGGCCTCCAACTTGGCAAGCGCCTCTTGGCCAACTTGAGCGATTCCTCGTTCGCGTTGGCCCTCTCCTCGGCTTCCGCTCTGAGTTGGTCGGCAGTCCGCGCTCTTTCCTTCTCTGCTTCGGCCTGCGCACTTTCCATTGTCGCTCTCATCGCCTCAAACTCAGCCTTACTCCGCTAATCTTCCACTTCCGACTGCAAACGGCTAATCCTTTCGACGAAATCGTGCTGGCGGCGGCCCAATTCGGCGATCCTTCCGACCGTCTGCAAAACAAGTTGGGATTGTCACATACCAAGAAATACTGCTTGCAAACAAAATCAAAGCAAGGAATTGGAATGAAGTTACATACCAGGAGGGCCGACTGGGCAGGCAATGCTATTGCTACCAAATCCAGCTCCGCCTGAAAGGTTGCCTTGTCAGCTGGCAACGAGACCGAGGCTGCTAGGCTCAAAGCAACAGCGGGATCCTTCACAGCTGACGCTTCGGAGGAGATCGACATGTTTTTTTTTTATCTTGTGTTGAACAATGAAAGGAACCACATCCGATTACTCTAAGCACAACCGTTTATCGGCAGGGTTCTCTTCCTTAGAGCTGGCCTCGCCCTCGGCGGCACGTTTCTCTCCCCGATCTGGAATCGGCCGTTCTTCTGGATTCGGAAGATCGACCGCCTTCTCCACCTCGGCACGTCAATGTGAGCCATTTCTTCTACAACAATAGGTACGCCAGATTTAATCGGGATAGGTCCGGAACGGATGGCCTCGGCTTTCTGTCGGGCGGCCATGCGTTCGGTGTTTCTCTTTCGTGCCATCTGCGTGAGATTTTCCTTAGCCATATCCTCAGAATAATCGCCGGGAAGGTCTCCCAAATTTGTAAAAATATCTCCAAAGGCGTCCCCTTGGCCTGATGTAGATGGAGGATTGGAAAAGTTCAACCCGGCTTCCTCAAAGGCCGAGTTAATAGCTTCGTTAACTTGCGCTGCCAACCGGTCCGGGTCCTCAGCGATTGGTTCGGCCTCTTGTTCTTCCACATGTTCAGAATTGGATGTTTCTAAACCAATCTGTCTCAAGTTCTTGAAACTGGGGAAGATGAGGGCTGTGAGATGGCTGTCACCTCGCGCGACCAGAATGTTGTCCGACGCCGAGAATGTCGTGTAAGTCGACTCGTACCTAAGTAGAATGTGAGCCGCCCTCCCCTATTTTTGAAGGTTGGACAGCCGACGAACTGTAGCGCGGTTTTGATTTTTGCAAGAACAACGTCATCATCCGAAACCAGCACTCTCTTGAAGTCACTGCCTGCACAAACAAAACGGTTAGATGTATGTAGTGCCGAATGCGAATATAGATATGGAAATAACAGAAACAAGTGATCTAATCGGCCACCGGGTTCGCCCTTTCGCCTCGGCACCGGGTCTAGGTGATCTTCGCCTTCGCCGAACTCCCAATTGCAGCGGACAACGACCATCACATCGTCGACACGCTTGCCCGAGCTGGCGAGCATAGTCACTAAGTGATGATCAGTATCCTTGGCTCTAAGAAAGTAGCGCCCTAGCCGGCCAGTAGATTTGGCTAGGACATAACAGTGCCAAATGGCGGGTATACCTAAATTGATCCTAAGACAACGATTTAGTTCTACGATCCCCATTATAATGCGAAAAAAGTTCACATTAGGCTGGGAAGGGATTAGACCCCAGTATCTAAGAACGGCCCACAAAAGTAGGTGAAGAGGGAAGCGGACTCCGCCCTCAGCAATTGATAGGAGAGGAAAGACGATTGTGCTCTCATCTTCCCTCTCCATATCAGTGGTGCTGTCTGCCAAAAGTGACAGATGGACGTCATCAGGGATGGAGAAATGGTGTCGAAAATCGGAGATTCGATCCACCAAAAGGAGCTCCTTCAGATGTTTTGCCATTTTTTTTGGGGCCAAACCCAAGGATTATGGAAAATTAAAAGCAAATAAGGAAGCGGGATCAAAAATGGAGGAGAAGACTTACAGAAGACGAAGGGAGAAACAAGAAACAAGGAGTTGTAGAAGCCGCGAAGAGAAGGAGTTGCACTAGAGGGCGAGCAAGATATCTTTTGAATATTCAGAACATACATTCGAAGAGACAATTTCAAATCATATTAAATGGAAGCGGTGTACGAAGGGGCGGGAAAGCATTACAATGACCAAGAAGCGTGTTCGCGTTCTGACACGCATTGGGAAGAGGGTTAACCGCCGAATTTTTGACTTCCTAGGCTAAAAGCCAAACACGCCGACTAACTGATGCTAGTAGGGTATTTGGGGGGCAATTGTGGGAGCCGAATTTCATCAGATCCATAGGGACGAATGAGCATGTCCGGTCCGGAACGTAACCTCTATTCGGCACATACCCTAGTCAATTGAAGAGCCAAATAAAATAACCAGTACCCCAGCTAGCAGAACAGAGGCCGAGTAGAGGTACATGTAACGGATCAAGCATGGGCCTAGCCCAAAGGGCCAAAGAGAATACTATAAATACGGGATCACCCATCAGAGAAAGGTATGTGAGAACTATTATACTTAACTTAGAATACAAGTAATCTTGAGTGTAGAGACTAACTTGCCCGTCGGAGTGCTAATTCTGGCACCCCCGACCAGAGTGTTTATTCCTTTTCAGATGACTAGCAGAGGATCACGAGCGTCCCCTAGGATCAGAAGAGTATTTCCAAACCACATCTCCACACCATGCATCCATGTTTTATGCATCTTAATTCGGCTAAGTTTGCATTTGTGGATTTAATCAATTCATATGTGATTATGTGCGCTACCTTATGTTCTTGAGATGATTCACATATCATATCTTAGAAGCCGAATCTTTAGTTCTATGTCATGAGTGAATTGCACTAGAATCTTGTATATAAGATCATGCATATTTTTCTAACTTTGTTTTGTAACTTGCTCGTGGGACATCAAACATGTAAGTTTTTAAGCTTTAGTATCCTGTTTGTGTGTGTTTTTCTTACTATGTTTAGCATTCTACCATGAGGCTATTTGCTTATGTGATATAACTCTATGAATGCCAGTGGATGGAGGTTGTGTCACTTAATTTGGAATGATATTGATTTTTCATGTTTGTAAACTCAATTTATTTGGCCTATATATAGAAGACCGTTAGAGCTATGAGGAGTAGTGAAAATTTTTGATTAGAGAGAGGTCTAAACCTTCATCAAAAAAATAGTTTACCACCATTTTCCTACAGTTCACTAATATCCACTGATATATATACCACCTAAAACTTCACCAAAGCTAAAACTTGAACTCTCTTATTGAGATTTCAACATACTCCACAAACTTGAGGGTGATCAGAAGAAAGTTTGTAAATCAAAAAAATTCATCATTTCCCTAAACGGTGAGTTTTCACAAACTTTCATTTGATTTAAAATATGATATAACTTGTTTAAATACTTCTTTTGTATCTTTTTATAATTGTTTTATTGCTTTAACAAGAAGGCTGCACCACCCACATATCTGTTGTAATTTACTATTTTTTTAAACTATTTTATTGCTTTAACGTGAAGGCTACACGCCCACATATCTGTTGTAATTTACTATTGTATATAAATTATTGTAATTTATTGCTTTAAATAAAATGTTGCAATTTACTACTTATATATAAATTATTGTAATTTTACCGCTTTAAATGGTCGGTCAAACCACCTAATTTGGTAAAGATGTGACCCCATCGGATGAATAGTGATCGGCGGTGAATAGTAACCTGCAGAGGTGAAAAGTAAACCTGACGATGAATAGTACCTCCGGCAATGAATAGTAATCGTGGACGAAAAATGCCTAGTAAGATGAATAATGACCAAAGATGGTGAATAGTAACTGCCATGGTGAACAGTACTTTCGGCAATGAATAGTGCCCTCGTGATGGATAGTGCTCTCGCAAAATTGAGTTTTTTTTTTTTTTTTTTTTGAAGAAAATAGAGCAATCTTCCAGCAGCCAACATAACCATTTCCGGCGGTTGATCTTCGAGGCGTCTTTCTATTTTCTTAATTTGATAGTTGTGAGGATTTTTATATTTTTTTTGTAATATTTGTTTTCTCCAATCCTCCTTTTATTTGGGTTTGTAATATTTAAAAGTGTTGTACTAATTCCCTGCCCTGCTTCTTTCTATCCCATTCTCTTACTTGCTTTCTTTACTTGTGAAAATGCATCATATTTTGTTTTTTGTTATATCCATACTTTGCATCTATGTTTCATGCATCTTGATTCAGCTAAGTTTGCATTTGCAGATTTAATCAATTCCTATGTGATTATGTGCGCTACCTCATGTTCTTGAAATGATTGACATGTCATATCTTAGAAGCCGAATCTTTAGTTGCATGTCATGAGTGAATTGCACTAGAATCTTGTATATAAGATCATGCATATTTTTATAACTTTGTTTTGTAGCTTGCTCGCGAGACGTCAAACATGTAAGTTTTTACGCTTTAGCATCCCGTTTGTGTGTGTTTTCCTTACTATGTTTAGCATTCTACCATGAGGCTATTTGCTTATGTGATATAACTCTATGAATGCCAGTGGATGGAGGTTATGTCGCTTAATTTGAAATGATGTTGATTTTTCATATTTGTAAACTCAATTTATTTGGGTTGTACATCTTCAAAACTCTTTCAAAATACATGAAATCAAATTATCCCAAAATAAATGACATAGTCTATACTTGTATGCTTCACATAGTAATTTTTAGGATTTATTAAATAATCGGAATATGAACATATAAAGTAAATAAAATTCATATCACGGTATAGTAAAGGCCGATCTTTTGATCAGGTGAGCGGGGGTGCTCAATTAATGACCTTCCTCTCTCATACCTAAGGTTCTGAACCGAGACAACTTTGGTTATGACGAACAGTGACCTTGGTAAGAGTCATGGGTTTCCTAATTTTTCCAAAATGTTAGGTGGCGACTCTGAGATCTGATGACTCAGTCCATTTCTGGAAAAGGTTTTGCAATAAAAAGGATTTTCTAAAAGTTTCCAAATCTGGACTGTCATCTATGTTTCACATTGCACTAGTGAGACTAGATCAAAGAGATCGAGGGTATAAATTGTTTAACGCGGGCGGGGTACCCCCGGGCATGTTACAATGCAAGAGGGTCCGATTGAATGTCCAAATTTAACTAATTATTACAACACCAAATAAATGAATTAATGCTAATTTAAGTAGCTATTACAAGTTTTTGAATGAAGCTATTAATTAAGCACAACATATTACTATTAAAGCATCAATTTAAAGGACTACGGGAATGAAAGAGTTACATGCGCGCGAATGAGAACGTCCTTCTGGAAACCTCTCAATTTTGCTACCAGAAAATTGTTCTGCTTGCTGTTAGAAAATTAATCTATTTTTGTCCCAACTTCTGCTCTGTTCTGCCATGAAAATGACACTGCCTGCACGAAATAGGGTGGTTGGCCGGCCTTGGAAAGTGGTCGGCCGGATGGAAGAGTGGCCGATTGTCAACTGTTTTTTGGTACTGCCCTACTGCCACAATGAAACAGAGTAAGAACAGAGTGTTTCCAGGGAATGTTTGTCCTCTCTATCTCTTCCTATCATGAAACTGATCAAGGGAGGGGTAGACTTGATTCAGAAACCATCAATTGTCGCAAAGTTGTTGCGTGATGATCTATGAACTGATAGGATAAAAGATCATTAAATGGAAATAAAAGACCAACAAAATCTCCTCCCTATCATGGAGTTACCTCAAGGGAAGTGGTAGAAATTGATTATTGAATCATTAACATCACTAAAGAGTATGTAATGATTTCAAGACTCAATGGGTTCAATATAACGTCCGATTGAACCCAACTCAATTTTATTACTTGTTACCACTTTTATTCAATTTTAACCTCTTTTATATTACCTTGCCATTCCTTATTCATTTTTGTCCAAAAGTGATAATTACGTCCACTAATAAAGAGAAGTGTCAAAGAATAAGTTGTGCTTAGCATGAGAAAGGTGTAATGCCTTGGTAATGAACCTCTGAAGAGATTAAACCATTAAGCGAGGAAGGTCTCTTTATCAAGCCTTAAACAACAATCAATTGTTTGAAACAACACTTAAACAAAGAAAATCAAGAAATGAGGGAGGTTGCAGAGATGATTATTACAAGTGTGAGTACATGTATGAAAACTATGGAATAAAAAGCTATCAACTCAAATAGATTGGTGTCTAAGGCCTAAACCACGAAATCTATGAGGACTTACAACAACACAAGCATAATATTCAAAGCATAAAGTAAATAAACAACTAAAACAACCCCAAAACTAACAAAAATAGTGCTAAAAATTAGTATGAAAAGCTAGAAAAAAGCAAGTAAAAGAAGAGGAGAACAAAGCTAGTATGCAAGCCTAAGGAAGGGTGGCTAACCCCTCCACCTTTTGGACCATAAAATCACATGTTTTAGCCTCTGAAAAATTTGAAAATCAGTAGCTAAAAATTGAGAAACAAGTGGGAAAGACAAGGATTCAAGCTATGGAATAATGTTCAAAGAAGGATGGTTAACCCCTCGACCTTTGGTAGTTTTTAAATCACAAGTTTCAGCCCCACAAAAACAGTCCAAAAACAGAGTATAAACTCTAAGAAAAAAAATGAGAGAAGAGTAGTTTAAACAAGGCAAAAGTTATACCTTTGAAGAGAAGATACACTTTGGTTCACAAACCACGAAGTGTTCACTCTCAAGGGCTAAAATTTTGGCTCAATAATATCAGCAAAGTGCCTTAAATATTTGGTTTAGGAAGTGTATGTATAGTGTATGTATATTGCAAGATAGAGAGGGAGAGTGTTTTGCAAGTTTTTGAGCTTTGGAAAAATTTTCTAACTAAAAATCAAGAGTGGTGGTCATCTATTTGTAGAAAAATAGGTTCCTCAGTCGGAAATATCTATATGGAGCTAGTTGGTGCAAGGCATGTACATGGGGAGGACAGCTGGCAGCAAATATTTGCCTACCGAAAAAGATGGCTGGCCAGCCAAGAAAGGGGACGGTTGGCCAATAAAATTGGCCTGCTGGCCACCTGTTAGCCAGCAGGCCTCTGAGTGGTCAGGTTAGAAAAAATTAGGTTTTGGTCTAAAAGAGGTGCAAGGTTTTAGGCTCTGAAACTCAAAACCGAAGCTCTTTGCTGAAGAAATTGAATGGTTTGTACAGTGTACTAATTCATCATTGAGTGTTCACCATGAGGCGCCCAAGTCTTAAGGGCTTTAAAAATGCAGTGTCTACAGTTGCTTCTCTTTGACAGAGCTCAAAGTCATGAAATGACGTGAGTGAATGTCAAAGCTCGAAGACAACCAATTTTGGCAAGGTTGCAAGACTTGGGTAAGAAATCAAAATATAAATGTAATTTGGTTGAACTCAAAAGTTGCCTATGTATCCCTTTACAAGGAATCAAACCAGCGTAGTTCATGGTCAAGATGCAAATAATATACAATGCAATGCAACATTCTAAACCACAAGCAGTGTTTACTACACAAATATCATTAAGGAATGGAGATGCAAATCAAACTATGCTTAATACAGAAAAGGTGCCGGAACCTTCAAATCGCAATTCTTGTAGAATAGGCGCGTACACATGTAGAGCTATGTTTTTCACAGAAAGAGTACAAGCAATTGGGTGGTATGATATAAGTGAGGAATGATCTGCTGGGAAAGATAATGATCCTAAATACTGAATGCAACAAGACGAAGTATGATGTAATGGATGCAATGGATGAAGTGAATAAGGGGCGCAGGCCGAAGTACATCTTACCTAGAAAATGCATGGACACAAAACAAACCACATCTAACATAGAAAAGGTGCCAGAATCCTCAAACCACAATTCTTGCAGAATAAGTGCTTACATATGCAGAGCTATGCTTCAACGCAAGAAAGGTATGAGCACATGCCAAACTAAGCTTAGAACAGAAAGGATGTAAGTTATAAAATGGTATGATGCAATGGATGCAATGGATAATGTAGTAGATGCATGCTATAGATGCTATGTCCAATGCGATAGAGGTAATCAGTAATAATAGATATGATGTAGCGGCTAAGAAGTGGTGCTTAGAAAGTACCTTACAAGGGTAATCGGCGATGACTCATCTTATGCTGTTGGGGATCTTCCTCTTCTTCTTGGTTTGAAGACTTCTTCCTACATCTTGTGCCTCCAAACCACAAGTACTACTTTTCTTCTTAGCTATGTTTGCAACTTTCCTTATTCTCCAATAGGATGATAGACTAGGATGGTTCAGCATCTAGAATTGAGGCGTATATAAGCTACCTCAACTTATGGGACTGCCATGCAGCTTTCAAGCTGAGGATACACCCTTGGGTATTCAAAACAAACTTTAGTCTCGGAAATTCCGAACCTTTACATTATAGGCCTCAGCCATTCGAACTCTAGTTTTCACCGTCTTAGTTGATCTCCTAGGAACTCACTACAAACACAGTCAGGTGGCTATACCAGACCGCCTTAAGCCGTTCAGGCACGAAAAACACCAAAAGAATTGCACCTTTAGAGGATTTAAGGTCTCCTAGACCCAGTGAGTGCACAAGACAGTGCGGGTGAGGTGCACAAGACAGTGTGGTACAGGTGCACAAAATAGTGCGATGCAAGAGCATGAAACAATACGATGTGGGTGCACAAAACAGTGCGATGCAATAAATGCACAAAACAGCGTGATATGGGTTCACAAAACAATACGATGTGATGAATACACAAAATAATACGGTGTAGGTGAATGCATAAAACAGTGTTATGCAGGTGCACAAGATAGTGTAAGGCAGATGCACAAGACAGTGTGATATAGGGTGCACAAGAGTTGAATGCAAAAAATAGTGCTATGTAGAGTGCACAAGATAGTGTGATGCAAGGTGCACAAGATAGTGCAACGCAAGGTAAATGCACAAAACAGTGCAATGCAGGGTGAATGCACAAAACAGTGCGATGCAGGTTGAATGCACAAAATAGTGCGATGCAGGCTGAATGCAGAAAATAGTGCGATACAGGTTGCACAAGACAGTGCAATACAGGTGAATGCACAAAACAATGCGATGCAAGGTGAATGCACAAAACAGTGTGATGCTGGGTAAATGCACAAAACAATGCGATGCAGGTTGCACAAGAAAGTGCGATACAAGTGAATGCACAAAACAATGCGATGCTGGGTGAATGCACAAAACAGTGCGATATTGGGTGCACAAGACAGTGGTATGTGGGTGCAAAAAACAGTGTGATGCTGGTGAATGCACAAAACAGTGCTACATAAGAAGAATGCAAAAAACAGTGCAATGCAGGTTTGAATGCACAAAATAGTATGATGCAGATTGAATACAAAAATAGTGCGATGCAGGTTTCACAAGATAGTGCGATATAGGTGAATGCACAAAACAGTGCGATACAAGATGAATGCACAAAATAGTGCGATGTTGGGTGCACAAGACGGTGCACAACATGCTAATTTGCACAAGACAGTGCTATGTGGGTGCACAAAAAGTGCGATACTGGTGAATGCACAAAACAGTGCTATGTAAGATAAATGCACAAAACAGTGCGATGTAAGTGAATAAAATAGTGCTACGTAGGGAAAGATGTATGGTATGTATAGGAAAATGAGTAGTACATAGAGTAGTGCATCATGTACCTTATGACATGAGTGTAGGGAAACTTGCCACAACTTATTGAAATATAACTGAAAAACACTATGGAAGGTAACTTAATGAAATTTTGTTTAGTACAGAACAAAGTCAAGAGTAAGAGCAACCAATCACGTAGTTCAAATCAACCAGAGTGTATGAGCATGCATGCATAATCCAAAGCACATGTATAAATTAGAAGGAAGATGGCATTCCCAAGAGAGTTTAGAAATGGTCCGAGACAACTTCAAAAGCTGAATCATATCAGAATCATCATGGGGGTGAGCTACTATAAACCAGGGAAAAATGCCCAACAAATGGCTTTGAGCGGACGGAGAGAAAGGTTAGGTTCATGCCTCTTGTTCAATTGATGATCCGATCAGATGTATTGAAAATTGCCCTTAGTGGTCATTGGCCATCGGCTAGGTTGGTGCCCTTTATTCGATGGATGGCAGATCAGGTGTATTGAAAATTGCCCCTAGTGTCTAGTCACTGGCCACCTTTTTTAACATTATGCAGGTACGTGTAATGGGGATCATCAGATCCTGGAACAGTTACCAACCAATCAGACAATGATCATGAATGCGCGATGCCCCTTGTAAGGACACTCTTAGTTTGTTTATGAATTTCACACATGGACTTGTTTTTGAGTTTGGAGCAAACATTAGTGTATGGAATTTTGACCATGCCACTCTGTTGAACGTTTAAGGGATGGACATGCCCGGGTGACTCAATGAAGAGTGCTTTTGAGCGACAGATACGCTATGGTGACTCGATGAATAACACAGATTGAGACAAACACCAGGCATGACACAACATAACTCACAACTGACCCAAAAGAAAAAAAAGATTCAAGGTAATTGATCATTCATAGTGCCTTTAGCCACCCCTTCGGGGTTTTTAACCTTGTGAGCTCTATTTGTTTGATTTATCATTTTCCATGCTCTAACTTTTGCCTAGGTCTCCCTTTCGAGTTTTTGGCCTAGCGAGCCTCTCAAGGATAACGTTACAACATTTGCAGTGAATTTGATCAATAGCCATCCTTGCCCTAATACTGGAACTGGCTTCACCCCGATTTGAGCTTGGTTCTCCATTCTCTTATGCATGTCTTCTTCTTTTGTTTTGCTCCATTTTCAGAGTTGGTTCTTCTTACAATGTGGTACCTTCTCACATTGGCTTCCCCGAATTCAGACAAAAGTTCCTTTCCTCACGGTTGATTGGATTTCATTCCAATGAATACCCTAGCTTGACGTTTGACTTTTTTCTTTTTTCCTTTTTCCTTTTCTTTTCTTTTCTTCTTTTCTCTTTCTTTTGGTTTTTTTTCCCTTTCTTTTTGGTTTCTTTTATCCATTTCTTTTTTGAAGTAATGAAAACATCAAGGGGAGAAATTCTATGATTATGATGTCTGAAAGCCACCTTATACTTGCAGGTCTGAAAGCCGCCTTGTTCTTGCTAAAATGATTACATAATGGCGAAGAGAATCCCCAGGACAACGGAGAATACCACGCACAATTTTGAACCTATTTTCGCAAGTTTTGCAAATGAAACAGCTTAAAATTTTGAAATCATGAAGGACTCTGCGACGATAATCCGGAATTCACTCAAACCATTTAGGGGATCCTTCTCAAACACTTGTGCTTATTAACGAAATCAAAAAAAAAAAAAAAAAAAAAAGTTTTGAAGCTTTTCTATTTTAAAAAAGGTCACACATGAATTACTATAGGCACAATAAAATGATCATAAACTTGACTCCCACTTTCTTATCATTAAAACAACAAAACGAAGACCTGAGGGTACATGAGAGTGACTTAATGGAAGAGACTCAACCGACGCAACAACACAAGAAAAGACAATGAAAATAAACTCACAACTCAACTATTTACTAGACACGACTCAAAACAAAATCAGTATCCTTGAGAAAAAAGGAATTTTCACTCTCCAAGTCCATCAGCAGATTTCAAAAACAACTTCAAGTAGCCTACGGGAGGGTCCAAACCTGCCTTCAATTTAGCAATACTAACATCCACACTCAGTAGGATTGATTTCATACTTTCAAACTGAGTCTCACAGATTGAGCCTCCCAACCACCCTGGTTGTCCCTACACATCTCATTGACTGTGCTGGCTAGGGTCAGGGCAAGCCATGGAAGGGATTTATGTTATGGAGTGACAATCTATTGTAGCCAAGGAGAGGTTTATCGACAGCTTTAGGATTTTCAGGTGGAGTGATGACCTTTTTGTCAATCACGTCTTGAATTTCATGGCGAAGGCGAAATCAACGGTCAATATGGTGACCGTACTGCTGATAGAATGTGCAATGCTGGGTAGGGTCATGTCTAGGTGGGAGAGGGTTAGGGAGAGGTCGAGAATTGAGAGGTTTAAGATACCCTTTCTCCATCAGTAGCTTCAATGCACGGGTTGGACTCATATGGAGATGGGTAAAGGTTTGTTTTTGGGAGTAGAAAGCATCAGTTTTAGAAACATTGGCAAATGGGTTGGCGAATGTTGGCTGGGTATTCATGGGCTTGAGACTGGAATTAGGATAGGTGTTCCTGATAAAGTATCCCTTTTCATGGCTTACCCTATGATTCAAAATGCTCCCAAACTGAGCGACAAAAGTGTCATCCACAGCTTTTGCAACAACTGCAAGCACTTGCTTCTTGTTCAACCCTTTGTCTTTCAAAGTATAAATAGCCCACCAAAGATGTGCATAGGGATCAATACCTGCCCCGGCCTGGTTCTTTCCACTTGCTTCAGATTGGCCAAGGGATTGGGTGGCTATATCGAAGCGAGACCCATTTGTTATTAATATGTCATTACCTAGACTTGAGATAGCTTCGGGTTGGCCCTTTCTAACTACAGCCCACCCCAAGATTGGGGAGCTTTTGTCGTGAACTTTTTGGCATATGATGTGGTCGATGATGGAGTCAAGACCCTAAAGGCTAAATTTGCCATAGTTCTCTAAAGATCTTTAATCATGCTTGACAATTCAGAAGTAGCGGGTTTGGCCATTGGTGCCCGCAGTGTATTTGAACCAACTTGGTCTAGATGAATTGGTTGGGTTAGACTCTTCAGAGTATGTTGGACTGGAATTAGGCTATTGTGGAGTTCGAGTTCAAGTTTTGGGGTTTGAGATGATTGGGGCTCAAGTGCATTCATCATGCACAAGTTTGTGCTTTCTGGAATTAACACCTTAGGTTTGGGTAAATAGACTGGGGCGATATATATACTGGGGTCGAAGGTGGGAGATAGTGTATGGATGAGGTTAAGGTGAGGATGAGATACTTGGTCATGGATGGGAAGTGGGTTAGTGGTAGCATTGGGTTTTTGAGGTGGAGCTATCGTCTGGTTGTCGATGAGATTCTGAACCTCATGACGAAGGCGGTATCAACGATCGGTGCCATGACCGCACTGTTGATGGTACGCATAGATTTGGTGGGGTTATGTTTAGCAGGGAGTGGGTCAGGGAGAGGTTGGGGATCAAGGGGTTCGAGATACCTTTTTTCCATTAGGATTTTTAGTGTGCTGGTTAGGCTCATATGGAATGGGGTGAAAGTTCTGCCTTGAGCTCATGTTGGGCTGGCTGTTTGTGGGTTGGTATTGGCAAAAGGGTCGGCAGTTTTGGGATTGGTGGTGACAGTATTGATTTCAGTGGGTTTGGGAATAGTGCTACTGCTAGCATTGGTACTCTTGGAAAACACCCTCCTTGTTGGTTCGCTTGTTCTAGGAATAATCCCTTTGTTAAGTTTGTTCTCAATCTGAACCTCTAATCCATGTAAATTTTTGAAAGTGAATAGTGGAGCGACTATTAACTTTTGTAACATATCAAGCTCAAGGTTTTGCACCACTATTCGCACTTGGTCCCTCTCAGAAGGTCGATATGTCATTTGTGCTGCCCTTGCTCTCCACCATGCAACAAATTCCATAAAAGGTTCTTTAGGATTCTGGTGGGTTGCTTCAATCTCTTAGGTGGTCATTTCAATTTGGGTATTGTAAGAATACTAATTGACAAATGCCTCAGCCAACTCTTCCCTGTTCTACTTCACTTTATCCACCAACTTAGCGTACCAAGTGGCTGCTATGCCCGATAAGGTTCTTCCATACAGAGGGAGTTTCTGAGGCTTAGTCAGACTTATTAGTTTCAGGACGTCCAAGAAAAGCCAGATATGTACCATAGGATCTCCGGACTCGTCGAAACAGTTAATGCGTGGCATTTTAAATCTGTCGGGGAGCCTTATTGCAGACTCGGTGTGCCCATCCTCAATGTCAGGAATGGAGCTAATTCCCTGTGTCTTTTTGAATTACTTCTCAAGGTTAGCAATTTTTAATAAGGTCAGGTTGAGCTCATTAATATCAAGGGGAAAAAGCCCTTTATTAGGCTGCACCAGGGGTCTGAAAACTCAAGCTTGAGCCAACCTTTCTCAAGGATCTGGACCTTGCAAATCTTTAACTAGCGGAAGTGGGTGGAAGTTCGGCTGGGGGCCTAGGATTGGATGTGTGGTAGATACTTAGACGAGCATTGCATCTCAGCAATGGTCTCATCCTGTATGGCAATTCCCTGATTTAGGGCCGTTATCATGGCCACAACTTCTTTTGGACTTTGTGCCATCACGGGTCTGCTGAGTTGGCAATTGAGGAAATGGATGGGTGTAACCTAAGAGCTGAATGACGAGGATTTTGACCCAGTTACACTTGATGTATCTAAGTTGGATTAGTCTAGATGGATTTGACTGGATTGGGCTTTTTAGAATGGGTGGCTTTTTAGATGGGTTTGACTGTATCTAAGTTGGATTAGTCTAGCATTGGATGGATTTTTTTCTTTGGGGGATCAAATGGACTGGGCCTTTGCCAGGTTAGTTTTTTCTGGGATTGGATGGACTGGGCCTTTGTTGAGTTGGGTATGACTCATTCTTTGGCTCAAACAAACCTAGCATTAAAACAAATTCCCCATCAGATCGGGATACTGGGTATGTTGGTCAAAACAAAGTAAGATACAAATTTTGGCCCTGGTTCTGATTCTGATATTTTTCCACTATATCAAACACAAACCCTTGGATTTCGACCCAAATTCTGATTCTGATATGACCTTCAAGTTTGAAAGGAATCGTGCCAAGATTAAGACTTTTCAAGGATTGCATCACACATTGCGAAAGATTTCATATTTTGCACAAAAGCAGTCAAAACACCCCTATGAGAGGTTAGGGTTTCCCTGTCCTAGTTTTTGGAGTGATTTAGGCTTTACTACTTCAAGTAAGTAGTATCACGACATCCTGAATGTGGGTGAGCATCTTGTCCTAGTTTGGAAGGTCACTAGAGCTCACTACATGCACTAGGCCGATTGGTCCAAAAGGGTACCTCAACAAGATTACCTAATATACCTCTCACACCTAACACCGAGAAGTGAAAGGAGGATCAAGCAGTACGACGATAATCCAGATCCAAGGGTTGTGTTTCTAACATGGCAAAGCCCACAACCGGCCAACCTTTTGGCAAGCTTTTTAGGCAAGCCTTTGGCAAGCCATCCAGGAATAACAGATGGAAAACACAGTGACTTAAGAGCACCATGCAAATTCAATGCAATGAACATATATATGTAGATAAAATATCACATCATGAAGTCCGAGTCAAGTTCTCTAAATCTCCAGCAGAGTCACCAGAAACTATAGTTGGCTTTTTTGTGCTCCTTGGAGGGGTTTAGTCTCCTAGGATACGATAGCCCTACAGTTTGGACTCTTGTGGTTCTGAATCTGGTTTCACAAGTACAATGTGAAATAGAAAGAACACAAATGAATCGAAATCCGACAAATCTTAGAAAAATCCATTTATAATCATAGATGTTGAAAATAGACTGCATTGCCAAATTTCAGAGTCGCCACCTAAATATTTTTAGGAAATTTAGGAAACCCGTGACTCGTGCCAAAGGCCACTTGTCCGTCATCACCAAAGTGTCCTGGCTCGAGAACTTAGGTATGAGAGGGGGAGGTCATGAATTGAGTACCCCATTCACTCGATCAAAGATCGCCTCTACTAATCATGATATGATTTTTATATACAGTATATGCTCTTGTTTTGATTTATTAATGCCAAACATTACTACGCGAGGCACACAAGTATAGACTATTCTGCCTACTTTGGAACGTTTTGATTTCATGTTTATTTTGAAAAGTGTTTTGATATGATCACTTGAAAAAGTGAGCTTATATGTACATTAATCAAATCATCCCAATTTAAGTGAAAAGCCTTCATCCACATGCATCCAAAGAAATATTTCAAATAAGCACTTAGCCTCATGGTATTATGCTTGATATGGCAACAAAAATACACATGCGATATGCTAAAGCAAAAATGCTCACCTAGTACTCAATCGAGGCAAGCCAAAGAGAAGAAAATAATTAGAAAAATGCATGCTCTAATATGCAATGACTAATGCAACACATACAAAATGCAACTACTAGGTTCGGTTTATTTAACATGTTATATGGACCAACTCAAAGCATGCGGTAGCTGACGTATTCAAGTAAGTAGGAAATGACAACAATGTTAGAATGATGAACCGAACCCAATGCATGCAAAAATGGATACAACACATGTCAATGATATGAAATCAAAAATATGATGCTACCACGGTAACCATACAAATAAAAGGGAGAAAGAAGTGGGCGTTGGAAGACATACAAAATATTACAAGTGTGCCCTCATGCAAGAGGGTCCGAATGAATGTCCTAATTAAATTAACTATTACAACACTGAATAAATGAATTAATGCTAATTTAACAAGCTATTACAAGTTTTTGAATGAAGCTACTAATTAAGCACAACATATTATTATTAAAGCAACGATTTAAAGGACTACGGGAATGGAAGAGTCACATGCGCACGAATGAGAACGTCATCCGGAAACCTCTCTGTTTTGCTGCCAGAAACTATGCTGCTTGTAGTCAAAAAATTAATCTATTTTTGTCCCAACTTCTGCTCTGTTCTTCCATGAAAATGACATTGCCTGCATGAAATAGGGTGGCCAGCCGGCCTTGGAAAGTGGTCGGCTGGATGGAAGAGTGGCTGGCTGGCAACTTTTTTTTGATACTACCCTGCTGCCATAGAAATGACACAGAGCAAGAACAGAGTGTTTCCAGGGGATGTTTGTCCTCTCTGCCTCTCCCTATTATGAAACTGATCAAGGGAGGGGTAGACTCGATTTACAAACCATCAATTGTCGCAAAGTTGTTGCGTGATGATCTATGAACCGATAGGATAAAAGATCATTAAATGGAAATAGAAGACCAACAAAACCTGCTCCCTATCATGGAGTTACCTCAAGGGAAGTGGTAGACATTTATTCTTGAATCATTAACATCACTAAAGAGTATGTAATGATTTCAAGACTCAATGGGTTCAATATAACGTCCGATTGAACCCAACTCAATTTTATTACTTGTTACCACTTTTATTGCAATTTTAACCTCTTTTATATTGCCTTGCCATTCCTTATTCATTTTTTTCCAAAAATGATAATTACGTCCACTAATAAAGAGAAGTGTCAAACAAGAAGTTGTGCTTAGCATGAGAGAAATGTAATGCCCTAGTAATGAACCTCCAAAGAGATTAAACCATTAAGCATAAAAGGTCACTTTCTCATGCCTTAAACAACAATAAATTGTTTGAAAGAATGCTTAAACAAAGAAAACCAAGAAATGAGGGAGTTGCAGAGATGATTATTACAAGTGTGAGTATATGTATGAAAACTATGGAATGAAAAGCTATCAACTCAAATAGATTGGTTTCTAAGGCCTAAACCATGAAATCTATGAGGACTTACAACAACACAAGCATAATATTCAAAGCATAAAGTAAATAAACTAAAATAGCCCCAAAACTAACAAAAACAGTGCTAGAAATTAGTATGAAAAGTTAGAAGAAAAAAAAAAAAAAAACAAGTAAAAGAAGAGGAAAACAAAGTTAGTAAGCAAGCCTAAGGAAGGGTGGCTAACCCGTCCACCTTTTGGACCTTAATATCACATGTTTTAGCCTTTGTAAACTCTGAAAATCAGTAGCTCAAAGTTGAGAAACAAGTGGGAAACACAAGGATTTAAGTTATGGAACAAGGTTCAAAGAAGGGTGGTTAACCCCTCTATCTTTGGTAGCTTTTAAATCACAAGTTTTAGTCCACAAAAACAGTCCAAAAACAGAGTATAAACTCCAAGAAAAAGATGAGAGAAGAGTAGTTTAAACCAGACAAAAGTTATACCTTTGAGGAGGAGATACTCTTTGGTTCACAAACCACAAAGTGTTCACTCTCAAGGACTGGAATTTTGGCTCAATAATCTTAGCAAAGAGTCTCAAATTTTTGGTTTAGGAAGTGTATGTATATTGCAAGATAGAAAGGGAAAGTGTTTTGCAAGTTTTTGAGCTTTGGCAAATTTTTCTAACTTACAATCAAGAGGGGTGGTCATCTATTTATAGAAAAACAGGTTCCTCAGTTGGAAATATCTGTATGGAGCCAGTTGGTGCAAGGCATGCGCATAGGGGGGACAACTGGCAGCAAATATCTGCTTGCTGGAAAATATGACCGGCTAGCCAAGAGAGGGGATGACCGGCCAATAAAATTGGCCTATCAGCTACCTGTTGGCCAGCAAACCTCTGAGTGGTCAGGCTAGAAAAAATTAGGTTTTAGTCCAAAGAAGGTGCAAGGTTTTAGGCTCTGAAACTCAAAACCGAAGCTCTTTGCTGAAGAAATGGAACGGTTTGTATAGCATACTGATTCATCATTGAGTGTTCACAATGAGGTGTCCAAGTCTTAAGGGAGGTTAAAAATGGGGTGTGTACAGGGTGCTCAATTCATGACCTTCCTCCCTCACACCTAAGGTTCCAAACTGAGGCATCTTTGGTTATGACTAACAGTGGCCTTTGATATAAGTCATGAGTTTTCTAATTTTTTCAAAAGATTAGGTGGCGACTCTGAGATCTGGTGATGTAGTCCATTTTTGGCATATTTTGCAATAATAGGATTTTCTATAAAAGTTACTGAGTTGGACTCTCATTTTTTTGTTTCATATTGCACTAGTGAGATTAGATTAGGAGATTTAGAGTCTGAACTGTTGGGCACGCTTGGTAACCCCCAAAAGCATCTCACATTGATGAGTGGACATTTGAGTCCTTGTTTCTTGACGCCGACGGGTCATGATCTTGGTCGGACTAATATCTCTAGCATGTTGTTTAGCTGACATGTTAGAAGATCAGACGATATAGGTTCCACCATCTTAGGTTGCCGAGGTAATAGAACTTAGGGGGAAATTGTGGGGACATAATTTTGAGTTGTCCACGTGACCTAGGTGGTTAGCCAAGGTGCCACGTGGGTGATTCTGATTGGCCAAGGTGCTGTCAAACCACATCTGAATCCGAGATATTCAAATAAGGGACTAGAGTCCTAGATGATGACAAACTCTTTGTTTGGGTAAGGTTGGACTATTGAGAGAGTTGATCTTAATCCAAATATGAGGAGTCTTGGATAATTGATGTCCTTGTAAAGGATTGAGTCCCTTGAAGTAAGACTTCTAGGGGAGATTGGATACTGATCATTATAAAAGTAAGACACCCTTGTGGATCTAAGGTATGTGATTTATTTTGTGAGCACTTGATTTGAATTGATATCTTGTGAAATAAGTTACTGACTTGATCATTGGAGGACCCCCGGGTGAACAAGCTATCGCGGTATTTCTTGTCTTCTTGTGCGTAGGTGTTGGTTTAATCTATTCTTCCGTGTGCTCTTCAGCTAAGTTCCTTAGATCTCGACAATGAGATCTGTTTGGTTGTGAGGTCAAAAATCAACCCCCACAGTTACATATTGTATTTTTTTTTTTTTTTTGGGTATTATATGGTTGCTACATGCTATACAATTGAAACGCTAAGTGTTTGTATTTTAACATTAGTTTTCTTTTAAAATTTGCTTTTACAAAGTGATTTTGAAATAAATGTATTATAGAACTCAACTTTTCATATAATTTTTTGCCTTAATTTTTTTTTAACTAATCAAAACTATTCAATTTTTTCATAGATTTGAATTCTATTCAATTTTTTTCCAACTAAACCCATTCAACTAATCAAGCCCATTAACGAAAATTGGGGTTGATATTATGCCAAACACCCATGTTGTGAGACTCGTAGGGGTGTGCCCCGAGCCTATTTGAATAATCTGAATTGTTCATATTGTAAAATTTGTAGAGTATATCATCTATAAAAAAAAAAAAAAAATCAAATTAATCAAATATATGTAGCCCTCTAATCAGGCCTAATTATTTTTTAAAAAAAATTATTAAAATCATACTAACTTTTTTTTTTTTTTCTTCTAAAAATGAAATGCGGTCTTGTTTTCGTGTTATAGATATTTTTTAATTAATTGTTTACTCGATTAATCTTAAAATATGAATAATTCGAATTATTGAAATAGGTTCGGGGACACGCCCTCATGGAGCATAATTGCGTGCATTTTTGTTTTATTTCATTTTTTTAACAAACAAGGAAATCGTGTTGTTGCTATCATAACAACATGCTGTGACAACATGCACCCCGCACCCATTTTTATTTAAAGAATTTTGTACTTAACATGAATCTTATTAGATGTCAAAATATTAATTTTATAAAAAAAATTAAAAAAAGATATGTATATTAAAATTTATAATTTTTTTGTTTTTGTTTGAGAACAAAAATTATAAAATTTATAAAATAAAGAAAGCCACTTTTGCAGGAGGAATTATTTTGTGTTCTAGGAATTTTAGCTAGGTTGTGTTCCCACAAGACAATAGTGTTTGCTTTATGTAATACATAAAATATATATATATATATAAAACTAATAGAATTACACAGACATATCACGTACAATAAATGACGGACCTATTTGGTAATTTTTCCTTTGGGCATTTCACAGACGTGTGGCCAGATTCAAAAAGAAAATAACAACAGAGAGAATCAGCCCTAACCTTGCCAACCACCCTCCGGTGAATAATTGCTCAAAATCGGAATGACAATTGAAGAGGAGTCCGCCGGCAACACACGTCATTTTTTTTCCTCACATCTGCTCACAATCACCATTACAACCCACCTCTGAATTGGCAAAGGGATCAATGACCAATGTAGCGCAATGGACTACAGATTGGATGGACTCGGAGAAAAGTGGTGCGGAAGGCAGAGGTTTTGTGAGAAAATTGGTGATGATTGGGTGGTTCATTTGGAAAACAAGAAATAAGTATGTCTTCAATCACTCCCTTGTTAATCCTCTTGATACTGTACTTAGAATAGGCCAACCTTGGGATGAGTTTTATAACCAACGAATGACAGATATTTCCTCCACTGTAGAAACTCCGTTTCCAGTGACAGCTATTTCCATCACTTCAGAAACTCCATCTCTAGCGAGGACAGAGAACCTCGGTTAGCAACCTGCACCAATTGGAGCTTTTAAAATTAATTATGATGCGCATTTCAGCAAGGTGTCGCATGTTCGGGGTATTCGAGCGTGCTAAACAGTTCGAATTCTCAATTTCATTTATCTAATCTCATAGTGTAATGTAAAATATAGATGAGAGTCTAGATTTGACAACTTTTATAGAAAATTTATTTTTGTGCAAAACTGTTGTCAGAAATGGATTACATCACCAGATGTTAGAGTCGTCACCTAATATTTTGGAAAAATTCGAAAATCTATGACTCATGCCAAAGCCACGGTTCGTCGTAATCGGAAATGTCTCAGTTCGGAACTTTAGGTATGATAGGGGAAGGTCATTAATTGAGCACCCCTACTCACCCGATCAAAAAAACCGACATCTATTAACCATGATATGAATTTTATTGACTTTATATGTTCATATTCCGATTATTTAATAAATGCTAAAATTTACTATATAAAACAAATAAGTATAGGTTATGTTATTTATTTTGAAACAATTTGATTTTATGTATTTTGAAAGAATTTTTGAATAATGCATATCTCAAAAGAAATCGAGTTCACAAACATGAAAATCAAATTTATTCCAAATTAAATGATACAACTTTCATCCACTAGCAATCATAGAGATATATCAATTAAACAAGTAGCTACATGGTAGGATGGTAAATATAATAAAAAAAAACACATATAAGCGGGATGCTAAAACATAAACACTCACATAGTTTTTACTGACGTCCCGCAGGAAGCTACAAAACAAAGTTAAAAAATATGCATGATCCTAGATGCAAAATTCTAATACAATATATACATATACAAAAATGCAACTAAAAATTCGGTTTCTAATACATGATATGTGAATCATTTCAAGACAAGGGGGTAGTGCACAAAATCATATAGAAATTGATTAAATCCACAGATGCTGAGCCGAATTTTAATGTATGAAATAGGAGTGCAAAATATGGATATAGTGAAAAATAAAACATGATGCTTATTTATAGATATGAAAAATAAATAATTGAAAAGCAGGGGCAGGAAATTATTACAACACAAAATAATTACAATACCGAATAAAAGATGTGGGGTTTGAGAATTATTGCAACAAACAACGATCTAGCTCAAACATAAGCTGAATTTAAAAAATCAAATATAGTAATAATTGTTATATCCACAGTGGTGTGTGTGTGTGTAAATTAAATATATAAATTAAATAAACAATAAAATAAAATAATTATATAAATTATTTTTCGAATTAAACGCTTACAAAATTAATGTTGAGGCTTATATTGGACACAATCTCCTTAAAGTAGATTTCGCCCTCGCTCCGGTGCTTTGGGTTTTACCGGCATCTATTTCCCATAATGCAACGACTAACACTTGAATTTTGCAGCACTACAAAACCAAACCTTGCGAGCCAAAATATGTTTAACTCTTTTTCTTTCTTTTCCTAAAAATAAATGCATAAACAGATGCAGGAGCAACATAGGACGAACATAAGAAGAAACAGAAGAATTCTGAAAAATTTCGATGCAAAATGAATTGCTGGAGCAGACTATTTATAGGAGAAATGTTGGCTGTTCCGAACAGGTATAAACCTGTTTGGATAGATTGAGCAGGTGGCAGATAGATTTGAATATGTTTGGACAGATTCAGTTTGAGTTGAACCTGTTTTGAACCCTTTGAACCTATTCGGGTGGGTCTGAACCCTTTAAGGATCTGTTTGGGTGAAAGAAAAATTCTGACCCAAGTTATTTTGAATTTTGAAACCAAAATAAAAAATAAATGCATAATTACAAATGTTTTTGACCCAAAAAGATAAGTATTGGGCTGGACAAGCCCAACCCAACCTCACACCACGCACCCGTGCCCAAGTCCAGGCCTAGCCTAGCCCGACCGACCGATCAGACGGACGGACGGCAGCGGCGACGCGCGCGGTTTTTGTTTTGGGTCCAATGGGTCTAATCCATTTCACCCATAACCTCACCCTTCCACAAACTTGGGTACCTCTTGGGGCCCATCTCAAGCATCCTAAGCTAAGGTATATATATCCATTCAAAATTTCAAGCCTTTCCAATGTGAGACAAGCACATTTCACAAATGTGTAGGAAACCCACCTAAATTCATTTCTATGAACTCGAAAATGGGCGTGGAATTCTCATTCATCCGGAAATGGTTTTGAGCAACCAAATTCACAATGTTATTCACTACGCGGCATTAAACATGAACCCAATTAGAAATGTTAAAAATAATACTTGGGTCCCACCTTAATTAATGTTCAAAGTTAGCAAAAAATAAGGTTTTTTCAAAAGTTTCAAAAGCCATTTTCCAACAATCCTCCACATGAATGGAATTCACGATAACGGACATGTAACAAAATGCAGACAAAGAAAAAGTACATTAAGAAGATACAACACATCGAGATAGGTAGCTTTTGGCTTTGAACCTTCTCTAGTGAAAGCCTATTGGATTTACTGGCTAACTAGTGGACACGATGCCTTGAACTATTCAGCTGTTAATGTAAGCCAAGACAATAGACTATACATAGTGTATCCATAGACACAGTTTGATTCTTACGGTTGTGTTCATTTTGGCCTTGAACAACGCTTGGTAATTCATGAGTGCTCTAGAGAATTTAGATTTCTCAATTCTCACAGAACCGGCCCAGTTCACACTCATATAAGTGATTTCTTTTTAAGAGTATCCTGCTATAACCTACTTGGATGTCCAAGCTATAAGAATCATTAAAAGTAAAGCTTATCCTACTAACGCTGTAGGTATCACTCTTCTTATCATAGAAATGGGTAAGAGTAAACCTCCTTAGTGATACGTGAAGTCATCCATAATTCGGTTATCCCTTTGAACCTAGATCTTGGGATCTCTAGTCAACTAGGTTGGGTTGCCATTATGGCGACTTTTAAGTAATAGGCTTTAATCCCATTCCCCTCGATAAATAGTACACTTGCTCCCTGGCTAGCCCTTTAGTCAATGGATCCACAATATTCCCCTTTGACTTTACATATTCTAAGAAAATTATTCCATGTGAGAGCAAATGCCTAACGTTATTATGTCTTTGACAAATGTATTGAGACTTACCGTTATACATATGATTCTGTGCCCGTCCTATTGCTGCTTCACTATCACAATGAATGCATATAACTGGCACAGGTTTAGGCTACATCGGAATGTCTTCTAAGAAATTACGAAGCCATTCTGCTTCTTCTCCTGTTTTATCTAATGCGATAAACTAAGATTCCATTGTCGACCTAGATATGCATGTCTGCTTGGAAGATTTCCAAGAGACTGCAACACCTCCTAGGGTAAAGACATATCCACTAGTGGATTTTGAGTCTGTAGTATCTGATATCCAATTTGCATCACTGTACCCCTGAGTACTGCTGGATATTTGGTATAATGAAGGCCATAATTCTGGGTATGTGTTAGATACCTAAGTACCCTAATTATTGCTTTCCAATGATCGGACCTTGGATTACTTGTGTACCTACTCAATTTGCTTACAGCATAGGCTATATCTGGCCTAGGGCAATTCATTAAGTACATCAAGCTTCCGATTATCCGAGAGTACTCTAATTGTGATATGCCTGCACCTGTATTTTTTGACAAATGAAGACTAATGTCAACAGGTGTTTTAGCAGGACGGTCGTCATGCTTTCCAAATTTCTCTAGAATCTTCTCAACATAGTGAGACTGAGATAAAGCACATCCTTTAGATGTTCTAGTAATTTTTATTCCTAGAATTATATCTACTACTCCTAGATCTTTCATGTCAAACTTTTTGTTCAACATTTTCTTTGTGAATTTAATCATGTCGTTATTGCTTCTAATAATGAGCATGTCATCCACATAAAGACCAACAATGAAATAGCCTTTGTCTGAACTTTTAACATAGACGCATTTATCACATTCATTTATCTTAAAACCATCTGAAGGCATAGCGTGATCAAATTTTTCATGCCATCGTTTTGGGGCTTGTTTTAATCCATAAAGAGATTTGACAAGTTTACAAACCTTTTTCTCTTGGTCGGGAACTTGAAACCCTTTCGGTTGTTCCATATAGATTTCCTCATCTAACTCACCATTCAAAAAGTTTTAACATCCATTTGATGTATTTCCAGATTATACAAAGCTGCAATCACAATTAACATGCGAATAGATGTTATTCTTGTCATTGGTGAATAGGTGTCAAAATAATCAAGCCATTCCTTCTGTCTGTATCCCTTAACAACAAGCCTAGCCTTGTATTTATCTATTGAACCATTTGCTTTCATTTTTCTCTTGAATATCCACTTATATCCAAGAGGTTTACACCCTGGTGGAAGATGCACCAGTTCCCAAGTATGATTTTGCTGTATTGATTCAATTTTATAATTCACAGCGTCTCTTCACAATGGAGCTTCAGGACTTGACATTGCTTTCTTGAAGTTTTGAGGCTTATTTCTAACAGATATGTCAGAAAATCTAGACCAAATGATTTAGAAATCCTAGTCCTCTTGCTACATCTAGGTTCATCTGATTCGTTATCATTGTGGTCTTCACTGCTACCCATAGCAGTATCAAAAGTTTTTTTTATTTGAACTTTTCTCTTCAGTTTCCTTACTAGAAAAAATATGTTCAAAAAATGACGCATTTCTTGACTCAATAATAGTATTTACATGCATATCTGGATTTTCAGATCTATAAACTAAAAATCTATATGCACTATTATTATTGGCATAACCAATGAACACACAATCAACGGTCTTTGGTCCTATCTTAGTCGTTTTGGGACTAGGGACTGCCACCTTAGCCAAACACCCCCACAATTTGAGATAATTATAGGTAGGTCGTTGACCTTTCCATAATTCATAAGGTGTTTGATTGAGTTTATTGTGGGTACCCTATTAAGGATAAAGTTAGTAGACAAAATCACCTCGCCCCACAAGTTCTGAGGTAACCCTGAACTAATAAACATGGCATTCATCATCTCTTTAAAAGTTTGATTCTTTCTCTCAGCAACTCCATTTGACTGAGGAGAATAGGGTGCAGTGGTTTGATGAATGATACCATGTTCAGAATAAAATTCTTCAAATGGTGCATCATACTCACCACCGCTGTCACTCTTCACTATCTTTATAGTTTTGCCAACTTGATTTTCAATCTCAAGTTTATATTGCCTAAAAGCTTCTACGACTTCATCTTTACTTCTCAATAAGTAAACACATCAATATCGAGTGCAATAATCAATAAAAGTAATAAAGTCCTTCTTATCTCCTATAGTTTGAACAAATTTTAAATCACAAATATCTGTATGAATTAAACTTAGAGGTTCAGTGTTTCTTTTAACTTTATTAAATGATACCTTAGTGAGTTTTGCCTCAACACAAATCTCACATTTATGATTAGGATCAAATTTTAAGTTTGGTAAACATTCTAAAGCAACAAGTCTATGCAAAGAATTAAAATTAACATGTCCTAATCTACCATGCCATAAGAAAGAAGACTCAGCAATATAAACAGAAGATGTGTTCTTATTATTAATAGCCAAATTAGGAACAACAGTATTTACATTGAGTTTAAAAAGCCTATCACTCATATAACCTCGCCCCATATACATTCCATTCTTGGAGAGTACAACTTTATCGGATTCAAAGACTAATTTAAACCCATTCTTGATAAAAAATGACCCAGAAATCAAATTTTTGCGAATCTCTGGCACATAGAGTACATTATTAAGAGTGAGTTCTTTCTCTGAGGTCATTTTCAGCACGATCTTTCCTTGTCCTTCTACAGTTGATATAGAGGAGTTTCCCATAAAAAGTTGTTCCCCACTTTCCACCACTTTGTAGGTTATGAACATTTTTTTATTTGCACAGATATGGCGGGTTGCTCCAGTATCCACCCACCACTCCTTGGGATTGCCCACCAAGTTTGCTTTAGAGACTATTGCAGCAAGATTGATGCCTACCACTCCATCAAAAAGATAAAAATCCTTGGCTATGTTGGCTTGTGTTGGCTTTTGACTAGAACTCCCTCCGTCCTTGCAAACGTGACAATCCTTAGCACGATGTCCATCTTTGCCTCACACAAAACACTTGCCTTTGCACCTCTTGTTGAACCCGTTGTCGATCCCTTTGTTGATCTTACTAGTGGATCCTTATTTGGGACCATTGCCATCATGCTTCCACTTCTTGTTGTTGAACTTTGACCCTTGTTTATGTTCCACAACATTTGCTTTAGCCTGCATGCCATGGTTTCCTGATTTCTTGTTGGAACCACAGTTATCCTCCTCAATTCTGAGTCGTATAATCAGTTCTTCCAATTTCATCTCCTTGCGCTTATGCTTTAGATAATTCTTGAATTCTTTCTAGGATGGTGGCAATTTTTTAATGATTGCCGCTACTTGGAAAGATTCACTGAGAACCATCCTTTCCACATGTATGTCATTGAGAATTAATTGGAGATCTTGAACCTGGCTAATAACCGTCTTGGAATCCATCATTTTAAAATCCAGAAAACGGTCGACAATAAATTTCTTTGTACCGGCATCCTCTGTCTTATACTTATGATCTAGAGATTCCCACAGTTCTTTAGCAGTGCTTTTGACACTATACACATTGTACAGTGTATTGTCCAACCCATTGAGGATATCATTCCGACACAGAAAATCACAATGTTTCCATGCATCGACTGCGACAACCACTTGCCAGTTAGTTTATCCCTCGTTCAGTGCTGGTGCCTTTTCATGAGTGAAGCGAGCTAAATTTAATGTCGTAAGATAAAACATCATTTTTTGTTACCATATTTTAAAATCATTACCATTGAATTTTTCTAGTTTCTCCTCATGATTTACCGGTACTGCTAGAGTCATCACTGGCACAACAGGTGTGGGGGTCGGTGTAATAACAGTCTCAGTACTGTTAGTTGTCATATTTCTGACGAAATAAAAAAAATGTACCAATCACAATTTTATACAAAAAATAATTTACACACAAAATATACATAATAATATTTTGTAACAAAATTCCAATGATAAACAGTGTATTACTACTATGTTATCAAAGAAATCATTAAGCAGTATATTACTACTATTTAAGGAATTAAACAGTATATGACTACTATTTAATTTCCTAAAACAAAATATTTGTCTGTCTTACACAAATAAATTAAAAATAAAAATCTACTTTAATATTGTTATACCCACAGTGGTGTATGTGTAAATTAAATGTATAAATTAAATAAACAATAAAATAAAATAATATAGAAATAATTTTATAAATTATTTTTTGAATTAAACGCTTACAGAAATTAATGTCGAGGCTTGTGTTGGACACAATCTCCTTAAAGTAGATTTCGTCTTTGCTCCGATGCTTCGAGTTTTACCGGTGTCTACTTCCCAGGATACAACGACGAACACTTGAATTTTGCAGCACTACAAAACCAAGTGTAGACGTCCCCAAACGTCCCGGGAGAAATCCCATTTTGTTCATTGGGCTCACTACAGTTCGGACTCGAATGTCACGGTTCTGAATCTAATCCCGCAAAGTGCAATGCGAGACCGATAAATCACCAAAGAGTCCAAATCTGGCAAATCGTTTTGAAAAATAGATTTTTAGAAAGAAGTGCCAAACATGGACTGCTTTGCCAGATACAGAGTCGCCACCTAAATATTTTGTTTTGGGGGAATTTAGGAAACCCTGACTCGTGCCTAAGACGACGTGTCCGTCATCACCAAAGTTGCCTTGGCCCGGGAACTTGGGTACGATTGGGGAAGGTCATTTCATGAGCACCCCCGCTCGCCCGATCAAAGATCGGCCACTACTAAACATGATATCGAGTTTTTGAAAACACATGTGCTCTTATTCCGGTTTATTAGCCTAAAATTACTATGTGATGCGCACAACATACAAGTATAGACTGGATTGCCTAAGTTAGAACAAAACATCGCATGTTTGTTTGAAAATGGTTTGAAGGTGCTACCCGCAAGTAGGCTAAGACGTGGATTTGCCACCATCGAGTGGGCTTAGAAAAACAAGATGATTTTGCCACTCTCAAGTGGGCTTAAAACTCGCAATCAATGAATTGTTCCAATTCAGGTAATCCAACCTTCACCCACAGGCATTCAGGCAATTATATCACATAAGCATATAGCCTCATGGTAAGCATGCTATCATGGCAGTCACTCGCACACATGCAAGGATGCTAAAGCATAAACACTTACCGAGTACTCTAAGCCAAAGAAAGAAGCTAATTAGAAAACATGCATGAATCCTAACTATGCTGAGATGCCTAATGCAACACATGCAGGAATGCAACTAAGATAGGCTCGGCTATTCTAAGATGGCATATGAGATGCAACAATCGATACATGTATTCAACTTGGAATTGAAATACAATACAGTTAGCATGATGCGCCGAGCCCGGTGCATGCAAAACAGATAAATGCATGCAAACATGCGAGCATAAGTATGCCAATTGAAACGTGCCCTAAACTAACCATCATAAGTTGGTAAATAAAAGGGAGAAAGACGTGGGGTTGGAAGACATACATCACACAAACGCACACTTATTACAACATTGCCCTCTCTCGGAGGGTCCGAATGAATAGTACAGAATAAACTAGCTAATCTAAGCTAATTAAACTAATTATTACACAACATTAATTAATTAACGAATTAACTAAGTAAGTAAGGAAACTAGCATGCAAATTAAACAAAATGGACTGCCTCAGTTCTGTTCCGAATGATAGGGATGCATGCATGCTCAAGTCGCCTTGTCGGGAAATCCATCGCGATGCCCCGATTTGCCTCTGTTTGCAACTGGTCCCAGAACATTGTACAAAGCTCCAGAAGGTTGCTGACCAGTTTTTTGTTGCTGGTTTTTGGTTTGCTGCAACGAGAGCGAGAAAGGGGCATGGCAAAGTATTTTCAACATATGTGTGCATGACTACTCTCCCCATCATTGCACAAGCTCCAGGGAATGTAGTCCTCGATCCTCATGCCACCAATCATGCATCTCGATACATGATGGTCGAGGAGTCGGATTGCATGACTCGATGTAAAATGAACGCACATATAAACACAACAAGGCCTAAACTCCATCATGGGTAATCCGGAGTGTCGGCGACCGAGAATCGAGGCACGTTTCGTCACTTGGAGTACGAAACGTCCTTCGTTTCCTGTGTTTGGACTAAACCCTATTCCAAACACAATGCAATATACATGGCATACACAATACGACTAGCATGCAACCCTAAACGCAATGCAACCTAATCATGCTAGCACGCGAGGGATGATATGCAAACATGCAACTAGCATACACAATGCTATGAACTAAGAATGGCATACTCAATGCACATGAACTATATGGCATACGCAATGCACATACGAAGATAGATATGCACGAAGACATGAACAAAGCATACACAATGCGACGATCAAGTATGTGACAACATGGATATGGCATAGATAATGCAAGATGGACTTAAACTAAAATGAATGGGCCTCAGCCACACTCAAATCAGTGGCCATACATGATGAGAATGAAGCAACAACACACATGCAAACATGTACAAATGCAAGGGACCAAACCTAAGGCACAAAGTGCAACTCCACCAAAGCATGGTAAGCATGAAATATGGCATACAATCACATATTTTCCAGCTCTGAAATGACATGCGAGATGGTCCCGAATCATGCGAACACCTCACACAATGCATGTCAGATGGCCCAAATACCGAAACTAGTGAAGTGGATTACACTATAGGCATGCAAAGCAATACTCAAATGGCCAAACCAGCCCCAAACAGTCCCTATGTAGGCCAAAACAGTAGCAAATATGGAGTAAAATGATGGCTCGCAAAGCATGGAAATGAAGCTCATGCAATGGTCCAAAAATGAGGTATTCATGCATAACTCTCAAGAACGTTCAAAGAGTGGAAAACATGGAAATATGGCATACATATAAGCTCTGAAATATGATTCACAATGATGCCAAAACATGGACACACCTCAAAATACGCATGCAATAGGCTTCAAAACTCAAAGCTAGGCAAGGGTATTGAACTACAACCATGCATAGAAAACATCATTCGACCATGAGGCCCAAAAAAAGAGCTAAGGCAGTCCAAAACATGCATAAAATCAGTTTAAGGCATGGCCAAAAAGTGCTAGAATCAAAGGCCAAAATAGCATGCAATGTAATCTAGTAAAGAGGATTTGCACTATAAGCATGTGAGGCAATCAAGAGGCCACTAAACTAGCACAAGTCAGAGGTATGCCATGCCAAATAAACCCCAAAAACCCACTGGAACATGGTTAACGCATGCAAGAATGAGATGCTCCTTTGATATGCTATGAAGAGGGTTATTCTACACATGCAAGATGGACATCCAATATGGAAAAACAAGCTTTGGACAGAGCCTATGCAGATCCTAAAACTCATCAAAAATGGCCTGAAACATGGCTTGGAAGCATGCAAATAAGGGCTCCTTTGTAAGGCCAAAAATGCTAGAAAAAAAATAAGGAGAGAGAGGGTCACCCCTCTCTGATTTTGGCACTCAAAATAGCATGCTAGCCACTGAAAATCCATTGGATTTCAGTGGCTAAAAGGCCAAAAAAAGGCCAACACAAATGCTCTAAGGCATAGCTCAAAACAAGGTAAAATGAAGCATGCAAGGGGGTAGATGACCCCCAACAGAAAAATGATTTTAAACAAATATGTTAAGGGCCTCAAAATAAGACTTTTTTCAGTTTACACCAAAGCTCAAATATGCTTGCAAGTATGGCTAAAAGATGGAGCAAAATAAAGCTTAAAAGAGGGAATAGTGTGTTACCCTTGTAGCTTCAGCAAAATCAGCAGCTTCTTGGACCAAAAACCAGCTCTTTAAGACCTCTCAAGACCCTCCAAGAACCTTAGATCAATGGTGGAGGTGTGTGGCTATGAGGTGTGGTGTTAAAGGCCAAGAACAAACACCCTTTCTAAGCCTAGAATGTAGAGATATAGAGAGATATATGTGCTTTGTGCCTTACACAATTTTTTTCAACCTCTCTAAAGGAGAGGGAGGGCCTGTCTTATAGAGAAACAAGAGGGTTCAAGCTTCTTGGAGAAGCTAGAGCAAAGGTTCAAGCTTCTTTGAAAAGCTAGAGCAAAAGGTTCAAGCTTCCTCAAGAAGCTAAAACAAAGGTTCAAGCTTCTTGGAGAAGCTAGAGCAAAAGGTTCAAGCTTCCTCAAGAAGCTAAAAAAAAGGTTTAAAAGGTTCAAGCTTCCTCAAGAAGCTAAAACAAGGGTTCAAAAGGTTCAAGCTTCCTCAAGGAGCTAAAACAAGAGTTCAAAAGGTTCAAGCTTCCTCAAGAAGCTAAAACAAAGGTGCGAATCCTCTATACACGTGTATGGAGGGTAGGGTCTGTGCTTCCTAGCTGGCACAGCTGGCATGCATAATGCCTAAAAAAAGGCAAAGAAAAGGTCTCGGCCAGAAAAAGTGACCGATTGACCAAAATAATGGCCGGCCGACCAAGAACATTGCCGACCGGCCAACACTTTTGGCAGGTAGCAATAAAATAGGGCCGGTGGCAACATGCCAAGGCCGGTGGGGTGTGGGGGTGACCAACAAGCCATTCCCTGCCCTTAGAAGCAAAAACACAAGTGTTTGGTCCACAACCAAGCACAAAACAAACAAGTCGAGAGGTCTTGAGGCAAGGCGTGCAACCGAGACCTCCGAGAACTCAAAACGAACACAAACATGGATGATCATTGAGTGTTCAAACGATGACGTCCAAGTCTTGAGGACGGTCAAAAATGGGGTGTCTACACCAAGCCTTACGAACCAAAATATGTTGTAACTCTTTCTCTTTCTTTTCCTAAAAATAAATGCAGAAACAGATGCAGGAGTAACAGAGGACAAACATAAGAAGAAAGGAAAGAAGTCTGGAAAATTTTGATGCAAAATGAATTGCTAGAGTAGACTATTTATAAGAGAAATGTTGGCTGTTCCAAACAGGTATAAACCTGTTTGAACAGATTGAACAGATGGCAGACAGATTTGAATCTGTTTGGACAGATTCAGTTTGAGTTGAACCTGTTTTGAACCTATTCGGGTGGGTCTGAACCCGTTAAGGATCTGTTTGGGGAAAGAAAAATTCTGGACCAATTTATTTTGAATTTTGAAACCAAAATAAAAAATAAATGAATAATTACAAATTTTTTTGGCCCAAAAATATAAGTATTGGGCCAGACAAGCCCAATCCAACCTCACACCACGCATTCACGCCCAAGCCTGCCCGACCGACTGGATGGACGGTGTGCTTTTGTGGTTTTTGTTTTGGGTCCAATGGGTCTAGCTCACTTCACCCATAACCTCATCTTTTTACAAACTTGGGTACCCCTTGGGTCCCATCCCAAGTATCCCAAGCTAAGGTATATAAATCCATTCAAAATCTCAAGCCTTTCCAATGTGGGACAAGCACATTTCACATATCTGTAGGAAACCCACCTAAATTCATTTCTATGAACCCGAAAATGCACATTGAATTCTCATTCATCTGGAAATGGTTTTGAGCAACCAAATACACAATGTTATTCATTGTGCGGCATTAAACATAAACCCAATTAGAAACATTAAAAATAACGCTTGGGTGATAGAATTCAATTAGTAACTTTTATTTTCCAACAATAATAATAGTAATAATATATTATATATACAAATATTTATTATTATATTATTTATATACAAATAATAATACATATATACAAATATTTATCTTGATAGAATTCGGCAATGTAATTTAGGGATCCTAAGAACCTTTGTAATTGAGTTTTGTCTAAAATTTCATCAGGAAACTTAGAAGCAAATTCAATAGAATGACTAATAAGAAGAATAGTACTCTGGTAAATATCATAACCTAAAAAAGAAGCGGAAGGGAAAAACGGAATAACAGAATAAGAAATACAAAACAGATAATGTTAAATACTTGAAATTAAAACTTACAATGTTTACTGAAAATAACTTGAAGGCGTAGCTTCACAATACATTTGCAAAATAAAAGTACAGAGAAAGGTATTTTTTGAGGTTATTGGAACTTTCAATTCTAACTCTGAGTTGCAACTGACTGAAGAGGCTCTATTATAGGAAAAGAGGATGACTGTGAGGCTTGTGAATTGGAATCTGACTGAAAAGTAACACATGGAGGCACATGGGTGCTGTCTACTACTTTTGGTGATTAACTGAAAGTTGATTGCTACTTTTGACTATTCTGGACTGTCGTTGGATGAATAGTGACTTTTTCCACTATTCATTTACTTTTGGTGGAGATCGTGACTGCATAGTTGACTGATGAAAGTTGATTGCTACTTTTGACTATTCTGGACTGTCGTTGGATGAATAGTGACTTTTTCCACTATTCATTTACTTTTGGTGGAGATCGTGACTGCATAGTTGACTGATAAGGAATCAATATATATATCAGCAGCTTTTCTCAAAAGAAGAATAGTGATTGAAGCTGACATATATAAGGAATCCAATGACTGTTTAGGCATATGGGTCCTGAGCATCTTGAAATTGTGGGCCATATGGATCTTGACTGTTAGATGTTTCAGAGGAGGCTGAATCGTCTGAAGTTTCGTCTTCAATTTGTGACTTGGCTTGGGCCATCAATAGCTTGGCCATTTGGATTAATTCATCATTGGAAGTGGACTTTGGGCTTTGCTTTGGGCTGGATGACTTGGATTTGGAGGGCCTAGAATTGGCTGTTGGGCTTCCTAGCCTAACTGTTGAATGAGGAAGTGGGCTTCCTTGTGTGACTGAAGCAGTTGGGTATTGCTGACAGGACTTGACCATTGCAGGTGTTGGAGTATGAATGTTGATTGGAAATTCTTGCTGGACTTGATCAATAATGTGTTGGGATTTAAATGCATCCCACCA